>OZ024835.1:45639907-46239907 GCA_964016985.1 Anodontia alba | reverse complement strand
CAGGAGCTGTGCTTGTTAGACCAGGTCATTTTGTCTGGTTGCAAAAGTGGGAAATACGTTCTGTGACTTGCGAGATGAAATAAGACAGTTCCTCTCGTTCTCGGCAGCAGTTACTGGAGTTAAGGGAGTGATGAAGGTCAGGATCGTGCTAAAAACGGCACTGATGAGACGGACGAGCATAAAATTCATAAAATTTATGGGCAGGATCATGCTAGAAAACATGCAAGTGTATATGAGCATACTAACACCAAGTCTGAAATGAAAAAGCCTGGTAGCTAGTTACTTACTCGGTATATAGGGAGCTGTTTCTGATTATTTGTCGAAATTCACAGGAACGTGGTGTACTCTACAATTGCAAGGGAAGCTGTTGGCAGCTGTGGAAAACAAACAAAGGTTGTTTGTGCCATGAAGTGAGATTATTTCACTGGCACACTTTACCGAGTTAAAAAGAATCGGATATGCCTCTCTTGATTCTTTTTGTACAAACAGAGGAAAAGGGGAAAGCCTTTGGAAGAACATTTCATATTGGATGAAAATTCGTCCCTAACAAAAGGAAAGAGGCTCTTCATATCAGTTAAGTGTGCTCCCCGATTTTTTGGGACAAAGGCTGACGAGTCTCAACAAGTTTGGAGCTGTAAACTTAGACGCCTGGAAGAAGAAGAAATCAACTCAACAGGACAGTTTGTCCAACTTACTGAGATTGATGTGAAGACTTCAGACGGAGTACTTCTGGGAAGAAAATATATTTCAAGACATATGAAGATGACATGTATCTTTTGCTTATTGATGTGGTGGCACCCTTCCGATTGAAGAATCAGATGGAGAAATCTGATTGCTACTTTATGGACAAGGCACTGATGGAATCACAGTTTCCTGTTAATTCTTGTTTCTTGTTTAATAAGAAAACGAGAACATACATTAAAGAAAAGGCTGTGATCGCTTTGATAAAAGCCAATGCCTTCAAGCGTCAGACAACTTTGGACAAGAATTTCTTCAACTACTCTTCAAAGATGTTACAGTTTCTGCCTCTATGAAAAAGGGAAATCTCTATATCGAAGAGAAAGGTGTATCAGAAACATGTAGAGGTGAACTCATCTCAAGGAACTCTTAAAAAAAAAAAAAAAAAAAAAAAAAAAAAAAAACATAGAGGACCAAAAGATCACTGTTCAGGAAACGGTCGAAACAAAAGAAAACCGGAGCTACTTTGATTAAAAGTACCCTCACACAATTGTGCAAGACCCACTTCAAAGGAGATTCATATTTATTTTTCCAGGCCTTTTCAGAAATATTCGTGTCCAGTGGCAGCAAGACCTTTGAAGGAACTGTTCGTTTATGCTTTCTCTGACATGTTGCGGTCAAGAAAGGACACCAAGTCCAAGAACAAAACAAACCTTCCCCAGGCTATACAAGATGTCACCACTGCAGTCAGTTGTCCACGCCGATAGCTTTAGTGGCAGACGATTAACAGGCAAGTACCCCAATGCTTACCTGGGGTGTCCCCATCTGCTCGAGCAAAGACGCTGACAAACAGAGCTGAAAAAAAAATGTTATCGACAGTCCTTGTGCCATGCCGGACACCCACTGATAGGAAAATAGATCTGACATCCACTGATAGGAAAATAGATCTGTCTAGACACCTTGAAGTTTTGAACTTCAAGTATTATCTTCGGGAACATGGAGGTTAACACTGGAAGGTCCATGGTGATGGCCGTGGCACAGTACATTTGTCAGTATCAACAACTGAAGAATGAGGCACTTCTGCATGGAGTGTAATTTCAAAGCCCTGATGATGTGTACCCCTTACAGATTTTTAGCTCACCTGAGCCTAAGGCTCAGGATGAGCTATTGTGATAACTTGCCGCCCGTCGTCCGTCCGTAAACATCTATGAACAACTTCTAATCTGCCCTTGGCAAATTTTCTTCAAAATTAAGATGGAACCTTCTGTTAATGGGGGAATGAAAATTTGTTCAAACGGTCATGGTCCGTTAATTAAGAGGGCCGCCATGGCCATATATGGTAAAAACACTTCTGCTACTCCAGAACCAAGAAAGCTTTGAGGCTGAATCTTAGTATATAGCAACGGGGACTCAAGATTACCAAGTTTATTCAAAGATGATCGTAGGTTGACCTTAGCTTTTTACGGCACGGTCAAATTGTCCCCATGCACTTATATGGGAAAAATTGAAAAATAATTTTCTCATAATGTGTTAAAGACTAATGGCTGAAACTCAAAATGTACAATTTAATTATTATATTTTTTAGTTACAATCAAAATTTGTCCCCTGGGTATTATCTGCTCTTGCACCTGGGCTATATACAAGTATAAAAGTGTGTAAATTTTAAATGTCTTCATCTCTAAAACCGCTTGAGCAATTTTTACCAGATTTCACATGTGGCCTGTCGTAATATTATTGACAATTTGTTCGAATGTTTACGCGTCACTAAACAAAATGGCCGCCAAGCCAATATATGGTAAAAACACTTGAAAACCTTCTTATCCAGAACTAAAAAAGCTTTGCGGCTGAATCTTGGTATATAGTTTCCAGGCTTTAAGGTCTACCAAGTTTGTTCAAACGATTGTCGTAGTTTGACCTTTGATCTTTTTACGGGGTCAAATTTGTGCCCCCATATGTTTGTTTGGAGAAACTGTTGAAAATTCTTTTTCTAAAAATGTATTAAAGACTAATGGCTGAAACTTATAATGCATGATTAAAGTAGTAAAATGTGTTAATTACAATCAGAAGTATGTCCTCTGGGGGATATCTGCCCTTGCCCCTGGTCTTTATACATGTTTAAAAATATGTAGTTTTTGAATGTCCTCCTCTAAAACCGCTTGAGCAAATTTCAACAGATTCCACGTGGGGCCTTTTGTCAAAAGCATATTGACGATTTATTCGAATGGTTCCGGGCCACTGACCAAGATGGCCGCCATGCCCATATATGATAAGACACTTAAAAATCTTCTCCAGAACCAAGAACGCTTTAAGGCTGAATCTTAGTATATAGCAACGGGGACTCAAGGTCTACCACGTTTGTTCAAATGATAGTGGTAGGTTGACCTTTGACTTTTTTACAGCAAAGTCACATGTGAAAAATCGTTTTTGTCAATGTGTTTTAAAGACTAATGGCTGAAACTTACAACATATGATTAAAGAAGTAAAACTTTTTAGGTACGGTCAAAATTTTGGGCTTATCAGCCCTTGCCCCTGGGCAATGTGTAAGTATAAAATCATGAAATCTTTCAACGTCTTCTTCTCCTTATCCGCTTGAGAAAAATTCTCTCTTCAGTATGCCATCAGACTTGCTGCTAACCCTTCTAACCCTGCTTTAGAACATTTCCACCACAATTTCAGGAATAGTGTGAACGCACTGAGTTTTCGATTTGGAAAATTTGAAGCCATTTCCTGTTGCCCAGTCTTCAATTCTATTTAGACATTGCTGTAGATGTCTTTCTATTGTGCGCATATTTTTCGAGCGAAAACGTATACAGAAATCAACAACGTACAAAGAACCATCTGTCTTGTAATCCAGACAGTTTATAATGTCGTTTAATTTCACGTTGAATAAAATGGTTGAAAGTATGGCTACTGAGGAATGCCCTGCTCTTGATCATTGAGATCAGAGAGGGTCGATCCTACACGCACTTGTATAGTACGATCTTCAAGAAAACTTTTAATAAAGCTTGGTAGTCTTCTTCAGACCAGTTGTGAAGGTCTTTCAAAATTCCATATCGCAAAGTAGTATCGTAGGCTTTTTCCAGATCGAAAAGTACAGCCACTACATGTTCTCGTTTGATAAAAGCATCGCGGATAAAAGTTTCTAGTCTAACTAAATTATCGTTGGTACTACCATGATATGATGCTTGTCAGAAAACCACAGCCTCAGAACTGATGTCCCCAAAACTGCGAACAGATACGTTACATTACTTCAGCCTAGAATAAAACATAGCAACGTTTTTATCAGCCATACGGATAGACCATTGTTTAAGACCCAAGATGATACACTAACCATAGTTTAAGCAGTCCAAGAATTAAGAGGGTACTTTAAATTGCAACAGATACGTTACGATGATTTTTTGAAATATAACAGCTATTGTTATGACAGTAAATGAAAATGAAAAACTGGCAGGGAAATGGCTAAAATAAGGGAAATACGAACGTGAAAATAAATTGACCCAAAAGATACGTTACCAACATATACGTTACCAGAAATCTCCATTTCCTGTTTTTGTGATTGTAGTGTCTCTGAAATGCATTATTCATGTGAAAGTTGCCCCATTAATGTATTTTGAACCATTATTTCTTGTTTATAGCAATTATTTATTCATATTTCCGACGTTCGTCGTCTCATGTTAACAGATACGTTACATAAGCTTCATACTAATGTAGCTAGCTTTCTAGGCCCCGAACGTTACATTTCCCGCCATATGTTACTTCCAGTATTCAAAAACATCAACAAATACTGTTTAAGCAAACAATATTGGGGATGTAAGTAACTGGAATACGATGTTTGAGAGGCTGAGAAACAAGAACAGATATGTTACCTCATAAAATGATGTAAATATGCTCATGTCGCTAAGTACATGTGTTTTTATGCTACAGAAAGGAAAGTTTTAATGCTTTTTAGAAAATCCCATAAAGAAACTTAATAAAGAATGATTTACAACGGCCTTTTGAATGAAAAGCAGTACTTACAGAGTCGCCTGCAAAGTGAAATATCGAGAACTTCAAGGCATTCCTCTCTGTAAGTCAGCATCACCGTAGGTGGAACTACTGAAAGGGTTGAAAGCCTGCCCATCCATAAATATTCCTTAGAAACTATTATTAGGGACAAAAATACTTTTAACATTATGATTAATGTTAGTAATAGTTTGTTCAAACAGATACGTTACCAAGAAGAAGCTTCCTAATTCTGAGGTTTCCCTTCTAGAACATCAAATATATGCCAGTTTTTCTTGTTCTGTCTCGGTTCCCTAACATTGTGTTGGCAAATAACATGTATATCAAGATCTTAGATGAGCGGAATAACCTACTATAATAACTGGAATCGAATAATGAAGTCTCTGTCGGTGAAATTCTGCTTCCAATAATTTGTGTCATACTTTCAGTTGCAAGAACTTGATGGAAAAATGGACGAACGGGTACAAGGTTTTGCATTATTCTTTCAGAAAAATCATGTAGTTGTTGGAATGACATTGCAAACTGGTCAGATGTGTTACTGACCTGCTCATTTATGGTCAAAAGACATAGATATTTCGAGTAACGTATCTGTTCTTTTCACATTTTGCTACATATAGTGGTCTGATTTCGCGTAAAATACAGATCAAATCGCTGTAGGTTAAGACTTGTAAGTGTCCAATCATTTAACTATATATATAAGCCTTCAAAATAAGATGGCTTATGATGCGTTTTCATGACATTCATATTTTCACATTTTCACAATTGGAATTTGCACATTTAGTGGAGAATGGACGTAATACAACTCACTTTAGGTGACAAAGGCGGTAATACATGTATTTGTGATGTTAGACATGAAAAATTGAAAGACATTTTCGAGTGAATTGTTGAGTTTGAAAAAAAAAACGTAAATAAATAAAGCCATCACGCAGTGTCTCATTATTGTAAGCCAATTCTAAGCCCCGTCATAACATGGAAGCAGTTGACAGAGAGAGATCGGAGTGGGAACTTTCGGCTATTGACCCTCATGATAGGTGTTCCTGGAGATCTGGGGTGAGATCTGCCATGCGTGCAGCAAGCCAGCTACATGGAAGGGGGCCACTGATGTGGATGTTGCCTCTGTACCTGCACGTTAATAAAAAATCCGTTGTTGATGATGATGATGATATCTTACCCTGCCCCTTATGTTACCCTATTCTACTCTATTGGTTGTTGGTGTGCATGTTTTATGTAATCGAATATATTATATGTAATTTGCTTAATGGTAACGTAGTCTACAGGCTGCCACAGGGTAACGCCCCAACAACCAGAGTGCTAACATGCCTTAATCTGTAAGTGTTTGAATGGGCTTTCATAATATCATACCCTCCAAAACTCGCACATATGGTGCAGGGGCGTCTGTTTGCACCTCAAGGTCTATAATGCCTCATCTGGATGCCGTCTAATGTCCTTGCACCTAAACGAAACATAGGAAAAAAGGTAGAAGAAAGACTTTGTAACACCTGTAGAGTTGTAGAAGATGAGATCCACCTTTTATGCGAATGCAATAAATATAATGCCTTAAGAAATGATCAGATAATATATGAAGACGGTGATTTCAGGAGTAGAACTAATGAGGAAAATTTCATTTATATAATGACCACTAAGGAGAACTATGTTTTGAAAGCTGTTGGAAAATTTTAACATTTATGCTAGTAGACTAAATGTGTATCTCAAGACCATGATTCTTTCAGCTACTTAATGCACGTGTATGTTGTATTGTGTGTTTGCTTGTAATATTTGTATTATTGCCTTTAACCCTGTATTGGGTATATCAGTGCAGTAAATAAAATTCTATTCTATTCTACCCAATATTTGGTCCCGGCTTTTCCCGTTTGGTCCCGCGTGACGGAAGTGACGGCTTTTGTACTCTCCCGGTTACGATGGAAATTGAAAAGCTCCGATGAAAAATTAACTATACTATATTTAACCTTTTTTTTTTTTTTATTTTTTTTTTTTTTTTTTACTAAATTTAATTGAATTAAATAACTGCCAAGAATTATATGTAATAAGGTGAGGAAAAACCGGCCCAGCAGGCATGGAATAAAGCCGAATTGCATTTACAAACCGTTATTTACAATAATATTCTGATGTCATAGTTTTCGTGGCATGTTTTTGGCGGGAAGATTATCTTTGGAAGGCCTTTTCACTTGTTATGATTATAGTTAATCCTATTTGATCATAGAAATGTCGACTAGATCATTCCTACTCACTTTCTGGCCAGAATTCATCCAGAATGGAAACAACATCTGATTGCAGTGTTTGTTGTATAGTCCTTTCTCATGGCACCAAGGCTTGAATTGGAATCTTATACAGTTCACATGGGCTTGATAATCTCATATCAGTAAAGTAGGAAATTTCTCTTTGCAATTAAAAATGTTTTATTAAATAGTCACGATAAATATCTAGACAAATATATGGTGTAGTGAAAAACAGGTGAAATCAGATTTTATACCTTTTCTCCTCTATATGGTAAAATACCTCTGTTTTGTGTTTTGAATTTTTCGTAATTATTCTCCTGTCGCTAAAGAAATTGTCATACATCTCCGCTGACATCAGCACCTACAAGTTACATTTTGCATGTTCTGTGTCAATAAATTGGCTGCTTTATGTATATGTAGCCATTAAGCATTAAAATTGAATATTAGCCTAAAATGTAGAGGCAGTCTATATATATTTTCAGTAAAATAGCTCAAAATTTTCAGGTACTCATTAGAACCGCCTCAAGGAGGCGGTTGTGACGATTGAGGCGGTTCTAACGAGTACCCACAATGTATGTTTGGAGCAGAAATAAGGAAAATATCACATTTTTTTGCAAGCAATATGCCATTTTCACAGCTATGAAAAAAATGCCCTATTTTTGCATGGGTGTGTTAGCGTAATGTGTATAGATGCACATGGGCATTTGGAAATCACAATCAGGAAAACTGTAAGATCCTTTTTTTTTGTGTGTGACAACACGAAATTTATTTTACAGCACATGCTATAAACAGCAAAATATCCCTCTGAATTTGATAAATGAAAATCTTTCAGGACACTTTGTCTTCAATTGTCCACCGTATTTGTTTACATTTGGTCACGCGATTATTTAATACTACCATTCATGTAAATTACTCGAATTTTTCAAACGCAAATAGCTACCTTTATTTTGATAAACAAACTCGAAAACACCTTCCATCTCGGAGATAAAACAAACATTTAATAAACTGACGATATACTTACCTTGATCAAAGTGAATAAATAGCAGAACGATTGAAATTATGACGGTACACATTTGCCAATTGTCACAAAAATTAAACCGGAAATACCGAAGGACTCCATTTCCGATTTTTAACTACGCGACGATATAATCCGATATATTTCTTTTCTTTAAAGAATATGTCGTAATTCATATCATTTGTGTGCATTTCATACATATTTTTCATTTTCATGCATAAAAATGCATAAAAGGATTGAAATTAATGGAATTTTTCCGATGTTTTATCCTAGCTCCGCTCCATGCGGAGCAATATTTTCTATGAAAAGTCCACGATTTTTTCAAGACATGTCAAAATGTCGAAAACCTCTCTGTTTTGGTTTATGAAGAGCAGCAAATTGTATCTGGTTATCTTGTGATCCAAGTTTTGACCAGTGCTAAATCGTCATTGAGAGTGTATCTGTAGGTCTATTGTTTCATGCAGTACATTTGCCATATTGCTTTGTCAATGCGATTACTCGAGTTACTGTTGAGCAAATTGTGTTTATACTTTGTTTACAATTTTCATCAATGAAATATGGCTACCCCATATGATCACCTGTGAAAAATAACGCGTGATGATAGTTTGGGTTTTCATATAAAGAGGCTGTTTTTATTGGTAATACTTTCATACGTTGTTGAGAACTTTTCCCATGGTAGTATGCTGTATTCTTTTTCTTAAAAACTGAAATTGAAATATGACTTTGAGCGCAAACGCTAAAGATCCCCTATTCATTATCTTTATTGGTAAACCCTTGAGCAGAACGATACATTTGTAGGCTATAAAAGGTCACCCCAAGATAGGTTTTTCTTGACACATAAAGGTTTTTTTCTCCCCGTCATTTTCAGACACAAAATATAATCACATACTTTTTAAGGCACCCCACCCTCTTTTTTGGCATTGGGAATGTTTTGGCATGAAGTACTTTGATAGCACTGGGGGATTACATCTTAGTGGTAGGAGTGAAAATCATGGGCCTTCATGGAAATCTGTACCCCTTTTTACTGATCATCATCATCATCAACGGATTTTTTATTAATGTGCAGGTACAGGGGCAACATCCACATCAGTGGGCTCCCTTCCAGGTAGCTGGCTTGCTGCACGCATGGCAGATCTCACCCCAGATCTCCAGGAACACCTATCATGAGGGCCAATAGCCAAGAGTTCCCACTCTCTCCCATCTCTCTCTGTCAACTGCTTCCATGTCATCTTGGGCCTTCCAGGCCCACGTTTTCCCACAACCTGTAAGTCAATGGCCAACTTGACTGCACTGGTGGAGCGTTCCACATATCCATACCAGCGAAGCCTTCTCTCCTTCAGGATGAGGTCCAGGTCCTCAATGCCAAGCTGTGCAAGTAGCTCACTGGACCTGGTGATGACCATGTCTTTGGGCTTCACATTGCAGATCTGCCTGATCATTGCCCTATCCCCACCCTACCCTACCCTATCCTACCCCATCCCACCCTACCCTATCCCCAACCCACCCTACCCTACCCCATCCCACTCTACCCTACCCCACCCTACTCTACCTTCCCCTACCCCACCCCATCCAACCCTACTCTTGTTGTGACAATAACGTTTCATATGTTTGATACCCGGACCCAATGTACCCTACCCCCATCCCACACCACCCTTCTCTACCCTCACCCCACGCACCAACCCTATCCTACCCCACCTCATCCAACCTTACCCTAACCCACCCTACCCTCAACCCATCCCACCATACCCTACCCTATCCTACCCCACCCCAGCCTACCCTTCCCTACCCCCAACCCACCCTAACCTTCCCCGACCCAACCCCATACCATACCCTATCCCTACCTCACCCCACACTACCCTACCCCACCCCACACACCCCATCCCACCTTACCCTAACCCACCCTACCCTACCCCAGCCCACACCACCCCTACATACCCTACCCTATCCAATCCCACCCTACCCTACCCTACCCTACCCCCACACACCCCATCCCACTTTACCCTACCCTACCCCACCTTCCCTACCCTACCCTTAACCCACCCACCCCATCCCACTCTACCCCACCTTACCCTACCCCACCCACAGTACCCTACCCTACCCCCACCCATCCCACTCTACCCTTCCCTACCCCACTCTACCCTACCCTACCCCACCTTACCCCAGCCCACTATACCCTACCCTACTCTGCCCTCCCCTACCCCCACCCCATCCCACCCTACTCTTGCATTTCTACTGTATTTCACCCATGTCCCAATGCGCTAACTCCTCCTGAAACACTATCCTCCCCTATCTCACCCTGTCACACCCAGCCCTAATTTTATCCAAGCCCTCCTCATCTTACCCTTCTCTTTTTATCTGCTCATGTTTTTTTTTTAATACTTGTCAGGAAAGCATCGTCTTTTGATTTAGCCACCTGTTTCGAAATCAGTTTATTAATGTTCCAGTAACCAATGTTTATAGATGATTTGTGTCTCTTCATTTAATTGTTATATCCGCCTCAATGATAACCAAATCTCGGTCTACCTCGCCATGAACCGCCGTATCTCCTTCCTGGGATGATCTTGACCTATTTTATACCAAGGTCAAATTTGGTCACATAGGCATTTGTATAGGAAAAAGTGAAAATGCAGTTTATCTTACAAACGGTTCAGAATACCACCCCTAAGCCATATATGTTCTTGCTCCTTATAATAAGGCTCACTGAGTGTGCCGACCATTTTTGGTCTAGGTCACATGACCATGCCCATATATGGTAAATTGCTTAATATCTCGGAAACCGTTCAGATCACCACCCATATTTTAGTGAAGGGACCATTCTGGGTCCAGGTCACATGACCAAGATGGCCGCCATGCCCATATATGGTAAAATGCTTAATATCTTGGAAATCTTTCAGATCCCCACCCATAAATCATATATATTCTTGTTCCTTATGATAAGGCCCATTAAGAGACATGGATCGTGGGACCCCAGACTGTACCCGGGGGGGGGGGGGGGGGGGGAGGGGGTACATGTAAATGGTCCTCTGGTATTTAATAAAAGTGGGAAGTTATTGACATACAAATTCTATTTTAATGAGTTGTTTTTTCAGGAGTTATGCCTAGTAAGAAGAGTAAACCCGTCCGTGTGGCAGATTCTGAGATAGTAACGTTGGACCAGCCCAATTTGTATTTGGGTAAATGGCGAACAAAGCTTATTGATGTCGTAGTACGGGCTGACAACGTGGATGGATATCAAGTGACTACACCCAACTCGTATAAATGCTGGAATGTTAAAGAAATATATTCCAAAGGCAGCCAGGCTGGTGACACCACTGAAGAATGTAAGTAATATCAAGTAATACAATACTGTAACGGTTTATTCTTTCCGCCATGAAATAGTTTCCTTTATCATTAATTAATGTATAATTACGGAATAAAGCTAGATTTTATTTCATATTTTAAGAAATATATTATAAGTAAAACATTATCCATTAAAAGATTTCCTTAAAAAATTTTATTTGAAGGGTGGAAGATATTTCACAGTTGGTTGAATATCACATCCGGAAAGAATTATCTCTTACAATACCACTTGGATAATATGACTAATTAATCTGAGCCATGAAAGGCCATTTTGATTGGTTGCCATGGCAACAAAAAGGCTTAAAATGAAAAATAATATATTCAAAAATCAACTCCTCAGAAGCCATATGTTATATAAGGCTGATACTGTGCAGAAATGTTCTTTGTATACTCGAGTAGTCCTATACCAGTCATATGGTTTTTGTGCCCACCAACTCATTTTGATTGGTTGCCATGGCAATGAAAAAGCTAAGGCTGATACTTTGGAGAAATGTTCCTTGTAGAAGTCACTAAAAAAATTTATTTTTTTTTTATCGCCATTGCTCAATAAACTTGGTTGTCATGGCAACTTAAAGTTGCCATAGACATAATGGAAAAATTGAAAAATGGCATTTTTTTTATATCATTGCAGATATTTTGATAAACATTTTACAGAAATGTTCCTTGAACAGTGCTCTTCCAGTCATATGGCTTTTGTGTCAACCACTCAATTCGATTGGTTGGCATGGCAACCAAAAGGCTTAAAATGAAAAAAAGTATTCAATTTTGGTGTTTCAGTGATAACTCCTGAACCATATGGGACAGGCTCATGAAACGTCGAGATGATGTGTCAAGAACAAGAAAAATAACTGTATTTCCGTTTATGAATTATCTACCTTGGCAAAAATTCATGAACGGGGTATAACTCCCGAATCATATGGAATTGATCCATGAAACTTCACAGATGGGTTTATCTTATCAAGACAATATGTGTCCCGAACAAGAATGATAACTCTCGCATCTTAAGTTTGTTAGTTACCTGCTCTTCTTCAAAATTTGTAGGGAGAAAGGGTGTATACCCTGAAAAGTCATGTCTGGGCCATAGATCCTGAACTGTATGAGATACAGTCGTGAAATTTCATAGATGGATATATCTCCTCATGATGATGTGTTGAAAAACAGAGAAAAACAAAAACTCTCACTTTTTTGTGCATTTGAATTACGATTATCTGCCCTTGGTAATAATTGTCTGGATCATAACTCTGAGCCATATTGGATTGATTCATGAAACTTCGCAAATGGGTTTATCTTATCTAGACGAACTTTTGCATCATCATCATCATCAAATTTTTGATTAACGTGCAGGTACAGGGGCAACATCCACATCAGTAGGCCCCCTATCAGGTAGCTGGCTTGCTGCATGCATGGAAGATCTCACACCACATCTCCAAGTGTATCTATCATGAGGGTCAATAGCCAAGAGCTTCCACTCTCTGTGATCCCTCTCCGTCAGCATCTTCAGTTTATTATTTACCTGCCCTTCTTCAAATTTTGTTGGGGCAAAAAGGCAGTTAGCCTTAAAATTCATATCCAGGCCATAGCCCATGAACCATATGAGATACAGTGATGACATTTCACAGATAGATATATCTCATCAAGGCAATATATGTCACGAGTAAAAAAAAAAAACATCCCTCGCTTTTTCCATTTATGAATTATCTACTCTTGGCAAAAGTATGTATCCTGGCCATAATTCCTGAACCATAATCATTGGGAGAGGTGAAAAATGACATTAATAGTTATTTCATTGTGGCTATTTTGACAAAACTGAGATTTGTTGGTGGAAAGGGTATTTACTCTGAAAATTTAGGTCTTGGCCATAGCTCCTGAACTGTTTGAGATACAGTCATGAAACTTCATAGATGGATATAATTTTTGACGATGTGTTCTGAACAAGATTGACAACTCTCACTTTTTCTGTTTATGAATTGTCTGCCTTTGGCAAAAAATCATGTCTAGATCATAACTCCTGAGCTATATGGGTTTGATTCATGAAACTTCATAGATGGGATCTAAAGGATGTGTCACAAACAAGAATGACCACTCTAATATCTATATGGATTGCTTTAAAATGAAAAAAAAACAAAAAACAACTGACCCATTTATTTTTAGCTCACCAAATTTTAAGCCTGTACAAATGTGATAGCAGTTTTGAGCTAGAGCTCTGGTGAGCTTTGTGGCCCATGGGCCCCCAAAGTGAGACTCTTATCATGCACTAGTCCACAAGTGATCCTACCCTAATGAAAAAAATTACATGTTTTGTTTCAGGATGGAGTCTGACAGAGTTAGAAGTGAAGTTTTCACGGGCATTCATGTGGAGCATGGCAAATGGACGCGGACGAGAAATGATCAGCTCCATATTGGAACTCTTGTTAGTGGGCAGAGGTAAGATTTTTGTGACCAACTTGGGTGGAAGAGGAGTCAACGATCCAGGTGTGAAGCAGTTACACTTCAAGTCTGTAGTCAGGCACAAATCACAGTCAAGTGACAGCAGTCCAGAGATTTCGCCAACAAAAGACCAAGTAAAACGGAAATCATATGCTGAAAGCCCAAGAGAGACCAAGATGCCAGTGCGGTATGGTAGTGAGACTCAGACGGAACTGTCGTATATCAGCAAGAACTTAATTCCAGATGTTCTTGTAGAAGAAATAGCTAAGTCGGTGAAATGACTGTGAGAGAAGTGTTGAACGTGTCTGTGAAAGCAGGACAATATCTGTCAGAAAAAGATCAATGTCAGTTGAAGCTAGAACTTTTACCTCTGCTGATCAAACAAGACTGTGCCCTTGGCCTGCTCATTTGCGCAGGAGAAGCAACCCTCTTTCAGGTCAAGCGTGAGAGCTCTGGACTCGTATTTTTTCGGCAGCATTATGTGTTTAATGAAGGGAAATTGTTTGAGAATTTTGGTGCAATGTGTCGTGATATTGTATTTTACTCACAGTAATAAATTTTCGGACAATAAACGGGTAAAGGTAACTTATACCAGAAAGGAACATCACGCGTAAAGGTCACTGAGTCAGGCAATAGTACTAGGTCCAATGCTAGTAATACTTAAGGCAACAAGTTATTGTGTATTTAAGAAATAATTTCTGCGTACCGTGTGTTATCGTGAATAACACATGGTGTTGGAGGGCAGACTGCGAAATATTAATTCACGACGGCGAAGCCGGAGTGAATTAATATTCGCATCTGCCCGATCTTTGTAAAACTTGCATATAACAAAGGTAGGCATAAAATTTTAAATAGACATTATTTGTTCACTTAAATGACAAATATGTTCATCTAATCAAGATCTACCTACTCTGAAATTTTACGGAAATTCAGAATACACGTCTTGAAATAGGGTGTTTATCTTTTCCTGCTTTAATGTCTTGACAAGTTGTGTTACTTGTTTTGTTCTGTTCTACTATCTCAAATAGTTTTTGAGATACAAATTAAAACTATTTGACTTTTGAACTGTGTACCAACTTCACTTTCGGATATTCGCCTTCTTAAATTTGGGGCGAGGGGGGGGGGGGGGGGGGTGACTTACATGAGATGTAAATATTTTATTTGGCTAAACGCGACAGGAGAATAAACAGGTTTTCTTACCTGTTTCTTCTCCTGTCGCATTTAGCCAAATAAAATATTTTTAATTTGATAGTTGGGGTAATTTGGAAACATCTTTAATAATGGCAGATGATCACGAAGTCTAATGCGGGAGGTTGGAGGGCGGTAAAGGTAGCCTCCCTAATTTTATTGTAATAGGGAGTTTATCTTTTCCTGCTTTAATGTCTTGTGTTACTTGTTTTGTTTGTTATATATTTTCTCTCGTCATGTCTCGTCTTTTCTTTCCTCAGTTCTGTCTTTCGTTTTCTTACCTGTTTCTTCTCCTGTCGTGTTTAGCCAAATAAAATATTTACTTCTCATGTAAGTAACCCCGTCCCCAAATTTAGGGAGGCAAATATCCCAAAGTGAAGTTGGTGCACAGTTCAAAAGTCAAATAGTTTTAATTTGTTTATATTGCGTCTTGTATCTCAAAAAATATTTGAGATAGCAGAACAGTTTAAATTGCAAATATGTTCATCTAGTCAAGATCTACCTACTGTGAAATTTTAAAGAAATACAGAATACACGTCTTGAAGTTATTGCCCTTTTTTTCAAACTGAAAATGTTCAGCAGGTCAAGGACTACATTTTGCAGTGCGAGTTGAAAAGTTGTTGGACAAAATCTTGGAAGTGTAATTTCAGTCAGATAAATCTAAACTGGGGGGCGGGGGTGACTTACATGAAATGTAAATATTTTGTTAGGGAACTGAATATATTTTCAGTTCAGTCATAGTAATAATACTTAAGGCAACAAGTTATTGTGTTGTTTTGGTTTTATTCCCAATTTGATAGTTGGGGTAATTTGGAAACATCTTTAATAATGGCAGATGATCACGAAGTCTAATGCGGGAGGTTGGAGGGCGGAAAAGGTAACCTCCCTAATTTTATTGTAATAGGGAGTTTATCTTTTCCTGCTTTAATGTCTTGTGTTACTTGTTTTGTTTGTTATATATTTTCTCTCCTCATGTCTCGTCTTTTCTTTCCTCAGTTCTGTCTTCCGTTTTCTTACCTGTTTCTTCTCCTGTCGCGTTTAGCCAAATAAAAGATTTACTTCTCATGTAAGTCACCCCCCCCCCCCCTGCCCCCCAAATTTAGGAAGGCAAATATCCCAAAGTGAAGTTGGTGCACAGTTCAAAAGTTGTATTTCGAAAACTGTTCGAGATAGAGATAAAGTTTAAACTGTGAAAATGTCCAGCAGGTCAAGGACTACATTTTGCAGTGCAAGTTGATATAAACAACAGAATCTTTTCAGGACACCTTCTTGTGGAGAACTGATAAATGGTCACGAAGTCTAATGAACCAATATATGATTTTGCTCAGTTTCTTGAAGTGAAGTTTTCAAGGGCATTCATGTGGAGCATGGCAAATGGACGCGGACGAGAAATGATCAGCTCCATATTGGAACACTTAGTGGGCAGAGATAAGATTTTTGTGACCAACTTGGGTGGAGGAGGAGTCAACGATCCAGGTGTGAAGCAGTTACACTTCAAGTCTGTAGTCAGGTACGCAGCACAGTTAAGTGACAGCAGCCCAGAGATTTCGCCAACAAAAGACCAAGTAAAACGGAAAGCATATGCTGAAAGCCCAAGAGAGACCAAGATGCCAGTGCGGTATGGTAGTGAGACTCAGACGGAACTGTCGTATATCAGCAAGAACTTACTTCCCGATGTTCTTGTAGAAGAAATAGCTGAAAGCGGTGAAATAACTATGAGAGAAATGTTGAACGTGTCTGTGAAAGCAGGACAATATCTGTCAGAAAAAGATCAATGTCAGCTGAAGCTCGAACTTTTACCTCTGCTGATCAGACAAGACTGTGCCCTTGGCCTGCTCATTTGTGCAGGAGAAGCAACCCTCTTTCAGGTCAAGCGTGAGAGCTCTGGACTCGTATTTTTTCGGCAGCATTATGTGTTTAATGAAGGGGAATTGTTTGAGAATTTTGGTGCAATGTGTCGTGATATTGTATTTTATTCACAGCAATATATTTTTTCGGACAATAAACATGAGAATTTTTCCCGCACCTCTTGCAGAATTCATGCGTGATACCTGTAGAATTTTTGAAAAAAATCAATCGTTTTGACATCCTCAGAGCTGATATCTCTTGAACACATATTTTGTAAGTTCTTACTACTACCTTATTCTCACAGCAACTATATCAAAAGTACAGATACTTTATGCCAAAAAGGCAGATCACGTGTAAAGGTACCTTATACCAAAAATGCATATCACGGGTAAAAGTAACTTACACCAAAAAGTCACATCACGAGTAAAAGTACCTTATACCAGGAAGCTGTGTCACGGGAAAAGGTACCATATACTAAAAGGCACATCACGGGTAAAGGTAACTTATACCAGAAAGGAACATCAAGCGTAAAGGTACCTTAACTAAAACAGTTGAACCCCACTGATGTAATGCTTAGGTGACTGAGTCAGGCAATAGTACTAGGTCCAATGCTAGTAATACTTAAGGCAACAAGTTATGTGTACTTAAGAAATAATTTCTGCGTACCGTGTGTTATCGTGAATAACACATGGTGTTGGAGGGCAGACTGCGAAATATTAATTCACGATGGCGAAGCGTGTGAGCTCGGGACTCAGATTTTTTTGGCAGCATTACATTTTTAATGGAGGGAAATTGTTGGACAATTTTGGTGCAATGTGTTGTGATATTGTATTTTACTCACAGCAATGTTGGTGGCGCCTGTTCGCAATAAATTTTCGGACAATAAACACGAGAATTTTTCCCGCACCTCTTGCAGAAGATGAGGATCCGGAGGAGCCAGAACAGGATGAGGAGGAGTCAGTACCAGGCCTTTTCTTCCCTATCAATTCCTGGCGGCCATCTTGAACAGTGGAACCAATCAAACTGATTTGAATCAGTTTATAAATATCCATCTAAATAATAGTAGTACAATTTTATTGTAATTTTAAAGAGCATATCATCATAAAAAAAAAAAAAAAAACAAAAAAAAAAAAAAAAAAAAAAAACGCTGTTACTTACAAGGCCTGTAAATAACTTCTTTTGAAGGCCGCCTTCCTTTTGGAGGGCAGGCAGAGAGTTTTGGGGAATGATCTGAGTGTGTCGTTCAATACCTCCACAGCCTCAAGGGTCTTTCCAGGCACTGATTTCCTGGCCCCTCTTTTGATAACTTGAAAACAAGTACCCGAGTATCACCCAAGTCGATTTCGTTTTGGCTCAACTTTTTCTGTCGATCATTTAAACGAAGTTCTTTACTGGTTAGAGCCTTTTCTTTAGCACGTAACTCATCTTCTTTCAGAAATACCATAGTATCATCTGTCTGTATGGCCTGCCTTCCAGCACTCTGAGCAGAATCTTGTACACGGCGCGGTGCGCTGCATGGTTTTAGTCAGACCAGGTAATCGGACCGGAAGTGACGTTCAAATGTAAACAATTCAAATATTGTCAATTTGTCACACACACAAATTATTAGAAGAAAAAATAGAAGTTTTTTTAGCTCCCCTGAGCCGAAGGCTCCCAGGGAGCTCATAGGATAGGCTGATGGTCGTCGTCTGTCCGTCGTCGTCCGTCAACATTTTCAAAGGACTTCTCCTCTGAAACCCCTGGGCCAATTGTACTCATATTTCATATGTGGCCTCCAGGGGAAGGGGGAATGAAAGTTTGTAAAAATGGTTGCTGTCCGTAATCCAAGATGGCCAAGGGCAGATAACTCTGTTTAAGCGAAAAAATCTTCTTCTCCAGCACCAGTGATGCGAATGAGCTGAAATTTTGCAAGCAGCCTAAGGGATGTCTCCCCACTCAAGTTTGTTCAAATCGTATCCGTCGGACTGCTTATGTCCGTCAGCCAGGGTCGTGAACTTTGTAAAAATCGTGTAATGCCTTGCATGGCAATTTCGCATGCAAAAAGTCTATGCATAAACACTTATTCAAACATCTTCTCCAAAACCACTGTAGCCATGGGTCTCAAATTTTATATGCAGCATTACTAGATGTCTGCCTTTCAGATTTGTTTATGTGACATAGGTCGACCATCGAAGATGGCCGCTGTTACTAAAAATAGCATAACAGCTAAATTGAGTTTTTCTCCAAAACCGCTTGGTACAATTTACTCAAAATTGGTATTAGGCATCCTTGGGACCTTGGTTCTCAAGATTGTTCAAATCGTCCTAAT
Organism: Anodontia alba; assembly: GCA_964016985.1. NCBI lineage: Eukaryota > Metazoa > Mollusca > Bivalvia > Lucinida > Lucinidae > Anodontia > Anodontia alba. Next base: position 46,220,865 of record OZ024835.1, on the reverse strand, counting down.
CTGTACTGAAATTAGGTCACAGTGACCTAGTTTGTATTTACGAAGTATATTTTGTTCAAAGCCCTTCTTCTCCAAAACCACTGTAACTATGGGTCTATAATTTTATTTGCAGCATTGTTAGATGTCTGGCTTTCAGATTTATTTATGTGACCTAAGTTGGACATCCAGGATGGCCGCTGTTACTAAAAATAGCAAAACAACTAAATAAACTTTTTCTCCGAAACCGCTCGGTACAATTGACTCAAAATTGGTAAGAGGCATCCTTGAGACCTTGGTTCTCAAGATTGTCCAAATCGTCTAAATCTGTAGTGAAATTAGGCCACAGTGGCCTAGTTTGAATTTACGAAGTGTATTTTGCTCAAAGATTTTCTACCCCCAAACCACTGTAGCCATGGGTCTCAAATGTTATGTGCAGCATTTTTAGATGTCTGGCTTCCAGATTTGTTCATGTAACCTGGGTCAGCCATCCAAGATGGCTACTGTTACTAAAAATAGCACAACTGGTAAATAGACTTTTTCTCCAAAACCACATGGTACAATTGACTGAAAATTGATATGAGGCATCACTGGGACCTTGGTTCTAAATTTTATTCAAATCGTCCTAATCTGTAGTGAAATTAGGTCACAGTGACCTAGTTTGTATTTACGAAGTATATTTTGTTCAAACCCTTTCTTCTCCAAAACCACTGTAGTCATGGGTCTCAAATTTTAAATGCAGCATTGTTAGATGTCTGGCTTTCAGATTTATTTGTGTGACCTGTCGGCCATCCAAGATGGCCACTGTTACTAAAAATAGTAAAAAAAGTAAATTGACTTTTTCTCCGAAACCGCTTGGTACAATTGACTCAAATTGGTATGATGCATCCTTGGGACCTTGGTTCTCAAGATTGTTTAAATGATCCAAATCGGTAGTGAAATTAGGTCACAGTGACCTAGCTGGTATTTAGAAGTGTATTTTGTTCAAACATTTTCTTCTCCAAAACCACTGTAGCCATGGGTCTCAAATTTTTTATGCAGCATTGATAGATGTCTGTCTTTCAGATTTGTTCATGTGACCTAGGTTGGCCACCCAAGATGGCCACTGTTACTAAAAATAGCAAAACAAATAAATTGACTTTTTCTCCAAAACTGCTTGGTACAATTGACTCAAAATTGATATGAGGCATCCTTGGGACCTCGGTTCTCAAGACTTTTAAAATCCTCCAAACCTGTGGTGAAATAATTCAAGATGGCCACTGTTACTAAAAATAACTAAATTGATTTGTACTCTGAAACTGCTTGGTATAGTTGACTCAAAATTGGCATGAGGCATCGTTGGAACCTTAAGTTCTCAAGATTATTCAAATCATCCAAATCTGTAGTGAAATTCGGTCACAGTGACATAGTGTTGAACAGACTTGTACTCAGGTGAGTGATACAGGACCATCATGGTCCTCTTGTTTTATCTAAACACAGAGATCGCAGAATAGTATACACAGTCAGGTGAGGAAAAAGTGTCCCTGTAATCCAGTGAATTTTGAATTTCGAACTGAAAGCCGTTTTTGAGAAATCAGTGAATGTCTGATCGGCTAAGTTGACTTTGTCAGTGTGTTTGTCGACGGTGCGTGTACAAAGGTGCTGTGAAACTAGAGAATGGCTTAAGCTAGGAACTTGAAATTTTATAAATGGCACGGGCATGAAAAATAAGCGGACCCGTATTTTTCTTCTTTTCCGTCGGACTTATTATTGCAGAGTTATGCCCCTTTTCCGACGTTGCCATTATAACAATAGGAAAACCTTGTCAACAAAATATCTCGAGAACCGCTTGAGCTATGATCCTGATATTTGGCATACCGTTTAGGATTAATGTATAAATGACCTGAATAACTTTTGAGTAAATTCCGTAAAAAACTGACTGAGTAATGTCCCTTTTTCGACTTTGCCATTATTACAATACGAAAACCTTGTCAACAAAATATCTAGAGAACTGCTTGAGCTATGATCCTGATATTTGGAATACAATTTAGGATCAGTGTATAGATGACCTGATTAACTTTTGAGCAAATTCCGTAAAAAATTGACTGAGTTATGCCCCTTTTTCGACTTTGCCATTATTACAATAGGAAAATCTTGTCATCAAAATATCCAGAGAACTGCCTGAGCTATGATCCATATATTTGGCATACAATTTAGGATCAATGTATAGATGAGCTGATTAACTTTTGAGCAAATTCCGTAAAATATTGACTGACTTATGTCCCTTTTTCGACTTTGCCATTATTACAATAGGAAAACCTTGTCAACAAAATATCTCGAGAACCGCTTGAGCTATGATCCTGATATTTGGCATACAGTTTAGGATCAAAGTATAGATGACCCGATTAACTTTTGAGTAAATTCCGTAAAAAATTGACTGAGTTATGTCCCTTTTCAACTTTGCCATTATAACAGTAGGAAAACCTTGTCAACAAAATATCTAGAGAATCGCTTGAGCTAGGATCCTGACATTTGGCATATGGTTCAGTATCATTGTGTACATGACCTGATTAACTTTTCAGTGAATAAAATTGTATTAATTTCAATTAAATGGATATTTATAAACTGATTCAAATCAGTTTGATTGGTTCCACTGTTCAAGATGGCCGTCAGGAATTGATAGGACCTGACTCCTCCTACTCCTGTTCTGGTTCCTCCTGATCCTCATCCCTTGAACGTCCCCTTAATAGACCTGGATCCTCCTCATCCTGTTCTGGCTCCTCCTCCTGATCCTCATCCTGTTCTGGCTCCTCCTCCTGACAAAGTTTTCTTCTCCTGTCGCGTTTAGCCAAATAAAATATTTACATCTCATGTAAGTCACACACCCCCCCCCCCCCCCCCCTCAATTTTAGGAAGGCAAATATCCCAAAGTGAAGTTGGTGCACAGTTCAAAAGTCAAATAGTTTTAATTTGTTTATTGTCACCCGACGTAGGAGGAGGGGTACTATAGAAATGACCCTCGTCCGTCCGTGCGTCATTCCGTGCGTGCGTCACACATCTCGTGTCCGCAACTCCTCCTACATCTTTTGTCGGATTCTTCTGAAATTTTGCAGGTTTTCTTATGATATGAAGATGTGAATGTGGTTTTGAATTTTTGATCCGGTTATTTTTGGCAGAGTTACGGCCCTTTCGGACTTAGAAATAGCATTTTTGGAGCTTGTGTCCGCAACTCCTCCTACATCTTTTGTCGGATTCTTCTGAAATTATGCAGATTTTCTTATTATGATATGAAGATGTGCATGTGGTTTTGAATTTTTGATCAGGTTATTTTTGGCAGAGTTATGGCCCTTTCCCTGGTCTGGGAATAGGTATAATTGTGGCCAAACGCCAGCTTTCTGGAAAAACTCCCGTTGTCCATATACCGTTGAAAATATGTAAAAGTGTGTCAAGGGCGGTTTCGGGAAGGTGTTTAAGCATTTGATAATGGATGTCATCACGGCCTGTAGCTGTATCTTTTGATACAGCTATAGTATCTTTCAGTTCTGTTATGTTAAAGAGACTGTTATAATCTTCAGTATTTGAAGAGTTGAAATTAAGTTTGATCTTTTCTTCTTGTTTTTTGATGTTTTGAAACTTCTCTGAATAATTCCGAGATGAGGAATTATCCGAAAAAGTTTCGCCAAGTGTATTTGCTATCTCTTCTTTTGATGTGGCCTTTGTTCCACGTTTTGTATTTAAGTGGGTGAAACTGGGTGATTTTGATTTACCAGATAGTTTTCGTATCATACCCCAAACCGTTTCAATTGGAGTTTTATGATTTAACTTTGAAACGTAAGATCTCCATGATTTGCGTTTGGAGGCCTTTACTGTTCGACGGGCCTTTGCTCGGGAGTTTTTAACGTTATTCAAGTTCTCCTTTGTTGGATATCTGCAGAACTTTGATAATGCTTGCTTGCGCTGTTTTATGGCATCTTTGCATTCATCATTGTACCATGGGTTGCTTTTCTTTGGATTTGTCGAGGTTTTCGGTATACTTTTATTAGCGAGTCAAGAAGAGAAGAAGTAAAATCATCTAGAGGGTCCAAGGAATTGTCAAACTTATCTATTTTGAGACTTTCTTCGCATAATGAGTAATATAATTCCCAATTTGCTTTATTTAGTTTCCACTTTGTGTTGTGAGCATTCGTGGAATTATTTACGCTTTCAATAATAACAGGGAAGTGATCACTTCCGCACAGATCGGCATATACGGACCAGTCAAAGTCTAAAAAGAGATGGGTGACACAAAGAGAGCTCTAAAGAAGATAAATGTCCTGTTGCAGGATGGAGATAAGTGTAAGATTTATCATTCATCAAGCAAAGACTGTTATTTGCAATAAAATTTTCAATAATGTCTTCTCTACTGTTATTATTCTTACATCCCGAAAAAGTGTTGTGCCCATTGAAGTCACCTATTAAAATATAGGGTGCAGGAAGTTGACTAAGTAAAGATTGGAGATGTTCAGTTGTTAAGGAAAACGCAGGGGTATATATACAGAACAAAGTGTAGTTTCTTTATCCAACGTGACTGAGACTGCAACAGCTTGTAGCTGTGTTTTAATTTTGATCTCTCTTTGTGGCAAACAAGATTTGACAAAAATTGAACTGCCACCAGATGGTCTTTGACCTTCAGAATGGATATAGTTATATGATTTGAAACCTTTGATATCGATGTTGTCATTAGTTTTTAAAACAGTTTCTTGTAAACAAAAACTCGATGGGTTTAATAAGGACAGAAGTAATAGGATTTCATTATAGTTTGACTTAAGACCTCGACAATTCCATTGTATTATTTTATGTTTTAAATCCATTGTGTGGAGAGAATTTGATAAGACTAGAAATTATGGAGGTACAATCGGTGACCTCGATCTATTATTACCACTTCGTGGTGCTGGGTTTTCGAACTCCATATCGCTGCTGTCACTCAAACATCCGAAACGATTGCGATTCTTAATATCGTCTCTTGAACCTTTGCGTTGTCTGTCTGATGTAATTTGTTTTTGAGATATTTGTTGTTGTTTTTGTTGTTGTTTTTTCAAATCTTTTTTGATCATTTCTAAAGTAGCGTTTTTCAGCACTTTTTCAGTTTTATTTGTTTTAGTTGGTTGTGGTGATGTTTGACTTGTACTAGTGTTCTTCAGATGTATTTTTAGGTTTTAATTTTTCTAGAGGTTTGAGACCAGTAATCGGATCAGTTTGAGTGACAGCATCTTCAACAGTTACCTTTTTTACAGATGACTATGCAATGCTGGCATAGCTGACTCCAGGAATAGGTGTAGGGGACTCAACGATTTTCCGCGCTTCTGGAAATGAGATATTTCTTGTGAATTTTACAGTCAAAATTTCTTTTTCTCACCACAGTTAACACAGTTAGGAGCATTTCCACAATTTTGTTCCGTGTGATTTGCCGGCTCGCCACAATTTGCACAGATAGGGTCTTTCGTACACCTGTTTTCGTGGTGTCCATATTTCTGGTAACTGTGGCAGCGTAACGGATTTGGAATGTAGATCTCCACATTAACTCTAAAGTATGCCAATTTGACTGTTTTTGGTAGTGTTGGGGTATTAAAAGTAAAAACAAAGGTGTTCGTGTCTTTTAATTGGCCGTTCCTTTTTATCTTGAATCGTTTTACAGCAGTTACTCCTTGAGATCAAGTGCCTTCGAGAATCTCCTCCTCGCTTGAGTTCCTCAAATCAGGGCAACGAGTTATCCCCCTTGAGGAATTCAGCGAAGTATCAGGAAATACTCTCACTTTCAAATTGTGAAATAATGTTGTCCTCAGGAGATTCTCGGCATGAGAGTTTTTACTGATCTCAACGAGCAGCTGATTAGATCTGTACAATTTTTTTATGTTTTCTGGTTCACCAGCAATTCCTAATATAACTTTTTGAATAACGAAAGGTGATAAAGAAATGATGTTATGATTTTCTTCTATACTTTCAATCAGCACAAAGCGCGGAAAACGTTGAGTCGTAGTGTCATTTGTTATGTTGTCGCCGTTGTCCGATATCTCAGCATCTGATGTGTCGTCTTGGGTAGGTTTTTTTCTTTTTTCCCCATGATGAAAAGATTGTATGATTCATCCTCCGTGCTCTCCGCCCACCGTGGAGCCCAACAAGGGAACACTTTAGTGAGTGGATTTCCTACCTCAAGTGTTAGAGATACACAGAAGATATACTCGTACAAGCAAGAAGCTGCACGATTGGTCCGTTTAGCCGCCGCCTTCTAGAAATGGAAAGGTTGTGAAAAAGACTTTATGAGCAAACGGTGTGTATTCAGATTGATACAAAGGCAAGGAAGAGAAAGTAAAAGATTATTTCTAGGGCTTGGCACGACCAGCCGATTGACCGTGCCGGACCGCACGGCCACCCGTCTAACCGAAATCCAGGCCAAAGAGGTGTGTTGGATACCTGAAGCACTGAACCTCAGATAATCCTCAACCTCCAGGACCCCTTCATCCGGCTTACGGGACGCCACCCACGGCAAACGGGTGGTATTTCCTCTTCGCTCTTCCCAAAGGGGACAATTACTGCTCACCACGCCAGCAACGTTCCCAGTGGGAATTGAGCCCCAAGGGCCTCGGCAAGGTGGAAAGTTTAATACCCAGGGGTCTGTCGAAAGGTTGATGATGATGATGAGTTCAGGTTTAACGACGCATCAACCCATGAGGGTCATTTGCGTCAAAATGGTGAACTAACATGGTTCTGTAGTGAAACGATTATAATGGTAAGTCATAAATGCATAAATTGTAAAACTAGAATGAATTTAAAAATTCAAGCAGTTATACTTTGTTAAAAAGATTGATGTGTTTTAAAAACATAAGTATGCTATCATTTGGTACATTTTCAAATAAGTATCTCAGGTCATTTGTTTGGAAGAATTGACGTCGTACATGAGAGAATTCAATGCAATCGATCAGAAAGTGTTTTACCGTAAAAGGTTCATTACAGCTGATACAAAATGGCTGATCTTCTCGTTTGAGTAGATAAGAATGTGTGAGTCTAGTATGACCGATACGTAGACGAGTAAGAACCACTTCTTCTCGCCTTAATGACCGATAAATATTATTTTTACAAAGAACCGGTTTTATTTCATGTAGTTTATTGAATGTCGCTCTGTCCCATGACAGCTGCCATTTGGATAATATGTACCTGTTGATAAAAGGTTTAAAATCTGTACATGGAAGTTTAAAATTCGAAATTTCTAGATCGAGTGAGGCCTTTGCTTTTACGTCGGCAGCCTCGTTACCTTTTATGCCAACATGGCTGGGGAGCCAACAGAACAAAATTTCCTTAGTTTTCGATAGCTCGTGATGTTTTTCTATCACGTTCTGGATTTTGGGATTTTTTGAAGATGTGTGATTTAGAGATTTCAAAACAGAAAGGGAGTCCGAGAAAATAACGAATTTGTTCTCTAAAGAGTTATTCATAACGTAATCCAAAGCCATATCAATAGCCTTGGATTCAGCAGTGAAAATAGATGAGCCATCAGGAAGACGGATCTTTTCATGGTGGCTGCCCGATATATACGCACAGCCAACCTTATCTTCAACTTTTGAGCCATCAGTGTAGATGTGTTGATAATCTGAAAGTCGCGACTGTAATTCTTGGAAGTTTTGTTTCATGAGATGTGAATCAGAAAGTGACTTTTTGCTGTTGTGTAAATCGAAAAGAATATTTGGTTTAGTAATGCACCAGGATGGAATATCTGAAAAAGAGTGTTTTTGAATGTTTTTAATGTTAATATTAGTAGATTCTAAAAGTGGTGCTATACGAAGGCCGAAGGATTTAATAGCGTTGGGTTTTCTTTCATAATATTCCTGAAATTGTGGTGGAAATGTGACTTCAAAAGCAGGGTTAGAAGAGTTAGCAGCAAGTCTGATGGCATACTGAAGAGACAATTTTTCTCTGCGTAGCCACAACGATGGCTCATCTGCTTCCACGTTAAGACTCGATACTGGAGATGTACGAAAAGCTCCCAATGCCAAACGAAGTCCTTGATTATGTACAGTGTCTAACATCTGTAGATAAGATTTTCTAGCAGATCCATATATGATGGACCCATAATCAAGTTTTGATCGAATTAAAGAACGATACAGGTGAAGAAGAGTTGTTCTGTCCGCTCCCCAACTTGTGTGAGATAAAACTTTTAAAAGGTTTAATGCTTTTAAACATTTCGCTTTCAAGTATTTTATATGGGGTATGAAGGAGAGTTTTCTATCAAATATAACCCCAAGAAATTTTGATTCAGCAACAACTGGTATTTGAGATCCATATATGTAGAGCACTGGATCGTTGTGTATTTTCCGTTGTTGACAGAAATGAACGCACTGAGTTTTCGATTTGGAAAATTTAAAGCCATTTCTAGTTGCCCAGTTTTCAATTCTATTTAGACATTGCTGTAGATGTCTTTCTATTGTGCGCATATTTTTCGAGCGAAAACAAATACAGAAATCATCAACGTACAAAGAACCATCTGTTTTGTAATCCAGACAGTTTATAATATCGTTTAATTTCACGTTGAATAACGTGGTTGAAAGTATTGCTCCTTGAGGAACGCCCTGTTCTTGATCATAGAGATCAGACAGGGTCGATCCTACACGCACTTGTATTGTACGATCTTCAAGAAAACTTTTAATAAAGTTTGGTAGTCTTCCTTTCATACCAAAGTTATGTAAGTCTTTTAAAATTCCATATCGCCAAGTGGTATCATAGGCTTTTTCCAAATCGAAAAATACAGCGACTACATGTTCTCGTTTGATAAAAGCATCACGGATAAAAGTTTCTAGTTTAACTAAATTATCATTGGTACTACGTTCAGCTCGGAATCCCGACTGAAGTTTTGTTATAAGATTGTTAGATTCTAAGTACCAAACAAGTCGTTTGTTTATCATTCTCTCTAATGTTTTGCAAAGGCAACTTGTTAGCGCTATTGGTCTGTAGTTTGTTGGTTCTGCATGATCTTTCCTGGTTTGGGAATAGGTATAATTGTGGCCAAACGCCAGCTTTCTGGAAAAACTCCTGTTGTCCATATACCATTGAAAATATGTAAAAGTGTGTCAAGGGCGGTTTCGGGAAGGTGTTTAAGCATCTGGTAATGGATATCATCAGGGCCTGTAGCTGTATCTTTTGATATTGCGATAGCATCTTTAAGTTCTGTTATGTTAAACAGACTGTTATATTCTTCAGTATTTGAAGAGGTGAAGTTAAGATTGATCTTTTCTTCTTGTTTTTTGATGTTTTGAAACTTCTCTGAATAATTCCTGGATGAGGAATTATCCAAAAAAGTTTCGCCAAGTGTATTTGCTATCTCTTCCTTGGATGTGGCCTTTGTTCCACGTTTTGTATTTAAGTGGGTGAAACTGGGTGATTTTGATTTACCAGATATTTTTCGTATCATATCCCAAACCTTTTTAATTGGAGTTTTATAATTTAAGTTTGAAACGTAAGATTTCCATGATTTGCGTTTGGAGGCCTTTATTGTTCGACGGGCCTTTGCTCTGAAGTTTTTAACGTTATTCAAGTTTTCCTTTGTTGGATATCTGCAGAACTTTGATAATGCTTGCTTGCGCTGTTTTATGGCATCTTTGCATTCATCATTGTACCATGGCTTGCTTTTCTTTGGATTTGTCGAGGTTTTCGGTATACTTTTATTAGCGATGTCAAGAAGAGAAGAAGTAAAATCATCTAGAGGGTCCAAGGAATTGTCAAACTTATCTATTTTTAGACCTTCTTCGCATAATGAGTAATATAATTCCCAATTTGCTTTACTTAGTTTCCACTTTGTGTTGTGATCGTTCGTGGAATTATTCACGCTTTCAATAATAACAGGGAAGTGATCACTTCCGCACTGATCAGCATATACGGACCAGTCAAAGTCTAAAAGGAGAGATGGGTGACACAAAGAGAGATCTAAAGAAGATAAATGTCCTGTTGCAGGATGGAGATACGTGTAAGATTTATCATTCATCAAGCAAAGATTGTTATTTGCAATAAAATTTTCAATAATGTCTCCTCTACTGTTATTATCTTTACATCCCCAAAAAGTGTTGTGCCCATTAAAGTCACCTACTAAAATATAGGGTGCAGGAAGTTGACTAAGTAATGATTGGAGATGTTCAGTTGTTAAGGAAAACGCAGGGGGTATATATACAGAACAAATTGTAGTTTCTTTATCCAACGTGACTGAGACTGCAACAGCTTGTAGCTGTGTTTTAATTTTGATCTCTCTTTGTGGCAAACAAGATTTGACAAAAATTGAACTGCCACCAGATGGTCTTTGACCTTCAGAATGGATATAGTTATATGATTTGAAACCTTTGATATCGATGTTGTCATTAGTTTTTAAAAAAGTTTCTTGTAAACAAAAAATCGATGGGTTTAATAAGGACAGAAGTAATAGGATTTCATTATAGTTTGACTTAAGACCTCGACAATTCCATTGTATTATTTTATGTTTTAAATCCATTGTGTGGAGAGAATTTGATAAGACTAGAAATTATGGAGGTACAATCGGTGACCTCGATCTATTATTACCACTTCGTGGTGTTGGGTTTTCGAACTCCATATCGCTGCTGTCACTCAAACATTCGAAACGATTGCGATTCTTAATATTGTCTCTTGAACCTTTGCGTTGTCTGTCTGATATAATTTGTTTTTGAGATTGTTGTTGTTTTTGTTGTTGTTTTTTTCAAATCTTTTTTGATCATTTCTAAAGTAGAGTTTTTCAGCACTTTTTCAGTTTTATTTGTTTCAGTTGGTTGTGGTGATGTTTGACTTGTACTATTGTTCTTTTGGTCTTCAGATGTATTTTTAGGTTTTAATTTTTCTAGAGGTTTGAGACCAGGAATCGGATCAGTTTGAGTGACAGCATCTTCAACAGTCACCTTCTTACAGGTGACTGTGTAATGCTGGCATAGCTGACTCCAGGAATAGGGGTAGGGGACTCAACGATTTTTCGCGCTTCTGGAAATGAGAGGTTTCTTGTGAATTTTACAGATAAAATTTCTTTTTCTTTGTGCCAAACCTGGCATTCCTTAGAGTTAGCACTGTGTTTTCCACCACAGTTAACACAGTTGGGATCTTTTGTACAACTTTGTTCCGTATGATCTGCCGGCTCGCCACAATTTGCACAGATAGGGTCTTTCGTACACCTGTTTTCGTGGTGTCCATATTTCTGACAATTGTGGCAGCGTAACGGATTTGGAATGTAAATTTCCACATTAACTCTAAAGTATGCCACTTTGACTGTTTTTGGTAGTATTGGGGTATTAAAAGTAAAAACGAAGGTGTTTGTGTCTTTTAATTGGCCGTTCCTTTTTATCTTAAATCGTTTTACAGCAGTTACTCCTTGAGATCGAGTGCCTTCGAGAATCTCCTCCTCGCTCGAGTTCCTCAAATCTGGACAACGAATTACCCCCTTTGAGGAATTCAGCGAAGTATGAGGAAATACTCTCACTTTCAAATTGTGGAATAATGTTGTCCTCAGTAGATTCTCGGCATGAGATTTTTTACTGATCTCAACGAGCAGCTGATTTGATCTGTACAATTTTCTTATGTTATCTGGTTCACCAGCAATTCCTAAAATAACTTTTTGAATGACGAAAGGAGATAGAGAAGTGATGTTTTGATTTTCTTCTATACTTTCAATCAGTAAAAAGCGCGGAAAATGTTGAGTTGTAATGTCATTTGTTGTTATGTTGTCGCCGTTGTCTGATATCTCAGCATCTGATGTGTCTTCTTGGGTAGGTTTCTTTCTTTTTTTATCTTTTCCCATGATGAAAAGATTGTATGATTCATCCTCCGTGCTCTCCGCCCACCGCGGAGCCCAACAAGGGAACACTTTTAGTGAGTGGATTTCCTACCTCAAGTGTTAGAGATACACAGAAGGTATACTCGTACAAGCAAGAAGTTGCACGATTGGTCCGTTAAGCCGCCGCCTTCTAGAAATGGAAAAGTTGTGAAAAAGATTTAATGAGCAAACGGTGTGTATTCAGGTTGATACAAAAGGCAAGGAAGAGAAAGTAAAAGGTTATTCCTAGGGCTTGGCGCGACCAGCCGATTAATCGTGCCGGACCGCACGACCACCCGTCTAACCGAAATCCAGGCCAAAGAGGTGTGTTGGGCACCCGAAGCACTGAACTTCTGATAATCCTCAACCTCCAGGACCCCTTCATCCGGCTTACGGGACGCCACCCACGGCAAACGGGTGGTATTTCCTCTTCGCTCTTCCCAAAGGGGACAATTACTGCTCACCTAGCTAGCAACGTTCCCAGTGGGAATTGAGCCCCCAGGGCCTCGGCAAGGCGGAAAATTTAATACCCAGGGGTCTGTCGAAAGGATATTGACAATTTGTTCAAATGGTTCCGCGCCATTGAACAGATGGCTGCCATGCTCATATAAGGTAAATCACTTAAAAATCCTCTTCTACAGCTTTGAGGCAGAATCTTGGTAAACAGCATTGAGGACTCAAAGTCTTCTTAGTTTATTCAAATGATGATATTAGTATGACCTTTGACCTTTTTACGGTATTTTGAAATATATGCCCTAGTTCTTGTGGCAATACTGGAAGAATAAATTCCATAGCATTTGCAGATACACAATAGCTGTTTTTATCAGCTGAGCGAATCGGTGCCCATGGGCTTGTTTATGAGAGTGACTCAAGGGACAACACTGAGATCAACTTCGGCGTTGAGGTACTCAATCCAGGACCTAACGTGTTTTATTTAGGTGGAGGTGAAAAGTTTTTTGGAGGTAAATTTGGATGGTTCTTCACCCGTATTCCCAACTTTAGAAGGCTGGAATATTTATTCAAAGTGCTAAACAAAACCCCTCTAAATCAGGCACTGGGGCAGATGGCTCAAGGACTAGTCCTGAGAAAACGATTGATCGTTTGCATCCAGAATGCATGTTTGGTGATGATATTCCAACACGCAGAGTAGTCTTTTGTCCTGCATGCTGTAGCTCGTTCAGTTGAGAAACGTTCGTCTCTAGTGACGCCAATATATAGCCAATTAGCTGAATGAAAGGTATTTTGAGTCTTAGAAGCCAACATTAATGAACGTGGTGTAATGAAAATTTCAAAATTGAATTTCCAATATTTGGGGCTTCAGAACCCATATCCTTGAACAAGTGTGCAATGCAGATCTTACACCCAGATGATGAGAATTTTCCTCATCTCCTGAAGGGAGTACTTCCAGCATATTTTGTCAATGTTGCTGTTCCAAATGATGTTCGAAATACTGACTGTCTTGGGGTTTAACGACATGTCAACTCTTGTGGGTAATTTTGTGTCGTCTCCCAAGAAAAGGGAGAAAAGAGCTAGTAGAGGAGACGAAAGAGAGGGACAGGGGGGAGAAAGAGGAGACGGAATGAAAGTGAAGAAACAGAAGAAATAAAAGCGTTCCACCCTGCTGCAAGGATAGCAGGCCTTGCCAAACTGTAAACCAATATCAATTGGACGCCCCGGTGACGCAAGATGCACGACACTTTTGCCTAACCTAACCACCCCCATGTTCGAAAGAAGCTGGACATTCCCCCCCCCCCCCCCCCCCCCCAAAATACTCAGAATTTCAGATGGCCAAACTGTCATGGGAGTATTTTTGGAAAATGGTCACATTTCTGGGAAAAGATGACATGCTTTTACCTTCTGGAAGTCAGACGACAGCAGAGGATATATATATAGAATCCCACTCTGTGGGGTATACAGAACTTGACCTTGAAGTATACCGTCTGGTCGCAGAGAAATTCTACCAGCTGTTTTGTGCTAGGCATGGCGCTCTCAACCTTACCCCATACAAGATCAAACTTATTGATCATTCGTCAGAACTGATGAAGGACTTGCCCTTTTCACTTGCTCAGTTCCAGTCGGAAGGTGCTGAGCACATAAATTACTACGATAGTAAGTTGCATCACGGCAACACTACCCGGCATGGTGGTAAAGACAGATTTGATCCTGTCCTGGCGTCCTTTCATCATCGCTGGATTACACAGTTTTACAGTTTACATGAATACAGTTCCTCAGATGATGAGAGCAAATCTGCAGCTGGCCAGCATTTCTTATTGTACTGTATTGCAGCTGTAATTCAGAAGGTGTTTAAAGGGCATTTGGTCAGAAAGAAGTTCCATCACCTAGGTTGGTGGTCTTACAGAATGGCAAGTGAAGCTGTACGGAACAGCATTTTGCCTTTCAACCACCACCTTGCGATAAGGATCTGCCTTTAAAGACATTTTGTTCTCTCTGGCAATTGGACTTTAGCCTATGGTAAGGCACCTACACACACGTCCTTGTAAAAAACTTAATGATCACGGAGGGTGTGTAAAAGACACTGCTCCATACAGAACGAAGTCTGTTTCCACCAAGAAATATATACACAGAAACACGGTTTGCTAAATATAGCTACTTTTACGGTGTGAAGGTCGTTTCAAAACGAGGCGCTATCGTTTTCGGGAGTAAACAAAGATACACATGTACATGTCAACTATGGCGAAACAATTGTCAAACCAGCAAAAGGGCGACCGATCACCGTTTGGAGCCGATCCGTGTGCGAATTTCGATGTTATGACATTAGATTCGTTCAGAATGTGGTCAGCAGCTGCCTTAAAAGGATTCCTGGCGATCAGAAAAAGGAGTATAGATGGGACACATGAAGAACTGGCTGCAAGGTAAGCCTAGAGCAAAATGGATCATATGTCCCTGTTTTTTTTTTTTTTTTTTTTGTTGTTTTTTTTGTGTAATTATCAGGCTGTGACAAATCCATGATTGGTTGGCATCAGGCAGCACTATACCAGTGTAGTCTAGGGAGAAATTGTAGGAGAATTGAAAAAGGATGGTGAAACGAATGACATTGCAATGCCTCAGATATTGCAAAGCCTCGGATAACCAAGTTAGTTAACCATAGATGGCCATATATATATATATACCAGTAATTTTCATCTGTTTCAAGTTCAACTGCATAGGCTATGATTTTAAAATATGAACACTGACACAGTTCAAGTGAAAAGGTCCACTCGGACCTCTTGAACTGAGTCAGGAGCACTAACCACTTGGTCACCTGAATGCTTCTCCCTTCAACCCATTTATGCCGAGTGGATTCTTCTACTCAAACTCTTTGGACAGGTTTCATTTCCGATATCAGGGCTGTACGGTTAGTTGTTATTGTCGTGTTTCGTAGAAAGATCTCAACAAAATGCAAACAGTGTAGATCCAGATCAGATGCCCACATTCTGTGGCATTTGTTCTGGGTCTAGACTGTTTGCAAATGTCCCTTCAATAGGACGCTAGGCATAAATGGGTTAAATTAGCCCCCATTTTTTTTTTACAGATTTCAAAATCATACAAGGGAGACAACTTTGTTTCTGCATAGTTACCTCCGTTTTTTCACATACTGTATGTTCCAGTTTAAATAAAATTCAGAATGCTGTAGATCTACTTATGAGAATGACTAATTTCTTAATTACTCTATGTGTTCTATTTTCAGTTCATCAGATAAAAAGGTAAAACACTAAAATACACTAAATATTCGGATACTCAAGAGCTGTATAACAGGGTGGCTATTTCTTGAAGAGAAAAAGAAAATCCAAAAAATCCAAACTTCCATGTTAATTGGGCCCAAACATTGTATTTTTGCCATCAAAAACAATTTGTCCACTTGTTAGTCACAGTTTTATTGAAACTGGCAAAATAGATTTGAACTGGATAAGACTTCTTTGGATCAGCCCAAAGAATTCCAGCAGCTGGTCACCCTGCTATGCATAAGAATCATTTACTTCAGTCTGATTATTGTGTGGTGGACCACATCATACATTGGTACCATAATGCAGCTTTTTGTCCATTTTATTGTAGCAAAGAACTCCTGCAGATAGCCAGATATTTAGTGTATTAACATGGTGTATGGTAAATAAACTATCTTCTTTAATGCTTCTTGCTGGTAATGGTATACTGGTGATAGATCTGCTTATTTAAATTATCAAACATTACTGTTGTTGTACACACCTAACCTTCAGTAGCATAATGACCTGTATTCTTTTATTTCTTCTAACCATAGTTGAATACCCACATTTCAAGTAAATATGTCCCTTTATTAAGGAAGATATTTACTTAAAAGGTTTATCCACAAACTGGCACAGCACAAGTACGATCAAGTGTGATAAAGGTCAAAAAACATTTAATACTCCATCGAGGCATAAAGTGTAATCAAATATGGTACTTGTACTTAGCTATCATAATTATATCTGTCTTTCAATAGTATATGTCACTGTCTTTTAAAATTGCAAGCACATGAACTGTAGTCTAATTTTTCACTAGAGACAATGGTAAAAGTATTTTTGTCTCTCACTGGATATAAAACATACATTGATCATGTATTTATTACACACACACACACACACACACACACACACACACACACACACACACACACACACACACACACACACACAAACACAAACACACACAAACAAAAGAAGACAAGAGGCCCACGGGCCACGGTTCGCTCACCTGAGTGACATAGCCACTGCAGACATGCAGATGTTATGCAACATTTTTCCAATCCAATCATCGCAACTAATGAAAATATCATCATTTGAGCAGTTCTTAGTTTTGAAGAAGAATATATGGGCCTGACAGTCAATGGAGCATGATCATTTGAATAAACTATCAATCACATTTCAACAGAAGGATCAATGTGAAATTTGGTGGAAATTGGTGGCTAAGTAGTTTCTGAAGAATCATGATTTTATACATGTAAACAGCACAGTGTCAGGGAAATATTATAAATATAAACCAGATGATGGCCATCTTAGATTTCCAATCAGAACAATTTTAACTTCCGTTGATCTACAAGTCACTTCGATACTTTCAATATAAATGTATATGGCCCACACAAATAGGGAAGCAAATTTGACCTTGGAGGTAAAAAGGTCAAATGTCAACACAGAACCATCATTTGAGCAATTTTGGTAGATCTCCTGTCCCCCGTAATTTGTGCAAAGATTAGGACCCAGGGCTTATTTGGTTATGGAGAAGAAGATTTTTAAAGGTTTTTACCATATATGGGCATGGCAGCCATTTTGATCAATGGACCATACCCATTTTAGCAATTTTCGTTCTCCTACCCATAGAGGCTCTGCATGAAATTTGAGCAACACTGACCCGGAGGCTTCAGAGGAAAAGCCATTCGAAATTATCAACATTTTTTCCATACAAATGTATGGGGCCCATACAAATGCATACAGAAGCAAACTTGACCTCGCCGTAAAAAGGTTAAATGTCAAGGTATGACAATTATTTTAGCAACTGGTAGACCGCCCGTTCCAGATGATATATGCAAAGATTCAGCCACAAGCCATCCTCGGTTTTGGAGAATAAGATTTTTAAATGTTTTTTCCCATGCAAATGCATAAGGAAGCAAACTTGACCTTGCCGTAAAAAGGTCAAATGTCAATGTATGACCATTATTTTAGCAACTTTGGTAGACCCCTTGTCCCCGATGATTTATGCAAACATTCAGCCCCAAAGCATCCTCGGTTCTAGAGAAGAAGATTTATAAAGGTTTTTACCATATATGGGCATGGCGCCCATCTTGGTCAACAAACCGTGACCATTTTAGCAATCTTTTGTTCCCCCTATCTAAGTAGGCTCCATATGAAATTTGAGCAAAATTGGCCCAGAGGCTCCAGAGGAGAAGTTGTTTGAAATTCTGAACATATTTCCCATACAAATACATAAGGAAGCAAAATTGACCTTAACGTAAAAAGGTCAAATGTCAATGTACGACCATTATTTTAGCAATTTTGGTAGCCCTCCTGTTCCCGAAGATATATGCAAAGATTCAGCCACAAGGCATGCTCGATTTTGGAGAAGAAGATTTTTAAAGGTTTTTCCCATACAAATGCATAGGGAAGCAAACTTGACCTTGCCGTAAAAAGGTCAAAAGTCAACGTACAACAATTCTTTTAGCAATGTTGGTAGACCTCCCGTCCCCGATGATTCCTGCAAAGGTTCAGCCCCAAGGCATTCTCGGTTCTGGAGGAGAAGATTTTTAAAGGTTTTTACCATATATGGGCATGGCGGCCATCTTGGTCAATGGACCGTGACCATTTTTGCAATTTTTCGTTCCCCTACCCTAAGGAGGCTCCATATGAAATTTGAGCAAAATTGGCCCAGAGGCTCCAGAGGAGAAGTTGTTTGAAATTCTGAACATTTTTCTCATACAAATGCATAAGGAAGCAAACTTGACCTTAACGTAAAAAGGTCAAATGTCAATGTACGACCATTATTTTAGCAATTTTGGTAGCTCTACTGTTCCCGAAGATATATGCAAAGATTCAGCCACAAGGCATGCTCGGTTTTGGAGAAGATTTTTAAAGGTTTTTCCCATACAAATGCTTAGGGAAGCAAACTTGACCTTGCCGTAAAAAGGTCAAAAGTCAACGTACAACAATTCTTTTAGCAATGTTGGTAGACCTCCCGTCCCCGATGATTCCTGCAAAGGTTCAGCCCCAAGGCATTCTCGGTTCTGGAGGAGAAGATTTTTAAAGGTTTTTACCATATATGGGCATGGCGGCCATCCTGGTCAATGGACCGCGACCATTTTAACAATTTTTCGTTCCCCCACCCTAAGGAGGCTCCACATGAAATTTGAGCAAAATTGGCCCAGAGGCTCCAGAGGATAAGTTGTTTGAAATTCTGAACATTTTTCCCATACAAATGCATAAGGTAGCAAAATTGACCTTAATTTAAAAAGGTCAAATGTCAATGTAAGAACATTATTTTAGCAATTTTGGTAGCTCTACTGTTCCCGAAAATATATGCAAAGATTCAGCCACAAGGCATGCTCGGTTTTGGAGAAGATTTTTAAAGGTTTTTCTCATACAAATGCATTGGGAAGCAAACTTGACCTTGCCGTAAAAAGGTCAAACGTCAACGTACGACAATTCTTTTAGCAATTTTGGTAGACCTCCCGTTCCCGATGATTCCTGCAAAAGTTCAGCCCCAACGCATTCTCGGTTCTGGAGGAGAAGATTTTTAAAGGTTTTTACCATATATGGGCGTGGCGGCCATCTTGGTCAACGGACCGCGACCATTTTAGCAACTTTTCGTTCCCCCACCCTAAGGAGACTCCATATGAAATTTGAGCAAAATTGGCTCAGGGGTTTCAGAGGAGAAGTCGTTTGAAAATGTTAACGGACGGACGCACGGACGGACGGACGACGGACGAAAAGTGATCACAATAGCTCATCCTGAGCAGAGCTCAGGTGAGCTAAAAATATGCAGCAGAATTGTTAGTCATAAATGAGCCATGTCAGAAGAAAAAGGCCATTCATACGAACTATGTAAATTTTATCTTGGCAGTTTGACAATAAAAAATCTTAATACATGTATATGGTAAAATATTAATATTTAGCCCATATTCACTGCATTTAGCAGTACAAACATATTACCACAAATAAAATTTAGCGCACAATGCAATGAGGCAGTTTATATCCCAATGCATATATCTAGGTAAGAGTGGGGAACAGGTAAATACATAGCACTAGTTAAGGCACTTTTTTCAATTCAAAAGTATTGATATTTTTCTTATTTCTCCACGAAAATATATGTTTTGGGTACTTATTAGAAGCGCCTTGCCGAGGCACTTCTAATGAGTACCCACAACATATGTTTTCATGGAGAAATAGGAAAAATATTTACCGGATACCCACCCTTATCTAGACCTATGAAATAGTTTCTTTATTTCTCAGCAAAAGCATATATTGTGGGTACTCATTAGAATGGCCTTGGCAAGGCACTTCTAATGAGTACCAACAACATGTTTTTGTAGAGAAATGAGAAAACATGTACTTTTTGGTAAAAAAGGGCCTTATTAACAGCTATGAAATGATAAAAAATAAAGACATTAATTTTAGAGCCTTCATTGCCTGGGAAGATCAGATTGCAGTAGACCCAAAGGAAGAACACACCGTGCGGGCCAGTCTGGAAGAGTATAAGTCCAGACTTTTGGTCGGGTCCCAAGTTCTTCCAGATCCCTTCACACTAAAAGAATGGTTGAATGAGCAAGGAAGACAGAACTGGTCAAGCTTATACTTCAGTGACATTGCAGCATATCTGAAAATGAAAACACCCACAGAACTCTATAATAGGCTTATCAACGAGTACAAACAGGGAAAAAGTTACAGGTATTTCATTTTCATATGAGCCATTTCTCAAGAAAAACAGTCTTCTGAAGTATGTGCCTTTTTAAGGCGAAACCTAGCTGGGTTGTTCAGATTCAGAATTTATGCAAAGAGAGTAACCCATTGCATTTACTGATGACCATGTTATATGTTGAACAAGTCCATTTGTCATTAAAGGGGTTTCAGGTCTATTTTTCCATTTTTAATTTCATTTTTGATGGAAAATCCTGTTTGCAAACAGTGTTGACCCTGATCAAATGCCACATTATGCTGATCACGGTCTGCACTGTTGGTCTATGTCCCTTTTACTGGTTTCCAGGAAAGAATGGGTTATTTCTTGTATACAGCAGCTTTAGTTCTATTTAAGTAGCAAACAACAAAAGCACTGAAATTGCACATTCATATGTAAGTAAAAAAAACAACAATCACAGTGTCACATAAATCAATTGATATTTTACTTTGAATTTGATCTACCTAATGATCATAAGGTCTGTCCAAACAGTGCAGACAGTGATCAGACAGCTCCTTTACGAGTAGTCTGGTCAGGGTCTACACTGTTTTCACTTGCATCATTTGGATGCATTTTCTACTTGTAAATGATGTCTTAATCAAATTTTAGGATGATTATAGCAAAATTTCCAGGAGTCTGATTTTTTTTTACTCTAAAGATATTATATGCTTTTCACAGGTACTTCACATGTAGTTTTGCAAAGGAAGTACACTACCATCCCATCAGAGATGACAGCCCTGTGGCCTTCCTTGCTGCAAAAATCACACCATCAATGGCTGTAAGCTCCTCACCACACCAGGCATGGGCACCCCTTGAGAAAGATACAACCAATAAGCCCGGAGGACAGATTCACAGTGCATATTGCACATGCACTGCAGGGTAATTATATTTTGTATATTTTCCTGGCAAAAGAATGTTCACTGTACTGGTTATCGTCTTATGTATAAGTCTGCCCAGGAAGTGTGGTTAAGTATTCTGACTGGCTCAAAAATGATCCCTAAATATTGTATACCTCTCTAAATAGTGTTGAATAGGTTGTAAAACTCCAAAACGAACAGAGTCCCAACAAAAGCAGAAAAAAATGAAGGTCAGTGTCATTCCTCCTGATATATAACAAATTTAAAACACAAATACATTACTAGATCCAATAAGAAAAAAAACGTTTAATATTCTTTATTAAAGAGAGAATATTTTAATGACACATAGTATGATTCTGTTTTTTACTTTCACTGTCAGACTCTTCTAGTCAAAATATTTGGACAACTTCACTTATCATTGTTGCGGTGTCTGATTTATGTTATTTTCTATTACTTTTATAGAAATTGCTGTTCCTAATAGTAAATATTGTCGACCCTGATCAGTGGGCCATCTGATCTGGGCCCACACTGTTTGCATAATTATGTGCATTTCATGGGGCATAGACTTAAACTGGTTGGTTTCTACATCTGGTAGTCATATCATTTGAAATATAATTACAGGTCAAATGGATGCTGTAACCATGTAGCAGCAATTCTCTACAGAATAGAGTATGCTGTAAGGACTGGACTTACAAGACCATCAAGTACATCCGAGAAATGTGTCTGGAATGTACCATCCTTGGACAAAGCTCCTAACAAGCCCATAAAATTGACTGAACAAGTATGGGCTAAGGATCAGTACCTTAAACAAGGTATGTACAGTGGGATTTACTGAGAAGGGGCCCAACAATTCTTATGTTTTACTTGTATGTCCTAAAAAGACTCTGATCAGCCTGCAGTCTGATCAGTATTCACTGTGCAATATAAGGACTCAAGAGTTTCACAAGGTTTGCCAATGGTCTCTCGTAACTGCTATGCTTCAGCTTATGTGGGTTAACATTAAGGCTTGCACAACTAATCGGATAAGCGATTAATTGATCAGTAAGTTCCATTAAGAATATTATCGATACATACGAGGGATGTTCGAAATGAATTGCTTATTGTCCTCTAGCTCGATACCCACGTGGGGCACGATAAAAACCAATACATACCTGTATAGGGCTATTCAATATCTACACAATGGTGTATAAATGTACATGTTAGACTAAGAGTAAGACATAAAATTTGCCATTTGAATACACGCAGTCATTGACCACTGCAGTAAAAGTGGTTGGTAGAAGCGTCGACAAAAAAGATGAAATACGGGCTTACATCAAAGCTCGCTCAAAACTTGGTTGTTCTTTGAAGAAGCTGACTGAAATTTCTACTGCTTTTGGACCTTCCTGTGTCTTATGACACAGTTCGGCGGTGGAAAAAGAAATTTGAGTCTGGTGTAGAGTCCATCAAAAATGCACCGAAATCAGGTAGGCCAAAATCTGCATCTCGTAAAGAAATCGTTTCCAAAATAAAGGGAATCATTGAAGGAGATGCCAGATTTACAGTTCGTGATATTGCACGAAAAGCAGGCATATCACTATCAACGGTTCACCTTATTTTGAAGAAGCATTTGAAAGTCAGAAAGATTTCTGCTAGATGGGTGCCACATCTGTTGACTGACGAGCAAAAGAGGCAACGGGTTAAAGTGGCCAAAAAGCTGCTTCAAATGTTTCCAAAATATGACAAAAAGCAGTTTGCCAATGTCGTCCAGGTGACGAAACATGGGTCCATTATTTTGAGCCCGTCAGAAAGGTTAGCAATAAGATCTGGGCCACTAAACACAGCAAATGCCCAATAATTGCCAAACGTTCTTTGAGTACAAAGAAGGTTTTGTATGCAATCTTCTTCTCTGGTGAAGGAGTCGCAATAAAAGTGCCAGTGAAAAAGGGCAAAAGCATCACCGGAAAGTACTACAAAGACGTACAGAAACGACGCCCTGCCACTGGTTTTAAACATGTCCGTCTTCTACATGACAATGCCCCAGCTCATACCTCCGCAATAGTTACGGCGTTTTTGAAGAAAGAAAAAGTAACTGTTTTGCCTCACCCTCCCCCCCCCCCCCCCTCCCGTATTCCCCAGACCTTGCCCCATGTGATTTCTTTTTGTTTCCGAAAGTGAAAGCATTCCTTGCTGGGCGGAAATACCAGTCCCGACAGGCATTTGGATCTGCCATTCATCAGTGCCTTATTACTGTGCCCGAATCAGCGTACCGTGACGCCTCCAAGAAGTGGATACATCGGCTGAAATTTTGCATTTCTAGCCACGGGGAGTACTTCGAGGGCATGAAATGAGTTGAAATTTGAAGTCTCCAGACAGAAATAAGCAATTCATTTCGAACATCCCTCGTACTTGCTACTAATCAATTATTTGATTTCTGTGTCTGTTACTTGACAGTATTTACCCTTAGTATTCAGACACCTCAACTTCTTACTTTACTTTATCTAAAATTTGAAAAAGTACAATTTACCACCCACTGCTGTGTCTAAAAAATTGCCCGATGAGTGGCAAACAGTATATACCCTAATGAGACACCACATTTTGTGGCATCTCATCTGGGTCTACACTGTTTGATCAGGCCTGTCTGACCATTGATTGTGTTAGGGTTTAACGACACGTCAACCCTTGAGGGTCATTTTGTGTCGTCTCCCAGAAAAAGGGAGAAAAGAGATAGAAGAGAGAGTAGAGGAGATGAAAGAGAGGGACAGGGAAGAAAGAGAAACAGGAATGAAAGTGAAGAAACAGAAGAAATAAAAACATCCCCCTCTACCCTTACCCACTACAAGGATAGCAGGCCTTGCCCAACTGTAAGCCAATATCAGTTGGACGCCCCGGTGATCTAAGATACACAGCACCTTCGCACCACCCGACCACCCCCGCCTGTCTGACCAAATACATACAGTGAAGTATAACATATGGTAAGAGTCATGCTCAGACAGACAGGTAAAATTATGACCAAATCTTCAGTGAGTACTGATTGATTATTGATCGCAATGGCAGAACTGTTACTGACTGATTACTGATCACAATGGCAGAAGTGATTATCGATTATCTTTTCAGCTGTGTTAAGCCAGCCTTAGTAAACATCAAATGAAACAAACAGTATTATAATTTCAGTTTTTGCCCGACATTTTTGTGTTTCATGATACACTTTGTACGGACTGTGTCGCAGACATTAACGGTCACTTAAGTGTTAATATGTCAAACAGGTAGTAATTTTTCTAAGTTAATAATATTATTATGATTTAGCAAGGCAAGTACATGTATGTCCTTTTCTATACATGATTCAAAGCTCATCTCAACAAGTTTCCGCGCTTCGACGAAAGAAATATTTCCGGTGAACTTTATACGTAAGATTTCTTTTTCTTTGTGCGAAATTCGACATTCTTTAGAATCAGCACTGTGTTTTTTACCACAATTTACACAGTGTAGTTCGTTTGTACATGTACTTTCGAGGTGTTCGGCTGTTTGACCACATTTTGAACAGATAGGGTCTTTGGAACACTTATCCTCATGGTGTCCATAATTTTGACAGTTATGACAACGCAAAGGATTTGATATGTAAACTTCTACGTTGACTCTAAAGTATGCAACTTTGACCGTCTTAGCTAAGACTGGTGTATTGAATATAAAGACAAAGGTGTTTGTGTCTTTTAACTCTCCGTTTCGTTTTACTTTGAATCTTTTTACTCAAGTTACTCCTTGAGATCTTGTGCCCTCGAGAATCACATCCTCGCCGCAATTCCTCAATTCGGGGCAACGAATTACCCCTTTTGAGGAATTAAGCGAGGTATGAGGGTACACTCAGACTTTCAAGTCAAGAAAAGTCTGTGCACGAATTAGATTCTCGGCATGGGCTTTCTTGGATACCTCAATGAGCAGCTGATTCGACCTGTATAGTTTTTTGATGTTTTCAGGTTCACCAGCTATACTTTGTATTACGTTTTGTAATAAAAACGGGGACAAAGATGTTTTTTGTCTGTTCTCGTCTTTGCTTTCAATTAAAATTAAGCGCGGAAAAATGCTGAATACGTGTATCATTTGAGGTAGTTGGAGGTTGAGTGCTATCGTCAAACTCTGAAATATCTGAGTCTGGACATTGTCTAGTTCTTTTCCTTTTATCATAACCCATAATGAAGATATATTAAAATTGTCCTCCATGCTCTCCACCCACCATGGAGCCCAACAAGGGAACACATAAATGGAGTGGCTTTCCTACTCACTTGTGCTAGAGATACACAGAAGATATACTCGCACGAGCAAAATTCTGCACGATTGACCCGTTAAGCCGCCGCCTTCTTAGGATTGGAAAGGTTGAGAAATAAGAATTATGGGCAAACGGTGAGTATCAGTATGATACAAAAGACAAGGAAGAGAAAGAAAAGATTTTTCCTAGGGCTTGGCGCGACCAGCCGATTGACCGTGCCGGGTCTCACGGACACCCTTCTACACCGAAATCCAGGCCAAAGAGGCGTGTTGAGCCATCAGGGGAGACCAAATAACCTCCAGGGTCCCTTCTTCCGGCTTACGGGTTGCCACCCACGGCAAACGGGTGGTATTTCCTCTTCGCTCTTCCCAAAGGGAACAATTACTGCTCACCAAGTCGGCAACGTTCCCAGTGGAAATTGAGCCCCCAGGGCCTCGACAAGGCGGAAAGTTTAATACCCAGGGGTCGTAATGGTTTGAAATGTGTTGATAATACGTATTTTGTAGAGGCAAAGATAGGGACCTGGGCAGCGTTTAGCTAAACTTCTTATATCTGCGAAAGGGCATCTTTCATTTCTGCCCACGCATGGATTTTTCTGAAACTTTATATAATAATAACTAGGCATATGCAACCTATGAAAATGTGCTTATTAAATTATATAATAAAAATTTGGACTCAGGACGCAACCATGACTCACTCCTCCCATGAGCTGATACCCGTCTCCAAATAAGTATGTCATACATCTTGAGTTAATTTAGTTTTAAGATTTTTGCGCTGTGCTGAATGGTGAACACCATAGTAATTCTATTGGTACCACAAAACATTTATACTTAATTAAAGTTAACATTTTCTGATAAATTGATTATAAAAAATCTGAATTTTTTACCAAAAAATGAAAAAAAAAACATCAAAATTAAACTTTCAAAATTAATATGTTATAGTCTTTGTCAAGATTTCATACTATCAGGAAAATTTGCTACATATATCCTCTATAGCTTTGCCAAATTTCATAAAATATCAAAACCGGTAACATTGTCATTTTAGGCCTTGAATGGATACAGATCGATTTCTACAAAACTGACTATTTTGTTACTTTGATAAAAAAACAGTAGAGAAAGGCAGTGTTATCAAACACTTCTAACACTTAACAAATCAAAGAGAGTTTAGACAACATGGAATGAATATATCTTGAGCTACCCATTAAATTTTCATGACTTTCTATTACTTGCCTTCTATTTATATGGACTCTGACTAACCAACTATTACAAATGTAGACAGCATAAAAAATTAAATCTAAAGAAATTCTAATTAACAAATTAGGCTTAACAAAATCTTACGCTTTAATTCTTGTCAGCAAATCATTGAGTATTTTGTATAATTACTTCTCAAAAGGCATAAATCTAAAATAGGTGTAAAACAGGGGTATCCATTCTCACCATTACAAAAATAGGCATAAAACAGGGAGATCCATAATCTCCACTGTCGTATTAAGAAGATGTGCAAACGTACTATTGCAAGTAGTTGTTGCTTGTTTGTTTGTTTGTTTGTTTTGAAGAAGGATTTGCATCCCCATCAACAGATTTTAGGATTTTTGGAGATTTGCTTCTGGACTGGTGAACTCTAACCAAACTAACAATGCTTGAAAAGAAAATAATATCTATAGACTTAACTTCGAATATATCTATAGCTTGCTTGCAAGCCTATATTGTATTTTGAAATTATGAACACTGGATTTCTTGTCCTGCAACATGTTCAAATGTGTCACTTCAATCGGTATTTCCTGCTATCGAATTGACACTGACACTGGAGTTTTTCTCTTTGTTTCAACAGTTATCTGTGATGACAGCAGCACAGAATACTGTTTATGTGGTCTTAACTTTTGCTATCAGAAAAGCAGATCTATCCTTTCTTCCTTACAGTAAGCATATATGAAATTGTTTCTGTTCTGCGTATGTTCTATTCTAGTGCACATAGTTAGACTTAAACAACAAATTGGTGTTCTGTAGTTCTTCATGTTAAAGCTTTAAGATTTTTCCAAAGGTTGTATGACATTCATATTTAGTCATTTGCCTAAGGACTTCCATACTAGTTTGAAACTCCGCCATATGTTAATTAACACAGGAGTTTAAAACAGCTAACTTGTGTGGTCTTAATGTGAATCTAAAGGATGTATTGAAGAGTTTTTGAACAGTTTTCATTCATTTGGTTGCTGGCAGTTCTATGGTATTTAATTAATTCTATTTTCACCTTGTCTCTGTTTTGAAAGGAGGCTTTTAGTATTCAAGTTTTGTTTTAGTTCTTATACTTAAATTCTTTCTTCCATTGAATATTTTAACTGAATATAATTTTATTCTTCTTAATACCAACTGCTCTTACTTTCTGTGTTGTTCTTCGCTGATCATATTTCTGAAAAGTTATTCTTTCATTTTAGTAAGAGTACTAAAGTATTTGGTCAGCAAGTGCATAGATCTTACCTAAAGAAACAGACCTAAGCTTGCATGTGTCCATGTGACACAGACTTTAGTTGTTCATTACTGATTGTATTTAAGCTGTTGTGTTTTTTTTCTCCAATATTGAGTGTTTTCATGTGTGTTTTGTACCAGCTGTGAAATCTTCTGCTGACAATATTGTGCTTTTTGTATTTACTAAGCGTGAACAAGTAGTCACAGTATTGCCTGTTTATATCAATTCGTTTTGTTACTCTGTTATTTTTTAGGCATTTATCCAGTTTACACCATAGTTGATTTTTGGACAAAAAGTCCACATTGTTGTATTTACTCATAAATCCATTGAAGATTGACAATTCTGAATGTTGAAATCAACAGACATGGACCCTGAAGATTTTAATCAGGTGTCCTAGGATAGTAATCATTACTTGGTAAGCAAGTTGTGCCCACCATGCCTATCTGCCTGAACGAGTAACTTTAAAGCTAGACCCAGGTTTCATAATCATCATCATCAGTTACAAGACTGTTATCTGCTTTTTATTATCTGATAAATACTTCCACAGTCAAGTATTTGAAGTGAAATCCTATATATACAGATACAGAGAACCTGGACTTAGTGTCTGCATGGTCAGATCATGTAAATGAAAAGTTTTTTTTTTTTTTTTTGGAAATGGTGTTCAACAAGGTGCAATTCAGTCAACTGGTTATAAATGAATATGTACAATTATGGTATCAACTTCTTATACAAATCATACTATATCATGGTAATCCAAACTGAAAGCTATTGATAAGTTGACTGTACACGATACTACTTATACATGAGTATTGGGTAATTTCATATTTTGCCGACTCCGGACTATATGTATTCAGGCTGTTCAAACAACATGTTACCGGTCTTCAATTTTTATGAAATTTCATGTGTTTATTCCTAATACATATGGAAATTTTTGATGCTGAAATGGTGTCTTGACAAGAATCGGAACATGGTAAAATTGCAGATAATATCTGGATGAATACATAACCTGCATCTGAATTATGGGGCTACCGTTCAACTTACGTTATTGCTCCAACACTATTGCTAAGTACATGAAGCCATCCATAGTATCAAAACATGTACTAATGATGGTCTTAATTAATAAAACATTCCAGCATCTGAAAAATGAAATCCTGTTTACTGTACGAAGGTTAATATTAGGGTACCCCCTGATTTGGTAGTGGCCGCGTACAAAACACCATAAATTTACAATGGAACTACATTTAAAAGCCAATGCCTCATAATCATCAGTGTTATACCCTAGGCAACCATTGTGCAGAATTTCATCAAATTCCTAGCGTGGGCAGAAACCAATGTAAATTTCCTATACCGTGTAAGAGCCCCTTCGTAAGCGTACGAAACGTACATACGAAATTCTTAAGAAAATCTTACGAGTGTTTCGTTAACGACTTCGTACGAAGAACGTCGCACTTTAATATTTGGTAGCTAGTCTCGGAGGTATGAAGCTGGTACCAAAAAGACGTTAGTGAAACGCTTTTTGCTGTCTACGATTTGCGTATGATAAAACGTACGAAATTTTTAGGCGTACGTAATTTAGTGAAACACTGCTCAGAAGAGATATGGGACAAGGGTATAATAAAGTTTACTAAATTTTAATGTAACAGGTAAAAAAGAACAACAATATAGCTTTAATGTTTGTTTTTTATTAAAAGCTTTATGAAATTTTTTGACTGAAATGAAAATAAAATAGACATTAATCTGCTTATAACACAGTTTGTTTTAAGATTTTTTATATTTGCCGGGATCGTCACAAATCGACGTCCGGGCAAATATAAAACGTCCTTGTGAGCTAATCGAATAGTCTACTATATGTAAAAATCCAAAGCTATATTTAGAGATCGGCGCGATTCGCGCGCCGGTCAATAACTAAGAGTCAATAACGATTTCTTTATATTTGTAGTCAACATCCCTAAGAATTTTGGAGACTCATTGGACAAACAAAGGATATGTTTGAATTGCTTAGAAACGAAGTGCAAATGGAATTTCGTGACGAAAGTTTAGGTAGAAAAAGAAAAATGACACTTGAAAACCGAGTGTTAATGACCCTGATATGGCTGAGAAGTTATCCTACATACATGCAACTTAGTTGAAATTTTCAAGTCAGCAAGTCAACTGTATGTGACATTTTTAACGAAACATGACCAAAGGTATGGCGCGTTTGTTCGCCAAAAAATGACCAGAATGAGAGAAGGATGGCCGAAGATACCAAACATTGTCGGAGGGATCGCTGGTACATCGCATGAAATTTATATGCCGTCCAATTAACCATAACAGGAGCACTACTCAGGTCATAGAAAATACCATTGCACACAGACGCAGGTAAGAAGTTATTTTGGCATTTCTTCAGTAATGATGAATTCAGGTTTAACGAGGCATCAACCCATGAGGGTCATTTGCGTCAAAATGGTGAACTAACATGATTCTGTAATAAAACGGTTATAATGATGTCATATCTGCATAAAATGTATAACTAGAACGAATGTTAAAATTAAAGCAGTTATACTTTGTTAAGAAGATTGATGTGTTTTAAAAACACAAGTACGTTATCAGCCGGTACGTTTTCAAATAAATATCTCAGGTCATTGCTTTGGAAGAATTGACGTCGCACATGAGAGAATTCAATGCAGTCGATCAGAAAGTGTTTCACCGTAAAAGGTTCATTACAGCTGATACAAAATGGCTGATCTTCTCGTTTGAGTAGATAAGAATGTGTGAGTCTAGTATGACCTGTACATAGACGAGTAAGAACCACTTCTTCTCGCCTTAATGATCGATAAATGGTATTTTTACCAAGAACCGGTTTTATTTCATGTAGTTTATTGAATGTCGCTCAGTCCCATGACAGCTGCCATTTGGATAAGATGTACCTGTTGATAAAAGGTTTAAAATCTGTACATGGAAGTTTAAAATTCGAAATTTCTAGATCGAGTGAGGCCTTTGCTTTTACATCGGCAGCCTCGTTACCTTTTATGCCAACGTAGCTGGGGAGCCAACAGAACAAAATTTCCTTAGTTTTCGATAACTCATGATGTTTTTCTATCAGGTTCTGAATTTTGGGATTGTTTGAAGATGTGTGGTTTAGAGATTTCAAAACAGAATGGGAGTCCGAGAAAATAACGAATTCGTTATCTAAAGACTTACTTATAACGTAATTCAAAGTCATATTAATAGCCTTGGATTCAGCAGTGAAAATAGATTAGCCATCAGGAAGACGGATCTTGATTGCCCGATATATACGCACAGCCAACCTTATCTTCAGCTTTTGAGCCATCAGTGTAGATGTGCCGATAATCTAAAAGTCGCGATTGTAATTCTTGGAAGTTTTGTTTTATGAGATGTGAATCAGAAAGTGACTTTTTGCTGTTGTGTAAATCGAAAAGAATAGTTGGTTTAGTAATGCACCAGGATGGAATATCAGAAAAAGAGTGTTTATGGATGTTTTTAGTGTTAATATTAGCAGATTCTAAAAGTGGTGCTATACGAAGGCCGAAGGATTTAATTGCGTTAGGTTTTCTTTCATAATATTCCTGAAATTGTGGTGGAAATGCGACTTCAAAAGCAGGGTTAGAAGAGTTAGCAGCAAGTCTGATGGCATACTGAAGAGACAATTTTTCTCTGCGTAGCCATAACGATGGCTCATCTGCTTTACGCCAAGACTCGATACTGGAGACGTACGAAAAGCTCCCAATGCCAAACGAAGTCCTTGATTATGTACAGTGTCTAACATCTGTAGATAAGATTTTCTAGCAGACTTGTGTGAGATAAAACTTTTAAAAGGTTTAATGCTTTTAAACATTTCGCTTTCACGTATTTTATATGGGGTATGAAGTAAGAGAAAAGTCCAGAGAGCGCCACAGTCACAAAGCGCAGCCCTTCCCAGACCCCGAGGAAGAGGAAACCGACAAATCTAAACAAGCACGAACCGAACAAACGCACGAAAAGCACTAAGATTAGCTCTCTCTTCTCCAAGCGAGGTAATCGCAATACTAAAAGGACTGAAAAACGTTAGAACAAAATGACATACGGAAACACAACAAATCGCCTCGTAGAATAAACCACAAAGCAACAAAGAGTAAGATTAACACCGGGACCACCGCCTTAGAACGGTCGGTAGAGCAAACCACAAGTTTAGGTTTGAAACTCCATGCTGTTTGTTTTAGCTTAGTATGCCAGGTAACATAGATAGGGTACAAACAGGGTCGACCTAAAAAAAATCGTAGGTTTGCTGTTTGCAACGCATTTTTTTTTTCTAAATAATGAGCAGATCTATATGACTTCCTGCTTTTTATTCTTGTCATTGTATAAACAAAATTCGATTAATTTATGACTTGTTTAAGTGTTTACTACGTTTACGTCTGCAGATTTAGTGTAGGAGCCAATGTTTTAATTAAACATGGGTCACAAATACCATCAGCTGTTGTAAGTATTTGAATCCCTGTTGTTCCGATAACCTGTTAGAAATCTTATGGCTATTCTGAAATTTTATGGTTTGCGAAAGTGGTTACTTCTCGCAATGTTGAATAGCACTTATCAGTTGAAAGTGAACTCCAATGGTGGCATATTCGAAAAATTAATATCAAGATACAACATGGTTCTATTTAGATAACATGTAAACTCAGTATCAACAGAGAATGTTTTTGCATCATTTTCTTCATGTTTATCTTCATAATAAGTTCTTGGTTCAGTTTTACTTTATTGTTCCTTTGATTTTATCAGTTTTCAGAATCTTACTTTTCTGTTCGGTTAATTATTCATAATTAACTAGTGTGTTTGATTAAAAAGTAAAACTTGATTTTTTTACACTTATCAGGCGATGAAGCTGGTGGGTGGTGGAAAAAATCTATTGTATAACTTTATCGACGACCACTTGCTTCATCATCTGATGAGCATCCAAAAATCAAATTTACAATTAATTTTACGTTGTTTTTGTGTGTTGGCAATGACGCACCTGCAGTATACGCTGTGTAGAAGTGTACTTAAACCTGTAATGCATTACTGACTGTTCCAAGTCGGTTATTTTGTTGTGGTTTCTTGCTGTTCTCTGTTTGTTTCGTCGGTGTTACTAATTCTTTTCCAATTATGTGTAATGACGTTGAGTAACGTTCAAATCTGAGTCACCACCCGTTTGGGAAAGAGCTGCTGGTTTGGTTTATTGCATTTCTTCTTTGTTTACTGGCGTCACTTTGTGTTGTTACTTCTCTCCATGGTGGTATTATGGGCATATTCGAAAAGTTAATATCAAGATATAACATGGTTCTATTTAGATAAGATTTAATCTCATTGTATCAGTTCCTGGTCGTTGCGCTTTTCAATTTAACCCACATGTAATACGCTTTATGGTAAACATTTCTTTTTAAAAATACTATAAATGTAACATGAATACAATACAAACTGAAATATATTTCACATCATTTTGTATTTGCAGGTGGTTCGAGATCCTGAAGAAGGAGAAAATTTGCAGGGGCTGAGGGTAAAATTTTACCGACCCTTAAAATCAGCTTCCAAAAAGAGGTGGTCGCTTGAGGACAAACTTTTTTTCGTCTTAAACAGTGACATCATTGATTCAATTAAAGCCCCATCTTTAATTGCTGCTGGGTCAAGATTTTATTACGTTTTCTAGCTTCTGGCTGGTTGATCATAAAGTTTTAATAGCTAGTACAGCAATCAATAAGTTTTAGATTCTTATTTATTGATTGCTATACTTTCTAGAGTTCCTCAATCAAGCAGTTCTTCCACAACTGAACATTGCTTTGTTCATTGAGGTATAAACGGCTGTGGTTCGCTAGCAAAGTTTACATAAACCCCTTCGGAGTTCATGTAAACTTTGCTAGCGAACCACTGCATTCATACCTTAATGAATTTTAGAAAAATGAAATTCAATTCTTAAATATTGACTGAGTTGGAATTATATGAACTATTACATTTTCATTTTTTCGATGTGTGAAGATTTTGTTCATGTTGTTGCTATGATTTCACATGTCAAGTGAGCTGTCCTGGAGGTGATGATGAGTTCAGGTTTAACGACGCATCAACCCATGAGGGTCATTTGCGTCAAAATGGTAAACTAACATGGTTCTGTAATAAAACGGCTATAAAGGTAAGTCATATATGCATAAAATGTAAAACTACAACGAATTTAAAAATTAAAGCAGTTAGACTTTGTTAAAAAGGTTGATGTGTTTTAAAAAGAACAGTATATTATCAGCAGGTACATTTTCAAATCAGTATCTCAGGTCATTTGTTTGAAAGAATTGACGTCGCACATGAGAGAATTCAATGCAGTCGATCAGGAAGTGTTTCACCGTAAAAGGGTCATTACAGCTGATACAAAATGGCTGATCTTCTCGTTTAAGCAGATAAGAATGTGTGAGTCTAGTATGACCTATACGTAGACGAGTAAGAACCACTTCTTCTCGCCTTAATGATCGATAAATGGTATTTTTACCAAGAACCGGTTTTATTTCATGTAGTTTATTGAATTTCGCTCTGTCCCATGACAGCTGCCATTTGGATAAGATGTACCTGTTGATAAAAGGTTTAAAATTTGTACATGGAAGTTTAAAATTCGAAATTTCTAGATCGAGTGAGGCCTTTGCTTTTACATCGGCAGCCTCGTTACCTTTTATGCCAACATGGCTGGGGAGCCAACAGAATATAATTTCCTTAGTTTTCGATAACTCGTGATGTTTTTCTATCAGGTTCTGAATTTTGGGACTTTTTGAAGATGTGTGGTTTAGAGATTTCAAAACAGAAAGGGAGTCCGAGAAAATAACGAATTTGTTATCTAAAGAATTATTCATAACGTAATCCAAAGCCATATCAATAGCCTTGGATTCAGCAGTGAAAATAGATGAGCCATCAGGAAGACGGATCTTTTCATGGTGACTGCCCGATATGTACGCACAGTCAACCTTTTCTTCAACTTTTGAGCCATCAGTGTAGATGTGTTGATAGTCTGAAAGTCGCGATTGTAATTCTTGGAAGTTTTGTTTCATGAGATGTGAATCAGATAGTGACTTTTTGCTATTGTGTAAATCGAAAAGATGATGATGATGAGTTCAGGTTTAACGATGATGATGATGATGATGAGTTCAGGTTTAACGACGCATCAACCCATGAGGGTCATTTGCGTCAAAATGGTGAACTAACATGGTTCTGTAGTGAAACGATTATAATGATAAGTCATAAATGCATAAAAGGTAAAACTAGAATGAATTTAAAAATTCAAGCAGTTATACTTTGTTTAAAAGATTGATGTGTTTTAAAAACATAAGTATGCTATCATTTGGTACATTTTCAAATAAGTATCTCAGGTCATTTGTTTGGAAGAATTGACGTCGTACATGAGAGAATTCAATGCAATCGATCAGAAAGTGTTTTACCGTAAAAGGTTCATTACAGCTGATACAAAATGGCTGATCTTCTCGTTTGAGTAGATAAGAATGTGTGAGTCTAGTATGACCTATACGTAGACGAGTAAGAACCACTTCTTCTCGCCTTAATGACCGATAAATATTATTTTTACCAAGAACCGGTTTTATTTCATGTAGTTTATTGAATGTCGCTCTGTCCCATGACAGCTGCCATTTGGATAATATGTACCTGTTGATAAAAGGTTTAAAATCTGTACATGGAAGTTTAAAATTCGAAATTTCTAGATCGAGTGAGGCCTTTGCTTTTACGTCGGCAGCCTCGTTACCTTTTATGCCAACATGGCTGGGGAGCCAACAGAACAAAATCTCCTTAGATTTCGATAGCTCGTGATGTTTTTCTATCACGTTCTGGATTTTGGGATTTTTTGAAGCTGTGTGATTTAGAGATTTCAAAACAGAAAGGGAGTCCGAGAAAATAACGAATTTGTTCTCTAAAGAGTTATTCATAACGTAATCCAAAGCCATATCATAGCATTGGATTCAGCAGTGAAAATAGATGAGCCATCAGGAAGACGGATCTTTTCATGGTGGCTGCCCGATATATACGAACAGCCAACCTTATCTTCA
Source organism: Anodontia alba (assembly GCA_964016985.1). Taxonomy (NCBI): domain Eukaryota; kingdom Metazoa; phylum Mollusca; class Bivalvia; order Lucinida; family Lucinidae; genus Anodontia; species Anodontia alba. The sequence continues at coordinate 46,185,087 of OZ024835.1, read as the reverse complement.
ACTTTTGAGCCATCAGTGTAGATGTGTTGATAATCTGAAAGTCGCCACTGTAATTCTTGGAAGTTTTGTTTCATGAGATGTGAATCAGAAAGTGACTTTTTGCTGTTGTGTAAATCGAAAAGAATATTTGGTTTAGTAATGCACCAGGATGGAATATCTGAAAAAGAGTGTTTTTGAATGTTTTTAATGTTAATATTAGTAGATTCTAAAAGTGGTGCTATACGAAGGCCGAAGGATTTAATAGCGTTGGGTTTTCTTTCATAATATTCCTGAAATTGTGGTGGAAATGTGACTTCAAAAGCAGGGTTAGAAGAGTTAGCAGCAAGTCTGATGGCATACTGAAGAGACAATTTTTCTCTGCGTAGCCACAACGATGGCTCATCTGCTTCCACGTTAAGACTCGATACTGGAGATGTACGAAAAGCTCCCAATGCCAAACGAAGTCCTTGATTATGTACAGTGTCTAACATCTGTAGATAAGATTTTCTAGCAGATCCATATATGATGGACCCATAATCAAGTTTTGATCGAATTAAAGAACGATACAGGTGAAGAAGATTTGTTCTGTCCGCTCCCCAACTTGTGTGAGATAAAACTTTTAAAAGGTTTAATGCTTTTAAACATTTCGCTTTCAAGTATTTTATATGGGGTATGAAGGAGAGTTTTTTTATCAAATATAACCCCAAGAAATTTTGATTCAGCAACAACTGGTATTTGAGATCCATATATGTAGAGCGCTGGATCGTTGTGTATTTTCCGTTGTTGACAGAAATGGACGCACTGAGTTTTCGATTTGGAAAATTTAAAGCCATTTCTAGTTGCCCAGTTTTCAATTCTGTTTAGACATTGCTGTAGATGTCTTTCTATTGTGCGCATATTTTTCGAGCGAAAACAAATACAGAAATCATCAACGTACAAAGAACCATCTGTTTTGTAATCCAGACAGTTTATAATGTCGTTTAATTTCACGTTGAATAACATGGTTGAAAGTATGGCTCCTTGAGGAACGCCCTGTTCTTGATCATAGAGGTCAGATAGGGTCGATCCTACACGCACTTGTATTGTATGATCTTCAGTAAAACTTTTAATAAAGTTTGGTAGTCTTCCTTTCATACCAAAGTTATGTAAGTCTTTTAAAATTCCATATCGCCATGTGGTACCATAGGCTTTTTCCAAATCGAAAAATACAGCGACTACATGTTCTCGTTTGATAAAAGCATCACGGATAAAAGTTTCTAGTCTAACTAAAGTATCATTGGTACTACGTTCAGCTCGGAATCCCGACTGAAGTTTTGTTATAGGATTGTTAGATTCTAAGTATGAAACAAGTCGTTTGTTTATCATTCTCTCTAGTGTTTTGCAAAGGCAACTTGTTAGCGCTATTGGTCTGTAGTTTGTTGGTTCTGCATGATCTTTCCCTGGTTTGGGAATAGGTATAATTGTGGCCAAACGCCAGCTTTCTGGAAAAACTCCTGTTGTCCATATACCGTTGAAAATATGTAAAAGTGTGTCAAGGGCGGTTTCCGGAAGGTGTTTAAGCATCTGGTAATGGATGTCATCAGGGCCTGTAGCTGTATCTTTTGATACTGCGATAGCATCTTTAAGTTCTGTAATGTTAAACAGGCTGTTATATTCTTCAGTATTTGAAGAGGTGAAATTAAGTTTGATTTTTTCTTCTTGTTTTTTGATATTATGAAACTTCTCTGATTATTTTCCGAGATGAGGAATTATCAAAAAAAGTTTCGCCAAGTGTGTTTGCTATCTCTTCCTTTGATGTGGCCTTTGTTCTACGTTTTGTATTTAAGTGGGTGAAACTGGGTGATTTTGATTTACCAGATATTTTTCGTATCATATCCCAAACCTTTTTAATTGGAGTTTTATAATTTAAGTTTGAAACGTAAAATTTCCATGATTTGCGTTTGGAGGCCTTTATTGTTCGACGGCCTTTTGCTCTAAAGTTTTTAACGTTATTCAAGTTCTCCTTTGTTGGATATCTGCAGAACTTTGATAATGCTTGCTTGCGCTGTTTTATGGCATCTTTGCACTCATCATTGTACCATGGTTTGTTTTTCTTTGGATTTGTCGAGGTTTTCGGTATACTTTTATTAGCTATGTCAAGAAGAGAAGAAGTAAAATCATCTAGAGGGTCCAAGGAAATGTCAAACTTATCTATTTTGAGACTTTCTTCGCATAATAAGTGATATAATTCCCAATTTGCTTTATTTAGTTTCCACTTTGCGTTGTGATCATTCGTGGAATTATTTACGCTTTCAATAATAACAGGGAAGTGATCACTTCCATGTTGGTCTTCACTGACCGTCCAGTCGAAGTCCAGCAGGAGAGATGGGTGACATATGGAAAGATCTAAAGAAGAAACTTTTCCTGTTGCAGGATGGAGATAAGTGTGAGATTTGTCATTCATAAGACAAAGATCGTTTTTGGTTATAAAGTCTTCAATAATATTACCTTTAGGGTTGTTGTCTTTACATCCCCAAAGGATATTGTTACCATTGAAGTCACCAACTAGTATATAGGGTGAAGGCAGTTGTTTCAGTAAAGTGTCTAAATGTTCGGTCTCTAAATGAAAATTCGGAGGTATATACACAGAACAAATAGTAATTTCTTTATCTAAAGTAACAGAAACCGCAACGGCTTGAAGATTGGTTACAAGTTTAATTTCTCGCTGCGGACATGAAGAGAGAACTAAGATTGAGCTTCCACCAGACGGCCTCTGGCCTTCTGAATATATATAATTGTATGTATTGAAATCTCTGATATTTAATTGATCATCAGTTTTTAAAAAAGTTTCTTGCAAGCAAAAAACTGATGGATTCAATAAGGATAAAAGTAATAAGATCTCGTTATAGTTTGACTTTAGACCTCGACAGTTCCATTGTATTATTTTGTGTTTGAAATTCATTTTACAGTGGAATGTTTTAGTTAGACTAGAAACTAAGGATAAGTTATTGGTGATTTTGATCTATTATTACTATTGTTAGTAGGTGGATGTTCTGGTGATCTCGATCTACTGCGGTTAGCTCGTGGGCGATCTGAAGTCTGTCCTAACTCCATATCATCGCTACTGTCACTCAAAGATCCGAATCTATTATGTTGTTGAATCGCATCATTAGAACCTTTTTGTTCTCTGTTTGTTCTGATTGATCTTTGTGATCCCTCAGTAGATTTTGTTTTTGTTTGGTCATTTGTAGGTGGTGATGACTGGCTTCTGGCTTGTCTTTCTTTCTGTTGTTGTTTTTTCCAAGCTTTTCTTATCATTTCCATGGTGGCATTTTTCAGGCCAGCCTCTGTTTGTTTCTCTTCGATAGATGTTTTTGTTTGACTTTTCTTGGTGGTATTACTTTGGAGTTTTTGTTTTTGTAATTCTTCTGTTTTGTTGTTTGAACTTGTTGTTTTTGATTGGACTGCAGGATCGACAATAGTAATCGGATCAGTTTGAGTGGCAGAGAACCACAGAAACCTTTTTCATAGAAGACTGGGTAATGTTGGCGTAACTGATTCCAGGAATTGGAGTTGGGGCCTCAACAAGTTTCCGCGCTTCAATGATAGGAATATTTCTGGTAAACTTAAGACGTAAGATTTCTTTTTCTTTGTGCCAAATTTGGCATTCTTTAGAGTCAGCACTGTGTTTTTCACCACAATTGACACAGTCCAGTTCGTTTCTACATTGACTTTCAAGGTGTTCTGCTACCTGACCGCATTTCGAACAGATAGGGTCCTTAGAACACCTATCCTCATGGTGTCCATATTTCTGGCAATGATGACAACGCAAAGGATTTTGTATGTAGACTTCTACGTTGACTCTAAAGTATGCTTTTATTGTCTTCGGTAGAACTGATGTATTGAATGTAAAGACAAAGGTGTTTGTGTTTTTTAACTCTCCGTTTCGTCTAACTTTGAATCGTTTTATTGCAGTTACTCCTTGAGATCTTGTGCCTTCGAGAATCTCCTCCTCGCTGCAATTCCCCAATTCGGGGCAACGAATTACCCCCCTTTGAGGAGTTCAGCGAAGTATGAGGGTACACCCGGACTTTCAAGTCGTGTTAAGTCTGTGCACGTAGAAGATTCTCGGCATGGGCTTTCCTGGATACCTCAATGAGTAGCTGATTCGACCTGTGTAGTTTCTTTATGTTTTCCGGCTCACCAGCTATACTTTGAAAGACTTTTTGTATTACAAACGGAGATAAAGATGTTACTGGTTTGTTTTCTTCCTTGCTTTCAACTAAAATGAAACGCGGAAAATGTTGAGATGCTGTATCTTTGGTAGAGGTTGTTGGAGGTTGAGTGCTTTCGTCAACATCTGAAATATCAGATTCTGAACATTGTTTAGTTCTTTTTCTTCGATTAGAACCCATGATAAAGATGTATTAAAATTCGTCCTCCATGCTCTCCGCCCACCACGGAGCCCAACAAGGGAACACATCAATGGAGTGGTTTTCCTACTCACTTGTGCTAGAGATACACAGAAGATATACTCGCCCGAGCAAAATGCTGCACGATTGACCCGTTAAGCCGCCGCCTTCTTAGGATTGGAAAGGTTAAGAAAAAAGAATTATGGGCAAACGGTGAGAATCAGTATGATACAAAAGACAAGGATGATGATGAGTTCAGGTTTAACGACGCATCAACCCATGAGGGTCATTTGCGTCAAAATGGTGAACTAATATGGTTCTGTAATGAAACGATTATAATGATAAGTCATAAATGCATAAAATGTAAAACTAGAACGAATTTAAAAACTAAAGCAGTTATACTTTGTTAAAAAGATTGATGTGTTTTAAAAACATAAGTATGTTATCAGTTGGTACATTTTCAAATAAGTATCTCAGGTCATTTGTTTGGAAGAATTGACGTCGTATATGAGAGAATTCAATGCAATCGATCAGAAAGTGTTTTACCGTAAAAGGTTCATTACAGCTGATACAAAATGGCTGATCTTCTCGTTTCAGTAGATAAGAATGTGTGAGTCTAGTATGACCTATACGTAGACGAGTAAGCACCACTTCTTCTCGCCTTAATGACCGATAAATATTATTTTTACCAAGAACCGGTTTTATTTCATGTAGTTTATTGAATGTCGCTCTGTCCCATGACAGCTGCCATTTGGATAAGATGTACCTGTTGATAAAAGGTTTAAAATCTGTACATGGAAGTTTAAAATTCGAAATTTCTAGATCGAGTGAGGCCTTTGCTTTTACGTCGGCAGCCTCGTTACCTTTTATGCCAACATGGCTGGGGAGCCAACAGAATAAAATTTTATTAGTTTTGGATAACTCGTGATGTTTTTCTATCACGTTCTGGATTTTGGGATTTTTTGAAGCTGTGTGATTTAGAGATTTCAAAACAGAAAGGGAGTCCGAGAAAATAACGAATTTGTTCTCTAAAGAGTTATTCAGTACGTAATCCAAAGCCATATCAATAGCCTTGGATTCAGCAGTGAAAATAGATGAGCCATCAGGAAGACGGATCTTTTCATGGTGGCTGCCCGATATAAACGCACAGCCAACCTTTTCTTCAACTTTTGAGCCATCAGTGTAGATGTGTTGATAATCTGAAAGTCGCGACTGTAATTCTTGGAAGTTTTGTTTCATGAGATGTGAATCAGAAAGTGACTTTTTGCTGTTGTGTAAATCGAAAAGAATATTTGGTTAAGTAATGCACCAGGATGAAATCTCAGAAAAGGAGTGTTTTTGAATGTTTTTAATGTTAATATTAGTAGATTCTAAAAGTGGTGCTATACGAAGGCCGAAGGATTTAATAGCGTTAGGTTTTCTTTCATAATATTCCTGAAATTGTGGTGGAAATGTGACTTCAGAAGCAGGGTTAGAAGGGTTAGCAGCAAGTCTGATGGCATACTGAAGAGACAATTTTTCTCTGCGTAGCCATAACGATGGCTCATCTGCTTCCACGTTAAGACTCGATACTGGAGATGTACGAAAAGCTCCCAATGCCAAACGAAGTCCTTGATTATGTACAGTGTCTAACATCTGTATATAAGATTTTCTAGCAGATCCATATACGATGGACCCATAATCAAGTTTTGATCGAATTAAAGAACGATACAGGTGAAGAAGAGTTGTTCTGTCCGCTCCCCAACTTGTGTGAGATAAAACTTTTAAAAGGTTTAATGCTTTTAAACATTTCGCTTTCAAGTATTTTATATGGGGTATGAAGGAGAGTTTTTTATCAAATATAACCCCAAGAAATTTTGATTCAGCAACAACTGGTATTTGAGATCCATATATGTAGAGCGATGGATCGTTGTGTATTTTCCGTTGTTGACAGAAATGAACGCACTGAGTTTTCGATTTGGAAAATTTAAAGCCATTTCTAGTTGCCCAGTCTTCAATTCTATTTAGACATTGCTGTAGATGTCTTTCTATTGTGCGCATATTTTTCGAGCGAAAACAAATACAGAAATCATCAACGTACAAAGAAGCATCTGTTTTGTAATCCAGGCAGTTTATAATATCGTTTAATTTCACGTTAAATAACGTGGTTGAAAGTATTGCTCCTTGAGGAACGCCCTGTTCTTGATCATAGAGATCAGACAGGGTCGATCCTACACGCACTTGTATTGTACGATCTTCAAGAAAACTTTTAATAAAGATTGGTAGTCTTCCTTTCATACCAAAGTTATGTAGGTCTTTTAAAATTCCATATCGCCAAGTGGTATCATAGGCTTTTTCCAAATCGAAAAATACAGCGACTACATGTTCTCGTTTGATAAAAGCATCACGGATAAAAGTTTCTAGTCTAACTAAATTATCATTGGTACTACGTTCAGCTCGGAATCCCGACTGAAGTTTTGTTATAAGATTGTTAGATTCTAAGTACCAAACAAGTCGTTTGTTAATCATTCTCTCTAGTGTTTTGCAAAGGCAACTTGTTAGCGCTATTGGTCTGTAGTTTGTTGGTTCTGCATGATCTTTCCCTGGTTTGGGAATAGGTATAATTGTGGCCAAACGCCAGCTTTCTGGAAAAACTCCTGTTGTCCATATACCGTTGAAAATATGTAAAAGTGTGTCAAGGGCGGTTTCCGGAAGGTGTTTAAGCATCTGGTAATGGATGTCATCAGGGCCTGTAGCTGTATCTTTTGATATTTCCTTCGTTCAGGCCCATGGGCATGGTGGGCGAAGCTTGCTTACCAAGTAATGCTTACTATCCGCGGACGCCTGATTACACCCTTTGTTCTGGGGTCCATGTCTGTTGGTCTGAACATTCTGATTCGTCATTCGTTTATGGATTTATGATTTTGGATTACGGCTTTGGTACCATGACCGCAACTACTTGATACTGCGATAGCATCTTTAAGTTCTGTAATGTTAAACAGGCTGTTATATTCTTCAGTATTTGAAGAGGTGAAATTAAGTTTGATTTTTTCTTCTTGTTTTTTGATGTTTTGAAACTTCTCCGAATAATTCCGAGATGAAGAATTATCCAAAAAAGTTTCGCCAAGTGTGTTTGCTATCTCTTCCTTTGATGTGGCCTTTGTTCCACGTTTTGTATTTAAGTGGGTGAAACTGGGTGATTTTGATTTACCAGATATTTTTCGTATCATGTCCCAAACCTTTTTAATTGGAGTTTTATAATTTAAATTCGAAACGTAAGATTTCCATGATTTGCGTTTGGAGGCCTTTATTGTTCGACGAGCCTTTGCTCTGAAATTCTTTACTTTATTCAGGTTCTCCTTTGTTGGATATCTGCAGAACTTTGATAATGCTTGCTTGCGCTGTTTTATGGCATCTTTGCATTCATCATTGTACCATGGCTTGCTTTTCTTTGGATTTGTCGAGGTTTTCGGTATACTTTTGTTAGAGATATCGAGAAGAGAAGAAGTAAAATCATCTAGAGGATCCAAGGAATTCTTAAACTTATCTATTTTGAGACTTTCTTCACATAATGAGTGATACAATTCCCAATTTGCTTTATTTAGTTTCCACTTTGCGTTGTGATCGTTCGTGGAGTTATTTACGCTTTCAATAATAACAGGGAAGTGGTCACTTCCATGTTGATCTTCAGTGACCGTCCAATCGAAATCCAGCAGTATAGATGGATGACATATGGAAAGATCTAAAGAAGAAAAATTTCCAGTTGCAGGATGGAGATAGGTGTGAGATTTGTCATTCATAAGACAAAGATCGTTTTTGGTTATAAAGTCTTCAATAATATTACCTTTAGGGTTGTTATCTTTACATCCCCAAAGGATATTGTGACCATTGAAGTCACCAACTAGTATATAAGGTGAAGGGAGTTGTTTAAGTAAAGTGCCTAAATGTTCGGTCTCTAAATGAAAATTTGGAGGTATATACACAGAACAAATAGTAATTTCTTTATCTAAAGTGACAGAAACCGCAACGGCTTGAAGATTGGTTACAAGTTTAATTTCTCGCTGGGGATATGAAGAGTGAGCTAAGATTGAACTTCCACCAGACGGCCTCTGGCCCTCTGAATATATATAATTGTATGTAATGAAATCTCTGATATTTAATTGATCATCAGTTTTTAAAAAAGTTTCTTGCAAGCAAAAAACTGATGGACTCAATAAAGATAGAAGTAATAAGATCTCGTTATAGTTTGACTTTAGACCTCGACAGTTCCATTGTATTATTTTGTGATTTGAATTCATTTTAGACTTGTTAGAGTTTAGTTAGAATAGCAACTAAGGATATGTTATTGGTGATTTTGATCTATTATTGTTGACGTGTGAATGTTCTGATGATCTCGATCTATTTCTGTTAGTTCGTGGGCGATCTGGAGCTTCTCCTAACTCCATATCATCGCTACTGTCACTCAAACATCCGAACTTGTTATGTTGTTGAATAACATTATTTGAACCTTTTCGTTCTCTGTTTGATGTGCTTGGTCTTTGTGTTCCTTGACTAGATTTTGATTTTGTTTGTTGTTTCGTAGGTGGAGATGATTGACTTCCTGCTTGTCCTTCTTTCTGTTGTTGTTTCTTCCAATCTTTTCTTATCATCTCTATGGTGGCTTTTTTCAGGCCAGCCTCTCCTTTTTTCTCTTCAGTAGGTGTCTTTGTTTGATTTTTGTTTGTGGTGTTTGTTTGACCTTTTTGTTTCTGCAGATCTTCTGTTTGGCTGTTTGTTGAACTTGATTGAACTGCAGAGTCGAGAATATTGATCGGATCGGTTTGAGTGGCAGTATCAACCACAGAAACCTTTTTCATTGAAGACTGGGTGATGTTGGCGTAACTGATTCCAGGTATTGGAGTTGGGGCCTCAACAAGTTTCCGCGCTTCAACGAAAGAAATATTTCTGGTGAACTTGATACGCAAGATTTCCTTTTCTTTGTGCCAAATTCGGCATTCTTTAGAGTCAGCACTGTGTTTTTCACCACAATTGACACAGTGTAATTCGTTGCTACATCTATTTTCGAGGTGTTCTCCTGTTTGACCGCATTTCGAACAGATAGGGTCTTTAGAACACCTATCCTCATGGTGTCCATATTTTTGACAATTATGACAACGCAAGGGATTTGGTACGTAGTCTTCTACGTTGACTCTAAAGTATGCCACTTTGACCGTTTTGGGTAAAACTGGCGTATTGAAAGTAAAAACAAAGGTGTTTGTGTCTTTTAACTCTCCGTTTTGTTTTATTTTGAATCTTTTTACTCCAGTTACTCCTTGAGATCTTGTGCCCTCGAGAATCTCCTCCTCGCTGCAATTCCTCAATTCGGGACAACGAATTACCCCTTTTGAGGAATTTAGCGAGGTATGAGGGTACACTCGGACTTTCAAGTCGTGAAAAGTCTGTGCACGAAGAAGATTCTCGGCATGGGCTTTCTTGGATACCTCAATGAGTAACTGATTCGATCTGTGTAGTTTTTTGATGTTTTCAGGTTCACCAGCTATACTCTGTATGATTTTTTGTATTAGAAACGGTGACAGAGATGTTATCTGTCTGTTCTCTTCTTTGCTTTCAACTAAAATGAAGCGTGGAAAGTGTTGAGGAGACGTATCATTTGTTGAGGTAGATGGAGTTTGAGAATTTTCGCCAAAATCTGAATTATCAGTGTCTGGGGTTTGTTTAGTTCTTTTTCTTTTATCATTACCCATGATGAAGTTGTATTAAAATTCGTCCTCCGTGCTCTCCGCCCACCACGGAGCCCAACAAGGGAACACATAAATGGAGTGGTTTTCCTACTCACATGTGCTAGAGATACACAGAAGATATACTCGCACGAGCAAAATGCTGCACGATTGACCCGTTAAGCCGCCGCCTTCTTAGGATTGGAAAGATTGAGAAATAAGAATTATGGGCAAACGGTGAGTATCAGTATGATACAAAAGACAAGGAAGAGAAAGAAAAGATTTTTCCTAGGGCTTGGCGCGACCAGCCGATTGACCGTGCCGGGTCTCACGGACACCCTTCTACACCGAAATCTGGGCCAAAGAGGCGTGTTGAGTCATCAGGAGAGAGAACAAACTCCCAATAACTCTCAACCTCCAGGATCCCTTCTTCCGGCTAACGGGTTGCCACCCACGGCAAACGGGTGGTATTTCCTCTTCGCTCTTCCCAAAGGGGACAATTACTGCTCACCAAGCTAGCAACGTTCCCAGTGGGAATTGAGCCCCCAGGGCCTCGACAAGGCGGAAAGTTTAATACCCAGGGGACAAAAGACAAGGAAGAGAAAGAAAAGATATTTCCTAGGGCTTGGCGCGACCAGCCGATTGACCGTGCCGGGTCTCACGGACACCCTTCTACACCGAAATCCAGGCCAAAGAGGCGTGTTGAGCCATCAGGAGAGACCAAACTCCCAATAACTCTCAACCTCCAGGATCCCTTCTTCCGGCTTACGGGTTGCCACCCACGGCAAACGGGTGGTATTTCCTCTTCGCTCTTCCCAAAGGGGACAATTACTGCTCACCAAGCTAGCAACGTTCCCAGTGGGAATTGAGCCCCCAGGGCCTCGACAAGGCGGGAAGTTTAATACCCAGGGGCATGCGCCGGAAATACAAGTTCGCTAGCATATGATACTTAGTCGAGCGCATGGCTTATTATCTCGTGCACGATTCAGTATACCAGCGCAAAACAAAATCAACAAAATGAGTTGGCATCAGATAATATTCAGATCAGCATGAGTATCGGTTCAGTCCGATCAATCTTAACCGAGTCTGCGATTTTCGTGATTTTGTGCGTTCTTTGTTTCCAAAGGCAATCCGTTTCGACTTTTATTTTACTTTGCACACATTGGGTAGCTAAGGCCGAAGGTTTGTACGTGCGGATAGTGACAGCTGATGCCATTTTGTTTATTCTGCCATGTGGTGGCTCATTTTTGTCGCTCTTAGCATGGCGCGATACAGGAAGCCGGTTCGTCAGTTCGTCAACAGTTTTAGACTTTTTATTGCACATTGGAAGAAGAAACATGAACCACCCAACCTTGTTTTAAAGTGTTCCTGCGGGAAGAAATTTGCTAAAAGAAAACACCTTAAAGCTCACCTGAAGACTGACAGCAAACATAACGTAGTCGAAAACCAACATGTGCCAAATGATGAATATACTGATCCACATGATTCACTTCCATATCAATATGGGAATATTGAAGATAGAAAGAATATGAAAGATATACAAAAACACATCGCTAATGAACTTAGGAAGGCAGAAGCCGATAAATTTAAGGACAAAAGACATATTTTAGATCAATCCACATCAAAAAAAATGTTTGTAGAGACGAAATCGTAAAAGAAAGGAATGGAAAAGTTGTGAAAGACACTAAGGACAGCCCCCAAAGAAAGAAACATGTTTTATTTGAATAAGAGACCATCGCAATCCATTAAATTAGTAATACTGAAAATAACAAACATATAGGACCGAAAATTGTGTTTATCTAGATATTCATAGTGATACAGTGGAAGTTTATAAAAAGGGTATAAGGTTATAAGGAAATAAAATTTATTAAATAACAGGGGATGATGACGATGATGAGTTCAGGTTTAACGTCGGATCAACCCATGAGGGTCATTTGCGTCTAAATGGTAAACTAACCTGGTTTTATAATGTATCGGTTACAATGATAAGTCATATATGTATAAAATGTAAAACGAACGAAGTTAAAAAAAAGTACACCTTATATTTTGTTAAAAATTTTGATGTGTTTTAAAAACGTAAGTGTTATCAGCAGGTAATTCTCAAATAAGTATTTTAGATCATTTGTTTCGATTGATTGATTGAGTTGGGGTTTAACGACATGTCAACCCTTGTGGGTCATTTTGTGTCGTCTCCCAGACAAAGGGAGAAAATAGACAGAAGAGATAGCAGAAGAGATGAAAGGGAGGGACAGGGACAAAAGAGAAAAAACAGGAATGAAAGTGAAGAAACAGAAGAAATAAAAACATCACCTCCCTACCCTTACCTGCTACAAGGATAGCAGGCCTTGCCCAACTATAAGCCAATATCAGCTGGACGCCCCGGGTGACAAAAGATACATGACACCTTCGCACCACCCAACCACCCACTCATTTGTTTCGAAATATTGACGTCGCACATGAGAAAATTCAATGCAGTCGATCAGAAATTAGAAAGTATTTCGCCGTAAAAGGCTCATTACAGCTTATACAAAGTAGCTGATCTTCTCGTTCAAGTAGATACGACTATGTTAGTCTAGTATGACTTATACGCAGACGTGAAAGAATCACTTCTTCTCGTCTTAATGATCGATAAGTGGTAGTTTTACCAGGAACCGGTTTTACTTCATGTAGTTTGTTGAATGTTGCTCTGTCCCATGACATCTACCATTTGGATAAGATGTACCTGTTGATAAAAGGTTTAAAATCTGTACATGGAACTTGAAATATTTAAATCGAGTGAGGCCTTCGCTTTTACATCAGCACCTCGTTACCTCGTATGCCTACGTGGCTGGGGAGCCAACAGAACAAAATTTCCTTAGTTCTCGATAACTCATGATGTTTTGTCGATCAGGTTCTAAATTTTGTGTGTTTTTGTGTGTGTGTGTGTATTTTTTTGTGTTTTTTTTTTTTTTTTTTGAAGCTATGTGGTTGAGAGATTTCAAAACAGAAAGCTAGTCCGAGAAAATAACGATTTTTTTGTTTAAAGAATTATTCCTAACGTAATCTAAGGGCATATCAATAGCCTTTGATTCAGCAGTAAAAATAGAGGAGCCATCAGGAAGACTGATCTTTTCATGGTGGCTGCCCGATACATACGCATACCCAACCTTATCTTCAACTTTGGAGCCATTAGTGTAGATGTGTTGATAACCTGAAAATCTCGATTGTAATTCTTGGAAGTTTTGTTTTATCAGATGTGAATCGGAAAGTGACTTTTTGCTGTTGTGCAAATCAAACCACCCGGATGGAATATCAGAAAAAGCGTGTTTTTGAATGTTTTTAATGTTGATATTAGCAGATTCTAAAAGTGGTGCTATTCGAAGGCCAAAGGATTTAATTGCTTTAGGTTTTCATAATATTCCTGAAATTGTGGTGGAAATGTGACTTCAAAAGCAGGGTTAGAAGGGTTAGAAGCAAGTCGGCATACTGAAGAGACACTTTTTCTCTGCGCAGCCATAATTATTGCTCATCTGCCTCCACGTTAAAGGGGAACGCAACCTTAAAAGGTATTGTGCTTTAAAGTAAAGAACATTGAAAACAATGAATTTTGACACAAATTTGATCAAAATCTGTGGACAATTAAGTAAGTTATAGACAATTGAACATTTTAACATTGGTGGTATGGCCGCCGCCCTTTTGAATATTTAATGAGGTTTCATAAAAATTAAAATTCCTTTCACAAACGTAGTTATTCTCATAAAGTTGCTTTAATTTGGAGGAATTGATTGCTTGTCACTAGAATTAAAAGATTATAAAAAAAATCTGTAGCAAAATTATTCTTAAAAACCCTTTATAATTTGGTTTTGTATATTTAATTTGGGCTGAGTAACGACGTCAAAAAGCCTGCAATATGGCGGAATCCATGACATCCATTTTAAATATATTCAAACTACCAAAACTTCCCTATTTCTAGGCCGATTTTAAAAAGTCTTGCATCAAAATAAATGGATTGTTAAGAACTTTAATCAAAGATATACTTACATCTTATATTGCGTTCCCCTTTAAGGCTCGATACTGGAGCTGTACGAAAAGCTCCCAATGCCAAAGGAAGTCCTTGATTATGTACAGTGTCTAACATATCTAGATAAGATTTCCTAGCAGATCCGTATACTCTGGACCCATAATCAAGTTTTGATTTGTTTGTATTGAGGTTTTACGGCCCAGTCAACCCAATGGGGTCATGTCGAGCGCGGTCAGTTTACCTAACCACACGTTTACTGGGCAGGCTTAGTCCTCTAAACGGTTAACCAGTATTGTCCACATTCTTTCGCCAGAAACTGGCAACTACCTTTCTTGAACCAGCGGAAGGGAGAGAATGACCGTAGAAAATATTTCATGATCAATCTCCACGAAAGAATAGTGCCGACCTCGGCGGGGGTCGAACCCGCGACCTCCTGGTCTCCAGTCGGACGGCGCATCCAACTAAGCCACTGAAATCAAGTTTTGATCCAATTAAAGAGCGATACAGGTGAAGAAGAGTTATTCTATCCGCACCCCAATTTGTATGAGATAACTTTTTAAAGGTTTAATGCTTTTAAACATTTCGCTTTCACGTATTTTATATGGGGTATGAAGGAGAGTTTTCTATCAAAAATAACCCCAAGAAATTTTGATTCAGCAATAACCGGTATTTGAGATCCATATAAGTAGAGTGCTGGATGATTTGTGTATTTTCCGTTGTTGACAGAAATGAACGCACTGAGTTTTCGATTTGGAAATTTTTAAGCCATATCTAGTTTCCAGTCTTCAATTCTATTTAGACATTGCTGTAGATGACTTTCTATTGTGCGCATATTTTTCGAGCGAAACATATACAGAAATCATCAACGTACAAAGAACCACCTGTCTTGTAATCCAGACAGTTTATAACATCGTTTAATTTTACGTTGAATGAAGTGGTTGAAAGTATGGCTCCTTGAGGAACGCCCTGTTCTTGATCATATAGGTCAATCCCACACCCACTTGTATAGTACGATCATCAAGAAAACTTTAAATAAAGTTTGGTAGTCTTCCTTTCAAACCAAAGTTCTATAGGTCTTCCAAAATTCCATATCGCCAAGTAGTATCATAGGCTTTTTCCAAATCGAAAACAAATGTAAAACAAAATGCATAAAATGATGCTGATGATTTCAGGTTTAACGACGCATCAACCCATGAGGGTCATTTGCTTCAAAATGGTGAACTAACATGATTCTGTAATGAAACGGTTATAATGATAAGTCATATCTGCATAAAATGTAAAACTAGAACGAATTAAAAAATTAAAGTAGTTATACAATGTTAAAAAGATTGATGTGCTTTAAAAACACAAGTATGTTATCAGCCGGTACATTTTCAAATAAATATCTCAGGTCATTTGTTTGGAAGAATTGACGTCGCACATGAGAGAATTCAATGCAGTCGATCAGAAAGTGTTTCACCGTAAAAGGTTCATGATACAAAATGGCTGATCTTCTCGTTTGATGATGATGATGATGAGTTTAGGTTTAACGACGCATCAACCCATGAGGGTCATTTGCGTCAAAATGATGAACTAACATGTTTCTGAAATGAAACGATTATAATGATGTCATAAATGCATAAAATGTAAAACTAGAACGAATTTAAAAATTAAAGCAGTTATACTTTGTTAAAATGATTCATGTGTTTTAAAAACATAAGTATGTTATCAGTCGGTACATTTTCAAATAAGTATCTCAGGTCATTTGTTTGGAAGAATTGACGTCGCATATGAGAATTCAATGCAGTCGATCAGGAAGTGTTTCACCGTAAAAGGTTACAAAATGGCTGATCTTCTCGTTTGAGTAGATAAGAATGTGCGAGTCTGGTATGACCTATACGTAGACGAGTAAGAACCCCTTTTTCTCGAATTAATGATCGATAAATGGTATTTTTACCAAGAACCGGTTTTACTTCATGTAGTTTATTGAATGCCACTCTGTCCCATGACAGCTGCCATTTGGATAAGATGTACCCGCCGACAAAAGGCCCAAAATCTGTACATGGAAGCTTAAAATTCGAAATTTCTAGATCGAGTGAGGCCTTTGATTTTACATCGGCAGCCTCGTTACCTTTTATGCCAACATGGCTGGGGAGCCAACAGAACAAGATTTCCTTAGTTTTCGATAACTCGTGATGTTTTTCTATCAAGTTCTGAATTTTTGGATTTTTTGAAGATGTATGGTTTATAGATTTCAAAACAGTAAGGGAGACCGAGAAAAATTACGAATTTGTTATCTAAAGAATTATTCATAACGTAATCCAAAGCCATATCAATACAGATGAAAACAGATGAGCCATCAGGAAGACGGATCTTTTCATGGTGGCTGCCCGACATATACGCTCAGCCAACCTTATCTTCAACTTTTGAGTCATCAGTGTAGATGTGTTGATAATCTGAAAGTCAGGATTGTAATTCTTGGAGATTTGTTTTATGAGATGTGAATCAGAAAGTGACTTTTAGCTGTTGTGTAAATCGAAAAGAATAGACGGTTTAGTAATGCACCAGGATGGAATATCAGAAAAAGAGTGTTTTTGGATGTTTTTTGTGTTTACATTAGCAGATTCTGAAAGTGGTGCTATACGAAGGCCGAAGGATTTAATTGCGTTAGGTTTTCTTTCATAATATTCCTGAAATTGTGGTGGAAATGTGACTTCAAAAGCAGGGTTAGAAGGGTTAGCAGCAAGTCTGATGGCATACTGAAGAGACAATTTTTCTCTGCGTAGCCATAACGATGGCTCATCTGCTTCCACGTTAAGACTCGATACTGGAGACGTACGAAAAGCTCCCAATGCCAAAAGAAGTCCTTGATTATGTACAGTGTCTAACATCTGTAGATAAGATTTTCTAGCAGATCCATATACGATGGACCCATAATCAAGTTTGATCGAATTAAAGAACGATACAGGTGAAGAAGAGTTGTTCTGTCCACACCACAATTTGTGTGAGATAAAACTTTTAAAAGGTTTAATGCTTTTAAACATTTCGCTTTCACGTATTTTATATGGGGTATGAAGGAGAGTTTTCTATCAAATATAACCCCAAGAAATTTTGATTCGGCAACAACTGGTATTTGAGATTCATATATGCTGGATCGTTGTGTATTTTCCGTTTTTGACAGAAATGAACGCACTGAGTTTTTAATTTGGAAAATTTGAAGCCATTTCTTGTTGCCCAGTCTTCAATTCTATTTAGACATTGCTGTAGATGTCTTTCTATTGTGCGCATATGTTTCGAGCGACAACATATACAGAAATCATCAACGTACAAAGAACCATCTGTCTTGTAATCCAGACAGTTTATAATATCGTTTAATTTCACGTTGAATAAAGTGGTTGAAAGTATGGCTCCTTGAGGAACGCCCTGCTCTTGATCATAGAGGTCAGAGAGGGTCGCTCCTACACGCACTTGTATAGTACGATCTTCAAAAAAAACTTTCAATAAAGTTTGGTAGTCTTCCTTTCAGATCAAAGTTGTGTAGGTCTTTCAAAATTCCATATCGCCAAGTAGTATAGTAGGCTTTTTCCAAATCGAAAAATACAGCGACTACATGTTCTCGTTCTATAAAAGCATCGAGGATAAAAGTTTCTGAGGATAAAAGTTTCTAGTCTAACTAAATTATCATTGGTCCTACGTTCAGCTCGGAATCCCGACTGAAACTTTGTTATAAGATTGTTAGATTCTAAGTACCAAACAAGTCGTTTATTTATCATTCTCTTTAGTGTTTCGCAAAGGCAACCTGTTAGCGCTATTGGTTTGTAGTTTGTTGGTTCTGCATGATCTTTCCCTGGTTTGGGAATAGGTATAATTGTGGCCAAACGCCAGCTTTCTGGAAAACCTGCTGTCCATATACCGTTGAAAATATGTAAAAGTGTGTCAAGGGCGGTTTCGGGAAGGTGTTTAAGCATCTGATAATGGATGTAATCAGGGCCTGTAGCTGTATCTTTTGATACTGCAATAGCATCTTTAAGTTCTGGTTTGTTAAACAGACTGTTATAGTCTTCAGCATTTGAAGAGGTGAAATTAAGTTTAATCTTTTCTTCTTGTTTTGTGATGTTTTGAAACTTGAGATGAGGAATTATCCAAAAAAGTTTCGCCAAGTGTATTTGCTATCTCTTTCTTTGACGTGGCCTTTGTTCCACGTTTTGTATTTAAGTGGGTGAAACTGGGTGATTTTGATTTACCAGATATTTTTCGTATCATGTCCCAAACCTTTTTAATTGGAGTTTTATGATTTAACTATGAAACGTAAGATTTCCGTGATTTGCGTTTGGAGGCCTTTATTATTCGACGAGCCTTTGCTCTGAAATTCTTCACTTTATTTAAGTTCCTCTTTGTTGGATATCAGCAGAACTTTGATAATGCTTGCTTGCGCTGTTTTATGGTATCTCATTGTACCATGGCTTGATTTTCTTTGGATTTGTCGAGGTTTTCGGTATACTTTTGTTAATCGAGAAGAGAAGAAGGAAAATCATCTAGAGGACCCAAGGAATTGTTAAACTTATCAATTTTGAGACTTTCTTCGCATAATGAATGATAGAATTCCCAATTTGCTTTATTTAGTTTCCACTTTGCATTGTGATCGTTCGTGGAATTATTTACGCTTTCAATAATAACAGGGAAGTGATCACTTTCATGTTGATCTTCACTGACCGTCCAGTCGAAATCTAGCAGTAGAGATGGATGACACATGGAAAGATCTAAAGAAGAGAACTTTCCAGTTGCAGGATGGAGATAGATGTGAGATTTGTCATTCATAAGACAAAGATCGTTTTGGATATAGTCTTCTATAATATTACCTTTAGGGTTGTTATCTATACATCCCGAAAGCATATTGTGACCATTTAAGTCACCAACTAGTATATAGGGTGAAGCGAGTTCTTTCAGTAAAGTGTCTAAATGTTCGGTCTCTAAATGAAAATTCGGAGGTATATACACAGAACAAATAGTAATTTCTTTATCTAAAGTGACAGAAACCGCAACGGCTTGAAGATTGGTTACAAGTTTAATTTCTCGCTGCGGACATGAAGAGTAAACTAAGATTGAGCTTCAACCATACGGCCTCTGACCTTCTGAATATATATAATTGTGTGTATTGAAATCTCTGATATTTAATTGATCATCAGTTTTTATAAAAGTTTCTTGCAAGCAAAAAACTGATGGACTCAAAAAAGATAAAAGTAATAAGATCTCATTATAGTTTGACCTTAGACCTCGACAGTTCCATTGTATTATTCTGTGATTTGAATTCATTTTAGAGTTGTTAGATTCTAGTTAGACTAGAAACTAAGGATATGTTATTGGTGATTTTGATCTATTATTACTATTGTTGACGTGTGAATGTTGTGATGATTATTACTATTGTTGACGTGTGAATGTTGTGATGGTCTCGATCTATTTCTGTTAGTTCGTGGGCGATCTGGAGCTTCTCCTAACTCCATATCATCGCTACTGTCACTCAAAGATCCGAACCTATTATGTTGCTGAATAACATCATTTGAACCTTTTCGTTCTCTGTTTGATGTGCTTGGTCTTTGTGTTCCTTGACTAGCTTTTGATTTTGTTTGTTCTTTCGTAGGTGGAGATGACTGACTTCTTGCTCGTCTTTCTTTCTGTTGTTGTTTCTTCCAATCTTTTCTTATCATCTCCATGGTGGCTTTTTTTTCAGGCCAGCTCTCCTTTTTTCTCCTCAATATGTGTCTTTGTTTGACTTTTGTTTGTGGTGTTTGTTTGACATTTTTGTTTCTGCAGATCTTCTGTTTTGCTGTTTGTATTTGTTGTATTTGATTGTACTGCAGAGTCGAGAATAGAATTCGGATCGGTTTGAGTGGCAGTATCAACCATAGACACCCTTTTCATAGAAGACTGCGTGATGTTGGCATAACTGATTCCAGGTATTGGAGTTGTGGCCTCAACAAGTTTCCGCGCTTCAACGAAAGAAATATTTCTGGTGAACTTTATACGTAATATTTCTTTTTCTTTGTGCCAAATTCGGTATTCTTTAGAGTCAGCACTGTTTTTTTCTTCACAATTGACACAGTGTAATTCGTTGCTACGTCTATTTTCGAGGTGTTCTGCTCCTTGACCGCATTTCGAACAGATCTTTAGAACACCTATCCTCATGGTGTCCATATTTTTGGCAAATGACAACGCAAGGGATTTGGTACGTAGACATCTACGTTGACTCTAAAGTATGCCACTTTGACCGTTTTAGGTAAAACTGGCGTACTGAATGTAAAAACAAAACTGTTTGTGTCTTTTAACTCTCCGTTTCGTTTTACTTTGAATGTTTTTACTGCAGTTACTCCTTGAGATCTTGTGCCCCCGAGAATCTCCTCCTCGCCGTAATCCCTCAATTCGGGACAACGAATTACCCCTTTTGAGGAATTCAGCGAGGTATGAGGGT
Source organism: Anodontia alba (assembly GCA_964016985.1). Lineage (NCBI taxonomy): Eukaryota > Metazoa > Mollusca > Bivalvia > Lucinida > Lucinidae > Anodontia > Anodontia alba. The sequence continues at coordinate 46,164,576 of OZ024835.1, read as the reverse complement.
ACACTCGGACTTTCAAGTCGTGAAAAGTCTGTGCACGAAGAAGATTCTCCGCATGGGCTTTCTTGGATACCTCAATGAGTATCTTATTCGATCTGTGTAGTTTTTTTTTATGTTTTCAGGTTCATCAGCTATACTCTGTATGACTTTTTGTATCACAAAACAAGAGGCCCACGGGCCACGGGTCGCTCACCTGAGTGACATAGCCACTGCAGATATGCGGATGTTACGCAACATTTTTCCAGTCCTGTCATCGCAGCTAATGAAAAGATTAAGCAGTTCTTAATTTTGAAGAAGAATATTATATATGGCATGACAGTCAATGGAGCATGATCATTTGCACAAACTGTCAGTCACATTTCAACAGTAGGATCAATGTGAAATTTGGAGGCAATTGGCTAATCGGTTTCTGAAGAATCATGGTTTTATACATGTAAACAGCACAGTAGCAGGGAAATATAATAAACATAAACAAGATGGCAGCCATCTTGGATTTCCAATCAGAATGATTTTAGCTACTGTTGATCTACAAGTCACCTCGATACTTTCAATTAACTTTGAGTCGGTTCAGGAGAAAAAGTTCAAAACAAGATTTTCAAGATGGCCCCCATAGCCGCAATTTGGGATTCCCTATCGCAACGATTAGAGCTATTTTTCATCTACAACTCACCCCGATGCTTCCTATCAAGTTTCGAGTCAACTGGCCTTTCAGTTCAGAAGAAAAAGGGCAAAATAGATTTTCAAGATGGCCGCCATCTTTGATTTCCGATTGGAACAATTTTAGCTATTTTTATATCTACAATTCATCCCAATCCTTCCTACCAATTTTCAAATCAACTGGCCCTTTGGTTCAGGAAAATAAGTGAAAAAAGAGTTTCAAGATGGCCGCCATGATGGCCATCTTGGATTTTCGATCCAAACAATTTAAGCTATTTTAGACCTACAAGTCACCCAAATGCTTGCTACCAAGTTTCGAATCAAATGGCCTTTCAGTTCCGGAGAAGAAGCGAAAAATAGATTTTCAAGATGGCTGTCATGGTGGCCATCTTGGATTTCTGATAGGGATGATTTTAGCTATTTTTTAAATTACAGGTCACCCTGATGCTTCCTACCTAGTTTAAAGTCAATAAGCCTTTTGGTTCAGGACAAGAAGTGAAAAACAGATTTTCAAGATGGCGGCCATCTTGGATTTCCAATCGGAACGATTTTAGCCAATTTCAATCTATAAGTCACCCCAATGCTTCCTACCAAGTTTCAAGTCAATTGGCTTTTGGATTTAGGAGAAGAAGCGAAAAAAAGATTTTCAAGAGGGCCACCATGGCGGCCATCTTGGATTTCCAATCAGCATGATTTTAGCTATTTTTGATCTGCAACTTACCCTGATGCGTCCTACAAAGTTTGGAGTCAATAGGCCTTTCGGCTCAGGAAAAGAAGAGAAAAATAGATTTTGAAGATGGCGATCAAGGCGGCCATCTTGGATTTCCGATTGGAAAGATTTTTGCTACTTTAGATCTACAAGTCACCCCGATGCTTCCTACCAAGTTTCGAGTCAATTGGCATTTGGATTTAGGAGAAGAAGGGAAAAATAGATTTTCAAGATGGCCGCCATGGATTTATGATAGGCACAATTTTAGCTATTTTTGATCTACATGTCACACCTATGCTTCCTTGCAAGTTTGGAGTCAATTGGCCTTTTGTTTCAGGAGAAGCAAAAAATAGATTTTCAAGATGGCTGCCATAGCAGCCATCTTGGATTTCCGATCGGAACGAGTTTAGCTATTTTTGATCTACTAGTCACCCAAATGCTTCCTACCATGTTTGGAGTCAATTGGCTTTTGGGTTCAGGAGAAGCGAAAAATAGATTTTCAAGATGGCTGTAATGGCGGCCATCTTGGATTTCCGATCGGCACGATTTTAGCTATTTTTGATCTACAAGTCGCCCCGATGCTTCCTAGCAAGTTTAGTGTCAATTGGTCTTTCGGTTCAGGAGAAGCGAAAATAGATTTTCAAGATGGCTGCCATGGCGGCCATCTTGGATTTCCGATTGGTACCATTTTAGCTATTTTTGATCTACAAATTACCCCGATGCTTCCTAGCAAGTTTGGAGTCAATTGGCCTTTTGGTTCAGGAGAAGAAGCAAAACATAGATTTTAAAGATGGCGGCCATCTTGGATTTCCGATCGGCACGATTTTAGCTATTTTTGATCTACAAGTCACCCCGATGCTTCCTAGTAAGTTTGGAGTCAATTAGCCTTTCGGTTCAGGAGAAGAAGCGAAAAATAAATTTTTAAGATGGCGGCCATCTTGGATTTCCGATCAGCACGATTTTAGCTATTTTTGATCTACAGGTCACCCTGATGCTTCCTACCAAGTATCGGGTCAATTGGCCCAGGGGTGTAGGAGAAGTATGCTTTTAAAGCAATTGTTGACGCGGCACGATGCACGACGGACATTCACTGACCACAATAGCTCACCATGAGCACTTCGTGCTCAGGTGAGCTAAAAAAGGGGACAGAGATGTTATCTGTGTGTTCTCTTCTTTGCTTTCAACTAAAATGAATCGCGGAAAATGTTGAGGTGTATCATTTGTTGATTTAGTTGGTGGTTGATTGTTTTCGTCAAAATCTGAAATATCAGTGTCTGGGGTTTGTTTAGTTCTTTTTCTTTTATCATTACCCATGATGAAGTTGTATTAAAATTCGTCCTCCGTGCTCTCCGCCCACCACGGAGCCCAACAAGGGAACACATAAATGGAGTGGCTTTCCTACTCACTTGTACTAGAGATACACAGAAGATGTACTCGCACGAGCAAAATGCTGCACGTTTGACCCGTTAAGCCGCCGCCTTCTTAGGATTGGAAAGGTTGAGAAATAAGACTTATGGGCAAACGGTGAGTATCAGTATGATACAAAAGACAAGGAAGAGAAAGAAAAGATTTTTCCTAGGGCTTGGCGCGACCAGCCGATTGACCGTGCCTGGTCTCACGGACACCCTTCTACACCGAAATCCAGGCCAAAGAGGCGTGTTAAGCCATGAGGAGAGACCAAACTCCCAATAACTCTCAACCCCCAGGGTCCCTTCTTCCGGCTTACGGGTCGCCACCCACGGCAAACGGGTGGTATTTCCTCTTCGCTCTTCCCAAAAGGGACAATTACTGCTCGCCAAGCCTGCAACGTTCCCAGTGGGAATTGAGCCCCCCCCCCCCCCCCACCCCCAGGGCCTCGGCAAGGCGGAAAGTTTAATACCCAGGGGAAAATGCATAAGAAAAACTAAAATACAAAAAGCGAACTCTTAAATAGAATCTTTCATGGTTGTCTTTTGACTTTACAATGGCGTATCACCTCATCCAGAGATTCAAACCTAAACCTCAAGGATTAATAGTCATTGGGAATACCCTTCGGAAACACAACGCGAAGCTAGATAATGACCCTTTGACTGTTGGTTCTAAGATTTATGGCTCGGTGTTTCTACGACAGTGTGCTGGAACCACAGCTTCTTCATATTATTACATGTATTGTTACGTGTGGTGTGTCTTATCACGCGTCTTATTGTCTTTGAGGCTGTGGTGCACCTAGTTGTTGGAAGAAATCGTCCGGAGAATCGTTGAAATTGGTACTGTGTTTTATGCAAATAGTAGGTTTTCGGTGTGTCGTAAAACCTTTTCCTGTTCGTCCAAAAGGCGTGTTATTTGCAGTTTTGCAAGTTGAAAATCAGTCAAATTACCTAAGTCAAAAACTCCCCTCACAGTGTAAGTAAGCAGTTTGACAGATCAGTCATTAGTCTTTACTCCCAGGTAGTTTGTTATGAATTGGCACACCAATTGAAAGAGTCTCAAGCAGGAATGTACATGCGTAATTAGTTTTCGCGATTCTTTAAAAATATCAATTATCTGATTACAGCCAATTGGCTTATAAGATATGATGTTCTGTTTCAAATTCACAAACTAGATGGCAGGCAGTGCGGGTCCTGGTCAGATGGTTTCTGAAGAAGCCATCTGATCTGGGTCTACACTGTTTGCGAAAATAGGGATTGTCATGTATGACAGCATATTAAAAGGTCAAGTCAAAATAATGTCTTTAATGTGTTCGTATAATCAAGTAACAGATTTTTCCCTATATTTTCAGTCATTTACCATATGCGTGTACTCGCACCTACATTGGATGACGTATGGACACATACATGTACACCCCTGTATATCGTCAACATTGGTATTCATCGATGTTTTCGTCATCAATAAACGGGTTAACTATCTGCAACGTCTTGTTTTCTTCATTCTCAAGGCTAAGGCAGATTAGTAAATGAACTGGGCACTGGCTTCTTCAGACTTAGAAGACGCATGAGATCCTCGCGCTTAAAGAAGTTAACACCAAAGGCGATGGAGATCTACGAACAGAAAGTAGCTGACTTTTCCTCAAAATTTGAGACTAGCAGTGACAGTCTTAAAACCTTGATACAAGAGTGTGACAGTGTAACTAGTCAAACACCTGTTCATATCTTCAATGCTACCAGATTAAGTTTAGTGAGAGAATTTGAACAGTTTAAGAAAATTTACTTAGACTATGGACAGTATTTAGTGCAAACAGGTACAGAAGACAGTCTATCAAAATTCAAGTCTTACAGAAAAATACCTCTCCATCTGTGGACATGTAGAATGTTGTGTCAATAAACTTGACAGTTGTTATGAAACATTTGCTAAACAAAATGCTGCGGCTTCAGTCTACTCGGTCTCAGAAACTAAATCCCACACTAGTTCTAAGAGTAAGACAAGTACTATATTAGCAAGAAAACTGGCAAAAGCTGAAGCGGCCAAAGCTAAGTTAGAATTTTCTGAAAGGGAAGCATTGTTAAAACTTCAACAGTCTGAGCTAGAAGAACAGCAACAAATCGCGGCAGCTGCAGCAGCGCGTAAAAAGAGTGAACTTCAAATACAGCTCAAACTGATAGAAGAAAGGAAAGAAACAGCAGCAGCGAAGGCGGAAGCCGAGGCTTTAGAAAGTTCCCTAGGGTCAAATGGTAACTCGGTTAAACTCAGTCAACTTCCTAAATCTGACCCCGAAGTTAGGACTGCTGAGTTTGTGACTTCTCAGACACTACCTACTCAGACTGAACCCCCATTAGGCTTAAATCCAACTGTACCAGACTTTGTTCCTGGAAATATGGAGCAAAGTGCTCACTACATAAACCCCACATCAGCAGTATTGTATTCCCAAGGAGAACCAATGATTATACCCCAACAGTCTCGTGTAGTATATTCCCCTTTTACGCCAGCTGTTATCCCCAATCAAGACAATTCTTCAACTCTTGTCAGTGATTTCAGTAAATTCTTATTGAAGAAAGATTTATTGTTGTCCCGATTAAGCGTATTCACTGAAAAGCCAGAAAACTATATGGTGTGGAAAAACAGTTTCAAACACATAATGGTTGATCTGGGTGTGTCATCATTCGAAGAGTTAGACTTGTTGGTGAAGTGGCTGGGCCCCGAATCTTCGAATCAAGTTCTTAACATCAGAGCTGCTCATGCAAACAACCCAAATCTAGGGCTAAGAATGGCTTGGGAACGCCTTGACGATAAGTTTGGTTGTCCTGAGAATGTCGATGAATCATTAAAGAAGAAGCTTCATAATTTCCCAACATTGAGTAACAAAGATAGCAAAAAGCTTTATGATTTGGCGGATCTTCTTTCAGAAATAGAAGCTTTAAAGCAAGATCCTAAATACTCCTCAATTTTGGGTTATTATGATGCTTCGTCTGGTGTTATCCCAATAGTTAACAAACTCCCATATAGCTTGAGAGAAAAGTGGGTTACCCATGCATCAAACTATAAGAGAAAACACAGTGTTGTTTTTTCCGCCATTTAGTGTGTTCTGTTCCTTTGTACGTGACATGAGTAAAATCAGGAATGACCCGAGCCTGCGCTATGACACTTCGAATAGAGAATTCACGAGCAGATCTGATATTCGTAAGAAGGAGCATGTCATTTCTAGAAAGACAGAAGTGATGAACCAGACTGCAAATTCTCACCAGCAGAATAAGTGTCCTTTGCATAAAACTAACCACTCTCTCAACAACTGTAGGGCTTTCAGACAGAAGTCATTTGAAGAGCGTAAAAAGTGGTTAAAAGAAAAAGGTTACTGTTTCAAATGTTGTGACTCTGTAGAGCATAAAAGCAAAGACTGCAAGACAGAAATCAAATGCTCTGCTTGCCAAAGCTCTAGGCATCCATCTGCTCTACATATTGATAAGTCAGTACATGTAGAATGTCCCCCTGTGTCTCCCCCTTCCTTTCCATTGCAAACTGATCTGCATTCCGCGTCCCCTTTGCAATTCCAAGGCGGGGAGAGACCTATATCAGGAGAACAGGCAGTAAGTAAGTGTACAGAAATCTGCGGGGACACATTTGGAGGAAAATCCTGTTCTAAGATAGTACTAGTTAAAGTGTATCACAGGGATGACCCTCAGCGTTTTATCAAGACATATGCTATACTCGATGATCAAAGTAATAAAACTCTTGCAAGATCAGACCTTTTCCATATGCTTGGTATAGAATCAAATCAGGTAAAGTACACAATGTCGTCTTGTTCAGGAACCAAATTGACATTTGGCCAGATTGCCAATGGCTATATCATTGAAACATTAGATGGTAGTTCTAAAATGGAGCTTCCTTCAATATTGGAATGTAATGAAATTCCCAATATACAGGGTGAGATACCTACCTCTGAAGTGGCTCGCTATCATAGTCACTTGAGGGACATTGCAGACTTTATCCCGCCACTCGAAATACAGACTCCAACTTTGATTTTGATAGGGCGTGACCTCCCAGAAGCACATCATGTAAGTTCACAACTTACCGGGCCTAAGGGATCCCCTTATGCCCAGAAGTTGAAGCTAGGGTGGGTTATAGTGGGTGAAACGTGTCTCGGCAAAATACACAAGTCTAATCACGTTAATGTAAATAAGACTTACCTTTTGCACAATGGAAGAGCTTCACACTTTCAACCTTGCACCCGTGAATTCATCATCACTCAGGGGGAACCGTCCACATGTGCCTTAGATCAATTTGATCCTGTGTTTGAGAGGAAACACGATGATAACAAACCTTCACTCTCGGTGGAAGATCGACACTTTCTTCAACTGATGGAAGACGGCTTTGTGAAGGACTCTGAAGGAAGATGGTCAGCCCCCTTACCTTTCCGTGTAGACAGGCCTACTCTACCAAGCAATAAGGAACAGGCTGTTAGACGGGCAAAGATTCTCGACTCTAGTTTACAGAAAAACGCTGTGAAACGTGAACATTTCGTTAACTTCATGGAGAAAGTTATAAAAAATGGGCACGCTGAGGTAGCCCCTCCCCTTGAGAAGGATCAGGAGTGCTGGTTTTTACCTGTATTCGGCGTTTACCACCCTCACAAACCAGGGGAAATAAGAGGGGTCTTCGACTCATCAGCTAGATGTGATGGGCTCTCACTGAATGATGTGCTACTGCAAGGGCCAGACTTGACAAACAACCTGCTGGGTATAGTGTTGAGGTTTCGCAGAGAAGTCATAGCCATAGCAGCGGACATACAACAGATGTTTTACAGTTTCAGAGTTCATAAGGAGCATCGAAACTTCCTTAGGTTCATGTGGTACGAAGATAATGACCCAGAAAAGTCTTTGATTCAATATAGGATGTGTGTCCACGTGTTTGGGAACAGTCCCTCTCCAGCGGTCGCGACTTATGGTTTACGGAGAACTGTCAAGGACTCGGACCCTGATGTTAAAAAGTTTGTGAACAAAGACTTTTACGTAGACGATGCCCTAACATCTCTACCTACTGTTGAGGAAGCTGTGGATTTGCTTAAACGAACTCAATCAGATCTGCAGACAGCTGGTCTTGAGCTTCATAAAGTAGTTTCTAACAGTCAGGAAGTGTTAGCAGAATTTCCCCCAGAACAGCTTACCAAGAGCCTCAAGCACATTGATCTGACTAAGGACACATTACCAGTCCAACACACTCTCGGGTTATCCTGGGATCTAGAGAAGGATACGTTTTTCTTCAATGTGTCGGAAGAACAAAAGCCTTACACCAAGCGAGGCATGTTATCAACAATCAACAGCCTTTTTGACCCAGTTGGTTTCCTGTCCCCCATAACGATTCAAGGAAAGGTTATACTTAGGGATGTTTTTAGTGAAGTTCATGAATGGGATGAGCCACTACCCCCAAAAAAGTATGAAGAATGGTCTGCGTGGAAAGATTCTCTACCTCAGCTGCGACAGGTTCACTTTTCGAGACGTTATGCAACACGGTCATTGCGTGATGCAATACGCATAGAACTACATACCTTTTCAGATGCTTCCGAGGCTGGTATTGCAGCAGTCTCATATCTACTTACCTACTATGAAGATGGAAGCTGTCACATTGGCTTTGCTATGGGAAAGGCAAAAGTCGCACCTTTAAGAGTCCACACCATTCCACGGCTTGAGTTGTGTGCAGCAGTGCTAGCGTCCGAGACTACAGAGACGGTGAAGGAGAATCTTGACATTAAGTTGCATGCAGTAAAATACTACACGGATAGTAAGGTAGTCCTTGGTTATATTCATAACCAGTCCAAAAGATTTTATACTTACGTGAGCAATCGTGTGGATAAGATTAGAACAGTTTGCCGCCCAAACCAGTGGAATTTCGTTCCCACTCATCTGAATCCTGCAGATGACGGTAGTAGAGGCTTGAAAGTGTCAAACCTACAGGACAGCAAGTGGCTTACAGGACCCCAGTTTCTATTGAAAGAAACAGCCACGCAAGATCAGACTGACTTCCCCTTAATCAGCCCTGATGATGATGTCGAGATTCGAAAGAATGTTAAAGCTTTGGCGACAAACGTTTCTTCTCCTACTCTTGGTACAAATCGTTTTGAGAAGTTTTCATCATGGAAATGTCTGGTGAGGAGTGTTGCCTGTTTGCGCCACATAGCTGCCTCATATGGTGGTAGGAACAAGTGTAATGGTTGGCACGACTGTAAAGAAAGGCAGACTGTACAGCAATTTGAAGATTCAGCAAATTTCATTATCAGAGAAGTTCAACAGGAGGTTTACGGTAAAGAAATTCTGGCTCTCAAGGAAAACAATGCGATACCGAAGAGTAGCCCCATCGCCTCCCTCCTTCCATTCATAGGATCTGATGATATCTTGAGAGTTGGTGGTAGACTCAAGAATGCTCCTGTGCTGATTTCAAGAGAAAAACATCCCATCATTATCCCTGGTAAACACCACATTGCCAGACTTCTGACCATTCACTTTCATGAAGAAGTGCAACATCAAGGCCGTCACTTCACTGAAGGTGCCATCAGAGCGGGTGGTTTCTGGATAACCGGTGGGAAACGGCTTGTATCTTCCATCATCTACAGATGCGTTAAATGTCGAAAGTTACGTGGAAAGTTTGAAGGTCAAAAGATGGCAGATTTACCCTCAGACCGCTTGGAAGAAGCACCACCCTTCACATATGTCGGCCTGGATGTATTCGGACCTTGGTCAGTCACCACTCGTCGCACTAGAGGTGGGTCTGCTAATTCAAAGAGGTGGGCCGTGTTATTTACTTGTCTATGTGTACGTGCTGTCCACATAGAAGTGATCGAAGATCTTTCCTCCTCTACATTCATCAATGCCCTCCGGAGATTTGTAGCAATTCGTGGCAAAGTGAAGCAATTCCGGTCTGATAGGGGCACAAATTTTGTTGGTTCGACAGCTGATCTTCGCATAGATGCCATCAACATAGAGGATGGACATGTAAAGAAGTATCTGTACGATACTGGAGTTACATGGGTTTTCAACACCCCCCATAGCTCCCATATGGGCGGGGTATGGGAACGGCTCATTGGCGTAGCACGTCGCATCTTAGATTCAATGTTGCTGGATGTTAGAAACCTTACCCACGAAATCTTAGTGACCTTAATGGCAGAGGTTTCAGCGATAGTGAATTCTAGACCATTGGTTCCAGTTTCTTATGACCAGGAAGTTCCTGAAATTTTATGTCCTGCTACTCTACTGACGCAAAAATCCGACAATATGATGGAACGACAGCAGATACAACTGGACGTGAAAGACATGTTCCGGCCGCAATGGAAAAGAGTGCAACATTTGGCTGACACATTCTGGCTGAGGTGGAAACGTGAGTATCTGCAGACTTTACAACCTAGAAAGAAGTGGTTAAATGAAAAGGCTAATATTCAAGCTGGAGATGTTGTATTATTGAGAGACAGCGACGTGGGACGCACAAGTTGGCCCATTGCTAGGGTGGTTAGGGTCTTCCCGAGTGACGATGGTTATGTGCGCAAATGTGAAGTTAAAGTCATCAGAGATGGCAAGCCAGTTCTGTACATAAGGCCTGTGGTTGAAATTGTGTTGCTCTTCAGCCCACAAAACTGCAAGGATGATAATAATGGGATTTAAACATAAGTGCTCCTATCGGTTAGTTTGAGTGGTAGGGATCCTGTCTGGTTTTACTGAAGGCCATTTTATTTTTGTGTAAGATGTTATCTCAAAAAGTTGGGGAATCATCGAGTATAACATGTGTTTTGTTCTTAAGAATTGAAATAAGACATTTTTGCTAGCAATGCACCGCAGCATCCAAGACAGTATCAATATAATAATTTTGGTGCAACTTCTGACACCATGTAAAAGTGATATTTACAATATCAGACGGGGAGTGTGCTGGAACCACAGCTTCTTCATATTATTACATGTATTGTTACGTGTGGTGTGTCTTATCACGCGTCTTATTGTCTTTGAGGCTGTGGTGCACCTAGTTGTTGGAAGAAATCGTCCGGAGAATCGTTGAAATTGGTACTGTGTTTTATGCAAATAGTAGGTTTTCGGTGTGTCGTAAAACCTTTTCCTGTTCGTCCAAAAGGCGTGTTATTTGCAGTTTTGCAAGTTGAAAATCAGTCAAATTACCTAAGTCAAAAACTCCCCTCACAGTGTAAGTAAGCAGTTTGACAGATCAGTCATTAGTCTTTACTCCCAGGTAGTTTGTTATGAATTGGCACACCAACTGAAAGAGTCTCAAGCAGGAATGTACATGCGTAATTAGTTTTCGCGATTCTTTAAAAATATCAATTACCTGATTACAGCCAATTGGCTTATAAGATATGATGTTCTGTTTCAAATTCACAAACTAGATGGCAGGCAGTGCGGGTCCTGGTCAGATGGTTTCTGAAGAAGCCATCTGATCTGGGTCTACACTGTTTGCGAAAATAGGGATTGTCATGTATGACAGCATATTAAAAGGTCAAGTCAAAATAATGTCTTTAATGTGTTCGTATAATCAAGTAACAGATTTTTCCCTATATTTTCAGTCATTTACCATATGCGTGTACTCGCACCTACATTGGATGACGTATGGACACATACATGTACACCCCTGTATATCGTCAACATTGGTATTCATCGATGTTTTCGTCATCAATAAACGGGTTAACTATCTGCAACGTCTTGTTTTCTTCATTCTCAAGGCTAAGGCAGAATAGACAGGGTACGTCTAGTCAGTATCTACCGACCGCCCTACTACACTGGATAACCACTTGATATGCCTTGACATTTAGGTTATCAGTTGTGAGAGACGCATATCATTTATGAATTTTGTTGATATTTTATGATGACGTGTAGAGCTTGCGAATTCCGCCGCCATGTTTGGGCTTCCGCCAGATTATTATCCTTCAACCATCACTCGAGGATTTTCATACATAAGATCGATTTTTTCACAAAATTAGCAGCCATCTTGGACGCCATCTTGAATTTCCAGGCTAGTACCAAAAGTTTTGAAAACCTTATACCGTTTCCTTAAAGTATTGGCTATGTCCAACATTTTGATACATAACAACGTTTGTTATACTTCCAGTCTGGCTACACCCCACAAATGCTGAAAGTTGTTCTACTAGTTTGTTTGTTTGCGTTGAGGTTTTATGGCCCAGTCAACCCAATGGGGTCATGTCGAGCGCTGTCAATGTACCTAACTACACGTTTACTCGGCAGGATTAGTCTTCGCCAGAAATGCTCTTCTAGTGCGCCAATGGTAAAATAGTAAACACAACGTACAAAATTAAGTTTTAAAACGCTGAACAACAAATACACTTTGTACAAAATATACTTTAAGGTATTGAAATCAGTTGAGTACAGTTATTTTGTTTTTTTTTGATTGATTGATTGATTGATCGATTGATTGAGATTGTACGGCCCAATCAGTCAGTTAGAGTCATGCTGAGGAGGTCACTTTACCTAACCACGCCATTCCTTGGCAGACTTGGACCTCTGACTCTGAGCGGCTAGTCAGTGTAGCGTATTTCACTATTTGTTCTCTTTCCCTCGCCAGAAGCTGAATTCTGCACTTCTTGAATCAGCGGACGGGAGAGAACGACAGTAGAAAATATTTCATGAGCAGTCTGTGCGAAAGAATGTTGCCGGTCTTATTTGGGATCGATCCCGGGACCTGAAAGCGACGGAACCACCGAGGCCCCACTTTTTTTTTCTTCCCCCCGCCCCCGCCCGCGCCCACCCCCCATAATACAAGTATTAGCTTTCTAAAAAAGCTTGGGTGAAAATATTATCCTTGGCATAGTGTAAGTTACTAAATAGCATTTATTCTTGAACCAATCCAAAAAGTGACGAGGTTATTTCTATTCTGTGATTATCGCTGCGGTGTGTAAAAGTCAGCCGAAATCAGCTCAAATGAACGCAGATTTTACTATCCAATTAGTATTGGCTTACGCAAATATATTGGGCTACATTAAGCACGCAAGTTTAAGCTTTTCGAAAGTCTTTCCAATCAGAGTTAGAGATGTACTACAAATGCACGTCACTGATAGGGGAGGTTAAGTGAGGGATTTGAAAATTATCAGAGGCTTTGCTCGCAAATAGCTTGGGCTACATTAAGCACACAACTTCGAAAGCACTTCCATTCAGCTTCAAATGCACACATCTGATAGGTGAAGTTAAGCGAAGGATTTGATTAGTTGTCGGAGCTACCTTGCAGTATCGTGGCTAGAGGTTTCCCTACTCGGTAGTTTTCGCACCTTTTTCGCGGTGGAGATTTCGCCAGTAATAAGGTTTCGCGTCTTTCCAGTTCGATGGGCTTTTTCTGTAGACCATTATATAATTTAAGTGTGCCAAGAGAAACGGTGTCGTCAATGTATAAATCGTAATTACAGTAAATGATTGGACAAACTGGTCTGAACAGCGTAAACCCATATCAGATCAGAATGCTATCATAATACTATCGTCCCAGATTAGATCAGTGGCACTAAGTACCGTAAACAATGGTACTTACGGGCCTAAGCAAAGTGTGTACCCATATCAGACCACATTGCTTTCATGGCCTGCTCTGTATAATATTGTCGGCCCAGGTCAGATCAGGGGCAGTGTTTACCATTCATAATTGTAAATGTTTTGATAAACAAGCCTGATATAAATTAAGGCCAGATCAGACTGTTTTTGTGCTATCTATAACAGTATACGTAGATGTTAATCAGATGAAGAGTGCAGCAATATTTTTACCGTACATATTTAACTGTGAAGCAGTCCAGACAAGACTTTTTAGACCCATATCATATCGGATTGCTTTCGTTTTATGTTATACTAAAACCATGAAGACCCAGTTTATTTATTAAGCACTCTAATGAAGATCAGAACTGTTAGCAGTTCCATCAGATCATCACGCCACTAACCATTTCTATTCACATAGCCAATGTATTTTACGTAAATGAAAACAACACAGCCCTGGGTATTAAACTTTCCGCCTTGTCGAGGCCCTGGGGGCTCAATTCCCACTGGGAACGTTGCTAACTTGGTGAGCAGTAATTGTCCCCTTTGGGAAGAGCGAAGAGGAAATACCACCCGTTTGCCGTGGGTGGCAACCCGTAAGCCGGAAGAAGGGATCCTGGAGGTTGAGAGTTATTGGGAGTTTGGTCTCTCCTGATGGCTGAACACGCCTCTTTGGCCTGGATTTCGGTGTAGAAGGGTGTACGTGAGACCCGGCACGGTCAATCGGCTGGTCGCGCCAAGCCCTAGGAAAAATCTTTTCTTTCTCTTCCTTGTCTTTTGTATCACACTGATACTCACCGTTTGCCCATAATTCTTATTTCTCAATCTTTTCAATCCTAAGAAGGTGGCGGCTTAACGGGTCAATCGTGCAGCATTTTGCTCGTGCGAGTATATCTTCTGTGTATCTCTTGCACAAATGAGTAGGAAAACCACTCCATTGATGTGTTCCCTTGTTGGGCTCCGTGGTGGGCGGAGAGCATGGAGGACGAATTTTAATACAACTTCATCATGGGTTCTAATCGAAGAAAAAGAACTAAACAATGTTCAGAATCTGATATTTCAGATATTGACGACAGCACTCAACCTCCAACAACCTCGAACAAAGATACATCACCCCAACATTTTCCGCGTTTCATTTTAGTTGAAAGTAAGGAAGAAAACAAACCTATCACATCTTTATCTCCGTTTATAATACAAAAAGTAATTCAAGGTATAGCTGGTGAGCCGGAAAACATTAAGAAACTACACAGGTCGAATCAGCTACTCATTGAGGTATCCAGGAAAGCCCATGCTGAGAATCTTCTACGTGCACAGACTTTTCACGACTTGAAAGTCCGGGTGTACCCTCATACTTCGCTGAACTCCTCAAAGGGGGTAATTCGTTGCCCCGAATTGGGGAATTGCAGCGAGGAGGAGATTCTCGAAGGCACAAGATCTCAAGGAGTAACTGCGATAAAACGATTCAAAGTTAAACGAAACGGAGAGTTGAAAAACACATACATCTTTGTCTTTACATTCAATACATCAGTTTTACCGAAGACAATAAAAGTAGCATACTTTAGAGTCAACGTAGAAGTCTACATACCAAATCCTTTGCGTTGTCATCATTGCCAGAAATATGGACACCATGAGGATAGGTGTTCTAATGACCCTATCTGTTCGAAATGCGGTCAGATAGCAGAACACCTTGAAAGTCAATGTAGGAACGAACTGCGGCGAAAAACACAGTGCTGACTCTAAAGACTGTCGAATTTGGCACAAAGAAAAAGAAATTTTACGTATCAACTTCACCAAAAATATTTCTTTCATTGAAGCGCGGAAACTTGTTGAGGCTCCAACTCCAATTCCTGGAATCAGTTACGCCAATATTACCCAGTCTTCTATGAAAAAGGTTTCTGTGGTTGATACTGCCACTCAAACTGATCCGATTACTATTGTCGACCCTGCAATACAATCAAAAACAACATGTTCAAACAACAAAACAGAAGAACAACCAAAACAAAAACTACCAAGTAATACCACCAAGAAAATTCAAACAAAAACATCGATTGAGGAGAAAAAAACAGAAGCTGGCCTTAAAAATGCCACCATGGAGATGATAAGAAAAGATTGGAAAAAACAACAACAGAAAGAAAGACAAGCCAGAAGTCAATCATCACCACCTACAAAAGACCAAACAAAATTAAAATATAGCCAGGGATCACAAAGATCAATCACAACAAACAGAGAACGAAAAGGTTCTAATGATGCGATTCAACAACATAATAGGTTCGGATCTTTGAGTGACAGTAGCGATGATATTGAGTTAGGACAGACTCCAGATCACCCACGAGCTTACCGCAGTAGATCGAGATCATCAGAACATCCAACTACCAACAATAGTAATAATAGATCAAAATCACCAATAACTTATCCTTAGTCTCAAGTCAAACTAAAACATTCCACTGTAAAATGAATCCCAAACACAAAATAATACAATGGAACTGTCGAGGTCTAAACTCAAACTATAACGAGATTTTATTACTTATATCTTTATTAATAGAGTCCATCAGTTTTTTGCTTGCAAGAAACTTTTTTAAAAACTGATGATAAATTAAATATCAGAGATTTCAATACATACAATTATATGTATTCAGAAGGCCAGAGGCCGTCTGGTGGAAGTAATCTTAGTTCACTCTTCATGTCCGCAGCGAGAAATTAAACTTGTAACCAATCTTCAAGCCGTTGCGGTTTCTGTCACTTTAGATAAAGAAATTACTATTTGTTCTGTGTATATACCTCCGAATTTTCATTTAGAGACCGAACATTTAGACACTTTACTGAAAGAACTCCCTTCACCCTATATACTAGTTGGTGACTTAAATGGTCACAATATCCTTTGGGAATGTAAAGATAACAACCCTAAAGGTAATATTATTGAAGACTTTATAACCAAAAACGATCTTTGTCTTATGAATGACAAATCTCACACCTATCTCCATCCTGCAACTGGAAAATTTTCTTCTTTAGATCTTTCCGTGTGTCATCCATCTCTCCTACTAGATTTCGACTGGACGGTCAGTGAAGATCAACATGGAAGTGATCACTTGCCTGTTATTATTGAAAGCGCAAATAATTCCACGAACCATCACAATGCAAAGTGGAAACTAAATAAGGCAAATTGGGAATTATATTACTCATTATGTGAAGAAAGTCTCAAAATAGATAAGTTTAACAATTCCTTAGATCCTCTAGATGATTTTCCTTCTTCTCTTCTCGATATCTCTAACAAAAGTATACCAAAAACCTCGACAAATCCAAAGAAAAGCAAGCCATGGTACAATGATGAATGCAAAGATGCCATAAAACAGCGCAAGCAAGCATTATCAAAGTTCTGCAGATATCCAACAAAGGAGAACTTGAATAAGGTTAAAAACTTCAGAGCAAAGGCTCGTCGAACAATAAAGGCCTCCAAACGCAAATCATGGAAATCTTACGTTTCGAATTTAATCATAAAACTCCAATTAAAAAGGTTTGGGATATGATACGAAAAATATCTGGTAAATCAAAGTCACCCAGTGTCACCCACTTAAATACAAAACGTGGAACAAAGGCCACATCAAAGGAAGAGATAGCAAATACACTTGGCGAAACTTTTTTGGATAATTCCTCATCTCGGAATTATTCAGTGAAGTTTCAAAGCATCAAAAAACAAGAAGAAAAGATCAAACTTAATTTCACCTCTTCAAATACTGAAGAATACAATTAAAAAGGTTTGGGATATGATACGAAAAATATCTGGTAAATCAGTCACCCAGTGTCACCCACTTAAATACAAAACGTGGAACAAAGGCCACATCAAAGGAAGAGATAGCAAATACACTTGGCGAAACTTTTTTGGATAATTCCTCATCTCGGAATTATTCAGTGAAGTTTCAAAGCATCAAAAAACAAGAAGAAAAGATCAAACTTAATTTCACCTCTTCAAATACTGAAGAATATAACAGTCTATTTAACATAAAAGAACTTAAAGACGCTATCGCAGTATCAAAAGATACAGCTACAGGCCCTGATGACATCCATTATCAGATGCTTAAACACCTTCCCGAAACCGCTCTCGACACACTTTTACATATTTTCAACGGTATATGGACAACAGGAGTTTTTCCAGAAAGCTGGCGTTTGGCCACAATTATACCTATTCCCAAACCAGGGAAATATCATGCAGAACCAACAAACTACAGACCAATAGCGCTAACAAGTTGCCTTTGCAAAAACACTAGAGAGAATGATAAACAAACGACTTGTTTGGTACTTAGAATCTAACAATCTTATAACAAAGTATCAGTCGGGATTCCGAGCTGAACGTAGTACCAATGATAATTTAGTTAGACTAGTAACTTTTATCCGCGATGCTTTTATCAAACGAGAACATGTAGTCGCTGTATTTTTCGATTTGGAAAAAGCCTACGAGACTACTTGGCGATACGGAATTCTGAAAGACCTACACAACTTTGGTCTGAAAGGAAGGCTACCAAACTTTATTAAAAGTTTTCTTGAAGATCGTACTATACAAGTGCGTGTAGGATCGACCCTCTCTGACCTCTGTGATCAAGAGCAGGGCGTTCCTCAAGGAGCCATACGTTCAACCACTTTATTCAACGTGAAATTAAACGATATTATAAACTGTCTGGATTACAAGACAGATGGTTCTTTGTACGTTGATGATTTCTGTATATGTTTTCGCTCGAAAAATATGCGCACAATAGAAAGACACTTACAGCAATGTCTAAATAGAATTGAAGACTGGGCAATAAGAAATGGCTTCAAATTTTCCAAATCGAAAACTCAGTGCGTTCATTTCTGTCAACAACGGAAAATACACAATGATCCAGCACTCTACATATATGGATCTGAAATACCAGTTGTTGCCAAATCCAAATTTCTTGGGGTTATATTTGATAGAAAACTCTCCTTCATACCCCATATAAAATACTTAAAAGTGAAATGTTTAAAAGCATTAAACCTTTTAAAAGTTTTATCTCACACAAGTTGGGGTGCGGACAGAACAACTCTTCTTCATCTATATCGTTCTTTAATTCGATCAAAACTTGATTATGGGTCCATCGTATATGGATCTGCTAGAAAATCTTATCTACAGATGTTAGATACAGTACATAATCAAGGACTTCGTTTAGCATTGGGAGCGTTTCGTACGTCTCCAATATCGAGTCTTAACGTGGAAGCAGATGAGCCATCGTTATGGCTACGCAGAGAAAAATTGTCTCTTCAGTATGCCATCAGACTTGCTGCTAACCCTTCTAACCCTGCTTTTGAAGTCACATTTCCACCACAATTTCAGGAATATTATGAAAGAAAACCTAACGCAATTAAATCCTTCGGCCTTCGTGTAGCACCACTTTTAGAATCTACTAATATTAACATTAAAAACATTCAAAAACACTCTTTTTCTGATATTCCATCCTGGTGCATTACTAAACCAAATATTCTTTTCGATTTACATAACAGCAAAAAGTCACTTTCTGATTCACATCTCATGAAACAAAACTTCCAAGAATTACAGTCGCGACACTGATGGCTCAAAAATTGAAGATAAGGTTGGCTGTGCGTATATATCGGGCATCCACCATGAAAAGATCCGTCTTCCTGATGGCTCATCTATTTTCACCGCTGAATCCAAGGCTATTGATATGGCTTTGGATTACGTTATGGATAACTCTTTAGAGAACAAATTCGTTATTTTCTCGGACTCCCTTTCTGTTCTGAAATCTCTAAATCACACATCTTCAAAAAATCCCAAAATCCAGAACGTGATAGAAAAACATCACGAGCTATCGAAAACTAAGGAAATTTTGTTCTGTTGGCTCCCCAGCCATGTTGGCATAAAAGGTAACGAGGCTGCCGATGTAAAAGCAAAGGCCTCACTCGATCTAGAAATTTCGAATTTTAAACTTCCATGTACAGATTTTAAACATTTTATCAACAGGTTCATCTTATTGAAATGGCAGATGTCCTGGGACAGAGCGACATTTAATAAACTACATGAAGTTAAACCGGTTCTTGGTAAAAATACCATTTATCGGTCATTAAGGCGAGAAGAAGTGGTTCTTACTCGTCTACGTATTGGTCATACTAGACTCACACATTCCTATCTACTCAAACGAGAAGATCAGCCATTTTGTATCAGCTGCAATGAACCTTTTACGGTGAGGTGAAACACTTCCTGATCGACTGCATTGAATTCTCTCATGTGCGACGTCAATTCTTCCAAACAAATGACCTGAAATACTTATTTGAAAATGTACCGGCTGATAACATACTTGTGTTTTTAAAACACATCAATCTTTTTAACAAAGTATAACTGTTTTAATTTTTAAAATCGTTATAGTTTTACATTTTATGCATTGATGAATTATTATTATAATCGTTTCATTACAAAACCATGTTAGTTCACTATTTTGACGCAAATGACCCTCATGGATTGATGCGTCGTTAAACCTGAACTCGTCGTCGTCGTCGAAAACAACACATGCCCTGATCATCTAAAATTCTAACCCTATAAAACCCCTAAAATACCATGCTCAAGCTTAATATTTCCTACGGCCATTCTCTCCCTTCCGCTGATTTAAGGAGGGCAGTTGTCAGTTTCTGGCTAAAGAATATGCACAGTACTGCTTAACTGCTTTGAGGACTAAGCCTGCGAAGTAAAATTGTGGTTAAACTGACCGCTCTCGACATGACCCCATTCGGTTGAGTGGGCAGTCAAGCCACAACGCAAACAAATTAATATTTTAGCTGTGATTCTGAGTCCTTTTTCAGTGCCAGTAGAAGTGAGACTAATATAAGACCAAATTTCTATACAGGTAATCTCGCGTGATTATGCCCCCAACTTCGAAGAAGTTGGAAGGGCATATTGCTTCTGGGGCGTTTGTGCGTGCGTCCGTCCGTTACGCTTTTCGATGCATAGCGTAACTTCTGAACCACGCATGCTAGGGTTTTGAAATTTCATATGTGGATTCTTCATGAAAAAATAGCTGACCCGTATTTTTTTCCCTTCAGGATTATGTCCCTTTCCTGACTTATGACCCTTTGAAAAAATATAGATGAAATCTTGGCAGCAAAATACTTCAAAAGCTATTGAAGCTAGAGCCTTGAAACTTGGTGAATAGATTGGTATTGATGAGTAGATGACCTGATTAACTTTTGAATAAATTCTGAAAATTACTTCATGAGTTATGGCCCTTTATAACTGAGCATTTTTACAACTGCACACTTTTTGAAGCATAGCATAAGTTTTGAACTGTACATGCTATGGTTTTAAAATTTTATATATGGATTCCTCATGAAAAAATAGCTGACGCGATTTTTTTTTATCAGGATTGTGCCCCTTTCCTGAGTTATGGCACTTTGAAAAAATATGGATGAATTCTTGTCAGCAAAATATCTCAAAAGCTATTGAAGCTAGAGCCCTGAAACCTGGTGAATACATTGGTATTGATAAGTAGATAATAAATTCTGAAAATTACTTCATGAGTTATGGCCCTTTATAACTTTGGGCATTTTTACGTTGCACACTTTTTGATGCATAGCATAAGTACTAGGGTTTTGAAATTTCATATATGGATTCCTCATGAAAAAATAGCTGACACATTTTTTTCTGATCAGGATTATGCCCTTTTCCTGAGTTATGGCCTTTGAAAAAAATATGGATGGAATCTTTTCAGCAAGCTATCTCAAAAACTATTGAAGCTAGAGCCTTGAAATTTGAGGAATAGGTTGGTAGCGATGAGTAGATGACCAGATTAACTTTGAATTAATTCTGAAAAGCACTTCTTGAATTATGGCCTCTTGTCATTTTGGGCATTTTTACATTGCACACTTTTTGATGCATAGCATAAGTTTTGAACTGTGCATGCTAGGGTTTTGAAATTTCATATTTAGATTTCTCATGAAAAAATAGCTGACACATTTTTTTATTTTTTTTTTTTTTTTCTTCTTCTTCTTCTTCTTATTAGGATTATGCCCCTTACCTGAGCTACGGCACTATGAAAACAAATATAGATGAAGTCTTGTCAGCAAAATATCTCAAAAACTATTGAGGCTAGAGCCTTGAAATTTAGAAATAAATTGGTAACGATGAGTAGATGACCTGATTAACTTTTGAATAAATTCTGAGAAGTACTTCTTGAGTTATGGCCCTTTGTCATTTTGGGCATTTTTACATTGCACACTTTTTGATGCTTGGCATAGTTTTTGAAATGTGCATGTTAGGATTTTGAAATTTCATGTGTGGATTCCTCAAGAAAAAATAGCTGAAACATATTTTCCCCGTCAGGATTGTGCCCCTTTCCTGAGTTATGGCCCTTTGAAGAAATATGGATGGAATCTGGTCAGCAAAATATCTCAAAAACTATTGAAGCTAGAGCCTTGAAATTTAAGGAATAGATTGGTAGCGATGAGTAGATGACCTGATTAACTTCTGAATAAAATTCTGAAAAGTACTTCTTGAGTTATGACCCTTTGTCATTTTGGGCCTTTTTACATTGCACACTGTTAGATGGCATAAGTTTTGAACTGTGCATGCTAGTTTGAAATTTCATATATGGATTACTCATGAAAAAGTAGGAGACCCATATTTTAGAGTTATTTCCCTTTTAATAAAATAACATTGAAATTTCGTATATTTGTACTGTTGTTACCGTCATGAGCAAGCAGTGTTGGAGTCAAGCAGTGTTAGAGTCAGGCAGTTGGGGGCATAATGTTTTACAAACACCTGCTCTAGTAAATTATTATAACAGGTACGATATGGTATTAAGGGCAAATTTTAACTTATTCATTACCATTTTGAGGTAAGAAAATATGAGGAAACGGAGCATACATAAATTCGTAAAATAGTTTTGTTTTCTTTCTTGTGGAGTCGGGTTACGAAATAATACAAGAAACTGCTGCCCATACTGCCACACTTTTTTACATGTTTTATTGCTGAATTAAATATATATGTATAAGACTATATTAATATAATTTAGATAAAAGAATTGGATATGCCTAATGATATGTAGAAAATGTTAAATAGTATCATGTGTGCTTGTAAAGCTTGCAGAATATGAGAAATAAAAGTTAGGGGAAAAAACTGTAACAGGTGATGTGTGCGATATGCGCGAACAATAGATACTTAATTCCCAGGTAATATTTCTGTACATGCTTTTTTTTATTTGGGCTTTACAGCCCTTTCAAGAATATTTCACTTATATCGAGCCGATCACTTATCAGAGTTGGGCGAAAACCGGAGAACACGGGGGAAAAACCCACTTGACTTTCCGTAAGCAGAACTTGGCTTCCCCACATGTGATGATGAGTTCAGGTTTAACGACGCATCAACCCATGAGGGTCATTCGCGTCAAAATGGTGAACTAACATGGTTCTGTAGTGAAACGATTATAATGATAAGTCATAAATGCATAAAATATAAAACTAGAACCAATTTAAAAATTAAAGCAGTTATACTTTGTTAAAAAGATTGATGTGTTTTAAAAACATAAGTATGCTATCATTTGGTACATTTTCAAATAAGTATCTCAGGTCATTTGTTTGGAAGAATTGACGTCGTACATGAGAGAATTCAATGCAATCGATCAGAAAGTGTTTTACCGTAAAAGCTTCATTACAGCTGATACAAAATGGCTGATCTTCTCTTTTGAGTAGATAAGAATGTGTGAGTCTAGTATGACCTATACGTAGACGAGTAAGAACCACTTCTTCTCGCCTTAATGACCGATAAATATTATTTTTACCAAGAACCGGTTTTATTTCATGTAGTTTATTGAATGTCGCTCTGTCCCATGACAGCTGCCATTTGGATAATATGTACCTGTTGATAAAAGGTTTAAAATCTGTACATGGAAGTTTAAAATTCGAAATTTCTAGATCGAGTGAGGCCTTTGCTTTTACGTCGGCAGCCTCGTTACCTTTTATGCCAACATGGCTGGGGAGCCAACAGAACAAAATTTCCTTAGATTTCGATAGCTCGTGATGTTTTTCTATCACATTCTGGATTTTGGGATTTTTTGAAGCTGTGTGATTTAGAGATTTCAAAACAGAAAGGGAGTCCGAGAAAATAACGAATTTGTTCTCTAAAGAGTTATTCATAACGTAATCCAAAGCCATATCAATAGCCTTGGATTCAGCAGTGAAAATAGATGAGCCATCAGGAAGACGGATCTTTTCATGGTGGGTGCCCGATATATACGCACACCATCAGTGTAGATGTGTTGATAATCTGAAAGTCGCGACTGTAATTCTTGGAAGTTTTGTTTCATGAGATGTGAATCAGAAAGTGACTTTTTGCTGTTGTGTAAATCGAAAAGAATATTTGGTTTGGTAATGCACCAGGATGGAATATCAGAAAAATATTGTGTTTTTGAATGTTTTTAATGTTAATATTAGTAGATTCTAAAAGTGGTGCTATACGAAGGCCGAAGGATTTAATAGCGTTGGGTTTTCTTTCATAATATTCCTGAAATTGTGGTGGAAATGTGACTTCAAAAGCAGGGTTAGAAGAGTTAGCAGCAAGTCTGATGGCATACTGAAGAGACAATTTTTCTCTGCGTAGCCACAACGATGGCTCATCTGCTTCCACGTTAAGACTCGATACTGGAGATGTACGAAAAGCTCCCAATGCCAAACGAAGTCCTTGATTATGTACAGTGTCTAACATCTGTAGATAAGATTTTCTAGCAGATCCATATACAATGGACCCATAATCAAGTTTTGATCGAATTAAAGAACGATACAGGTGAAGAAGAGTTGTTCTGTCCGCTCCCCAACTTGTGTGAGATAAAACTTTTAAAAGGTTTAATGCTTTTAAACATTTCACTTTCAAGTATTTTATATGGGGTATGAAGGAGAGTTTTTTATCAAATATAACCCCAAGAAATTTTGATTCAGCAACAACTGGTATTTGAGATCCATATATGTAGAGCACTGGATCGTTGTGTATTTTCCGTTGTTGACAGAAATGAACGCACTGAGTTTTCGATTTGGAAAATTTAAAGCCATTTCTAGTTGCCCAGTCTTCGATTCTATTTAGACATTGCTGTAGATGTCTTTCTATTGTGCGCATATTTTTCGAGCGAAAACAAATACAGAAATCATCAACGTACAAAGAACCATCTGTTTTGTAATCCAGACAGTTTATAATATCGTTTAATTTCACATTGAATAACGTGGTTGAAAGTATTGCTCCTTGAGGAACGCCCTGTTCTTGATCATAGAGATCAGACAGGGTCGATCCTACACGCACTTGTATTGTACGATCTTCAAGAAAACTTTTAATAAAGTTTGGTAGTCTTCCTTTCATACCAAAGTTATGTAGGTCTTTTAAAATTCCATATCGCCAAGTGGTATCATAAGCTTTTTCCAAATCGAAAAATACAGCGACTACATGTTCTCGTTTGATAAAAGCATCACGGATAAAAGTTTCTAGTCTAACTAAATTATCATTGGTACTACGTTCAGCTCGGAATCCCAACTGAAGTTTTGTTATAAGATTGTTAGATTCTAAGTACCAAACAAGTCGTTTGTTTATCATTCTCTCTAGTGTTTTGCAAAGGCAACTTGTTAGCGCTATTGGTCTGTAGTTTGTTGGTTCTGCATGATCTTTCCCTGGTTTGGGAATAGGTATAATTGTGGCCAAACGCCAGCTTTCTGGAAAAACTCCTGTTGTCCATATACCGTTGAAAATATGTAAAAGTGTGTCAAGGGCGGTTTCCGGAAGGTGTTTAAGCATCTGGTAATGGATGTCATCAGGGCCTGTAGCTGTATCTTTTGATACTGCGATAGCATCTTTAAGTTCTGTAATGTTAAACAGGCTGTTATATTCTTCAGTATTTGAAGAGGTGAAATTAAGTTTGATTTTTTCTTCCTGTTTTTTTGATGTTTTGAAACTTCTCTGAATAATTCCGAGATGAGGAATTATCCAAAAAAGTTTCGCCAAGTGTGTTTGCTATCTCTTCCTTTGATGTGGCTTTTGTTCCACGTTTTGTATTTAAGTGGGTGAAACTGGGTGATTTTGATTTACCAGATATTTTTCGTATCATATCCCAAACCTTTTTAATTGGAGTTTTATAATTTAAGTTTGAAACGTAAGATTTCCATGATTTGCGTTTGGAGGCCTTTATTGTTCGACGGGCTTTTGCTCTAAAGTTTTTGACGTTATTCAAGTTCTCCTTTGTTGGATATCTGCAGAACTTTGATAATGCTTGCTTGCGCTGTTTTATGGCATCTTTGCACTCATCATTGTACCATGGTTTGTTTTTCTTTGGATTTGTCGAGGTTTTCGGTATACTTTTATTAGCTATGTCAAGAAGAGAAGAAGTAAAATCATCTAGAGGGTCCAAGGAATTGTCAAACTTATCTATTTTGAGACTCTTCGCATAATAAGTGATATAATTCCCAATTTGCTTTATTTAGTTTCCACTTTGCGTTGTGATCATTCGTGGAATTATTTACGCTTTCAATAATAACAGGGAAGTGATCACTTCCATGTTGGTCTTCACTGACCGTCCAGTCGAAGTCCAGCAGGAGAGATGGGTGACATATGGAAAGATCTAAAGAAGAAAATTTTCCTGTTGCAGGATGGAGATAAGTGTGAGATTTGTCATTCATAAGACAAAGATCGTTTTTGGTTATAAAGTCTTCAATAATATTACCTTTAGGGTTGTTGTCTTTACATCCCCAAAGGATATTGTGACCATTGAAGTCACCAACTAGTATATAGGGTGAAGGGAGTTGTTTCAGTAAAGTGTCTAAATGTTCGGTCTCTAAATAAAAATTCGGAGGTATATACACAGAACAAATAGTAATTTCTTTATCTAAAGTAACAGAAACCGCAACGGCTTGAAGGTTGGTTACAAGTTTAATTTCTCGCTGCGGACATGAAGAGTGAACTAAGATTGAGCTTCCACCAGACGGCCTCTGGCCTTCTGAATATATATAATTGTATGTATTGAAATCTCTGATATTTAACTGATCATCAGTTTTTAAAAAAGTTTCTTGCAAGCAAAAAACTGATGGATTCAATAAGGATAAAAGTAATAAGATCTCGTTATAGTTTGACTTTAGACCTCGACAGTTCCATTGTATTATTTTGTGATTTGAATTCATTTTAGAGTTGTTAGATTTTAGTTAGACTAGCAACTAAGGATATGTTATTGGTGATTTTGATCTATTATTACTATTGTTGACGTGTGAATGTTCTGATGATCTCGATCTATTTCTGTTAGTTCGTGGGCGATCTGGAGCTTCTCCTAACTCCATATCATCGCTACTGTCACTCAAAGATCCAAACCTGTTATTTTGTTGAATAACATTATTTGAACCTTTTCGTTCTCTGTTTGATGTGCTTGGTCTTTGTGTTCCTTGACTAGATTTTGATTTTGTTTCTTTCGTAGGTGGAGATGATTGACTTCTTGCTTGTCTTTCTTTCTGTTGTTGTTTCTTCCAATCTCTTCTTATCATCTCAATGGTGGCTTTTTTCAGGCCACCATCTCCTTTTTTCTCTTCAGAAAGTGTCTTTGTTTGATTTTTGTTTGTAGTGTTTGTTTGACCTTTTTGTTTCTGCAGATCTTCTGTTTGACTGTTTGTGTTTGTTGAACTTGATTGAACTGCAGAGTCGAGAATATTGATCGGATCGGTTTGAGTGGCAGTATCAACCACAGAAACCTTTTTCATAGAAGACTGGGTGATGTTGGCATAACTGATTCCAGGAATTGGAGTTGGGGCCTCAACAAGTTTCCGCGCTTCAATGAAAGAAATATTTCTGGTAAACTTAAGACGTAAGATTTCTTTTTTCTTTGTGCCAAACTTGGCATTCTTTAGAGTCAGCACTGTGTTTTTCACCACAATTGACACAGTGCAGTTCGTTTCTACATTGACTTTCTGGGTGTTCTGCTACCTGACCGCATTTCGAACAGATAGGGTCCTTAGAACACCTATCCTCATGGTGTCCATATTTCTGGCAATGATGACAACGCAAAGGATTTGGTATGTAGACTTCTACGTTGACTCTTAAGTATGCTACTTTTATTGTTTTTGGTAGAACTGATGTATTGAATGTAAAGACAAAGGTGTTTGTGTTTTTTAACTCTCCGTTTCGTTTAACTTTGAATCGTTTTATTGCAGTTACTCCTTGAGATCTTGTGCCTTCGAGAATCTCCTCGTCGCTGCAATTCCCCAATTCGGGGCAACGAATTACCCCCTTTGAGGAGTTCAGCGAAGTATGAGGGTACACCCGGACTTTCAAGTCGTGAAAAGTCTGTGCACGTAGAAGATTCTCGGCATGGGCTTTCCTGGATACCTCAATGAGTAGCTGATTCGACCTGTGTAGTTTCTTTATGTTTTCCGGCTCACCAGCTATACTTTGAATAACTCTTTGTATTACAAACGGAGATAAAGATGTTACTGGTTTGTTTTCTTCCTTGCTTTCAACTAAAATGAAACGCGGAAAATGTTGAGATGATGTATCTTTGGTAGAGGTTGTTGGAGGTTGAGTGCTTTCGTTAACATCTGAAATATCAGATTCTGAACATTGTTTAGTTCTTTTTCTTCGATTAGAACCCATGATAAAGATGTATTAAAATTCGTCCTCCATGCTCTCCGCCCACCACGGAGCCCAACAAGGGAACACATCAATGGAGTGGTTTTCCTACTCACTTGTGCTAGAGATACACAGAAGATATACTCGCACGAGCAAAATGCTGCACGATTGACCCGTTAAGCCGCCGCCTTCTTAGGATTGGAAAGGTTAAGAAAAAAGAATTATGGGCAAACGGTGAGTATCAGTATGATACAAAAGACAAGGAAGAGAAAGAAAAGATATTTCCTAGGGCTTGGCGCGACCAGCCGATTGACCGTGCCGGGTCTCACGGACACCCTTCTACACCGAAATCCAGGCCAAAGAGGCGTGTTGAGCCATCAGGAGAGACCAAACTCCCAATAACTCTCAACCTCCAGGATCCCTTCTTCCGGCTTACGGGCTGCCACCCACGGCAAACGGGTGGTATTTTCTCTTCGCTCTTCCCAAAGGGGACAATTACTGCTCACCACGCTAGCAACGTTCCCAGTGGGAATTGAGCCCCCAGGGCCTCGGCAAGGCGGAAAGTTTAATACCCAGGGGTTCCCCACATGTGACCAGAGCTAGGTTCGAACCACAGCGGTGAGAAACCTAATAAAGTGTCAACTCTCCTGTCCACCATGCTACGGGGGCCCCGCATCTATATGTGCTACAATAAAGCTTATGAACGAACATCCCTTTTAAAATATTTAAGCATGCCAATAACCATAACGTACAATTATTTTGATAAAACAGTGCAATTCAGTACATTTTGGTTGTTGCCATAATATTTTCATACTTACTTGCCTGCTTTGGTAATAGTACCGAGGACATACGCTCGTATTTGGGAATACGGCAGTTACCTAGTTATGGCATGCATAAAGAAAAAGTGAAAAAAAAAAACTTTTAAAACAAAGAGAAGTGTCTCGAAAACTGAAAAACAGAGAGCATTTTTTTTTTTTTTTTTTTTTTTTTTTGTATTCGAGACACCATTTTAACCTCATACAAATTGCTGTAAAATTTCATAAAGATGTTCCATATAGTTACCTAGTTATGGCATGCATAAGGATAGCGAGAAAAAAAAACAACAAAAAAAAAAACTATAACTATATTGCTTTAAAAGAGAGCATTTTTTTAAACATGACAAATCGTCTTAACATCATACACATTGCTTTAACAGTTTCATCAAGATATTCCGCACGGTTACCTACTTATGGTACGTAAAAGGTCAGTCAAACTAAATTTTATTCGAAGGGAAGTAACCCGCATAGAGAAAGCGAGAGCAATATTTATTATTTTTATTTTATTTTTTTTAATGTTTGCGACACCCTGTCTTAACCTCATACGTTCTATTAAGATATTCCATATGTTTACCTAGTTATGGTGCGCACACTAGTATGAAAAAAAACTAATCTCTAAAAATCTATAGGTAAGTTACTCAGAAAGTAATTAAGGGAGAGCGATCATTTTGCTCTCCTTTCCTTACTTTCTGTAAAAAGGAAGTAAGTAAGAAAGGGAGAGTAATCTTTTTTGTAAGCGACATAGTCATGACCTTTTGCATATTTCTATAAAGTTCATCAAGATATTCCATATGGCTATGTAGTTATGGCAGGCATAGGTATAGTGTAAAAATAAAATAATCAAAAGAAAGTAACTCAGAAACAAAAATTAAAAAAGAGGAATCTTTTTAGTGTCATGAAGATATTCCAAACGGTTACATATTATGTTTCGCACAAGGTCAGTCAAAAATTTAAGCAAAGAGATACGGAGAAAGGCAGAGCAATTTTTTTTCTACACGACGCACCGTCTTAACCTCATACCCATTGCTATAAAGTTTCATCAAAATATTCCATATGCTTACCTACTTATGGCGCGCACAATGATAATCTAAAGAAAAAGAAATCTAATCAAAGGGAAGTAACTCACAAAAGTAAGAAAGGGAGTGCAATTATATTTGCATGCGACAAGCCGTCTAGACCTCATACCCATTGCTGTGAAGCTCCATCCAGATATTCCATACGGTTACTTAGTTACGGTGCTCACAAGGATAGTCTGAAAGAAACTAATCACTGGGAAGTTCCTCGAAACTAAGAAAAGGAGGACAATCTTTTTTTGTACACGACACACCGCCTTGACCTCATCCACATTGTTATAAAATTTCATCATGTTACGATATATATTGCTGTTCATACCATAAGCACAGGAAGAAAACACATTGTCCTTAGTCGCATGCAATGATGTCCAGTATTAACACAAACTCCAGTCGGCCCTCTTAAGTCCCAATCTTTATATTGGTATACAATATTTCCGTCATGTACCAATCACGGCATGGTGCCGTTATCATAACAAAATCTTTCCTGAAGTCTTATTGTAAGACTGAACGCAGATGTTAAAAGAAATGACCCATCTGGGTTTGCACCTACTCTTTTAGCCATCCATGTCCAGGATTCATAATTCGCCTTGTGCATGCCACTTGTGGCAAAGAATGTAGATTTCTTCATCCACCACTTCTACTCCCAACACATCTTGTCAAGTTGAATTGTACGGCTGGTATTCATTGAGGTCAGCCGCAAACATATCGCCTTTCTCGGAAGTTTTCTTGGCAATGTCTATAATATTTGTGTCTGTCTCGAGCCACCGCAATATTGTTGCCCGTCGAAATGTGCCGTTTCATTTCCTGTCCCGCCAACAACTATAATTCCTTGAGCATGTCTAACGAGAAAAGCTACCTCTTTGTATAAGCTTTAAATAACGGTAAACACTTTCTGGTCGAATGAATTAAATTCTTTTATGTTAAATGCCATTTATTTTTCAGATTAATGATTTAAGATACTTATTTCAAAATGTGCCAGTTGTTAACACTCGTTCTTAAAACATGTTTGTCGGACCAGATGTCCGGAACTGGACGCGTAGACTCGGAGGCTAGCTATCCGGAACCAGACTTCTAGCCAAGCCGCACTTGGTAGGCTAGCCATCCGAAATTAGATCGATACATGCATGCGATGTATATGTTCTGGTATAATAACATTTTCATTATTACTTTGGTATTAAACGATATTATAAACTGTCTGGATTACAAGACAGATGGTTCTTTGTACGTTGATGATTTCTGTATATGTTTTCGCTCGAAAAAAATGCGCACAATAGGAAGACATCTACAGCAATGTCTAAATAGAATTGAAGACTGGGCAACAAGAAATGGCTTCAAATTTTCCGAATCTCAAATACCAGTTGTTGCTGAATCAAAATTTCTTGGGGTTATATTTGATAGAAAACTCTCCTTCATACCCCATATAAAATACGTGAAAGCGAAATGTTTAAAAGCATTAAACCTTTTAAAAGTTTTATCTCACACAAGTTGGGGTGCGGACAGAACAACTCTTTTTCACCTGTATCGTTCTTTAATTCGATCAAAACTTGATGATGGGTCCATTGTATATGGATCTGCTAGAAAATCTTATCTGCAGATGTTAGACACTGTACATAATCAAGGACTTCGTTTCGCATTTGGGGCCTTTCGTACATCTCCAGTATCGAGTCTTAACGTGGAAGCAGATGAGCCATCGTTATGGCTACGCAGAGAAAAATTGTCTCTTTAGTACGCCATCACACTTGCTGCTTAACCTACTAACCCTGCTTTTGAAGTCACATTTCCACCACAATTTCAGGAATATTATGAAAGAAAACCTAACGCAACTAAAACCTTTGGCCTTCGTATAGCACCACTTTTAGAATATGCTAATATTAACACCAAAAACATCCAAAAACACTCTTGTTCTGATATTCCATCCTGGTGCATTACTAAACCAACCATTCTTTTCGATTTACACAAGAGCAAAAAGTCACTTTCTGATTCACATCTCATGAAACAAAACTTCCAAGAATTACAATCGCGACTTTCAGATTATCAACACATCTACACTGATAGCTCAAAAGTTGACGATAAGGTTGGCTGTGCGTATATATCGGGCAGCCACCATGAAAAGATCCGTCCTCCTGATGGCTCATCTATTTTCACTGCTGAATCCAAGGCTATTGATATGACTTTGGATTACGTTATGAATAATTCTTTAGGTAACAAATTCGTTATTTTCTCGGACTCCGTTTCTGTTTTGAAATCTCTAAACCACACATCTTCAAAAAATCCCAAAATTCAGAACCTGACAGAAAAACATCACGAGTTATCGAAAACTAAGGAAATCGTGTTCTGTTGGCTCCCCAGCCATGTTGGCATAAAAGGTAACGAGGCTGCCGATGTAAAAGCAAAGGCCTCACTCGATCTAGAAATTTCAAAGTTTAAACTTCCATGTACAGATTTTAAACATTTTATCAACAGGTACATCTTATCCAAATGGCAGCTGTCATGGGACAGAACGACATTCAATAAACTACATGAAATAAAACCGGTTCTTGGTAAAAATACCATTTATCGATCATTAAGGCGAGAAGAAGGGGTTCTTACTCGCCTACGTATAGGTCATACTAGACTCGCACATTCTTATCTACTCAAACGAGAAGATCAGCCATTTTGTATCAGCTGTAATGAACCTTTTACGGTGAAACACTTTCTGGTCGACTGCATTGAATTCTCTCATATGCGACGTTAATTCTTCCAAACAAATGACCTGAGATACTTATTTGAAAATGTACCGACTGATAACATACTAATGTTTTTAAAACACATCAATCTTTTTAATAAAGTATAACTGTTTCAGTTTTTAAATTCGATCTAGTTTTACACTTTATGCATTTATGACTTATCATTACAATCGTTTCATTACAGAACCATGTTAGTTCACCATTTTGACGCAAATGACCCTCATGGGTTGATGCGTCGTTAAACCTGAACTCATCATCATCATTACTTTGGTATAATCCGAAATTCGTATTATAAAATAGATGAACATGAATCCTGATATAATAGAATTAAGAATCCTAATTATCGCCTAATTGTTGTACTTTCCGACTGCGGATTGTGTATGCGAGGCGGTGTATAAAAACAAAGTCATTCAATTAGGAAAATTAAACTTCGTATTGATAGACAATTTAATAAATAAAAACAAAAAGGCATATTTTTTCAAGTTCGCTATCCAATCATGCACAAAATATCGCCCTCCAAACTGCGAACGAATCAGTAGGTGAGCGAAAGTTACCTATCTAAATTTCATTGTATATATATCCTGTGGTTTGGTCAGACAGCTAATTTAAATCAGTTTGATCGCATTCTAAGAACACCGCGAATAAAGATTAATTTAGTCGCATCATACCCATCACACACACATGCAATGTGCACGTAACTGATCAACCTAAAATGAAATGAGCCACGTCGCGAGCCACCGCTCTCTGGGGCTTTCGACAAGATGAGACATAAACCGATCTGCTCAGTTATAGGAAGTAGTAGTAGTATGCTCTCAGCAGCGAACAACAAAGGTGCTGATCACACAGATGCACAGGCGCGCCTTTGTTGTTCATAAGCATAAAATAGGTTTTCTCATGACGAGGCTCAAAGAATAATGTACGTGTATAGCTCGTACAATGCGCATGTAAACGAAGATATATCAAATACGCTAATGGCTCTAAGGCCACAACCGCGTGTAAAAACAAAATAGTTTGTCACCATTACAGGGAAAGAAATAAATCATTAAAGTAGCAACACGCACTGATCTAATTCCGGACGGCTAGCCTATCCAGTATGGCCTGGCAAGAAGTCCGGTTCCATACGGCTAGCCTCTAAGGCTTGATGCCGAATCCGGACGGCTAGTCTCCGAAGTTAGGCGTCCGGTACCGGTATCTTTAACAAAATATAGCTATTGTTATCTTTAAATTCGTTCATTTTTCTATTTTCCTGCATACCTGTCTCATTATTATGCCCCCAACTTCGAAAAGGTTGGAGGGGCATATTGCTTTTGGGACGTTTGTGCGTCTGTCTTGAGAAAACCTGATTTAGGACATCATTAAGACAAGTTTGTTTCGATTCTAACTTTCGTTTTTCTTATAGAAGCTCTAACAATGTTCAGATCACGCATCTAACACCCGAAGGTTTTACAAGACCGTGCATGCGCCCATATGATTTATGATTTCTATTAGGATAAGATGTTACATATTGTGCACAAGAGGATATGCTTTTAATATTTCACGTGATAATGGTAAGTTTTGTCCTCCGTAAAAGCATTCGTTTAATGCGCAAGTGCATCCATCTTGTTGGGTTACATGTCTGTTGCTTGGTCTTAAAACTTTTGGGCCCAGTTGTTCAAAGCGTCGTTAGCTTAACGAGCTCGTAAAGGGTCATTTCGTTAACTGTTTTAGCGGATTCAATACACAATATTCTGAAATTTTGAAAAATTCAGCATATTTGCGTATCACTTGATAAAATTTTAACGAATCGTTAACTAACGACATCGTTAGCTTTGAACAAATGGGCCCTGAACTTGATTTTAAACCTGAATTCGTCTTGTTTCATACTGAACTATATTATATGTGTCCCCTGGGTATTAAACTTTCCGCCTTGTCGAGGCCCTGGGGTGGGGAGGGGGGGGCTCAATTCCCACTGGGAACGTTGCTGGCGTGGTGAGCAGTAATTGTCCCCTTGGGGAGGAGCGAAGAGGAAATACCACCCGTTTGCCGTGGGTGGCGTCCCGTAAGCCGGATGAAGGGGTCCTGGAGGTTGAGGGTTATCGGAAGTTCAGTGCTTCAGGTGCCCAACACACCTCTTTGACCGCACGGCCAATCGGCTGGTCGTGCCAAGCACTAGGAATAACCTTTTACTTTCTCTTCCTTGCCTTTTGTATCAATCTGAATACACACCGTTTGCTTATAAAGTCTTTTTCACAACCTTTCCATTTCTAGAAGGCGGCGGCTTAACGGACCAATCGAGCAGCTTCTTGCGTGTACGAGTATATCTTCTGTGTATCTCTAACACTTGATGTAGGAAATCCACTCACTAAAGTGTTCCCTTGTTGGGCTCCACGGTGGGCGGAGAGCATGGAGGATGAGTCATACAATCGTTTCATCATGGGAAAAGATAAAAAAAGAAAAAAACCAACCCAAGACGACACATCAGATGCTGAGATATCGGACAACGGCGACAACATAACAACAAATGATACTACGACTCAACATTTTCCGCGCTTTTTACTGATCGAAAGTATAGAAGAAAATCAGAACATCACTTCTTTATCTCCTTTCGTTATTCAAAAAGTTATTTTAGGAATTGCTGGTGAACCAGAAAACATAAAAAAATTGTACAGATCAAATCAGTTGTTCGTTGAGATCAGTAAAAAAATCTCATGCCGAGAATCTCCTGAGGAGAACATTATTTCACAATTTGAAAGTGAGAGTATTTCCTCATACTTCGCTGAATTCCTCAAGGGGGGTAATTCGTTGCCCTGATTTGAGGAACTCGAGCGAGGAGGAGATTCTCGAAGGCACTCGATCTCAAGGAGTAACTGCTGTAAAACGATTCAAGATAAAAAGGAACGGCCAATTAAAAGACACGAACACCTTTGTTTTTACTTTTAATACTCCAACACTACCAAAAACAGTTAAAGTGGCATATTTTAGAGTTAGTGTGGAGATCTACATTCCAAATCCGTTACGCTGCCACAGTTGCCAGAAATATGGACACCACGAAAACAGGTGTACGAAAGACCCTATCTGTGCAAATTGTGGCGAGCCGGCAAATCACACGGAACAAAATTGTGGAAATACTCCTGTGTTAACTATGGTGAAAAACTAAGTGCTAAGTCTAAAGAATGCCAGGTTTGGCACAAAGAAAAAGAAATTTTAACTGTAAAATTCACAAGAAATATCTCATTTCCAGAAGCGCGAAAAATCGTTGAGTCCCCTACACCTATTCCTGGAGTCAGCTATGCCAGCATTGCACAGTCACCTGTAAAAAGGTAACTGTTGAAGATGCTGTCACTCAAACTGATCCGACTCCTGGTCTCAAACCTCTAGAAAAATTAAAACCTAAAAATACATCTGAAGACCAAAAGAACAATAGTACAAGTCAAACATCACCACAACCAACTGAAACAAATAAAACTGAAAATGTGCTGAAAAACGCTACTTTAGAAATGATCAAAAAAGATTTGAAAAAAAAAAACAACAACAAAAACAACAGATATCTCAAAAACAAATTATATCAGACAGACAACGCAAAGGTTCAAGAGACAATATTAAGAATCGCAATCGTTTCGAATGTTTGAGTGACAGCAGCGATATGGAGTTCGAAAACCCAACACCACGGTGGTAATAATAGATCGAGGTCACCGATTGTACCTCCATAATTTCTTGTCTTATCACATTCTCTCCACACAATGGATATAAAACATAAAATAATACAATGGAATTGTCGAGGTCTTAAGTCAAACTATAATGAAATCCTATTACTTCTGTCCTTATTAAACCCATAGATTTTTTGTTTACAAGAAACCTTTTTAAAAACTAATGACAACATCGATATCAAAGGTTTCAAATCATATAACAATATCCATTCTGAAGGTCAAAGACCATCTGGTGGCAGTTCAATTTTTGTCAAATCTTGTTTGCCACAAAGAGAGATCAAAATTAAAACACAGCTACAAGCTGTTGCAATCTCAGTCACGTTGGATAAAGAAACTACAATTTTTTTCTGTTTATATACCCCCTGCGTTTTCCTTAACAACTGAACATCTCCAATCATTACTAAGTCAACTTCCTGCACCCTATATTTTAGTAGGTGACTTGGGCACAACACGTTTTGGGGATGTAAAGATAATAACAGTAGAGGAGACATTATTGAAAATTTTATTGCAAATAACAATCTTTGCTTGACGAATGATAAATCTTACACATATCTCCATCCTGTAACAGGACATTTATCGTCTTTAGATCTCTCTTTGTGTCACCCATCTCTCTTTTTAGACTTTGACTGGTCCGTATATGCTGATCAGTGCGGAAGTGATCACTTCCCTGTTATTATTGAAAGCGTAAATAATTCCACGAACGATCACAACACAAAGTGGAAATTAAATAAAGCAAATTGGGAATCATATTACTCATTATGCGAAGAAGGTCTCAAAATAGATAAGTTTGACAATTCCTTGGACCCTCTAGATGATTTTACTTCTTCTCTTCTTGACATCTTTAATAAAAGTATACCAAAAACCTCGACAAATCCAAAGAAAAGCAAGCCATGGTATAATGATGAATGCAAAGATGCCATAAAACAGCGCAAGCAAGCATTATCAAAGTTCTGCAGATATCTAACAAAGGAGAACTTGAATAACGTTAAAAACTTCAGAGCAAAGGCCCGTCGAACAATAAAGGCCTCCAAACGCAAATCATGGAAATCTTACGTTTCAAACTTAAATCATAAAACTCCAATTGAAAAGGTTTGGGATATGATACGAAAAATATCTGGTAAGTCAAAATCACCCAGTTTCACCCACTTAAATACAAAACATGGAACAAAGGCCACATCAAAGGAAGAGATAGCAAATACACTTGGCGAAACTTTTTGGGATAATTCCTCATCTGGGAATTATTCAGAGAAGTTTCAAAACATCAAAAAACAAGAAGAACAGATCAAACTTAATTTCACCTCTTCAAATACTGAAGAATATAACAGTCTGTTTAACACAACAGAACTTAAAGATGCTATCGCAATATCAAAAGATACAGCTACAGGCCCTGATGACATCCATTACCAGATGCTTAAACACCTTCCCGAAACCGCACTTGACACACTTTTACATATTTTCAATGGTATATGGACAACAGGAGTTTTTCCAGAAAGCAGGGAAAGATCATGCAGAACCAACAAACTACAGACCAATAGCGCTAACAAGTTGCCTTTGCAAAACACTAGAGAGAATGATAAACAAACGACTTGTTTGATACTTAGAATCTAACAATCTTATAACAAAGTTTCAGTCGGGATTCCGAGCTAAACGTACTACCAATGATAATTTAGTTAGATTAGAAACTTGCATCCGCGATGCTTTTATCAAACGAGAACATGTAGTCGTTGTATTTTTCGATTTGGAAAAAGCCTATGATACTACTTGGCGATACGGAATTTTGAAAGACCTGCACAACTTTGATCTGAAAGGAAGACTACCAAACTTTATTAAAAGTTTTCTTGAAGATCGTACTATACAAGTGCGTGTGGGATCGACCCTCTCCGACCTCTATGATCAAGAGCAGGGCGTTCCTCAAGGAGCCATACTTTCAACCACTTTATTCAACGTGAAATTACACGATATTATAAACTGTCTGGATTACAAGACGGATGGTTCTTCGTATGTTGATGATTTCTGTATACGTTTTCGCTCGAAAAATATGCGCACAATAGAAAGACATCTAACAGCAATTTCTGAACAGAATCGAAGACTGGGCAACAAGAAATGGCTTCAAATTTTCCAAATCAAAAACTCAGTGCGTTCATTTCTGTCAACAACGGAAAATACACAATGATCCAGCACTCTACATATATGGATCTCAAATACCAGTTGTTGGTGATTCAAAATTTCTTGGGGTTATATTTGATAGAAAACTCTCCTTCATACCCCATATAAAATACGTGAAAGCGAAATGTTTAAAAGCATTAAACCTTCAAGTTGGGATGCGGACAGAACAACTCTACTTCATCTGTATCGTTCTTTAATTCGATCAAAACTTGATTATGGGTCCATCGTATATGGATCTGCTAGAAAATCTTATCCTCAGATGTTAGACACTGTACATAATCAAGGACTTCGTTTGGCATTGGGAGCTTTTCGTACGTCTCCAGTATCGAGTCTTAACGTGGAAGCAGATGAGCCATCGTTATGGCTACGCAGAGAGAAATTGTCTCTTCAGTATGCCATCAGACTTGCTGCTTACCCTTCTAACCCTGCTTTTGAAGTCACATTTCCACCACAATTTCAGGAATATTATGAAAGAAAACCTAACGCAATTAAATCCTTCGGCCTTCATGTAGCACCACTTTTAGAATCTGCTAATATTAATACTAAAAACATCCAAAAACACTCTTTTTCTGATATTCCATCCTGGTGCATTACTAAACCAACTATTCTTTTCGATTTACACAACAGCAAAAAGTCACTTTCTGATTCACATCTCATAAAACAAAACTTCCAAGAATTACAATCGCGACTTTCGGATTATCAACACATCTACACTTATGGCCCAAAAGTTGACGATAAGGTTGGCTGTGCGTATATATCGGGCAGCCACCATGAAAAGATCCGTCTTTCTGATGGCTCATCTGTTTTCACTGCTGAATCCAAGGCTACTGATATGGCTTTGGATTACGTTATGAATAATTCTTTAGATAACAAATTCGTTCTTTTCTCGGACTCCCTTTCTGTTTTGAAATCTCTAATCCACGCATCTTCAAAAAATCCCAAAATTCAGAACCTGATAGAAAAACATCACGAGTTATCGAAAACTAAGGAAATCGTGTTCTGTTGGCTCCCCAGCCATGTTGGCATAATAGGTAACGATGCTGCCAACGTAAAAGCAAAGGCCTCACTCTATCTAGAAATTTCGAATTTTAAACTTCCATGTACAGATTTTAAACTTTTTATTAACAGGTACATCTTATCCAAATGGCAGCTGTCATGGGACAGAGCGACATTCAGTAAACTGCACGAAATAAAACCGGTTCTTGGTAAAAATACCATTTATCGATCATTAAGGCGAGAAAAAGTGGTTCTTACTCGTCTACGTCCCCTGGGTACTAAATTTTCCACCTTGTCGAGGCCCCACTGGGAATGTTGCTACCTTGGTGAGCAGTTATCGTCCCCTTTGGGAAGAGCGAAGAGGAAATACCACCCGTTTGCCGTGGGTGGCAACCCGTAAGCCGGAAGAAGGGATCCTGGAGGTTGAGAGTTATTGGGAGTTTGTTCTCTCCTGATGGCTCAACACGCCTCTTTGGCCTAGATTTCGGTGTAGAAGGGTGTCCGTGAGACCCGGCACGGTCAATCGACTGGTCGCGCCAAGCCCTAGGAAAAATCTTTTCTTTCTCTTCCTTGTCTTTTGTATTATACTGATACTCACCGTTTGCCCATAATTCTTATTTCTCAATCTTTCCAATCCTAAGAAGGCGGCGGCTTAACGGGTCAATCGTGCAGCATTTTGCTCGTGCGAGTATATCTTCTGTGTATCTCTAGCACACGTGAGTAGGAAAGCCACCCCATTTATGTGTTCCCTTGTTGGGCTCCGTGGTGGGCGGATTTTAATACAACTTCATCATGGGTAATGATAAAAGCAAAAGAACTAAACAAACCCCAGATACTGATAATTCAGATTTTGACGAAAATTCTCAACCTCCAACTACCTCAACAAATGATACGTCTCATCAACATTTTCCACGCTTCATTTTAGTTGAAAGCAAAGAAGAGGGCAGACAGATAACATCTCTGTCCCCTTTTTTGATACAAAAGGTCATGCAGAGTATAGCTGGTGAACCGGAAAACATAAAAAACTAAACAGATCGAACCAGTTACTCATTGAGGTATCCAAGAAAGCCCATGCCGAGAATCTTCTTCGTGCACAGACTTTTCACGACTTGAAAGTCCGAGTGTACCCCTATACCTCGCTTAATTCCTCAAAAGGGGTAATTCGTTGTCCCGAAATGTTGCGAGGAGGAGATTCTCGAGGGCACAAAGTCTCAAGGAGTTACTGGAATAAAAAGATTCAAAATAAAACGAAACGGAGAGTTAAAAGACACAAACACCTTTGTTTTTACTTTCAATATGCCAGTTTTACCCAAAACGGTCAAAGTGGCATACTTTAGAGTCAACGTAGAAGTCTACGTACCAAATCCCTTGCGTTGTCATATTTGTCAAAAATATGGACACCATGAGGATAGGTGTTCTAAAGACCCTATCTGTTCGAAATGCGGTCAAACAGGAGAACACCTCGAAAGTAGATGTAGCAACGAATTACACTGTGTCAATTGTGGTGAAAAACACAGTGCTGACTCTAAAGAATGCCGAATTTAGCACAAAGAAAAGGAAATTCTACGTCTTAAGTTTACCAGAAATATTTCTTTCGTTGAAGCGCGGAAACTTGTTGAGACCCCAACTCCAATACCTGGAATCAGTTATGCCAACATCACCCAGTCTTCTATGAGAAAGGTTTCTGTGGTTGATACTGTCACTCAAACTGATCCGATCACTATTCTCGACTCTGCAGTACAATCAAATACAACAAACACAAACAGCAAAACAGAAGATCTGCAGAAACAAAAAGGTCAAACAAACACCACAAACAAAAATCAAACAAAGACACCTATTGTGCAGAAAAAAGGAGAGGGTGGCCTGAAAAAAGCCACCATTGCGATGATAAGAAAAGATTGGAAGAAACAACAACAGAAAGAAAGACAAGCAAGAAGTCAATCATCTCCACCTACGAAAGAAACAAAATCAAAATCTAGTCAAGGAACACAAAGACCAAGCACATCAAACAGGGAACGAAAAGGTTCAAATAATGTTATTCAACAACATAACAGATTCGGATGTTTGAGTGACAGTAGCGATGATATGGAGTTCGGAGAAGCTCCAGATCGCCCACGAACTAACAGAAATAGATCGAGATCATCAGAACATTCACACGTCAACAATAGTAATACTAGATCAAAATCACCAATAACATATCCTTAGTTGCTAGTCTAACTAAAATTTAACAACTTTAAAATGAATTCAAATCACAAAATAATACAGTGGAACTGTCGAGGTCTAAAGTCAAACTATAACGAGATCTTATTACTTTTATCTTTATTGAGTCCATCAGTTTTTTGCTTGCAAGAAACTTTTTTAAAAACTGATGATCAATTAAATATCAGAGATTTCATTACATACAATTATATATATTCAGAAGGCCAGAGGCCGTCTGGTGGAAGCTCAAACTTAGTTCACTCTTCATGTCCCCAGCGAGAAATTAAACTTGTAACCAATCTTCAAGCCGTTGCGGTTTCCGTCACTTTAGATGAAGAAATTACTATTTGTTCTGTGTATATACCTCCAAATTGTCATTTAGAGACCGAACATTTAGACACTTTACTCAAACAACTCCCTTCACCTTATATACCAGTTGGTGACTTCAATGGTCACAATATCCTTTGGGGATGTAAAGATAACAACCCTAAAGGTAATATTATTGAAGACTTTATAACCAAAAACGATCTTTGTCTTATGAATGACAAATCTCACACCTATCTCCATCCTGCTACTGGAAATTTCTCTTCTTTAGATCTTTCCCTATGTTATCCATCTCTACTGCTGGATTTCGATTGGACGGTCAGTGAAGATCAACATGGAAGTGACCACTTCCCTGTTATTATTGAAAGCGTAAATAATTCCACGAACGATCACAACACAAAGTGGAAACTAAATAAAGCAAATTGGGAATTGTATCACTCATTATGTGAAGAAAGTCTCAAAATATAGATAAGTTTAACAATTCCTTGGATCCTCTAGATGATTTTACTTCTTCTCTTCTCGATATCTCTAACAAAAGTATACCGAAAACCTCGACAAATCCAAAGAAAAGCAAGCCATGGTACAATGATGAATGCAAAGATGCCATAAAACAGCGCAAGCAAGCATTATCAAAGTTCTGCAGATATCCAACAAAGGAGAACCTGAATAAAGTAAAGAATTTCAGAGCAAAGGCTCGTCGAACAATAAAGGCCTCCAAACGCAAATCATGGAAATCTTACGTTTCGAATTTAAATTATAAAACTCCAATTAAAAAGGTTTGGGACATGATACGAAAAATATCTGGTAAATCAAAATCACCCAGTTTCACCCACTTAAATACAAAACGTGGAACAAAGGCCACATCAAAGGAAGAGATAGAAAACACACTTGGCGAAACTTTTTTTGATAATTCTTCATCTCGGAATTATTCAGAGAAGTTTCAAAACATCAAAAAACAAGAAGGAAAAATCAAACTTAATT
Organism: Anodontia alba; assembly: GCA_964016985.1. Classification (NCBI taxonomy): domain Eukaryota; kingdom Metazoa; phylum Mollusca; class Bivalvia; order Lucinida; family Lucinidae; genus Anodontia; species Anodontia alba. The sequence continues at coordinate 46,121,730 of OZ024835.1, read as the reverse complement.
TCACCTCTTCAAATACTGAAGAATATAACAGCCTGTTTAACATTACAGAACTTAAAGATGATATCGCAGTATCAAAAGATACAGCTACAGGCCCTGATGACATCCATTACCAGATGCTTAAACACCTTCCCGAAACCGCCCTTGACACACTTTTACATATTTTCAACGGTATATGGACAACAGGAGTTTTTCCAGAAAGCTGGCGTTTGGCCACAATTATACCTATTCCCAAACCAGGGAAAGATCATGCAGAACCAACAAACTACAGACCAATAGCGCTAACAAGTTGCCTTTGCAAAACACTAGAGAGAATGATAAACAAACGACTTGTTTGGTACTTAGAATCTAACAATCTTATAACAAAACTTCAGTCGGGATTCCGAGCTGAACGTAGTACCAATGATAATTTAGTTAGACTAGAAACTTTTATCCGTGATGCTTTTATCAAACGAGAACATGTAGTCGCTGTATTTTTCGATTTGGAAAAAGCCTATGATACCACTTGGCGATATGGAATTTTAAAAGACCTACATAACTTTGGTATGAAAGGAAGACTACCAAACTTTATTAAAAGTTTTCTTGAAGATCGTACAATACAAGTGCATGTAGGATCGACCCTGTCTGATCTCTATGATCAAGAACAGGGCGTTCCTCAAGGAGCAATACTTTCAACCACGTTATTCAACGATATAATAAACTGTCTGGATTACAAAACAGATGGTTCTTTGTACGTTGATGATTTCTGTATTTGTTTTCGCTCGAAAAATATGTGCACAATAGAAAGACATCTACAGCAATGTCTAAATAGAATTCAAGACACGGCACTAGAAATGGCTTTAAATTTTCCAAATCGAAAACTCAGTGCGTTTATTTCTGTCAACAAGGGAAAATACACAACGATCCAGTGCTCTACATATATGGATCTCAAATACCAGTTGTTGCTGAATCAAAATTTCTTGGGGTTATATTTGATAAAAAACTCTCCTTCATACCCCATATAAAATACTTGAAAGCGAAATGTTTAAAAGCATTAAACCTTTTAAAAGTTTTATCTCACACAAGTTGGGGAGCGGACAGAACAACTCTTCTTCACCTGTATCGTTCTTTAATTCGATCAAAACTTGATTATGGGTCCATCGTATATGGATCTGATAGAAAATCTTATCTACAGATGTTAGACACTGTACATAATCAAGGACTTCGTTTGGCAGTGGGAGCTTTTCGTACATCTCCAGTATCGAGTCTTAACGTGGAAGCAGATGAGCCATCGTTGTGGCTACGCAGAGAAAAATTGTCTCTTCAGTATGCCATCAGACTTGCTGCTAACTCTTCTAACCCTGCTTTTGAAGTCACATTTCCACCACAATGTCAGGAATATTATGAAAGAAAACCCGACGCTATTAAATCCTTCGGCCTTCGTATAGCACCACTTTTAGAATCTACTAATATTAACATTAAAAACATTCAAAAACACTTTTTCTGATATTCCATCCTGGTGCATTACTAAACCAAATATTCTTTTCGATTTACACAACAGCGAAAAGACACTTTCTGATTCACATCTCATGAAACAAAACTTCCAAGAATTACAGTCGCGACTTTCAGATTATCAACACATCTACACTGATGGCTCAAAAGTTGAAGATAAGGTTGGCTGTGCGTATATATCGGGCAGCCACCATGAAAAGATCCGTCTTCCTGATGGCTCATCTATTTTCACTGCTGAATCCAAGGCTATTGATATGGCGTTGGATTACGTTATGAATAACTCTTTAGAGAACAAATTCGTTATTTTCTCGGACTCCCTTTCTGTTTTGAAATCTCTAAATCACACAGCTTCAAAAAATCCCAAAATCCAGAACGTGATGGAAAAACATCACGAGCTATCGAAATCTAAGGAAATTTTGTTCTGTTGGCTCCCCAGCCATGTTGGCATAAAAGGTAACGAGGCTGCCGACGTAAAAGCAAAGGCCTCACTCGATCTAGAAATTTCGAATTTTAAACATCCATGTACAGATTTTAAACCTTTTATCAACAGGTACATCTTATCCAAATGGCAGCTGTCATGGGACAGCGACATTCAATAAACTACATGAAATAAAACCGGTTCTTGGTAAAAATAACATTCATCGGCCATTAAGGCGAGAAGAAGTGGTTCTTCCTCGTCTACGTATAGGTCATACTAGACTCACACATTCTTATCTACTCACCCCTGGGTATTAAACTTTCCGCCTTGCCGAGGCCCTGGGGGCTCAATTCCCACTGGGATCGTTGCTAGCGTGGTGAGCAGTAATTGTCCCCTTTGGGAAGAGCGAAGAGAAAATACCACCCGTTTGCCGTGGGTGGCAGCCCGTAAGCCGGAAGAAGGGATCCTGGAGGTTGAGAGTTATTGGGAGTTTGGTCTCTCCTGATGGCTCAACACGCCTCTTTGGCCTGGATTTCAGTGTAGAAGGGTGTCCGTGAGACCCGGCACGGTCAATCGGCTGGTCGCGCCAAGCCCTAGGAAATATCTTTTCTTTCTCTTCCTTGTCTTTTGTATCACACTGATACTCACCGTTTGACCATAATTCTTTTTTCTTAACCTTTCCAATCCTAAGAAGGCGGCGGCTTAACGGGTCAATCGTGCAGCATTTTGCTCGTGCGAGTATATCTTCTGTGTATCTCTAGCACAAGTGAGTAGGAAAACCACTCCATTGATGTGTTCCCTTGTTGGGCTCCGTGGTGGGCGGAGAGCATGGAGGACGAATTTTAATACATCTTTATCATGGGTTCTAATCGAAGAAAAAGAACTAAACAATGTTCAGAATCTGATATTTCAGATGTTAACGAAAGCACTCAACCTCCAACAACCTCTACCAAAGATACATCATCTCAACATTTTCCGCGTTTCATTTTAGTTGAAAGCAAGGAAGAAAACAAACCAGTAACATCTTTATCTCCGTTTGTAATACAAAAAGTCATTCAAAGTATAGCTGGTGAGCCGGAAAACATAAAGAAACTACACAGGTCGAATCAGCTACTCATAGAGGTATCCAGGAAAGCCCATGCCGAGAATCTTCTACGTGCACAGACTTTTCACGACTTGAAAGTCCGGGTGTACCCTCATACTTCGCTGAACTCCTCAAAGGGGGTAATTCGTTGCCCCGAATTGGGGAATTGCAGCGAGGAGGAGATTCTCGAAGGCACAAGATCTCAAGGAGTAACTGCAATCAAACGATTCAAAGTTAAACGAAACGGAGAGTTAAAAAACACAAACACCTTTGTCTTTACATTCAATACATCAGTTCTACCAAAAACAATAAAAGTAGCATACTTTAGAGTCAGCGTAGAAGTCTACATACCAAATCCTTTGCGTTGTCATCATTGCCAGAAATATGGACACCATGAGGATAGGTGTTCTAAGGACCCTATCTGTTCGAAATGCGGTCAGGTAGCAGAACACCCAGAAAGTCAATGTAGAAACGAACTGCACTGTGTCAATTGTGGTGAAAAACACAGTGCTGACTCTAAAGAATGCCAAGTTTGGCACAAAGAAAAAGAAATCTTACGTCTTAAGTTTACCAGAAATATTTCTTTCATCGAAGCGCGGAAACTTGTTGAGGCCCCAACTCCAATTCCTGGAATCAGTTATGCCAACATCACCCAGTCTTCTATGAAAAAGGTTTCTGTGGTTGATACTGCCACTCAAACCGATCCGATCAATATTCTCGACTCTGCAGTTCAATCAAGTTCAACAAACACAAACAGCCAAACAGAAGATCTGCAGAAACAAAAAGGTCAAACAAACACTACAAACAAAAATCAAACAAAGACACCTTCTGAAGAGAAAAAAGGAGATGGTGGCCTGAAAAAAGCCACCATTGAGATGATAAGAAAAGATTGGAAGAAACAACAACAGAAAGAAAGACAAGCAAGAAGTCAATCATCTCCACCTACGAAAGAAACAAAATCAAAATCTAGTCAAGGAACACAAAGACCAAGCACATCAAACAGAGAACGAAAAGGTTCAAATAATGTTATTCAACAACATAACAGGTTCGGATCTTTGAGTGACAGTAGCGATGATATGGAGTTAGGAGAAGCTCCAGATCGCCCACGAACTAACAGAAATAGATCGAGATCATCAGAACATTCACACGTCAACAATAGTAATAATAGATCAAAATCACCAATAACATATCCTTAGTTGCTAGTCTAACTAAAATCTAACAACTCTAAAATGAATTCAAATCACAAAATAATACAATGGAACTGTCGAGGTCTAAAGTCAAACTATAACGAGATCTTATTACTTTTATCCTTATTGAGTCCATCAGTTTTTTGCTTGCAAGAAACTTTTTTAAAAACTGATGATCAATTAAATATCAGAGATTTCAATACATACAATTATATATATTCAGAAGGCCAGAGGCCGTGTGGTGGAAGCTCAATCTTAGTTCACTCTTCATGTCCGCAGCGAGAAATTAAACTTGTAACCAATCTTCAAGCCGTTGCGGTTTCTGTTACTTTAGATAAAGAAATTACATTTTGTTCTGTGTATATACCTCCGAATTTTCATTTAGAGACCGACCATTTAGACATTTTACTGAAACAACTCCCTTCACCCTGTATACTAGTTGGTGACTTCAATGGTCACAATATCCTTTGGGGATGTAAAGATAACAACCCTAAAGGTAATATTATTGAAGACTTTACAACCAAAAACGATCTTTGTCTTATGAATGACAAATCTCACACTTATCTCCATCCTGCAACAGGAAAATTTTCTTCTTTAGATCTTTCCATATGTCACCCATCTCTCCTGCTGGACTTCGACTGGACGGTCAGTGAAGACCAACATGGAAGTGATCACTTCCCTGTTATTATTGAAAGCGTAAATAATTCCACGAATGATCACAACGCAAAGTGGAAACTAAATAAAGCAAATTGGGAATTATACCACTTATTATGCGAAGAAAGTCTCAAAATAGATAAGTTTAAGAATTCCTTGGATCCTCTAGATGATTTTACTTCTTCTCTTCTTGATATCTCTAACAAAAGTATACCGAAAACCTCGACAAATCCAAAGAAAAGCAAGCCATGGTACAATGATGAATGCAAAGATGCCATAAAACAGCGCAAGCAAGCATTATCAAAGTTCTGCAGATATCCAACAAAGGAGAACCTGAATAAAGTAAAGAATTTCAGAGCAAAGGCTCGTCGAACAATAAAGGCCTCCAAACGCAAATCATGGCAATCTTACGTTTCGAATTTAAATTATAAAACTCCAATTAAAAAGGTTTGGGACATGATACGAAAAATATCTGGTAAATCAAAATCACCCAGTTTCACCCACTTAAATACAAAACGTGGAACAAAGGCCACATCAAAGGAAGAGATAGCAAACACACTTGGCGAAACTTTTTTGGATAATTCCTCATCTCGGAATTATTCAGAGAAGTTTCAAAACATCAAAAAACAAGAAGAAAAAATCAAACTTAATTTCACCTCTTCAAATACTGAAGAATATAACAGCCTGTTTAACATTACAGAACTTAAAGATGCTATCGCAGTATCAAAAGATACAGCTACAGGCCCTGATGACATCCATTACCAGATGCTTAAACACCTTCCGGAAACCGCCCTTGACACACTTTTACATATTTTCAACGGTATATGGACAACAGGAGTTTTTCCAGAAAGCTGGCGTTTGGCCACAATTATACCTATTCACAAACCAGGGAAAGATCATGCAGAACCAACAAACTACAGACCAATAGCGCTAACAAGTTGCCTTTGCAAAACACTAGAGAGAATGATTAACAAACGACTTGTTTGGTACTTAGAATCTAACAATCTTATAACAAAACTTCAGTCGGGATTCCGAGCTGAACATAGTACCAATGATAATTTAGTTAGACTAGAAACTTTTATCCGTGATGCTTTTATCAAACGAGAACATGTAGTCGCTGTATTTTTCGATTTGGAAAAAGCCTATGATACCACTTGGCGATATGGAATTTGAAAAAGACCTACATAACTTTGGTATGAAAGGAAGACTACCAAACTTTATTAAAAGTTTTCTTGAAGATCGTACAATACAAGTGCGTGTAGGATCGACCCTGTCTGATCTCTATGATCAAGAACAGGGCGTTCCTCAAGGAGCAATACTTTCAACCACGTTATTTAACGTGAAATTAAACGATATTATAAACTGCCTGGATTACAAAACAGATGCTTCTTTGTACGTTGATGATTTCTGTATTTGTTTTCGCTCGAAAAATATGTGCACAATAGAAAGACATCTACAGCAATGTCTAAATAGAATTGAAGACTGGGCAACTAGAAATGGCTTTAAATTTTCCAAATCGAAAACTCAGTGCGTTCATTTCTGTCAGCAACGGAAAATACACAACGATCCATCGCTCTACATATATGGATCTCAAATACCAGTTGTTGCTGAATCAAAATTTCTTGGGGTTATTTTTGATAAAAAACTCTCCTTCATACCCCATATAAAATACTTGAAAGCGAAATGTTTAAAAGCATTAAACCTTTTAAAAGTTTTATCTCACACAAGTTGGGGAGCGGACAGAACAACTCTTCTTCACCTGTATCGTTCTTTAATTCGATCAAAACTTGATTATGGGTCCATCGTATATGGATCTGCTAGAAAATCTTATCTACAGATGTTAGACACTGTACATAATCAAGGACTTCGTTTAGCATTGGGAGCTTTTCGTACATCTCCAGTATCGAGTCTTAACGTGGAAGCAGATGAGCCATCGTTATTATGGCTACGCAGAGAAAAATTGTCTCTTCAGTATGCCATCAGACTTGCTGCTTACCCTTCTAACCCTGCTTTTGAAGTCACATTTCCACCACAATTTCAGGAATATTATGAAGGAAAACCTAACGCTATTGAATCCTTCGGCCTTCGTATAGCGCCACTTTTAGAATCTACTAATATTAACATTAAAAACATTCAAAAACACTCGTTTTCTGATATTCCATCCTGGTGCATTGCTAAACCAAATATTCTTTTCGATTTACACAACAGCAAGGGGTCACTTTCTGATTCACATCTCATGAAACAGAGCTTCCAAGAATTACAGTCGCGACTTTCAGATTATCAACACATCTACACTGATGGCTCAAAGGTTGAAGATAAGGTTGGCTGTGCGTATATATCGGGCAGCCACCATGAAAAGATCCGCCTTCCTGATGGCTCATCTATTTTCACTGCTGAATCCAAGGCTATTGATATGGCTTTGGATTACGTTATGAATAACTCTTTAGAGAACAAATTCGTTATTTTCTCTGACTCCCTTTCTGTTTTGAAATCTCTATTTCATACATCTTCAAAAAATCCCAAAATCCAGAACGTGATAGAAAAACATCACGAGCTATCAAAAACTAAGGAAATTTTGTTCTGTTGGCTCCCCAGCCATGTTGGCATAAAAGGTAACGAGGCTGCCGACGTAAAAGCAAAGGCCTCACTCGATCTAGAAATTTCGAATTTTAAACTTCCATGTACAGATTTTAAATCTTTTATCAACAGGTACATCTTATCCAAATGGCAGCTGTCATGGGACAGAGCGACATTCAATAAACTACATGAAATAAAACCGGTTCTTGGTAAAAATAATATTTATCGGTCATTAAGGCGAGAAGAAGTGGTTCTTACTCGTCTACGTATAGGTCATACTAGACTCACACATTCTTATCTACTCAAACGAGAAGATCAGCCATTTTGTATCAGCTGTAATGAACCTTTTACGGTAAAACACTTTCTGATCGATTGCATTGAATTCTCTCATGTACGACGTCAATTCTTCCAAACAAATGACCTGAGATACTTATTTGAAAATGTACCAAATGATAGCATACTTATGTTTTTAAAACACATCAATCTTTTTAACAAAGTATAACTGCTTTAATTTTTAAATTCGTTCTAGTTTTACATTTTATGCATTTATGACTTATCATTATAATCGTTTCACTACAGAACCATGTTAGTTCACCATTTTGACGCAAATGACCCTCATGGGTTGATGCGTCGTTAAACCTGAACTCATCATATACCATTGAAAATATGTAAAAGTGTGTCAAGGGCGGTTTCCGGAAGGTGTTTAAGCTAGTAATGGATGTCATCAGGGCCTGTAGCTGTATCTTTTGATACTGCGATAGCATCTTTAAGTTCTGTAATGTTAAACGGGCTGTTATATTCTTCAGTATTTGAAGAGGTGAAATTAAGTTTGATTTTTTCTTCTTGTTTTTTGATGTTTTGAAACTTCTCTGAATGATTCCGAGATGAAGAATTATCAAAAAAAGTTTCGCCAAGTGTGTTTTCTATCTCTTCCTTTGATGTGGCCTTTGTTCCACGTTTTGTATTTAAGTGGGTGAAACTGGGTGATTTTGATTTACCAGATATTTTTCGTATCATGTCCCAAACCTTTTTAATTGGAGTTTTATAATTTAAATTCGAAACGTAAGATTTCCATGATTTGCGTTTGGAGGCCTTTATTGTTTGACGAGCCTTTGCTCTGAAATTCTTTACTTTATTCAGGTTCTCCTTTGTTGGATATCTGCAGAACTTTGATAATGCTTGCTTGCGCTGTTTTATGGCATCTTTGCATTCATCATTGTGCCATGGCTTGCTTTTCTTTGGATTTGTCGAGGTTTTCGGTATACTTTTGTTAGAGATATCGAGAAGAGAAGAAGTAAAATCATCTAGAGGATCCAAGGAATTGTTAAACTTATCTATTTTGAGACTTTCTTCACATAATGAGTGATACAATTCCCAATTTGCTTTATTTAGTTTCCACTTTGCGTTGTGATCATTCGTGGAATTATTTACGCTTTCAATAACAAGAGGCCTACGGGCCACGGGTCGCTCACCTGAGTGACATAGCCACTGCAGATATGCAGATGTTATGCAACATTTTTCCAATCCTGTCATCGCAACTAATGAAAAGATCTTCATTTAAACAGTTCTTAATTTTGAAGAAGAATATATATGGCATGCCAGTCAATTGAGCGTGATCATTTGAACAAACTCTAAATGGCAGTCAGCTTGGATTTACGATCGGCACGATTTTAGCTATTTTTGATCTACGAGTCACCCCAATGCTTCCTACCAAGTTTCGAGTCAACTGGCCTTTCGGTTCAGGAGAAGCGAAAAATAGAATTTCAAGGTGGCTGCCATGGCGGCCATCTTGGATATCCGACTGGCACGATTTTAGCTATTTTTGATCTACAAGTCACCCCAATGTCTCCTATGAAGTTTGAAGTCAATTGGCCCAATTTGCTTTATTTAGTTTCCACTTTGCGTTGTGATCGTTCGTGGATATTTTTAAGCTTTCAATAATAACAGGGAAGTGGTCACTTCCATGTTGATCTTCACTGACCGTCCAATCGAAATCCAGCAGTAGAGATGGATGACATAGGGAAAGATCTAAAGAAGAAAAATTTCCAGTTGCAGGATGGAGATAGGTGTGAGATTTGTCATTCATAAGACAAAGATCGTTTTTGGTTATAAAGTCTTCAATAATAATCTTTAGGGTTGTTATCTTTACATCCCCAAAGGATATTGTGACCATTGAAGTCACCAACTAATATATAGGGTGAAGGGAGTTGTTTGAGTAAAGTGTCTAAATGTTCGGTCTCTAAATGAAAATTTGGAGGTATAGACTAGCAACTAAGGATATGTTATTGGTGATTTTGATCTATTATTTCTATTGTTGACGTGTGAATGTTCTGATGACCTCGGTCTATTTCTGTTAGTTCGTGGGCGATCTGGAGCTTCTCCTAACTCCATATCATCGCTACTGTCACTCAAAGATCCGAACTTGTTATGTTGTTGAATAACATTATTTGAACCTTTTCGTTCTCTGTTTGATGTGCTTGGTCTTTGTGTTCCTTGACTAGATTTTGATTTTGTTTGTTGTTTCGTAGGTGGAGATGATTGACTTCTTGCTTGTCTTTCTTTCTGTTGTTGTTTCTTCCAATCTTTTCTTATCATCTCTATGGTGGCTTTTTTCAGACCAGCCTCACCTTTTTTCTCTTCAGTAGGTGTCTTTGTTTGATTTTTGTTTGTGGTGTTTGTTTGACCTTTTTGTTTCTGCAGATCTTCTGTTTGGCTGTTTGTGTTTGTTGAACTTGATTGAACTGCAGAGTCGAGAATATTGATCGGATCGGTTTGAGTGGCAGTATCAACCACAGAAACCTTTTTCATAGAAGACTGGGTGATGTTGGCATAACTGATTCCAGGTATTGGAGTTGGGGTCTCAACAAGTTTCCGCGCTTCAACGAAAGAAATATTTCTGGTGAACTTGATACGCAAGATTTCCTTTTCTTTGTGCCAAATTCGGCATTCTTTAGAGTCAGCACTGTTTTTCACCACAATTGACACAGTGTAATTCGTTGCTACATCTATTTGCGAGGTGTTCTCCTGTTTGACCGCATTTCGAACAGATAGGGTCTTTAGAACACCTATCCTCATGGTGTCCATATTTTTGGCAATTATGAGAACGCAAGGGATTTGGTACGTAGACTTCTACGTTGACTCTAAAGTATGCCACTTTGACCGTTTTGAGTAAAACTGGCGTATTGAAAGTAAAAACAAAGGTGTTTGTGTCTTTTAACTCTCCGTTTCGTTTTATTTTGAATCTTTTTACTCCAGTTACTCCTTGAGATCTTGTGCTCTCGAGAATCTCTTCCTCGCCGCAATTCCTCAATTCGGGACAACGAATTAATCCTTTTGAGGAATTTAGCGAGGTATGAGGGTACACTCGGACTTTCAAATCGTGAAAAGTCTGTGCACGAAGAAGATTCTCGGCATGGGCTTTCTTGGATACCTCAATGAGTAGCTGATTCGATCTGTGTAGTTTTTTGATGTTTTCAGGTTCAGCTATACTCTGTATGATTTTTTGTATTAGAAACGGTGACAGAGATGTTATCTGTCTGTTCTCTTCTTTGCTTTCAACTAAAATGAAGCGTGGAAAGTGTTGAGGAGACGTATCATTTGTTGAGGTAGTTAGAGGTTGAGAATTTTCGTCAAAATCTGAATTATCAGTGTCTGGGGTTTGTTTAGTTCTTTTTCTTTTATCATTACCCATGATGAAGTTGTATTAAAATTCGTCCTCCGTGCTCTCCGCCCACCACGGAGCCCAACAAGGGAACACATAAATGGAGTGGCTTTCCTACTCACTTGTGCTAGAGATACACAGAAGATATACTCGCACGAGCAAAATGCTGCACGATTGACCCGTTAAGCCGCCGCCTTCTTAGGATTGGAAAGATTGAGAAATAAGAATTATGGGCAAACGGTGCGTATCAGTATGATACAAAAGACAAGGAAGAGAAAAAAGGTTTTTCCTAGGGCTTGACGCGACCAGCCGATGGACCGTGCCGGGTCTCACGGACACCCTTCTACACCGAAATCTGGGCCAAAGAGGCGTGTTGAGCCATCAGGAGAGAACAAACTCCCAATAACTCTCAATCTCAAGGATCCCTTCTTCCGGCTTACGGGTTGCCACCCACGGCAAACGGGTGGTATTTCCTCTTCGCTCTTCCCAAAGGGGACTATTACTGCTCACCAAGCTAGCAACGTTCCCAGTGGGAATTGAGCCCCCAGGGCCTCGATAAGGCGGAAAGTTTAATACCCAGGGGTTTTCTGATTAACAACATGTCTTTACTGATGGCTCAAAAAATGGTGATAAAGTTGGCTGTGCATTCGTATCATCTATTTTCACTGCAGAAGCCAAAGCAGTCGACTTGGCTTTGGATTATATAACCACCTGCAGGCTTAATAAATTGTTATTTTTTCGGATTCACTTTCTGTGCTTAAAGCACTTAATCACACGCCGTCACAAAATCATCAAATTGAAAAAATTATTGAGAAGATTCATGAAATATCAAAGTCTAAAGAAATTATATTATGTTGGCCCCCAAGTCATATTGGTATTTCTGGCAATGAGTCTGCTGACAGAAAAGCTAAAAAATCGCTTAGTCAAATTCCTTCAGATTTTAAGATTCCTTTTAACAATTTTAAACCATTTATCAACAAGTACATTTTGACGAAATGGCAAACCTCATGGAGCGGTGCAGTTTTTAACAAACTTCATGCTATTGAACCTAATATAATAAAAAAAAAAGCTACATACCTCGATTGTCCAGAAAAGAAGATGTGGTGTTGACCCGGTTACGTATGGGGCATACTAGATTGACACATTCCTATCTTCTTCAACGTGAATAACAACCAGTATGTATAGGTTGTAACGAGCCCCTTACTGTCAAACATATCCTCGTTGATTGCGTAGACTTTTCACAAACAAGAAATATGTTCTTCAGAGTTATCAATTTGAAACAAGTTTTTCAAGATGTGCCTGTTGATAATATTATATTGTTTTTAAAAATGATTCGTTTATACAACAAAATTTAATCATACAGATTTTTATTTTTCTCCATTCTTTTCTTGCTAATCTCAGCAACCTATTAATTTAAAGACATTATCTATAACTACCTGTTTGACGCAAATGACCCGCAACATGAGTTGACGCGTCGTTGAGCATAAAATCATCATCATGACCGTTTTGGGTAAAACTGGCGTATTGAAAGTAAAAACAAAGGTGTGTGTGTCTTTTAACTCTCCGTTTCGTTTTATTTTGAATCTTTTTACTCTAGTTACTGATTGAGATCTTGTGCCCTCGAGAATCTCATCCTCGCCGCAATTCCTCAATTCGGGGCAACGAATTACCCCTTTTGAAGAATTCAGCGAGGTATGAGGGTACACTTGGACTTTCAAGTCGTGAAAAGTCTGAGCACGAAGTAGATTCTCGGCATGGGTTTTCTTGGAAACCTCAATGAGCAGCTGATTTGACCTGTGTAGTTTTTTTTTGTTTTCAGGTTCACCAGCTATACTTTGTATTACTTTTTGTATTAAAAACGGGGACAAAGATGTTATTTGTCTGTTCTCGTCTTTGCTTTCAACTAAAATGAAGCGCAGTAAATGTTGAGTAGGTGTATCATTTGAGGTAGTAGGAGGTTGAGTGCTATCGTCAAAATCTGAAATATCAGAGGCTGGACATTGTCTAGTTCTTTTTCTTTTATAAAAACCCATGATGAAGATGTGTTACAATTTGTCCTCCGCGCTCTCCACCCAACACGGAGCCCAACAAGGGAACACATCAATGGAGTGGCTTTCCTACTCACTTGTGCTAGAGATCCACAGAAGATATACTCGCACGAGCAAAATGCTGCACGATTGACCCGTTGATGATGATGATGATGAGTTCAGGTTTAACGACGCATCAACCCATGAGGGTCATTTGCGTCAAAATGGTGAACTAACATGGTTCTGTAGTGAAACGATTATAATGATAAGTCATAAATGCATAAAATGTAAACTAGAACGAATTTAAAAATTAAAGCAGTTATACTTTGTTAAAAAGATTGATGTGTTTTAAAAACATAAGTATGCTATCATTTGGTACATTTTCAAATAAGTATCTCAGGTCATTTGTTTGGAAGAATTGACATCGTACATGAGAGAATTCAATGCAATCGATCAGAAAGTGTTTTACCGTAAAAGGTTCATTACAGGTGATACAAAATGGCTGATCTTCTCGTTTGAGTAGATAAGAATGTGTGAGTCTAGTATGACCTATACGTAGACGAGTAAGAACCACTTCTTCTCGCCTTAATGACCGATAAATATTATTTTTACCAAGAACCGGTTTTATTTCATGTAGTTTATTGAATGTCGCTCTGTCCCATGACAGCTGCCATTTGGATAAGATGTACCTGTTGATAAAAGATTTAAAATCTGTACATGGAAGTTTAAAATTCGAAATTTCTAGATCGAGTGAGGCCTTTGCTTTTACGTCGGCAGCCTCGTTACCTTTTATGCCAACATGGCTGGGGAGCCAACAGAACAAAATTTCCTTAGTTTTCGATAGCTCGTGATGTTTTTCTATCACGTTCTGGATTTTGGGATTTTTTGAAGATGTATGATTTAGAGATTTCAAAACAGAAAGGGAGTCAGAGAAAATAATGAATTTGTTCTCTAAAGAGTTATTCATAACGTAATCCAAAGCCATATCAATAGCCTTGGATTCAGCAGTGAAAATAGATGAGCCATCAGGAAGGCGGATCTTTTCATGGTGGCTGCCCGATATATACGCACAGCCAACCTTATCTTCAACTTTTGAGCCATCAGTGTAGATGTGTTGATAATCTGAAAGTCGCGATTGTAATTCTTGGAAGTTTTGTTTCATGAGATGTGAATCAGAAAGTGACTTTTTGCTGTTGTGTAAATCGAAAAGAATATTTGGTTTAGTAATGCACCAGGATGGAATATCAGAAAACGAGTGTTTTTGAATGTTTTTAATGTTAATATTAGTAGATTCTAAAAGTGGTGCTATACGAAGGCCGAAGGATTTAATAGCGTTAGGTTTTCTTTCATAATATTCCTGAAATTGTGGTGGAAATGTGACTTCAAAAGCAGGGTTAGAAGGGTTAGCAGCAAGTCTGATGGCATACTGAAGGGACAATTTTTCTCTGCGTAGCCATAACGATGGCTCATCTGCTTCCACGTTAAGACTCGATACTGGAGATGTACGAAAAGCTCCCAATGCTAAACGAAGTCCTTGATTATGTACAGTGTCTAACATCTGTAGATAAGATTTTCTAGCAGATCCATATACGATGGACCCATAATCAAGTTTTGATCGAATTAAAGAACGATACAGGTGAAGAAGAGTTGTTCTGTCCGCTCCCCAACTTGTGTGAGATAAAACTTTTAAAAGGTTTAATGCTTTTAAACATTTCGCTTTCAAGTATTTTATATGGGGTATGAAGGAGAGTTTTTTATCAAATATAACCCCAAGAAATTTAGATTCAGCAACAACTGGTATTTGAGATCCATATATGTAGAGCGCTGGATCGTTGTGTATTTTCCGTTGTTGACAGATGATGAGTTCAGGTTTAACGACGCATCAACCCATGAGGGTCATTTGCGTCAAAATGGTGAACTAACATGGTTCTGTAGTGAAACGATTATAATGATAAGTCATAAATGCATAAAATGTAAAACTAGAACGAATTTAAAAATTAAAGCAGTTATACTTTGTTAAAAAGATTGATGTGTTTTAAAAACATAAGTATGCTATCATTTGGTACATTTTCAAATAAGTATCTCAGGTCATTTGTTTGGAAGAATTGACGTCGTACATGAGAGAATTCAATGCAATCGATCAGAAAGTGTTTTACCGTAAAAGGTTCATTACAGCTGATACAAAATGGCTGATCTTCTCGTTTGAGTAGATAAGAATGTGTGAGTCTAGTATGACCTATACGTAGACGAGTAAGAACCACTTCTTCTCGCCTTAATGACCGATAAATATTATTTTTACCAAGAACCGGTTTTATTTCATGTAGTTTATTGAATGTCGCTCTGTCCCATGACAGCTGCCATTTGGATAAGATGTACCTGTTGATAAAAGATTTAAAATCTGTACATGGAAGTTTAAAATTCGAAATTTCTAGATCGAGTGAGGCCTTTGCCTTTACGTCGGCAGCCTCGTTACCTTTTATGCCAACATGGCTGGGGAGCCAACAGAACAAAATTTCCTTAGTTTTCGATAGCTCGTGATGTTTTTCTATCACGTTCTGGATTTTGGGATTTTTTGAAGATGTATGATTTAGAGATTTCAAAACAGAAAGGGAGTCAGAGAAAATAACGAATTTGTTCTCTAAAGAGTTATTCATAACGTAATCCAAAGCCATATCAATAGCCTTGGATTCAGCAGTGAAAATAGATGAGCCATCAGGAAGGCGGATCTTTTCATGGTGGCTGCCCGATATATACGCACAGCCAACCTTATCTTCAACTTTTGAGCCATCAGTGTAGATATGTTGATAATCTGAAAGTCGCGACTGTAATTCTTGGAAGTTTTGTTTCATGAGATGTGAATCAGAAAGTGACTTTTTGCTGTTGTGTAAATCGAAAAGAATATTTGGTTTAGTAATGCACCAGGATGGAATATCAGAAAACGAGTGTTTTTGAATGTTTTTAATGTTAATATTAGTAGATTCTAAAAGTGGTGCTATACGAAGGCCGAAGGATTTAATAGCGTTAGGTTTTCTTTCATAATATTCCTGAAATTGTGGTGGAAATGTGACTTCAAAAGCAGGGTTAGAAGGGTTAGCAGCAAGCCTGATGGCATACTGAAGGGACAATTTTTCTCTGCGTAGCCATAACGATGGCTCATCTGCTTCCACGTTAAGACTCGATACTGGAGATGTACGAAAAGCTCCCAATGCCAAACGAAGTCCTTGATTATGTACAGTGTCTAACATCTGTAGATAAGATTTTCTAGCAGATCCATATACGATGGACCCATAATCAAGTTTTGATCGAATTAAAGAACGATACAGGTGAAGAAGAGTTGTTCTGTTCGCTCCCCAACTTGTGTGAGATAAAACTTTTAAAAGGTTTAATGCTTTTAAACATTTCGCTTTCAAGTATTTTATATGGGGTATGAAGGAGAGTTTTTTATCAAATATAACCCCAAGAAATTTAGATTCAGCAACAACTGGTATTTGAGATCCATATATGTAGAGCGCTGGATCGTTGTGTATTTTCCGTTGTTGACAGAAATGAACGCACTGAGTTTTCGATTTGGAAAATTTAAAGCCATTTCTAGTTGCCCAGTCTTCAATTCTATTTAGACATTGCTGTAGATGTCTTTCTATTGTGCGCATATTTTTCGAGCGAAAACAAATACAGAAATCATCAACGTACAAAAAACCATCTGTTTTGTAATCCAGACAGTTTATAATATCGTTTAATTTCACGTTGAATAACGTGGTTGAAAGTATGGCTCCTTGAGGAACGCCCTGTTCTTGATCATAGAGATCAGACAGGGTCGATCCTACACGCACTTGTATTGTACGATCTTCAAGAAAACTTTTAATAAAGTTTGGTAGTCTTCCTTTCATACCAAAGTTATGTAGGTCTTTTAAAATTCCATATCGCCAAGTGGTATCATAGGCTTTTTCCAAATCGAAAAATACAGCGACTACATGTTCTCGTTTGATAAAAGCATCACGGATAAAAGTTTCTAGTCTAACTAAATTATCATTGGTACTACGTTCAGCTCGGAATCCCGGCTGAAGTTTTGTTATCAGATTGTTAGATTCTAAGTACCAAACAAGTCGTTTGTTTATCATTCTCTCTAGTGTTTTGCAAATGCAACTTGTTAGCGCTATTGGTCTGTAGTTTGTTGGTTCTGCATGATCTTTCCCTGGTTTGGGAATAGGTATAATTGTGGCCAAACGCCAGCTTTCTGGAAAAACTCCTGTTGTCCACATACCGTTGAAAATATGTAAAAGTGTGTCAAGGGCGGTTTCGGGAAGGTGTTTAAGCATCTGGTAATGGATGTCATCAGGGCCTGTAGCTGTATCTTTTGATACTGCGATAGCATCTTTAAGTTCTGTAATGTTAAACAGGCTGTTATATTCTTCAGTATTTGAAGAGGTGAAATTAAGTTTGATCTTTTTTTCTTGTTTTTTGATGTTTTGAAACTTCTCTGAATAATTCCGAGATGAAGAATTATCCAAAAAAGTTTCGCCAAGTGTGTTTGCTATCTCTTCCTTTGATGTGGCCTTTGTTCCACGTTTTGTATTTAAGTGGGTGAAACTGGGTGATTTTGATTTACCAGATATTTTTCGTATCATGTCCCAAACCTTTTTAATTGGAGTTTTATAATTTAAATTCGAAACGTAAGATTGCCATGATTTGCGTTTGGAGGCCTTTATTGTTCGACGAGCCTTTGCTCTGAAATTCTTTACTTTATTCAGGTTCTCCTTTGTTGGATATCTGCAGAACTTTGATAATGCTTGCTTGCGCTGTTTTATGGCATCTTTGCATTCATCATTGTACCATGGCTTGCTTTTCTTTGGATTTGTCGAGGTTTTCGGTATACTTTTGTTAGAGATATCGAGAAGAGAAGAAGTAAAATCATCTAAAGGATCCAAGGAATTGTTAAACTTATCTATTTTTAGACTTTCTTCACATAATGAGTGATACAATTCCCAATTTGCTTTATTTAGTTTCCACTTTGCGTTGTGATCGTTCGTGGAATTATTTACGCTTTCAATAATAACAGGGAAGTGGTCACTTCCATGTTGATCTTCACTGACCGTCCAATCGAAATCCAGCAGTAGAGATGGATGACATAGGGAAAGATCTAAAGAAGAAAAATTTCCAGTTGCAGGGTGGAGATAGGTGTGAGATTTGTCATTCATAAGACAAAGATCGTTTTTGATTATAAAGTCTTCAATAATATTACCTTTAGGGTTGTTATTTTTACATCCCCAAAGGATATTGTGACCATTGAAGTCACCAACTAGTATATAGGGTGAAGGGAGTTGTTTGAGTAAAGTGTCTAAATGTTCGGTCTCTAAATGAAAATTTGGAGGTATATACACAGAACAAATAGTAATTTCTTTATCTAAAGTGACAGAAATCGCAACGGCTTGAAGATTGGTTACAAGTTTAATTTCTCGCTGGGGACATGAAGAGTGAACTAAAATTGAGCTTCCACCAGACGGCCTCTGGCCTTCGGAATATATATAATTGTATGTAATGAAATCTCTGATATTTAATTGATCATCAGTTTTTAAAAAAGTTTCTTGTAAGCAAAAAACTGATGGACTCAATAAAGATAAAAGTAATAAGATCTCGTTATAGTTTGACTTTAGACCTCGACAGTTCCATTGTATTATTTTGTGATTTGAATTCATTTTAGAGTTGTTAGATTTTAGTTAGACTAGCAACTAAGGATATGTTATTGGTGATTTTGATCTATTATTGTTGACGTGTGAATGTTCTGATGATCTCGATCTATTTCTGTTAGTTCGTGGGCGATCTGGAGCTTCTCCTAACTCCATATCATCGCTACTGTCACTCAAAGATCCGAATCTGTTATGTTGTTGAATAACATTATTTGAACCTTTTCGTTCTCTGTTTGATGTGCTGGGTCTTTGTGTTTCTTGACTAGATTTTGATTTTGTTTCTTTCGTAGGTGGAGATGAATGACTTCTTGCTTGTCTTTCTTTCTGTTGTTGTTTCTTCCAATCTTTCCTTATCATCTCAATGGTGGCTTTTTTCAGGCCACCCTCTCCTTTTTTCTCCTCAATAGGTGTCTTTGTTTGATTTTTGTTTGTGGTGTTTGTTTGACCTTTTTGTTTCTGCAGATCTTCTGTTTTGCTGTTTGTGTTTGTTGTATTTGATTGTACTGCAGAGTCGAGAATAGTGATCGGATCAGTTTGAGTGGCAGTATCAACCACGGAAACCTTTCTCATAGAAGACTGGGTGATGTTGGCATAACTGATTCCAGGTATTGGAGTTGGGGGGGTCTCAACAAGTTTCCGCGCTTCAACGAAAGAAATATTTCTGGTAAACTTAAGACGTAGAATTTCCTTTTCTTTGTGCCAAATTCGGCATTCTTTAGAGTCAGCACTGTGTTTTTCACCACAATTGACACAGTGTAATTCGTTGCTACATCTACTTTCGAGGTGTTCTCCTGTTTGACCGCATTTCGAGCAGATAGGGTCTTTAGAACACCTATCCTCATGGTGTCCATATTTTTGACAATTATGACAACGCAAGGGATTTGGTACGTAGACTTCTACGTTGACTCTAAAGTATGCCACTTTGACCGTTTTGGGTAAAACTGGCGTATTGAAAGTAAAAACAAAGGTGTTTGTGTCTTTTAACTCTCCGTTTCGTTTTATTTTGAATCTTTTTACTCCAGTAACTCCTTGAGATTTTGTGCCCTCGAGAATCTCCTCCTCGCCGCAATTCCTCAATTCGGGACAACGAATTACCCCTTTTGAGGAATTAAGCGAGGTATGGGGGTACACTCGGACTTTCAAGTCGTGAAAAGTCTGTGCACGAAGAAGATTCTCGGCATGGGCTTTCTTGGATACCTCAATGAGTAACTGGTTCGATCTGTTTAGTTTTTTTATGTTTTCCGGTTCACCAGCTATACTCTGTATGACCTTTTGTATCAAAAAAGGAGACAGAGATGTTATCTGTCTGCCCTCTTCTTTGCTTTCAACTAAAATGAAGCGTGGAAAATGTTGATGAGACGTATCATTTGTTGAGGTAGTTGGAGGTTGAGAATTTTCGTCAGAATCTGAATTATCAGTGTCTGGGGTTTGTTTAGTTCTTTTTCTTTTATCATTACCCATGATGAAGTTGTATTAAAATTCGTCCTCCGTGCTCTCCGCCCACCACGGAGCCCAACGAGGGAACACATAAATGGAGTGGCTTTCCTACTCACATGTGCTAGAGATACACAGAAGATATACTCGCACGAGCAAAATGCTGCACGATTGACCCGTTAAGCCGCCGCCTTCTTAGGATTGGAAAGATTGAGAAATAAGAATTATGGGCAAACGGTGAGTATCAGTATGATACAAAAGACAAGGAAGAGAAAGAAAAGGTTTTTCCTGGGGCTTGACGCGACCAGCCGATTGACCGTGCCGGGTCTCACGGACACCCTTCTACACCGAAATCCAGGCCAAAGAGGCGTGTTGAGCCATCAGGAGAGAACAAACTCCCAATAACTCTCAACCTCCAGGATCCCTTCTTCCGGCTTACGGGTTGCCACCCACGGCAAACGGGTGGTATTTCCTCTTCGCTCTTCCCAAAGGGGACAATTACTGCTCACCAAGCTAGCAATGTTCCCAGTGGGAATTGAGCCCCCAGGGCCTCGACAAGGCGGAAAGTTTAATACCCAGGGGATTGACCCGTTGAGCCGCCGCCTTCTTGAGACTAGAAAGGTTGAGAAATAAGAGTTATGAGCAAATGGTTAGTATCAGTATGATACAAAAGACAAGGCAGAGAAAGAAAAGATTTTTCCTAGGACGGCGCGACCAGCCGAATGACCGTGCCGGGTCTCACGGATACCCTTCTACTCCGAAATCCAGATCAATGAGACGTTTTGAGCCATCAGGAGAGGCCAAACTCCCAATAACTCTCAACCTCAAGGGTCCCTTCTTCCGGCTTACGGGCTGCCACCCACGGCAAACGGGTGGTATTTCCTCTTCGCTCTTCCCAAAGAGGAAACTTAGCTCACCAAGCTAGCAACGTTCCCAGTGGGAATAGTGCCACACAGGGCCTCGGCAAGGCGGAAAGTTTAATACCCAGGGGAAATATTTTCCTTACGTTAATGGGATGACACAGGTAGACAAGGCATGAAATAGGTGTGCTACGCTGTCTGCAAACGGCTGTTCTCAGTTCTAATATTGAATATGACAAATATTATTGACTGGAGCGTTTTCTTTTAACCATCATGTCTAGTAACCAAAAGAAGACATTGACAAATAGTACAGACCCTGACGACATCGCACAAAATACAGCGTCTGATCAAGATCTCTACTTTTTCTAAAATTACAGGAATTTCTGCACTTAAGCCTACACTTAAGAAAGCACATACCCTTAAATTGAAAACGGACGTGTCCACAGTTGTAGGGTAAAATAATGTTTTCATTAACAATTGAATGGTTTTGGCCTATGTGCAATTGATAACTCCGTGGTCATGCTGTCTGGGAACTGTAGAGAGGATCTAAGCCTGTCTGGGAACTGTGTAGATAACTGATCGTCCTGACTAACCTATAGCTGTTTACTATGTTATAACACTAAAAACATCCAAAAACACTCTTTTTCTGATATTCCATCCTGGTGCATTACTAAACCAACTATTCTTTTCGATTTACACAACATCAAAAAGTCACCTTCTGATTCACATCTCATAAAACAAAACTTCCAAGAATTACAATCGCGACTCAGATTATCAACACATCTACACTGATGGCTCAAAAGTTGAAGATAAGGTTGGATGTGCATATATATCGGGCAATCACCATGAAAAGATCCGTCTTCCTGATGGCTCATCTATTTTCACTGCTGAATCCAAGGCTATTGATATGGCTTTGGATTACGGTATGAATAATTCTTTAGATAGCAAAATCGTTATTTTCTCGGACTCCCTTTCTGTTTTGAAATCTCTAAAAACAAGTAAGAGAAAAGTCCAGGGAGTGCCACAATCACAAACCGCAGCCCTTCCCAGACCCCAAGAGGAAGAGGAAACCGACAAATCTAAACAAGCACAAACCGAACAAACGTACGAAAAGCACTAAGAGCTCTCTCTTCCCCAAGCGAGGTAATCGCAATACTAAAGGACTGAAAAACACAAGAACAAAATGACACACGGAAAGACATACAACAAATCGCCTCGTAGAAAAAACCACAAAGCAACAAGGAGTAAGACTAACACCGGGATCACCGCCTTAGAAACCACACTTCTTCAAAAAATCCCAAAATTCAGAACCTGATAGAAAAACATCACGAGTTATCGAAAACTAAGGAAATTTTGTTCTGTTGGCTCCCCAGCCATGTTGGCATAAACGGTAACGAGGCTGCTGATGTAAAAGCAAAGGCCTCACTCGATCTAGAAATTTTGAATTTTAAACTTCCATGTACAGACTTTAAACCTTTTATCAACAGGTACATCTTATCTAAATGGCAGCTGTCATGGGACAGAGCGACATTCAATAAACTTCATGAAATAAACCCGGTTCTTGGTAAAAATATCATGTATCGATCATCAAGGCGAGAAGAAGTGGTTCTTACTCGTCTATGTATAGGTCATACTAGACTCACACATTCTTATCTACTCAAACGAGAAGATCAGCCATTTTGTATCAGCTGTAATGAACCTTTTACGGTGAAACACTTTCTGATCGACTACATTGAATTCTCTCATGTGCGACGTCAATTCTTCCAAACAAATGACCTGAGATACTTATTTGAAGATATACCGGCTGATAACATACTTGTGTTTTTAAAACACATCAATCTTTTTAACAAAGTATAACTGCTTTAATTTTTAAATTCGTTCTAGTTTTACATTTTATGCATATATATGACTTATCATTATAATCGTTTCATTACAGAACCATGTTAGTTCACCATTTTGACGCAAATGACTCTCATGGGTTGATGCGTCGTTAAACCTGAACTCATCATCATTACTATGTTATAAAAACCATAACACGGCATTTCTAAGATTATCTGTTCTAGAAATATCTGAAAAACAATGCATTTTGTTGGCCTTCGGTGGCGCGATATCATAAAGTGTCAGCAATGCTTTTATTTTACTATTATATTTTAGTTTGATTCCCATTTTACTAAACAGGCAATTACCCAAATTTCCAATGACACAAGACTGGAGTTTAAATACGTACAAGGATAATGACACAGTGAAACCTGTTTCTTTCAGCCCAAGAAGAAAGTTGACCACATCAACATGAGAGCAGGATGGACGCACTTCAGTTTCTCCTGTTCCAAATACTTGCTCAGAAAGAACTCAAAAAAAAATCGGCAGAGAGCCACGCCCTGTTTCTTTCAGGGTCACAAACACATACCGGGAAGTTCTTGAGGTCCTGAAAGCAGAATTTTTCCCCAATGGGAAAAATTATCAAGGAAAAATCACTTCCATGAATGCCTCTTTAGGAAACAGCGAAAGGAAGCCGATTCTCCAAGTAAATTTCATAATGGCAAGCTCTTATCAGAATTCCGTTACTCAGAAACCAGGAATTTACATACTTACAAAAGCTCAGGTATATATTGATTTCATTTTATTACCTAGTTCTTTTAACCCAATGAGATTTTAATTAACTCTGATCAGAGGAAGTTCTACAGATTATGTGTTTATTTTTGTGAAACTGCATATCTGAAAATTAAAAAAAAAACTCTTAAAAGGCTCCACCACAACCATCGAAGGCTTAGATTAGCATATGCATTTGTGCACACTGATCAGAATACTCACAGTGTTTGCGGCTTAATTTCATTTTAGTAACGATCTGAAAAGAATAACCTAGTATATCACCTTAGAATGGCTTTTAAGTCCATGTGCTGGAATGGTTTGAGACGGTAGAAGTGTGAAAAGAGCAGGTAAGTTATAAGCCGGGAATGTGAATTAACGCAAATCTTGAATCCCCAAGAAACGGACATTGTCTAAATATGACAAATATTGACTGTAGCGTTTTCTTTTAACCATCAGGTCTAGTGCCCAAAAGAAGACATTGACAAATAGTACAGACCCTGACGACAGGGTAAAATAATGTTTTTGGCCTATGTGTAACTGAAAACTCCATGGTCAGTTCTTTGTACACCATGTGTGAATCATGTGTTCAGGGCGTTTTATAAACCATTCTTAAAAAGAGGCTCCCAGCCTAAATATGAATTTCACCGAACTGTTTCCTTTACAAATGGGGTCCCTGTCAACATTTCCGTCCATCTCCTTTTCATTTCTTTCCTTGTAAAATACATTATATATTAAATTTTGTGCAAGCATGAAATATTGGTCGCATTCGCCGCGTATATGTAAATATATGAGACCAATAAAGCTTCGAATCTCGTCAATGAGTCAAAGGCAAACAAAGCAGACCCAGGTGGAACGCAGCACCATGCAGTGATGCAACTAGGTTGATGTTTGTTAAAGTGACACAAATGAAAAAGATGTCACCTCTTAAATGGCAAAATTTTAACGGTCCCCTTGGCATTAATGGGTAAAATTATTGATTATGTTAAAGCTCATCACATAAGTCCTATTTGAGCACAAAATTTAAAGACACTCATGAACATACTATCACCCAGAAATAAGCTCTCTCTCTCTCTCTCTCTCTCTCTCTCTCTCTCAGAGCACAAAATTTACATACAATTAATACTCACTCTCTCTCTCTCTCTCTACTGGTTCATATATTTGTATTTGGTTTACATTATCAGTATGTTGCTGCCATTACTATCTTCGTAAATATTTCCTAAATCACAGATGACTTTCATATAAACCAAAGCTTACTGTTAGATCCTGTCAGTTGAGACTGTAATTGATTGTACATGTTTATTGTTCTTGATAAATAAATCCTGTTTAAAGCAAACATGTGGCAACGTGATACTCTATATGATGATGAGATGATGAGTTCAGGTTTAACGACGCATCAACCCATGAGGGTCATTTGCGTCAAAATGGTAAACTAACATGGTTCTGTAATGAAACGGCTATAAAGGTAAGTTATATATGCATAAAATGTAAAACTAGAACGAATTTAAAGATTAAAGCAGTTAGACTTTGTTAAAAAGGTTGATGTGTTTTAAAAAGAACAGTATATTATCAGCAGGTACATTTTCAAATAAGTATCTCAGGTCATTTGTTTGAAAGAATTGACGTCGCACATGAGAGAATTCAATGCAGTCGATCAGGAAGTGTTTCGCCGTAAAAGGTTCATTACAGCTGATACAAAATGGCTGATCTTCTCGTTTAAGCAGATAAGAATGTGTGAGTCTAGTATGACCTATACGTAGACGAGTAAGAACCACTTCTTCTCGCCTTAATGATCGATAAATGGTATTTTTACCAAGAACCGGTTTTATTTCGTGTAGTTTATTGAATGTCGCTCTGTCCCATGACAGCTGCCATTTAGATAAGATGTACCTGTTGATAAAAGGTTTAAAATCTGTACATGGAAGTTTAAAATTCGAAATTTCTAGATCGAGTGAGGCCTTTGCTTTTACATCGGCAGCCTCGTTACCTTTTATGCCAACATGGCTGGGGAGCCAACAGAATATAATTTCCTTAGTTTTCGATAACTCGTGATGTTTTTCTATCAAGTTCTGAATTTTGGGACTTTTTGAAGATGTGTGGTTTAGAGATTTCAAAACAGAAAGGGAGTCAGAGAAAATAACGAATTTGTTATCTAAAGAATTATTCATAACGTAATCCAAAGCCATATCAATAGCCTTTGATTCAGCAGTGAAAATAGATGAGCCATCAGGAAGACGGATCTTTTCATGGTGACTGCCCGATATATACGCACAGCCAACCTTTTCGTCATTTTTTGAGCCATCAGTGTAGATGTGTTGATAGTCTGAAAGTCGCGATTGTAATTCTTGGAAGTTTTGTTTCATGAGATGTGAATCAGATAGTGACTTTTTGCTATTGTGTAAATCGAAAAGAATAGTTGGTTTAGTAATGCACCAGGATGGAATATCAGAAAAAGAGTGCTTTTGGATGTTTTTAATGTTAATATTAGAGGATTCTAAAAGTGGTGCTATACGAAGGCCGAAGGATTTAATTGCGTTAGGTTTTCTTTCATAATATTCCTGAAATTGTGGTGGAAATGTGACTTCAAAAGCAGGGTTAGAAGGGTTAGCAGCAAGTCTGATGGCGTACTGAAGGGAAAATTTTTCTCTGCGTAGCCATAACGATGGCTCATCTGCTTCCACGTTAAGACTCGATATTGGAGACGTACGAAAAGCTCCCAATGCCAAACGAAGTCCTTGATTATGTACAGTGTCTAACATCTGTAGATAAGATTTTCTAGCAGATCCATATACGAGGGACCCATAATCAAGTTTTGATCGAATTAAAGAACGATATAGATGAAGAAGAGTTGTTCTGTCCGCACCCCAACTTGTGTGAGATAACACTTTTAAAAGGTTTAATGCTTTTAAACATTTCGCTTTCACGTATTTTATATGGGGTATGAAGGAGAGTACAAATACAGAAATCATCAACGTACAAAAAACCATCTGTTTTGTAATCCAGACAGTTTATAATATCGTTTAATTTCACGTTGAATAACGTGGTTGAAAGTATTGCTCCTTGAGGAACGCCCTGTTGGGAATAGGTATAACTGTGGCCAAACGCCAGCTTTCTGGAAAAACTCCTGTTGTCCATATACCGTTGAAAATATGTAAAAGTGTGTCAAGGGCGGTTTCAGGAAGGTGTTTAAGCATCTGGTAATGGATGTCATCAGGGCCTGTAGCTGTATCTTTTGATACTGCGATAGCATCTTTAAGTTCTGTAATGTTAAACAGGCTGTTATATTCTTCAGTATTTGAAGAGGTGAAATTAAGTTTGATTTTTTCTTCTTGTTTTTTGATGTTTTGAAACTTCTCTGAATAATTCCGAGATGAAGAATTATCCAAAAAAGTTTCGCCAAGTGTGTTTGCTATCTCTTCCTTTGATGTGGCCTTTGTTCCACGTTTTGTATTTAAATGGGTGAAACTGGGTGATTTTGATTTACCAGATATTTTTCGTATCATGTCCCAAACCTTTTTAATTGAGTTTTATAATTTAAATTCGAAACGTAAGATTTCCATGATTTGCGTTTGGAGGCCTTTATTGTTCGACGAGCATTTGCTCTGAAATTCTTTACTTTATTCAGGTTCTCCTTTGTTGGATATCTGCAGAACTTTGATAATGCTTGCTTGCGCTGTTTTATGGCATCTTTGCATTCATCATTGTACCATGGCTTGCTTTTCTTTGGATTTGTCGAGGTTTTCGGTATACTTTTATTAGCTATGTCAAGAAGAGAAGAAGTAAAATCATCTAGAGGGTCCAAGGAATTGTCAAACTTATCTATTTTGAGACTTTCTTCGCATAATAAGTGGTATAATTCCCAATTTGCTTTATTTAGTTTCCACTTTGCGTTGTGATCATTCGTGGAATTATTTACGCTTTCAATAATAACAGGGAAGTGATCACTTCCATGTTGGTCTTCACTGACCGTCCAGTCGAAGTCCAGCAGGAGAGATGGGTGACATATGGAAAGATCTAAAGAAGAAAATTTTCCTGTTGCAGGATGGAGATAAGTGTGAGATTTGTCATTCATAAGACAAAGATCGTTTTTGGTTATAAAGTCTTCAATAATATTACCTTTAGGGTTGTTATCTTTACATCCCCAAAGGATATTGTGACCATTGAAGTCACCAACTAGTATACAGGGTGAAGGGAGTTGTTTCAGTAAAATGTCTAAATGTTCGGTCTCTAAATGAAAATTTGGAGGTATATACACAGAACAAATAGTAATTTCTTTATCTAAAGTAACAGAAACCGCAACGGCTTGAAGATTGGTTACAAGTTTAATTTGTCGCTGCGGACATGAAGAGTGAACTAAGATTGAGCTTCCACCAGACGGCCTCTGGCCTTCTGAATATATATAATTGTATGTATTGAAATCTCTGATATTTAATTGATCATCAGTTTTTAAAAAAGTTTCTTGCAAGCAAAAAACTGATGGATTCAATAAGGATAAAAGTAATAAGATCTCGTTATAGTTTGACTTTAGACCTCGACAGTTCCATTGTATTATTTTGTGATTTGAATTCATTTTAGAGTTGTTAGATTTTAGTTAGACTAGCAACTAAGGATATGTTATTGGTGATTTTGATCTATTATTACTATTGTTGACGTGTGAATGTTCTGATGATCTCGATCTATTTCTATTAGTTCGTGGGCGATCTGGAGCATCTCCTAACTCCATATCATCGCTACTGTCACTCAAAGATCCGAACCTGTTATGTTGTTGAATAACATTATTTGAACCTTTTCGTTCTCTGTTTGATGTGCTTGGTCTTTGTGTTCCTTGACTAGATTTTGATTTTGTTTCTTTCGTAGGTGGAGATGACTGACTTCTTGCTTGTCTTTCTTTCTGTTGTTGTTTCTTCCAATCTTTTCTTATCATCTCAATGGTGGCTTTTTTCAGGCCACCATCTCCTTTTTTCTCTTCAGAAGGTGTCTTTGTTTGATTTTTGTTTGTAGTGTTTGTTTGACCTTTTTGTTTCTGCAGATCTTCTGTTTGGTTGTTTGTGTTTGTTGAACTTGATTGAACTGCAGAGTCGAGAATATTGATCGGATCGGTTTGAGTGGCAGTATCAACCACAGAAACCTTTTTCATAGAAGACTGGGTGATGTTGGCATAACTGATTCCAGGAATTGGAGTTGGGGCCTCA
This sequence comes from Anodontia alba, assembly GCA_964016985.1. Classification (NCBI taxonomy): domain Eukaryota; kingdom Metazoa; phylum Mollusca; class Bivalvia; order Lucinida; family Lucinidae; genus Anodontia; species Anodontia alba. Next base: position 46,092,878 of record OZ024835.1, on the reverse strand, counting down.
ACAAGTTTCCGCGCTTCAATGAAAGAAATATTTCTGGTAAACTTAAGACGTAAGATTTCTTTTTCTTTGTGCCAAACTTGGCATTCTTTAGAGTCAGCACTGTGTTTTTCACCACAATTAACACAGTGCAGTTCGTTTCTACATTGACTTTCTGGGTGTTCCGCTACCTGACCGCATTTCGAACAGATAGGGTCCTTAGAACACCTATCCTCATGGTGTCCATATTTCTGGCAATGATGACAACGCAAAGGATTTGGTATGTAGACTTCTACGTTGACTCTAAAGTATGCTACTTTTATTGTTTTTGGTAGAACTGATGTATTGAATGTAAAGACAAAGGTGTTTGTGTTTTTTAACTCTCCGTTTCGTTTAACTTTGAATCGTTTTATTGCAGTTACTCCTTGAGATCTTGTGCCTTCGAGAATCTCCTCCTCGCTGCAATTCCCCAATTCAGGGCAACGAATTACCCCCTTTGAGGAGTTCAGCGAAGTATGAGGGTACACCCGGACTTTCAAGTCGTGAAAAGTCTGTGCACGTAGAAGATTCTCGGCATGGGCTTTCCTGGATACCTCAATGAGTAGCTGATTCGACCTGTGTAGTTTCTTTATGTTTTCCGGCTCACCAGCTATACTTTGAATGACTTTTTGTATTACAAACGGAGATAAAGATGTTACTGGTTTGTTTTCTTCCTTGCTTTCAACTAAAATGAAACGCGGAAAATGTTGAGATGATGTATCTTTGGTAGAGGTTGTTGGAGGTTGAGTGCTTTCGTTAACATCTGAAATATCAGATTCTGAACATTGTTTAGTTCTTTTTCTTCGATTAGAACCCATGATAAAGATGTATTAAAATTCGTCCTCCATGCTCTCCGCCCACCACGGAGCCCAACAAGGGAACACATCAATGGAGTGGTTTTCCTACTCACTTGTGCTAGAGATACACAGAAGATATACTCGCACGAGCAAAATGCTGCACGATTGACCCGTTAAGCCGCCGCCTTCTTAGGATTGGAAAGGTTAAGAAAAAAGAATTATGGGCAAACGGTGAGTATCAGTATGATACAAAAGACAAGGAAGAGAAAGAAAAGATATTTCCTAGGGCTTGGCGCGACCAGCCGATTGACCGTGCCGGGTCTCACGGACACCCTTCTACACCGAAATCCAGGCCAAAGAGGCGTGTTGAGCCATCAGGAAAGACCAAACTCCCAATAACTCTCAACCTCCAGGATCCCTTCTTCCGGCTTACGGGCTGCCACCCACGGCAAACGGGTGGTATTTTCTCTTCGCTCTTCCCAAAGGAGACAATTACTGCTCACCACGCTAGCAACGTTCCCAGTGGGAATTGAGCCCCCAGGGTCTCGGCAAGGCGGAAAGTTTAATACCCAGGGGGATACTCTATATGAATAGTATTGCCATCATGTCCTATATAAACGAAGTATACACACCACATAGAGCCCAGTTGTTCAAAACTAACGATGTCGTTAGTTAATGTATCGTTAAAACTTTTATCATTAAATATGGCATATGCGCTAATATTTTTGCTGAAAAAAAAAGTGAGTAGCTTTTGAATTTGCAAAAGCTACTCACATGTTCTTTTTTCAGCAAAATACCTGAGAATTAGATATTGTACTTACTAGAACAGTTAACATTTTGATGATGATGAGTTCAGGTTTAACGACGCATCAACCCATGAGGGTCATTTGCGTCAAAATGGTGAACTAACATGGTTCTGTAGTGAAACGATTATAATGGTAAGTCATAAATGCATAAAATGTAAAACTAGAACGAATTTAAAAATTAAAGCAGTTATACTTTGTTAAAAAGATTGATGTGTTTTAAAAACATAAGTATGCTATCATTTGGTACATTTTCAAATAAGTATCTCAGGTCATTTGTTTGGAAGAATTGACGTCGTACATGAGAGAATTCAATGCAATCGATCAGAAAGTGTTTTACCGTAAAAGGTTCATTACAGCTGATACAAAATGGCTGATCTTCTCGTTTGAGTAGATAAGAATGTGTGAGTCTAGTATGACCTATGCGTAGCCGAGTAAGAACCACTTCTTCTCGCCTTAATGACCGATAAATATTATTTTTACCAAGAACCGGTTTTATTTCATGTAGTTTATTGAATGTCGCTCTGCCCCATGACAGCTGCCATTTGGATAAGATGTACCTGTTGATAAAAGATTTAAAATCTGTACATGGAAGTTTAAAATTCGAAATTTCTAGATCGAGTGAGGCCTTTGCTTTTACGTCGGCAGCCTCGTTACCTTTTATGCCAACATGGCTGGGGAGCCAACAGAACAAAATTTCCTTAGTTTTTGATAGCTCGTGATGTTTTTCTATCACGTTCTGGATTTTGGGATTTTTTGAAGATGTATGATTTAGAGATTTCAAAACAGAAAGGGAGTCAGAGAAAATAACGAATTTGTTCTCTAAAGAGTTATTCATAACGTAATCCAAAGCCATATCAATAGCCTTGGATTCAGCAGTGAAAATAGATGAGCCATCAGGAAGACGGATCTTTTCATGGTGGCTGCCCGATATATACGCACAGCCAACCTTATCTTCAACTTTTGAGCCATCAGTGTAGATGTGTTGATAATCTGAAAGTCGCGACTGTAATTCTTGGAAGTTTTGTTTCATGAGATGATGATGATGAGTTCAGGTTTAACGACGCATCAACCCATGAGGGTCATTTGCGTCAAAATGGTGAACTAACATGGTTCTGTAGTGAAACGATTATAATGGTAAGTCTTAAATGCATAAAATGTAAAACTAGAACGAATTTAAAAATTAAAGCAGTTATACTTTGTTAAAAAGATTGATGTGTTTTAAAAACATAAGTATGCTATCATTTGGTACATTTTCAAATAAGTATCTCAGGTCATTTGTTTGGAAGAATTGACGTCGTACATGAGAGAATTCAATGCAATCGATCAGAAAGTGTTTTACCGTAAAAGGTTCATTACAGCTGATACAAAATGGCTGATCTTCTCGTTTGAGTAGATAAGAATGTGTGAGTCTAGTATGACCTATACGTAGACGAGTAAGAACCACTTCTTCTTGCCTTAATGACCGATAAATATTATTTTTACCAAGAACCGGTTTTATTTCATGTAGTTTATTGAATGTCGCTCTGTCCCATGACAGCTGCCATTTGGATAAGATGTACCTGTTGATAAAAGATTTAAAATCTGTACATGGAAGTTTAAAATTCGAAATTTCTAGATCGAGTGAGGCCTTTGCTTTTACGTCGGCAGCCTCGTTACCTTTTATGCCAACATGGCTGGGGAGCCAACAGAACAAAATTTCCTTAGTTTTTGATAGCTCGTGATGTTTTTCTATCACGTTCTGGATTTTGGGATTTTTTGAAGATGTATGATTTAGAGATTTCAAAACAGAAAGGGAGTCAGAGAAAATAACGAATTTGTTCTCTAAAGAGTTATTCATAACGTAATCCAAAGCCATATCAATAGCCTTGGATTCAGCAGTGAAAATAGATGAGCCATCAGGAAGGCGGATCTTTTCATGGTGGCTGCCCGATATATACGCACAGCCAACCTTATCTTCAACTTTTGAGCCATCAGTGTAGATGTGTTGATAATCTGAAAGTCGCGACTGTAATTCTTGGAAGTTTTGTTTCATGAGATGTGAATCAGAAAGTGACTTTTTGCTGTTGTGTAAATCGAAAAGAATATTTGGTTTAGTAATGCACCAGGATGGAATATCAGAAAACGAGTGTTTTTGAATGTTTTTAATGTTAATATTAGTAGATTCTAAAAGTGGTGCTATACGAAGGCCGAAGGATTTAATAGCGTTAGGTTTTCTTTCATAATATTCCTGAAATTGTGGTGGAAATGTGACTTCAAAAGCAGGGTTAGATGGGTTAGCAGCAAGTCTGATGGCATACTGAAGGGACAATTTTTCTCTGCGTAGCCATAACGATGGCTCATCTGCTTCCACGTTAAGACTCGATACTGGAGATGTACGAAAAGCTCCCAATGCTAAACGAAGTCCTTGATTATGTACAGTGTCTAACATCTGTAGATAAGATTTTCTAGCAGATCCATATACGATGGACCCATAATCAAGTTTTGATCGAATTAAAGAACGATACAGGTGAAGAAGAGTTGTTCTGTCCGCTCCCCAACTTGTGTGAGATAAAACTTTTAAAAGGTTTAATGCTTTTAAACATTTCGCTTTCAAGTATTTTATATGGGGTATGAAGGAGAGTTTTTTATCAAATATAACCCCAAGAAATTTAGATTCAGCAACAACTGGTATTTGAGATCCATATATGTAGAGCGCTGGATCGTTGTGTATTTTCCGTTGTTGACAGAAATGAACGCACTGAGTTTTCGATTTGGAAAATTTAAAGCCATTTCTAGTTGCCCAGTCTTCAATTCTATTTAGACATTGCTGTAGATGTCTTTCTATTGTGCGCATATTTTTCGAGTGAAAACAAATACAGAAATCATCAACGTACTAGGAACCATCTGTTTTGTAATCCAGACAGTTTATAATATCGTTTAATTTCACGTTGAATAACGTGGTTGAAAGTATGGCTCCTTGAGGAACGCCCTGTTCTTGATCATAGAGATCAGACAGGGTCGATCCTACACGCACTTGTATTGTACGATCTTCAAGAAAACTTTTAATAAAGTTTGGTAGTCTTCCTTTCATACCAAAGTTATGTAGGTCTTTTAAAATTCCATATCGCCAAGTGGTATCATAGGCTTTTTCCAAATCGAAAAATACAGCGACTACATGTTCTCGTTTGATAAAAGCATCACGGATAAAAGTTTCTAGTCTAACTAAATTATCATTGGTACTACGTTCAGCTCGGAATCCCGACTGAAGTTTTGTTAGAAGATTGTTAGATTCTAAGTACCAAACAAGTCGTTTGTTTATCATTCTCTCTAGTGTTTTGCAAAGGCAACTTGTTAGCGCTATTGGTCTGTAGTTTGTTGGTTCTGCATGATCTTTCCCTGGTTTGGGAATAGGTATAATTGTGGCCAAACGCCAGCTTTCTGGAAAAACTCCTTTTGTCCATATACCGTTGAAAATATGTAAAAGTGTGTCAAGGGCGGTTTCGGGAAGGTGTTTAAGCATCTGGTAATGGATGTCATCAGGGCCTGTAGCTGTATCTTTTGATACTGCGATAGCATCTTTAAGTTCTGTAATGTTAAACAGGCTGTTATATTCTTCAGTATTTGAAGAGGTGAAATTAAGTTTGATCTTTTCTTCTTGTTTTTTGATGTTTTGAAACTTCTCTGAATAATTCCGAGATGAAGAATTATCCAAAAAAAGTTTCGCCAAGTGTGTTTGCTATCTCTTCCTTTGATGTGGCCTTTGTTCCACGTTTTGTATTTAAGTGGGTGAAACTGGGTGATTTTGATTTACCAGATATTTTTTGTATCATGTCCCAAACCTTTTTAATTGGAGTTTTATAATTTAAATTCGAAACGTAAGATTGCCATGATTTGCGTTTGGAGGCCTTTATTGTTCGACGAGCCTTTGCTCTGAAATTCTTTACTTTATTCAGGTTTTCCTTTGTTGGATATCTGCAGAACTTTGATAATGCTTGCTTGCGCTGTTTTATGGCATCTTTGCATTCATCATTGTACCATGGCTTGCTTTTCTTTGGATTTGTCGAGGTTTTCGGTATACTTTTGTTAGAGATATCGAGAAGAGAAGTAAAATCATCTAGAGGATCCAAGGAATTGTTAAACTTATCTATTTTTAGACTTTCTTCACATAATGAGTGATACAATTCCCAATTTGCTTTATTTAGTTTCCACTTTGCGTTGTGATCGTTCGTGGAATTATTTACGCTTTCAATAATAACAGGGAAGTGGTCACTTCCATCTTGATCTTCACTCACCGTCCAATCGAAATCCAGCAGTAGAGATGGATGACATAGGGAAAGATCTAAAGAAGAAAAATTTCCAGTTGCAGGGTGGAGATAGGTGTGAGATTTGTCATTCATAAGACAAAGATCGTTTTTGATTATAAAGTTTTCAATAATATTACCTTTAGGGTTGTTATCTTTACATCCCCAAAGGATATTGTGACCATTGAAGTCACCAACTAGTATATAGGGTGAAGGGAGTTGTTTGAGTAAAGTGTCTAAATGTTCGGTCTCTAAATGAAAATTTGGAGGTATATACACAGAACAAATAGTAATTTCTTTATCTAAAGTGACAGAAATCGCAACGGCTTGAAGATTGGTTACAAGTTTAATTTCTCGCTGGGGACATGAAGAGTGAACTAAGATTGAGCTTCCACCAGACGGCCTCTGGCCTTCGGAATATATATAATTGTATGTAATGAAATCTCTGATATGTAATTGATCATCAGTTTTTAAAAAAGTTTCTTGCAAGCAAAAAACTGATGGACTCAATAAAGATAAAAGTAATAAGATCTCGTTATAGTTTGACTTTAGACCTCGACAGTTCCATTGTATTATTTTGTGATTTGAATTCATTTTAGACTTGTTAGATTTTAGTTAGACTAGCAACTAAGGATATGTTATTGGTGATTTTGATCTATTATTGTTGACGTGTGAATGTTCTGATGATCTCGATCTATTTCTGTTAGTTCGTGGGCGATCTGGAGCTTCTCCTAACTCCATATCATCGCTACTGTCACTCAAAGATCCGAATCTGTTATGTTGTTGAATAACATTATTTGAACCTTTTCGTTCTCTGTTTGATGTGCTTGGTCTTTGTGTTCCTTGACTAGATTTTGATTTTGTTTCTTTCGTAGGTGGAGATGAATGACTTCTTGCTTGTCTTTCTTTCTGTTGTTGTTTCTTCCAATCTTTCCTTATCATCTCAATGGTGGCTTTTTTCAGGCCACCCTCTCCTTTTTTCTCCTCAATAGGTGTCTTTGTTTGATTTTTGTTTGTGGTGTTTGTTTGACATTTTTGTTTCTGCAGATCTTCTGTTTTGCTGTTTGTGTTTGTTGTATTTGATTGTACTGCAGAGTCGAGAATAGTGATCGGATCAGTTTGAGTGGCAGTATCAACCACGGAAACCTTTCTCATAGAAGACTGGGTGATGTTGGCATAACTGATTCCAGGTATTGGAGTTGGGGTCTCAACAAGTTTCCTCGCTTCAACGAAAGAAATATTTCTGGTGAACTTGATACGCAAGATTTCCTTTTCTTTGTGCCAAATTCGGCATTCTTTAGAGTCAGCACTGTGTTTTTCACCACAATTGACACAGTGTAATTCGTTGCTACATCTATTTTCGAGGTGTTCTCCTGTTTGACCGCATTTCGAACAGATAGGGTCTTTAGAACACCTATCCTCATGGTGTCCATATTTTTGGCAATTATGACAACGCAAGGGATTTGGTACGTAGACTTCTACGTTGACTCTAAAGTATGCCACTTTGACCGTTTTGGGTAAAACTGGCGTATTGAAAGTAAAAACAAAGGTGTTTGTGTCTTTTAACTCTCCGTTTCGTTTTATTTTGAATCTTTTTACTCCAGTTACTCCTTGAGATCTTGTGCCCTCGAGAATCTCCTCCTCGCCGCAATTCCTCAATTCGGGACAACGAATTACCCCTTTTGAGGAATTTAGCGAGGTATGAGGGTACACTCGGACTTTCAAGTCGTGAAAAGTCTGTGCACGAAGAAGATTCTCGGCATGGGCTTTCTTGGATACCTCAATGAGTAGCTGATTCGATCTGTGTAGTTTTTTTATGTTTTCAGGTTCACCAGCTATACTCTGTATGATTTTTTGTATAAGAAACGGTGACAGAGATGTTATCTGTCTGTTCTCTTCTTTGCTTTCAATTAAAATGAAGCGTTGATAGTGTTGAGGAGACGTATCATTTGTTGAGGTAGATGGAGTTTGAGAATTTTCGTCAAAATCTGAATTATCAGTGTCTGGGGTTTGTTTAGTTCTTTTTCTTTTATCATTACCCATGATGAAGTTGTATTAAAATTCGTCCTCCGTGCTCTCCGCCCACCACGGAGCCCAACAAGGGAACACATAAATGGAGTGGTTTTCCTACTCACATGTGCTAGAGATACACAGAAGATATACTCGCACGAGCAAAATGCTGCACGATTGACCCGTTAAGCCGCCGCCTTCTTAGGATTGGAAAGATTGAGAAATAAGAATTATGGGCAAACGGTGAGTATCAGTATGATACATGATGATGATGATGATGAGTTCAGGTTTAACGACGCATCAACCCATGAGGGTCATTTGCGTCAAAATGGTGAACTAACATGGTTATGTAATGAAACGATTATAATGATAAGTCATAAATGCATAAAATGTAAAACAAGAACGAATTTAAAAACTAAAGCAGTTATACTTTGTTAAAAAGATTGATGTGTTTTAAAAACGTAAGTATGTTATCAGTTGGTACATTTTCAAATAAGTATCTCAGGTCATTTGTTTGGAAGAATTGACGTCGTATATGAGAGAATTCAATGCAATCGATCAGAAAGTGTTTTACTGTAAAAGGTTCATTACAGCTGATACAAAATGGCTGATCTTCTCGTTTGAGTAGATAAGAATGTGTGAGTTTAGTATGACCTATACGTAGACGAGTAAGAACCACTTCTTCTCGCCTTAATGACCGATAAATGTTATTTTTAGCAAGAACCGGTTTTATTTCATGTAGTTTATTGAATGTCGCTCTGTCCCATGACAGCTGCCATTTGGATAAGATGTACCTGTTGATAAAAGATTTAAAATCTGTACATGGAAGTTTAAAATTCGAAATTTCTAGATCGAGTGAGGCCTTTGCTTTTACGTCGGCAGCCTCGTTACCTTTTATGCCAACATGGCTGGGGAGCCAACAGAATAAAATTTCCTTAGTTTTCGATAACTCGTGATGTTTTTCTATCACGTTCTGGATTTTGGGATTTTTTGAAGCTGTGTGATTTAGAGATTTCAAAACAGAAAGAGAGTCCGAGAAAATAACGAATTTGTTCTCTAAAGAGTTATTCACTACGTAATCCAAAGCCATATCAATAGCCTTGGATTCAGCAGTGAAAATAGATGAGCCATCAGGAAGACGGATCTTTTCATGGTGGTTGCCCGATATAAACGCACAGCCAACCTTATCTTCAACTTTTGAGCCATCAGTGTAGATGTGTTGATAATCTGAAAGTCGCGACTGTAATTCTTGGAAGTTTTGTTTCATGAGATGTGAATCAGAAAGTGACTTTTTGCTGTTGTGTAAATCGAAAAGAATATTTGGTTTAGTAATGCACCAGGATGGAATATCAGAAAACGAGTGTTTTTGAATGTTTTTAATGTTAATATTAGTAGATTCTAAAAGTGGTGCTATACGAAGGCCGAAGGATTTAATAGCGTTAGGTTTTCTTTCATAATATTCCTGAAATTGTGGTGGAAATGTGATTTCAAAAGCAGGGTTAGAAGGGTTAGCAGCAAGTCTGATGGCATACTGAAGAGACAATTTTTCTCTGCGTAGCCATAACGATGGCTCATCTGCTTCCACGTTAAGACTCGATACTGGAGATGTACGAAAAGCTCCCAATGCCAAACGAAGTCCTTGATTATGTACAGTGTCTAACATCTGTAGATAAGATTTTCTAGCAGATCCATATACGATGGACCCATAATCAAGTTTTGATCGAATTAAAGAACGATACAGGTGAAGAAGAGTTGTTCTGTCCGCTCCCCAACTTGTGTGAGATAAAACTTTTAAAAGGTTTAATGCTTTTAAACATTTCGCTTTCAAGTATTTTATATGGGGTATGAAGGAGAGTTTTTTATCAAATATAACCCCAAGAAATTTTGATTCAGCAACAACTGGTATTTGAGATCCATATATGTAGAGCGATGGATCGTTGTGTATTTTCCGTTGCTGACAGAAATGAACGCACTGAGTTTTCGATTTGGAAAATTTAAAGCCATTTCTAGTTGCCCAGTCTTCAATTCTATTTAGACATTGCTGTAGATGTCTTTCTATTGTGCGCATATTTTTCGAGCGAAAACAAATACAGAAATCATCAACGTACAAAGAAGCATCTGTTTTGTAATCCAGGCAGTTTATAATATCGTTTAATTTCACGTTAAATAACGTGGTTGAAAGTATTGCTCCTTGAGGAACGCCCTGTTCTTGATCATAGAGATCAGACAGGGTCGATCCTACACGCACTTGTATTGTACGATCTTCAAGAAAACTTTTAATAAAGTTTGGTAGTCTTCCTTTCATACCAAAGTTATGTAGGTCTTTTAAAATTCCATATCGCCAAGTGGTATCATAGGCTTTTTCCAAATCGAAAAATACAGCGACTACATGTTCTCGTTTGATAAAAGCATCACGGATAAAAGTTTCTAGTCTAACTAAATTATCATTGGTACTACGTTCAGCTCGGAATCCCGACTGAAGTTTTGTTATAAGATTGTTAGATTCTAAGTACCAAACAAGTCGTTTGTTAATCATTCTTTCTAGTGTTTTGCAAAGGCAACTTGTTAGCGCTATTGGTCTGTAGTTTGTTGGTTCTGCATGATCTTTCCCTGGTTTGGGAATAGGTATAATTGTGGCCAAACGCCAGCTTTCTGGAAAAACTCCTGTTGTCCATATACCGTTGAAAATATGTAAAAGTGTGTCAAGGGCGGTTTCGGGAAGGTGTTTAAGCATCTGGTAATGGATGTCATCAGAGCCTGTAGCTGTATCTTTTGATACTGCGATAGCATCTTTAAGTTCTGTAATGTTAAACAGGCTGTTATATTCTTCAGTATTTGAAGAGGTGAAATTAAGTTTGATTTTTTCTTCTTGTTTTTTGATGTTTTGAAACTTCTCTGAATAATTCCGAGATGAAGAATTATCCAAAAAAGTTTCGCCAAGTGTGTTTGCTATCTCTTCCTTTGATGTGGCCTTTGTTCCACGTTTTGTATTTAAGTGGGTGAAACGGGTTGATTTTGATTTACCAGATATTTTTCGTATCATGTCCCAAACCTTTTTAATTGGAGTTTTATAATTTAAATTCGAAACGTAAGATTTCCATGATTTGCGTTTGGAGGCCTTTATTGTTCGACGAGCCTTTGCTCTGAAATTCTTTACTTTATTCAGGTTCTCCTTTGTTGGATATCTGCAGAACTTTGATAATGCTTGCTTGCGCTGTTTTATGGCATCTTTGCATTCATCATTGTACCATGGCTTGCTTTTCTTTGGATTTGTCGAGGTTTTCGGTATACTTTTGGTAGAGATATCGAGAAGAGAAGAAGTAAAATCATCTAGAGGATCCAAAGAATTCTTAAACTTATCTATTTTGAGACTTTCTTCACATAATAAGTGGTATAATTCCCAATTTGCTTTATTTAGTTTCCACTTTGCGTTGTGATCGTTCGTGGAATTATTTACGCTTTCAATAATAACAGGGAAGTGATCACTTCCATGTTGGTCTTCACTGACCGTCCAGTCGAAGTCCAGCAGGAGAGATGGGTGACATATGGAAAGATCTAAAGAAGAAAATTTTCCTGTTGCAGGATGGAGATAAGTGTGAGATTTGTCATTCATAAGACAAAGATCGTTTTTGGTTATAAAGTCTTCAATAATATTACCTTTAGGGTTGTTATCTTTACATCCCCAAAGGATATTGTGACCATTGAAGTCACCAACTAGTATACTGGGTGAAGGGAGTTGTTTCAGTAAAATGTCTAAATGTTCGGTCTCTAAATGAAAATTTGGAGGTATATACACAGAACAAATAGTAATTTCTTTATCTAAAGTAACAGAAACCGCAACGGCTTGAAGATTGGTTACAAGTTTAATTTGTCGCTGCGGACATGAAGAGTGAACTAAGATTGAGCTTCCACCAGACGGCCTCTGGCCTTCTGAATATATATAATTGTATGTATTGAAATCTCTGATATTTAATTGATCATCAGTTTTTAAAAAAGTTTCTTGCAAGCAAAAAACTGATGGATTCAATAAGGATAAAAGTAATAAGATCTCGTTATAGTTTGACTTTAGACCTCGACAGTTCCATTGTATTATTTTGTGATTTGAATTCATTTTAGAGTTGTTAGATTTTAGTTAGACTAGCAACTAAGGATATGTTATTGGTGATTTTGATCTATTATTACTATTGTTGACGTGTGAATGTTCTGATGATCTCGATCTATTTCTATTAGTTCGTGGGCGATCTGGAGCATCTCCTAACTCCATATCATCGCTACTGTCACTCAAAGATCCGAACCTGTTATGTTGTTGAATAACATTATTTGAACCTTTTCGTTCTCTGTTTGATGTGCTTGGTCTTTGTGTTCCTTGACTAGATTTTGATTTTGTTTCTTTCGTAGGTGGAGATGATTGACTTCTTGCTTGTCTTTCTTTCTGTTGTTGTTTCTTCCAATCTTTTCTTATCATCTCAATGGTGGCTTTTTTCAGGCCACCATCTTCTTTTTTCTCTTCAGAAGGTGTCTTTGTTTGATTTTTGTTTGTAGTGTTTGTTTGACCTTTTTGTTTCTGCAGATCTTCTGTTTGGTTGTTTGTGTTTGTTGAACTTGATTGAACTGCAGAGTCGAGAATATTGATCGGATCGGTTTGAGTGGCAGTATCAACCACAGAAACCTTTTTCATAGAAGACTGGGTGATGTTGGCATAACTGATTCCAGGAATTGGAGTTGGGGCCTCAACAAGTTTCCGCGCTTCAATGAAAGAAATATTTCTGGTAAACTTAAGACGTAAGATTTCTTTTTCTTTGTGCCAAACTTGGCATTCTTTAGAGTCAGCACTGTGTTTTTCACCACAATTAACACAGTGCAGTTCGTTTCTACATTGACTTTCTGGGTGTTCTGCTACCTGACCGCATTTCGAACAGATAGGGTCCTTAGAACACCTATCCTCATGGTGTCCATATTTCTGGCAATGATGACAACGCAAAGGATTTGGTATGTACACTTCTACGTTGACTCTAAAGTATGCTACTTTTATTGTTTTTGGTAGAACTGATGTATTGAATGTAAAGACAAAGGTGTTTGTGTTTTTTAACTCTCCGTTTCGTTTAACTTTGAATCGTTTTATTGCAGTTACTCCTTGAGATCTTGTGCCTTCGAGAATCTCCTCCTCGCTGCAATTCCCCAATTCAGGGCAACGAATTACCCCCTTTGAGGAGTTCAGCGAAGTATGAGGGTACACCCGGACTTTCAAGTCGTGAAAAGTCTGTGCACGTAGAAGATTCTCGGCATGGGCTTTCCTGGATACCTCAATGAGTAGCTGATTCGACCTGTGTAGTTTCTTTATGTTTTCCGGCTCACCAGCTATACTTTGAATGACTTTTTGTATTACAAACGGAGATAAAGATGTTACTGGTTTGTTTTCTTCCTTGCTTTCAACTAAAATGAAACGCGGAAAATGTTGAGATGATGTATCTTTGGTAGAGGTTGTTGGAGGTTGAGTGCTTTCGTTAACATCTGAAATATCAGATTCTGAACATTGTTTAGTTCTTTTTCTTCGATTAGAACCCATGATAAAGATGTATTAAAATTCGTCCTCCATGCTCTCCGCCCACCACGGAGCCCAACAAGGGAACACATCAATGGAGTGGTTTTCCTACTCACTTGTGCTAGAGATACACAGAAGATATACTCGCACGAGCAAAATGCTGCACGATTGACCCGTTAAGCCGCCGCCTTCTTAGGATTGGAAAGGTTAAGAAAAAAGAATTATGGGCAAACGGTGAGTATCAGTATGATACAAAAGACAAGGAAGAGAAAGAAAAGATATTTCCTAGGGCTTGGCGCGACCAGCCGATTGACCGTGCCGGGTCTCACGGACACCCTTCTACACCGAAATCCAGGCCAAAGAGGCGTGTTGAGCCATCAGGAGAGACCAAACTCCCAATAACTCTCAACCTCCAGGATCCCTTCTTCCGGCTTACGGGCTGCCACCCACGGCAAACGGGTGGTATTTTCTCTTCGCTCTTCCCAAAGGGTACAATTACTGCTCACCACGCTAGCAACGTTCCCAGTGGGAATTGAGCCCCCAGGGCCTCGGCAAGGCGGAAAGTTTAATACCCAGGGGTCAGTATGATACAAAAGACAAGGAAGAGAAAGAAACGATTTTTCCTAGGGCTTGGCGCGACCAGCCGATTGACCGTGCCGGGTCTCACGGACACCCTTCTACACCGAAATCTGGGCCAAAGAGGCGTGTTGAGTCATCAGGAGAGAACAAACTCCCAATAACTCTCAATCTCCAGGATCCCTTCTTCCGGCTTACGGGTTGCCACCCACGGCAAACGGGTGGTATTTCCTCTTCGCTCTTCCCAAAGGGGACAATTACTGCTCATCAAGCTAGCAACGTTCCCAGTGGGAATTGAGCCCCCAGGGCCTCGACAAGGCGGAAACTTTAATACCCAGGGGTTAATCGAATTAAAGAACGATACAGGTGAAGAAGAGTTGTTCTGTCCGCTCCCCAACTTGTGTGAGATAAAACTTTTAAAAGGTTTAATGCTTTTAAACATTTCGCTTTCAAGTATTTTATATGGGGTATGAAGAAGAGTTTTTTTTTATCAAATATAACCCCAAGAAATTTTGATTCAGCAACAACTGGTATTTGAGATCCATATATGTAGAGCGCTGGATCGTTGTGTATTTTCCGTTGTTGACAGAAATGAACGCACTGAGTTTTCGATTTGGAAAATTTAAAGCCATTTGTAGTTGCCCAGTTTTCAAATCTATTTAGACATTGCTGTAGATGTCTTTCTATTGTGCGCATTTTTTTCGAGCGAAAACAAATACAGAAATCATCAACGTACAAAGAACCATCTGTTTTGTAATCCAGACAGTTTATTATATCGTTTAATTTCACGTTGAATAACGTGGTTAAAAGTATGGCTCCTTGAGGAACGCCCTGTTCTTGATCATAGAGATCGGTTAGGGTCGATCCTACACGCACTTGTATTGTACGATCTTCAAGAAAACTTTTAATAAAGTTTGGTAGTCTTCCTTTCATACCAAAGTTATGTAGGTCTTTTAAAATTCCATATCGCCAAGTGGTATCATAGGCTTTTTCCAAATCGAAAAATACAGCGACTACATGTTCTCGTTTGATAAAAGCATCACGGATAAAAGTTTCTAGTCTAACCAAATTATCATTGGTACTACGTTCAGCTCGGAATCCCGACTGAAGTTTTATTATAAGATTGTTAGATTCTAAGTACCAAACAAGTCGTTTGTTTATCATTCGCTCTAGTGTTTTGCAAAGGCAACTTGTTAGCGCTATTGGTCTGTAGTTTGTTGGTTCTGCATGAGCTTTCCCTGGTTTGGGAATAGGTATAATTGTGGCCAAACGCCAGCTTTCTGGAAAAACTCCTGTTGTCCATATACCGTTGAAGATATGTAAAAGTGTGTCAAGGGCGGTTTCGGGAAGGTGTTTAAGCATCTGGTAATGGATGTCATCAGGGCCTGTAGCTGTATCTTTTGATACTGCGATAGCATCTTTAAGTTCTGTAATGTTAAACAGGCTGTTATATTCTTCAGTATTTGAAGAGGTGAAATTAAGTTTGATTTTTTCTTCTTGTTTTTTGATGTTTTGAAACTTCTCTGAATAATTCCGAGATGAAGAATTATCCAAAAAAGTTTCGCCAAGTGTGTTTGCTATCTCTTCCTTTGATGTGGCCTTTGTTCCACGTTTTGTATTTAAATGGGTGAAACTGGGTGATTTTGATTTACCAGATATTTTTCGTATCATGTCCCAGACCTTTTTAATTGGAGTTTGATAATTTAAGTTTGAAACGTAAGATTTCCATGATTTGCGTTTGGAGGCCTTTATTGTTCGACGGGCTTTTGCTCTAAAGTTTTTAACGTTATTCAAGTTCTCCTTTGTTGGATATCTGCAGAACTTTGATAATGCTTGCTTGCGCTGTTTTATGGCATCTTTGCATTCATCATTGTACCATGGTTTGTTTTTCTTTGGATTTGTTGAGGTTTTCGGTATACTTTTATTAGCTATGTCAAGAAGAGAAGAAGTAAAATCATCTAGAGGGTCCAAGAAATTGTCAAACTTATCTATTTTGAGACTTTCTTCGCATAATAAGTGATATAATTCCCAATTTGCTTTATTTAGTTTCCACTTTGCGTTGTGATCATTCGTGGAATTATTTACGCTTTCAATAATAACAGGGAAGTGATCACTTCCATGTTGGTCTTCACTGACCGTCCAGTCGAAGTCCAGCAGGAGAGATGGGTGACATATGGAAAGATCTAAAGAAGAAAAATTTCCTGTTGCAGGATGGAGATAAGTGTGAGATTTGTCATTCATAAGACAAAGATCGTTTTTGGTTATAAAGTCTTTAATAATATTACCTTTAGGGTTGTTATCTTTACATCCCAAAAGGATATTGTGACCATTGAAGTCACCGACTAGTATATAGGGTTAAGGGAGTTGTTTCAGTAAAGTGTCTAAATGTTCGGTCTCTAAATGAAAATTCGGAGGTATATACACAGAACAAATAGTAATTTCTTTATCTAAAGTAACAGAAACCGCAACGGCTTGAAGGTTGGTTACAAGTTTAATTTCTCGCTGCGGACATGAAAAGTGGAACTAAGATTGAGCTTCCACCAGACGACCTCTGGCCTTCTGAATATATATAATTGTATGTATTGAAATCTCTGATATTTAATTGATCATCAGTTTTTAAAAAAGTTTCTTGCAAGCAAAAAACTGATGGATTCAATAAGGATAAAAGTAATAAGATCTCGTTATAGTTTGACTTTAGACCTCGACAGTTCCATTGTATTATTTTGTGTTTGGAATTCATTTTACAGTGGAATGTTTTAGTTAGACTAGAAACTAAGGATACGATATTGGTGATTTTGATCTATTATTACTATTGTTAGTAGGTGGATGTTCTGATGATCTCGATCTACTGCGGTTAGCTCGTGGGCGATCTGGAGTCTGTCCTAACTCCATATCATCGCTACTGTCACTCAAAGATCCGAATCTATTATGTTGTTGAATCGCATCATTAGAACCTTTTTGTTCTCTGTTTGTTTTGATTGATCTTTGTGATCCCTGAGTAGATTTTTATTTTGTTTGGTCTTTTGTAGGTGGTGATGATTGGCTTCTGGCTTGTCTTTCTTTCTGTTGTTGTTTTTTCCAATCTTTTCTTATTATTTCCATGGTGGCATTTTTCAGGCCAGCCTCTGTTTGTTTCTCCCCGATAGATGTTTTTGTTTGACTTTTTTTGGTGGTATTACTTTGGAGTTTTTGTTTTTGTAATTCTTCTGTTTTGTTGTTTGAACTTGTTGTTTTTGATTGGACTGCAGGGTCGACAATAGTAATCGGATCAGTTTGATAGAAGACTGGGTAATGTTGGCGTAACTGATTCCAGGAATTGGAGTTGGGGCCTCAACAAGTTTCCGCGCTTCAATGAAAGAAATATTTCTGGTAAACTTAAGACGTAAGATTTCTTTGTGCCAAATTTGGCATTCTTTAGAGTCAGCACTGTGTTTTTCACCACAATTAACACAGTGCAGTTCGTTTCTACATTGACTTTCAAGGTGTTCTGCTGCCTGACCGCATTTCGAACAGATATTTAGAACACCTATCCTCATGGTGTCCATATTTCTGGCAATGATGACAACGCAAAAGATTTGGTATGTAGACTTCTACGTTGACTCTAAAGTATGCTACTTTTATTGTCTTTGGTAGAACTGATGTATTGAATGTAAAGACAAAGGTGTGTTTTTTAACTCTCCGTTTCGTTTAACTTTGAATCGTTTTATTGCAGTTACTCCTTGAGATCTTGTGCCTTCGAGAATCTCCTCCTCGCTGCAATTCCCCAATTCGGGGCAACGAATTACCCCCTTTGAGGAGTTCAGCGAAGTATGAGGGTACACCCGGACTTTCGTGAAAAGTCTGTGCACGTAGAAGATTCTCGGCATGGGCTTTCCTGGATACCTCAATGAGTAGCTGATTCGACCTGTGTAGTTTCTTTATGTTTTCCGGCTCACCAGCTATACTTTGAATGACTTTTTGTATTACAAACGGAGTTTGTTTTCTTCCTTGCTTTCAACAAAAATGAAACGCGGAAAATGTTGAGATGCTGTATCTTTGGTAGAGGTTGTTGGAGGTTGAGTGCTTTCGTCAACATCTGAAATATCAGATTCTGAACATTGTTTAGTTCTTTTTCTTCGATCAGAACCCATGATAAAGATGTATTAAAATTCGTCCTCCATGCTCTCCGCCCACCACGGAGCCCAACAAGGGAACACATAAATGGAGTGGCTTTCCTACTCACTTGTGCTAGAGATACACAGAAGATATACTCGCACGAGCAAAATGCTGCACGATTGACCTGTTAAGCCGCCTCCTTCTTAGGATTGGAAAGGTTAAGAAAAAAGAATTATGGGCAAACGGTGAGTATCAGTATGATACAAAAGACAAGGAAGAGAAAGAAAAGATTTTTCCTAGGGCTTGGCGCGACCAGCCGATTGACCGTGCCGGGTCTCACGGACACCCTTCTACACCGAAATCCAGGCCAAAGAGGCGTGTTGAGCCATCAGGAGAGACCAAACTCCCAATAACTCTCAACCTCCAGGATCCCTTCTTCCGGCTTACGGGCTGCCACCCACGGCAAACGGGTGGTATATTCTCTTCGCTCTTCCCAAAGGGGACAATTACTGCTCACCACGCTAGCAACGTTCCCAGTGGGAATTGAGCCCCCAGGGCCTCGGCAAGGCGGAATGTTTAATACCCAGGGGTCCTGCAAAGGTTCAGCCCCAAGGCATTCTCGGTTCTGGAGAAGGTTTTTAACGGTTTTTACCATATATGGGCGTGGCGGCCATCTTGGTCAATGGACCGCGACCATTTTAGCAATTTTTCGTTCCCCCACCCTTATGAGGTTCCATATGAAATTTGAGCAAAATTGGCTCAGCGGCTTCAGAGGAGAAGTCGTTTGAAAATGTTAACGGACGGACACTCGGACGGACGGACGTCGGACGAAAAGTGATCACAATAGCTCATCCTGAGCAGAGCTCAGGTGAGCTAAAAATCCATCCAGAGATAAGATCAGGAAAGAGATTTAAGAAAATCCACAGCTCAAGCCAAATAAATTAACGAAAAAGTGGTAAAACTGATGACATCCAAAGCTTTACATGGAATGTGGTGGAGGAGGTAGCGTAGTTGAACAGTTTATAGATGTGAAGCAGTTACATAATGCTAGGGAAGATCTGAAGCGAGAACTGCATCCTTAGGGACAAAACTATGAAGCACTCGTGATGTTTCAAAAAATATGACGAAAAAGACGAGTACCTAATCTATAGAGTCAACGATAGAGCGTTAAATAAAAAAAATCTTGTTGTTATAAGTCAAGTACATGTATAGGACGGCTAGATTTACAAATGGACAAGGATGGAGATGGCATACTGAAAGACGAATATGCCTATGTAGATGCCAAACACAATCGAGTCAGAGGACACTCTGGACGTACCATCTTGTCTCGAGGAAACTCTTATATGCTTCGCCATAATGGAAATTGAAGAAGAAAATACAGAAAACCGGTCATTTTTCCGTAACCTTATAAACGAAATGTTAGAGGATATCTTGAACAACAAGGAAACCGTTTTAAATATAAAGGGCTTTGTTGCAGACGAGCATCACGCGAACTGGAAGCCTTAAGCATGTGTACGGAGAGCAAGTTATACAACGCGTCGTTTCCTGCGAGTTCCATTTCAAGCAGTGTGTACAACAACAAGCTAGGCGACTTGGGTCTAAATCTGACGACTTCATTAGCCAAGCTACGTCGATGTTAGAAGCATTGACACCAATTGATTTCTTATCCGCTTACAACTCCAAGAAATTTTCTGCAAGGCACAATCCATATGGCAAGTTGGCTCAGTTGGTCGTATGATAGAAGAACGCACATTTTCCGTGCTTTTAAACCTTGTAATGCCCCTGCATGGAATCTGGCAGAAGTAGGGCACGCTAAACTAGCCAGTGCTGGAAGAACGTACATGTCACGTTTAGAAGCTTCACGCCTGGCTGTAGCTACTGCTATTAGACAGGGTGTAGAGACCCGTACGTTTGAAGAAAGCGATACAGTATAAAGTCCAAATGAAGCAGGCAAAAGCCTTTTTGCAAGGAGCTTGATAAGGATACCATTTTAAGCGATCCCGAACCGATATTTGTTCAGAAGAGAGGGAAGCATCGTCCCAATGAGAGAAGGAAGAAACATGATACACCATCACAACCAAAGTCACAATTTCAAGTCTCATTACTGTCTTTACGCGTGACCGCAAGGCAACCGTTTCATATTGTGCGTTTTTTAATGATTATAAACTTAAAGTTGATAGAGGGAAGTTCCCAATGCATTAGTTTAATGAGCTGTATAGATAAACAAACAATATAAGAAAGTTTCAAGGAAAAATTTCTGACCAAAAGCTTTAAGGTAATTAAGGTAATTATAAAGAATCGAACATGCCTATCCCGCTTGATTCTATTAAGTAAGAGTAGTTTTCTTGATCTGTTACGTCACAGTTGACACTGAAGATCGGCTAACACGTGATAAGTATATAAATAACCATTTATTTATTTGGTGTATGACAGTGATTTAAGCGATATTTCAGACGTAGATCTTGACGAACCTGTGCCGATAAGACCACATCAGTATGGACCAACTGCCAAAGCCAAAAGTAACGTAAGCAGCTCTGAGAGCGATCAAAGCGACAGCTCTTCGGCGTCCCGGATGTTTCAACATGGTGAGTGAAACCTAAGACATTGTTTGGATGTTCAATTGCTTGTTACTAATTTCCATATGACAGGAACCTCGAACATGGTGAAAACTTGTTTCTCTCAAATCGCATGATGAATTTACACACAAACTAAACGGCCGATTACATTCATCTACCCAAAAAAATATAAGCTGGCAGGCGTTTATATTTTGGAACGTGTCGATGGCCAGTCTCCGCCTCTGTCAGGTTCGTGGACGGGAATGGGTAGAGGGGATTGGGAAGGAATAGAACGAACCCACTGGTGCACACTGAGATTAAAATAAGGTCTGTCAGTATTTTTGATAGTTAGTAGCTGGGGAAAATTCTTTCCGGATTTGTAGATTTTTATTTGCTTCTTGAGCCATTCTACTCCCTGGACAAGTTGATGGTCAAGCTTGACTTGTAAAAATAAGATGTGACTTGAACCTTAAAACTGTGTGTCAATGTGAAAGCGTCTCATACTACAGCAGAACAGTTAAGCAGAGTTCTTTGCAATACGTTTTCTTATTTCTTACAATAAAAAATGTAACATTTGTTATTTATACATCTACCATACCTTCTTCCCAGAATTATAATTTATCACAGCAGGAGTGACATCAAAATCATTTGATAGAGTCTTCTGTCTGTAGTATCACAGCACATGTAAATTAGTGATCTAGTTCTTTAGCAGTTACACCTTGTATCGTGACAGTGCTGTTAGCTGTAACAGTTATGTTTTTAATTTCGTCTCTGTGTATAATAGCTAACCTGTTTTTATTTTTCTCTAACTCTTTCTCCCTTACAACCATACCTCTGAATGCTAAATACCAGGGAGTGTGTATCTTAGCATTCTGAAGAAAACTGACACCTAACTTTTCTTTACAATTGTTTAAAAATTCTACAAGGACATTAGCTCGAAACAACACTGGTACATTTGTATTGTAATCAAGTCAGGCACTATAACAAAATACATTTTTGTACATAATCAGTAGGAAAATCTACTGACTGCAGATCAGCCTGTATATAACCAAAATATAGCAATGACTGACCATCAGCATACTCTCGCTTTAAAATGTTAACAAGCGGCATAAGCTCTAGATGTTTAAAATTGTTCCATAAAATGTCTTGCTGACTACTAACACAAGAACCTGTGTCTAGTTAAGCCTTTGTCTCTATATTATTTATAAGTATTTTGGCCTCATTGCTGCTGCCTATATTGGATACTTTGGAGAATTTACTGTTGAAATCTAAAAACCTCCCCTGTCCATAGGTTGGTGTCAGTTTAAATGCTTCCTACTTTGGCCCATTCTCACTGAGCAACGCCACTGATAATGGCCATATTGACGACATCTAAAACATAATGAACCTCTATTGAAAGTATCTTCTTCCGGACTTTGATAATTTTGTAATGTTGATAATAATAAAAATAATAATCTCCCAGGCCAAAGATAGTACAGATAAAATTTGGGCCCAGTGGTTGAAGAGAGGAATTAGTAAGGCATTATTTCCATTTTCTTTTTTTTTTTAATTTTGATTTCCATGAGAGCAGTGGGCATAAAAATTAATGGCTAATAGAAGATTAGTAAAGGAATGTTTCTATAAAAGTTTTGTCAAGTGGGCGATATTGCCGACGGTTAGCGACGCTCACTGTTGAAGAAGTCGACGTCATTAAAACGAAAACGAGAGGCCCACGGGCCACAACGCTTACCTGAGTTAACTGCTGTAAGTTAGCCGGGTCATTTACTCATCTTTCCCTATAAGCCTGTCAAGTTTCAAGGCAATGGCTTAAACAGGTTTCGAGATATCTTGCTTACAAGGTTAAAATGCGGAAAATTTCAAAGGGCCTAAATTAAAAAAAAATCATTTTTTTTTCAAAAGTTAATTGGGTCATCTACGTATCCCCTATCTGCACAGTTTCAATACAACAGCTAAAATAGTTTTTTGATATATCTTGCCTACAAGATTTCATTGCAGTTTTTTGCAAAGGGGCACAACTAAGATAGCTTTTGGACGTGATGGTGTCATAGTTTGTGATATGTCGATTAAACGTGACCATTCCGTTTGTTGTTATGGCAAAACTAAATTTGAAGTAAAGAATATGTGAACACTAGCAGAGAAAGAAGGCCACGTGACGCACTAACATGTGAAGCAAAAGCAGGAAAAGAAGACCCTGCAGAGCTTGCTTCTTGTCATTTTTAGCTCTGGAGCCCATTTTGTTCAGCCTAGTGAAACTTAGCAATTTTGTTAAAAAGACATGAAAAACATCTATGAAAATATTTTGAAATCCGGCCACTGGCGGTCGAGATGTCCTTAAAGGTGTTTTTTTTTTTTTTTTTGTTTTTTTTTTTTTTTTTTTTTTTTTTGCATTTTTAGGTCTGGCAACCATTTTGTTCAGCTGAGCAGAACCATTTTGCAATTTTGCTAAAGGGGCATAAGAGGAACATTTCTGTGAAATCATTTTGAAGTCAGGCCACTGGCCACAGAGATGTCGTTTAAACGTTGTTTCTTTTCTATTTTTTGCTCTGGTGACCATTTTGTTCAGCCGAGTAAAACCATTTTAGCAATTTTGGTAAAGGGCCATACGAGGAATACCTCCGTGAAATTACTTTGAAATCAGGAGATGTCTTTTAAAGTTTTTTTTCTATTTTTAGCTCTGGCCGCCATTTTATTCAGCTAAGCGGAATCATTTTAGTAGTTTTGGTAGGGGGTCATTGGAGGAACATTTCTGTGCAAATATTTTGAAATCGGGCCATTGGCCAAAGAAGAGATTTCGTTTGAAAATTGTTTTATTTTTAGCTCTGGCAGCCATCTTGCCGTTGTGGTCATCTCGGATTTCCGATCCACAAGATGTAAGCTCGTTTGGATCCAGAAGTCATCCTGTTGCTAAAGAGCCCATACAAATGCACAGGGAAGCAAAACTTGAACTCACCGTAAAAAGGTCAAACGTCAATGTACAGCTATCATTTTAACAACTTTGGTAGATCTCCCGTCCCCCATGATTTTTGCAAAGTTTCAGCCCCAAGGCATCCTCGGTTCTGGAGAAGATTTTTAACGTTTTTACCATATATGCGCATGGTGGCCATCTTGGCCAACGGACCGTGACCATTTTAGCAATCTTTCGTTCTCCTAATCTAAGGAGGCTTCACGAAATTTGAGCAAAATTGGCTCAGCGGCTTCACAGAAGTCGTTTGAAAATGTTGACGGACGGACGACGGACAAAAAGTGATCACTATAGCTCATCCTGTGCATAGCTCAGGTGAGCTAATAAGTCACGGATGAGTCACATCGACATCAATGATTTGTATATCATGGCGTCGGACAGTCGGCCGCGACGTCAATGACGTCACTCACTCTATACGGTGACGTGCATCATTGGAGAATAATGGGAAGAATCATAACAGCAGACTTGATAATGCATACGGGTCGTTAATGTAATAGACCATGTCACTCAGTTAGACAGTTAACTGATAAAAATTATAAACTTTTTCTTTGGCAATAAATGAACGCTATGTGCCATAGCGGTATTTATGCAGCGAGTTTCTTGTGTAAGGCTATTTATACTGAGGAAGGCTTCCTATATTTATCATCTAAAACCAGTATGGCGTTCAGACTATTGCCATGGTGATCGTGTTGACAGCCATATTGATTTTACCCTGCACGCAGGAAAATGCATGTGTTTCAATTTTACATTATACGCGTATTAGATTTAAAAGATGCGTTAAAATATGTAAACTTTTATGTTTTAGAGATGTTCCAGGAATGCTCTATGCTTGAACTGTGGATAATTGAATATCGATAATGGAATTCGGATGCTGGCTGTGTATTGTGAATAGATGTGTTGACCTGCATGGTAATGTGTATTGTTGTTATTTAGGTCTCGATCTATAACTATGGGTTTTCTTTTTGCGTCAGTTTATTTATTGTTGGTGTTAATTCTATAAAGGAATTTCCCCCCCCAGAGGAAGATATTGACCTCAAACTGTACAGGATTCCTAAACTTCACAAGAATCCGTACAAGCAGAGATATCTTGCGGGTTCAGCTAAGTGCTCAACAAAGCCTCTTCCTCAGATACTAACACGAATCCTAACAGCATTTAAAGAAGGCCTCCAGAAGTATTGTGACATGTGGGTCCTGAAAAAAACTCCAAAGATGATGATTTTGGGTTAAACGACGCGTCAACCCATGAGGGTCATTCGCGTCAAAATGATATGTCAACTTTGGAAGAGCTGTAATGGGAAGTTATATATGCAGGAAAAATATAAGCTTAGAACGAATTTAAAAATTGAAAGTTATACTTTATTAAAAGATTAATGTGTTTTAAAAACATTAAAATGTTATCAGCTGGTACATCATGAAATAATTGCCTCGTCGTTGGTGTGGAAGAAGTGGCGCCGCACATTGGCAAATTCAAAGCAGTCTATCAGAAAGTGTTTTACTGTGAATGGTTTATTACAGCTTATACAGAGTGGCTGATCTCGTTTAATCAGATAATAGTGTGTGATTATAGTATGACCTATACGTAGACGAGTAATAACCACATCTCCTCGCCTTAATGGCCGGCCGATGATATTGTTAGAACAGGTTTAATTTCATTAAGTTTATTGTACGTCGCTCCATTCCATGACATTTGCCACTGACAAGATGTACTTGTTGATAAAAGGTTTAAAATCAATAAAAGGAACTATGAGATTCGAGATGTCTAAATCAAGTGAGGCTTTTGCTTTTACATCAGCAGGCTCGTTACCCTTTATGCCAGCGCGACTTGGGAGCCAACAGAACAGAATTTCTTTAGTTTTAGATATTTCATGATGTTTTTCTATCAGGTTTTTCTATCAGGTTCTGAATTTAATGATTTCAAAACAGAAAGAAAGTCGGAAAAAATAACAAATTTATTGTTTAAGGAATTTCTGTTGAAGTAATCCAAAGCTATATCAATGGCCTTGGATTCAGCAGTGAAAATAGAGGCCATCAGGAAGGCGAATCTTTTCATGATGGCTGCCAGATACATACGCGCGCAGCCAACCTTATCTTCAACTTTGGAGCCGTCAGTGTAGATGTGCTGATATTCTGAATAGCACGATTGTAGTTCTTAGAAGTTTTGTTTTAGGAGATGGGAATCAGAAAGTGACTTTTTTTTGTTGTGTAAATCGAATAGTACAGTTGTTTTTGTAATGCATCAGGCTGGAATGTCAGAAATTGAGTGTTTTTACATGTTTTCTGGTTTTTTATTAGAAGTCTAGAAGTGGTGCTATACGAAGGCCAAAGGATTTAATTGCAGTAGGTTTTCTTTCAAAGTGTTCTGAAAGTTGTGGTTGAAATGTGACTTCAAAAGCAGGGTTAGAAGGATTTGCAGCTAACCTGATGGCATATTGAAGAGATAGTTTTTCCCTGCGTAGCCTTAACGATAGCTCATCGGCTTCCACGTAAAGGCTCGTTACAGGTGATGTTCGAAAAGCTCCCAGTGCCAAACGAAGACCTTGAAAAGCTCCCAGTGCCAAACGAAGACCATGGTGGTGTACAGAGTCCAACATCTCTAGATAGGATCATCTAGCAGATCCATATACGATGGGTCCATAGTCAAGTTTTTATCTAATTAAAGAGCGATAAAGGTGAAGAAGAGTAGTTCGGTCCGCACCCCAGATTGTATGAGATAAAACTATTAAAAGGTTTAATGCTTTTAAACATTTAGCTTTCAGGTATTTTGTGTGGGGTATGAAGGAGAGTTTTCGGTCGAATATAACCCCAAGAAATTTTGATTCATCTATAACGGGTATCTGAGATCCATATATATTGAGAACCGGATCATTGTGTGGTTTTCGTTCTTGGCAAACAATGTGCGCACTGGGTTTTCGACTTGGAACATTTGAACCCATTTCAGTTGCCCAGTTTTTTATTCTATTCAGATCTTGCTGAAAATGTCTTACTATTGTGCGCATATTTTTCGAACGAACGCATATGCAGAAATCGTCAACGTATAAAGAACCGTCTGTTTAATAATCAAGACATTTTATTATATCGTTCAATTTCACGTTGAATAAAGTTGTTGAAAATATTGCTCCTTAATGAACGCCCCATTCTTGATCGTAAAAGTCAGACAGGGTCGAGCCTATACGCACTTGTATAGTACGATCTTCAAGAAAACTTTTTATAAAGTTTGGTAATCTTCCTCGTAGGTATTTCAATATTCCATATCACCAGGTGGTATCACAGGCTTTCTCCAAGTCGAAAAATACAGCAACAACATGTTCCGATGAGTTCAGGTTTAACGACGCATCAACCCATGGGGGTCATTTGCGTCAAAATGGTGAACTAACATGGTTCTGTAATGAAACGATTATAATGATAAGTCATATATGCATAAAATGTAAAACTAGAACGAATTTAAAAATCAAAGCAGTTACACTTTGTTAAAAAGATTGATGTGTTTTAAAAACGTAAGTATGTTATCAGTCGGTACATTTTCAAATAAGGTCATATGTTTGGAAGAGTTGGCGTCGCATGAGATAATTCAACGCAGTCGATCAGAAAGTGTTTCACCGTAAAAAGTTCATTACAGCTGATACAAAATGGCTGATCTTCTCGTTTGAGTAGATAAGAATGTGTGAGTCTAGTATGACCTATACGTAGACGAGTAAGAACCACTTCTTCTCGCCTTAATGATCGATAAATGGTATTTTTTTTACCAAGAACCGGTTTTATTTCGTGTAGTTTATTGAATGTCGCTCTGTCCCATGACAGCTGCCATTTGGATAAGCTGTACCTGTTGATAAAAGGTTTAAAATCTGTACATGGAAGTTTAAAATTCGAAATTTCTAGATCGAGTGAGGCCTTTGCTTTTACATCGGCAGTCTCGTTACCTTTTATGCCAACATGGCTGGGGAGCCAACAGAACAAGATTTCCTTAGTTTTCGATAACTCGTGATATTTTCTATCAGGTTCTGAATTTTGGGATTTTTTGAAAGTGTGTGGTTTAGAGATTTCAAAACAGAAAGGGAGTCCGAGAAAATAACAAATTTGTTATCTTAAGAATTATTCATAACGTAATCCAAAGCCATATCAATAGCCTTGGATTCGGCAGTGAAAATAGATGAGCCATCAGGAAGACGGATCTTTTCATGGTGGCTGTCCTATATATACGCACAGCCAACCTTATCTTCAATTTTTGAGCCATCAGTGTAGATGTGTTGATAATCTAAAAGTCGCGATATTAATTCTTGGAAGTTTTGTTTTATGAGATGTGAATCAGAAAGTGACTTTTTGCTGTTGTGTTAATCGAAAAGAATAGTTGGTTTAGTAATGCACCAGGATGGAATATCAGAAACAAGAGTGTTTTTTGGATGTTTTTAGTGTTTATATTAGCAGATTCTAAAAGTGGTGCTATATGAAGGCCGAAAGATTTAATTGCGTTAGGTTTTCTTTCATAATATTCCTGAAATTGTGGTGGAAATGTGACTTCAAAAGCAGGGTTAGAAGGGTTAGCAGCAAGTCTGATGGCATACTGAACAACATGTTCTCTTTTAATAAAAGCATCAGGGATAAAAGTTTCCAGTCTAACTAAATTGTCATTGGTACCACGTTCAGCTCGGAATCCCGACTGGAACTTTGATATAAGATTGTTAGATTCTAAGTACCAAGTAAGTCGTTTGTTTATCATTCTCTCCAGAGTTTTGCAAAGGCAACTTGTCAGCGCTATTGGTCTGTAATTTGTTGGTTCTGCATGATCCTTTCCTGGTTTGGGGATAGGAATAATTGTGGCCAAATGCCAGCTTTCCACTCCTGTTGTCCAGGTATCATTGAAAATGTGTAAAAGCGTGTCAAGGGAGGAGTCAGGAAGGTGTTAAAGCATTTGGTATGTCATCAGGGCCAGTGGCTGTATCTTTTGATGTAGCGATAGCATCTTTTTGTTCTGTTATGTTAAACAGACTGTTATATTGTTCAATATTTGAAGAGCCGAAATTAAGTTTGATCTTTTCTTGTTGTTTTTGATATTTTGAAACTTTTCTGAATAATTTCGAGATAAGGAATTATCAAAAAAAGTTTCACCAAAGGTGTTTGCTATGTCTTCTTTTGAGGTGGTCTTTGTTTCACGTTTTGTATATAAATGGGTAAAACGGTGTTTTTGATTTACCGGATATTTTTCGTATCATATCCCAAACCTTTTTTAATAGGAGTTTTATTATTTAGATTTAAAACATAAGATTTCCATGACTTGCGTTTGGAGGCTTTAGTTGTCCGACGGTCCTTTGCTCTGAAAAGCTTTACATCGTTCAAGTTCTCTTTTGTTGGACATTTTGAGAACTTCGATAATGCTTGTTTGCGCTGTTTTATGGCATCTTTGCATGCATCATTGTACCACGGCTTGCTTTTCTTTGGATTGTTCGAGGTCTTTGGTCTACATTTATTAGATATGTCAAGAAGAGAAGTAAGATCAGCTATAGAATCTGAGGAATTTTCGAACTTCTCTGGTTTGATACTTTCTAGACATAAAGAATAATATAATTCCCAATTGGCATTATTTAATTTCCATTTTGAGTTATGATCGTTCGTAGAGGTATTTACACTTTCGATGATAACAGGGAAGTGATCACTTCCGCATTTATCAGCATATACGGACCAGTCAAAGTCTAAAAAGAGAGATGGGTGACACAAAGAGAGATCTAAAGAAGACAAATGTCCTGTTGCAGGATGGGAGACAAGTGTAAGATTTATTATTCATCAAGCAAAGATTGTTATTTGCAATAAAATTTTCAATAATGTCTCCTCTACTGTTATTATCTTTACATCCCCAAAAAGTGTTGTGCCCATTAAAGTCACCTACTAAAATATAGGGTGCAGGAAATTGACTTAGTAATGATTGGAGATGTTGTTGTTAAGGAAAACGTATGGGGTATACATACAGAACAAATTGTAGTTTCTTTATCCAACGTGACTGAGACTGCACAGCTTTTAGCTGTGTTTTAATTTTGATCTCTCTTTGTGGCAAACAAGATTTGACAAAAATTGAACTGTCACCAGATGGTCTTTGACCTTCAGAATGGATATAGTTATATGTATTGAAATCTTTGATATCGATGTTGTCATTAGTTTTTCAAAAGGTTTCTTGTAAACAAAAAATCGATGGGTTTAAATTAATAAAGACAGAAGTAATAAGATTTCATTATAGTTTGACTTAAGACCTCGACAATTCCATTGTATTATTTTATGTTTTAAATCCATTGTGTTGAGAGAATTTGATTAGAAGTTATGGAGGTACAATCCGTGACCTCGATCTATTATTACCACTTCGTGGTGTTGGGTTTTCGAACTCAATGTCGCTGCTGTCACTCAAACATCCGAAACGATTGCCATTCTTAATTTTGTCTCTTGAACCTTGGCGTTGTCTGTCTGATATAATTTGTTTTTGAGATATTTGTTGTTTTCGTTGTTTTTTTGTTTGTTTGTTGTTTTTTTTTTTCAAATCTTTTTGATCATTTCTAAATTAGCGCTTTTTAGCATTTTTCAGTTTTACTGGTTTCAATTGGTTGTGGTGATGTTTGACTTGTACTATTGTTCTTTTGGTCTTCAGATGTATTTTTAGGTTTTAATTTTTCTAGAGGTTTGAGACCAGGAATCGGATCAGTTTGAGTGACAGCATCTTCAACAGTTACCTTTTTTACATGTGACTGTGCAATGCTGGCACAGCTGACTCCAGGAATAGGGGTAGGGGACAACGATTTTCCGCGCTTCCGGAAATGAGATATTTCTTGTGAATTTTACAGTTAAAATGTCTTTTTCTTTGTGCCAAACCTAGCATTCCTTAGAGTGAGGACTGTGTTTTCACCACAGTTAACACAGTTGGGATCATTTCTACAGCTTTGTTCCGTGTTTGCCGGCTCGCCACAAACAGAGAGGGTCTTTCGTACACCTGTTTTCGGGGTTTCCATATTTCTGGCAATTGTGGCAGCGTAACGGATTTGGAATGTAGAGCTCCGCACTAACTCTAAAGTATGCCACTTTGACTGTTTTTGGTAGTGATTGGGGTATTAAAAGTAAAAACTAAGGTGTTCGTGTCTTTTAATTGGCCGTTCCTTTTTATCTTGAATCGTTTTACAGCAGTCTCTCCTTGAGATAGAGTGTCTTCGAGAATCTCCTCCTCGCTTGAGTTCCTAAAATCTGGGAAACGAATTACCCCCTTTGAGGAATTCAGCGAAGTATGAGGAAATCCTCTCACTTTCAAATTATGAAATAATGTTGTCCTCAGGAGATTCTCGGCATGAGATTTTTTTACTGATCTCAACGAGCAGCTGATTCGATCTGTACAATTTTTTATGTTTTCTGGTTCACCAGCAATTCTTAAAAAAGAAGTGATGTTATGATTTTCTTCTATACTTTCAATCAGTAAAAAGCGCGGAAAATGTTGAGTCATGGTGGGCAAAGCTTGCTTACTACATAATGCTTACTATCCGTGGACGCCTGATTACACCCTTTATTCTGGGGTCCATGTCTGTTGGTCTGAGCATTCGGATTCGTATTTCGTTTATGGATTTGTGGGTTTGGATTACGACTTTGGTACCATGACCGCAACTACTTCTATGTGATAACTCAGTACGGATTTGTTACTGTGAAGTGTTTTTGTAACGCACTATGTGTTTTAAACTTTAAAAACAATAAAGGGTCAGGATGTGTAACGTTTTAATCCTGTCTCCTGATAGACTTGCAACATCAGCTGAATAGTGGATGGCCTCTACAAGTGTTAATACCTTACCAAAAATTTTGATGTTTGGACACAATTTCATTGACAGACTTCAGACTAGTATCAGGGCCTGTCCAAATTCATTATTGACCGAGTTTGGGTTAAAACAGTGCATTGTGAATTTGGCAGGTTTCAGGGTTTCAGTCGTCTGTGCATAGGTAAGAAACTTGATCGATTAAGCAGAATTCTTAGTGTTTTTATTTTCTGATGATGGATTTGGCATTGCTATACTGCAGCTAGGCTGAAACGACATAAATACAGACACCACACCAGTGGAACTGGCTAGGAGAATTGTGGACCGCGAAATATCTAATAACATCACAGAAGATAAAAATTGTTTATATATGCCAGATTTTTACACGTCATCGACCACGTTACATAAGATCTGACCATTATGAAGTTCTTCGACAGTGTGAATGAACATTTGGAACTACTCCTGCATGGAGATCCAAATATTAAATATTGTGCACATAAAAGGATTTTTTCAAAGCCCATTACAGCTTTTTTTTTTGTTCGCCAAAAACAATCTCTATCACTTTATCTGCTCTAAATGCACGGCTTTCAGGATCCAACTTCCGGGTTCCTAATATCAAAGCTAGTAGATGGTGCTTATATATTGAAACCTACGGTTGATATTCGGTTACCCATAACTGTGCCTATATTAGATAGATTAGTGGCTGCTCTTTCACATATTATACTTTCTGTTTATGAAATGACACTTTTCCGAGCGATGTTTTTCTTAACCTTCAATGCTTATGCTAGAATTGGGCAGATAACAACTACGAATACTTTTTCTCTGTCTACTGTTCTTCAGTATGCGAACGTCACAATTCAATGGAAGTGCGGACAACCAAGTAAAGTGTCAGTTACATTCCGCCATTTTAAGCATAACTTATCTTCATCCCCTCACGTGATATCCTTTGGGCATGGTCCTATTGCTGTGTCTGCTTTTCAATCCGTGGCGGATTATATTAAAGTACGTGGTGCTAGTTCAGGTCCCTTCTTTTGCCATGTTCAAGGCTTTTCGGTCTCACGACTTCCATTCGACCGTCTCTTTCTTAGAGCTTTAAAATACTGTAATTTGGATAGTGCTAAGTATAAGGGACACAGCTTCAGGATTGGTGCAGCCACACATGCAGCCAAACGTACCTTTTCAGACTCTCGGGTTCGAGCTTTAGGACGTTGGTCATCAAATGCTTTTCGGAAATACATTCGTTTAACAGGTGGATTTCTTTCTCTGTCACTTACCTTTGCGTTGCCGAGGGTTGTGTGTCCGTGCGTTAGAATGTTGCAGTCCTTATGCTGCCAGCTTGCTACGTTATATTTAGAGTATGCTATTTATTATTAGTTTATTTCGTCATGTCATTACTATAGCTTTATGTTTTAATAATGTAGTTTTGTGTTATCATACTCTCACATTATTACGTACGTGTCTTTGGGCTTGACTCGAGCATTTGATATCATTTTCTCATACGTTTGTCTCGGCTTCGGGATTGGAGCAGCCACACATGCAGCCCAAAGTAACGTGTCAGATACGAGCTTTAGGGCGTTGGTCATCAAATGCCTTTTGGAAATACATTCGTTTAACAGGCTGATTTCTTTTTCTGTCACCTTCCCTTTGCGTTGCCGGGGGGGGGGGGGGGGGGTGCCCGTTGCAGTCATTATGCTGCCAGCTTGCTGGTTGCAACTTATGAAAAGGGATGTTTCATTTGCATATTGCAGTTCTTTACGGCTGTAGATGTCAGGCGGTTGGTTATGTGCCGTGGTGTTATGCAAAATACCATTTTGAATAAGTCTGAATCATTTTATTGTGCCTTTTGGCCCAATGTTTTCCTAGGTGCGTAGCTCGTCAGCTAAACCTGTACTTTCTTTCTACCTCCGCTTTTGTATGGGGCAAACTAGAGGCATGACTTTAATCACGCATCTGGTTTTATGGCTTGTTTGCTCCATTTTGTAAGGTTTAAAACAGTATGATGGACTCTGAGTACTTACATTGTATTGAGGTTCTATGAAGCATGACAATCTAGGCCGTGTTTGATTTATTTGAGTCATTTAGCATATTTGTGTGTTTCTCTCAAACACCTGGGGGACCACATATCGTCGCCTGAGCGCGGAGGATCAGTGGCTCCTTATATGTTTTAAATGAGTTACTGACTTTTGCGCTTGGGTGGCGATATGTTCCACCATTGCTTATATGAGGGAGAAACGGAGGAGTATAAAAGATAATGCTATTACAATTTATATTCAGTCTGATGAGTTCGCTTCCAAAGATAGTGTTTCGCCTGCCAACCAACAGAGAAGCTTGCGCATAAATTAATTAGCACACAATAAGTAAGTATAGATATATTGCACAACAAGAGGCCCACGGGCCATGGTTCGCTCACATGAGTGACATAGCCACTGCAGACATGCAGGTGTTATACAACATTTTACCAATCCTATCATCGCAACTAATGAAAATATCATCATTTGAAGAATATATGGGCCTGACAGTCAATGGAGCATGATCATTTGAATAAACTATCAATCACATTTCAACAGAAGGATCAATGTGAAATTTGGTGGAAATTGGCTAAGTGGTTTCTGAAGAATCATGATTTTATACATGTAAACAGCACAGTGGCAGGGAAATATTATAAATATAAACCAGATGACGGCCATCTTAGATTTCCAATTAGAACAATTTTAACTACTGTTGATCTACAAGTCGATACTTTCAATATAAAGGTATATTGCCCATACAAATAGGGAAGCAAATTTGACCTTGGAGGTTAAAAGGTCAAATGTCAACAAAGAACCATCATTTTAGCAATTTTGGTAGATCTCCTATCCCCCCGTAATTTGTGCACAGATTAGGACCCAGGGCTTATTTGGTTATGGAGAAGAAGACTTTTAAAGGGTTTTACCATATATGGGCATGGCAGCCATTTTGATCAATGGACCATACCCATTTTAGCAATCTTTCATTCTCCTGCCCACGGAGGCTCCGCATGAAATTTGAGCAACACTGGCCCGGAGGCTTCAGAGGAAAAGCCATATGAAATTATCAACATTTTTTCCATACAAATGTATGGGGCCCATACGAATGCATACACAAGCAAACTTGCCTCGCCGTAAAAAGGTTAAATGTCAATGTATGACAATTATTTTAGCAACTTTGGTAGACCGCCCGTTCCAGATGATATATGCAAAGATTCAGCCACAAGCCATCCTCAGTTTTGCAGAATAAGGTTTTTAAATGTTTTTTCTCATACAAATGCATAAGGAAGCAAACTTGACCTTGCCATAAAAAAGGTCAAATGTCAATGTATGACCATTATTTTAGCAACTTTGGTAGACCCCCTGTCCCCGATGACTTATGCAAACATTCAGCCCCAAAGCATCCTCGGTTCTAGAGAAGAAGATTTTTAAAGGTTTTTACCATATATGGACATGCCGACCATCTTGGTCAACTAACCGTGACCATTTTAGCAATCTTTCATTCCCCCAACCTAAGGAGGCTCCATATGAAATTTGAGGAAAATTGGCCCAGAGGCTCCAGAGAAGAAGTCGTTTGAAGTTCTGAACATTTTTCCCATACAAATGCATAAGGAAACAAAACTGACCTTACCATAAAAAGGACAAATGTCAATGTACGACCATTAGTTTAGCAATTTTGGTAGACCTCCAGGTTCATGATGATGATGAGTTCAGGTTTAACGACGCA
Source organism: Anodontia alba (assembly GCA_964016985.1). Taxonomy (NCBI): domain Eukaryota; kingdom Metazoa; phylum Mollusca; class Bivalvia; order Lucinida; family Lucinidae; genus Anodontia; species Anodontia alba. The sequence continues at coordinate 46,057,742 of OZ024835.1, read as the reverse complement.
TCAACCCATGAGGGTCATTTGCGTCAAAATGGTAAACTAACATGGTTCTGTAATGAAACGGCTATAAAGGTAAGTTATATATGCATAAAATGTAAAACTAGAACGAATTTAAAAATTAAAGCAGTAAGACTTTGTTAAAAAGGTTGATGTGTTTTAAAAAGAACAGTATATTATCAGCAGGTACATTTTCAAATAAGTATCTCAGGTCATTTGTTTGAAAGAATTGACGTCGCACATGAGAGAATTCAATGCAGTCGATCAGGAAGTGTTTCGCCGTAAAAGGTTCATTACAGCTGATACAAAATGGCTGATCTTCTCGTTTAAGCAGATAAGAATGTGTGAGTCTAGTATGACCTATACGTAGACGAGTAAGAACTACTTCATCTCGCCTTAATGATCGATAAATGGTATTTTTACCAAGAACCGGTTTTATTTCATGTAGTTTATTGAATGTCGCTCTGTCCCATGACAGCTGCCATTTAGATAAGATGTACCTGTTGATAAAAGGTTTAAAATCTGTACATGGAAGTTTAAAATTCGAAATTTCTAGATCGAGTGAGGCCTTTGCTTTTACATCGGCAGCCTCGTTACCTTTTATGCCAACATGGCTGGGGAGCCAACAGAATATAATTTCCTTAGTTTTCGATAACTCGTGATGTTTTTCTATCAAGTTCTGAATTTTCGGACTTTTTGAAGATGTGTGGTTTAGAGATTTCAAAACAGAAAGGGAGTCAGAGAAAATAACGAATTTGTTATCTAAAGAATTATTCATAACGTAATCCAAAGCCATATCAATAGCCTTGGATTCAGCAGTGAAAATAGATGAGCCATCAGGTAGACGGATCTTTTCATGGTGACTGCCCGATATATACGCACAGCCAACCTTTTCTTCAACTTTTGAGCCATCAGTGTAGATGTGTTGATAGTCTGAAAGTCGCGATTGTAATTCTTGGAAGTTTTGTTTCATGAGATGTGAATCAGATAGTGACTTTTTGCTATTGTGTAAATCGAAAAGAATAGTTGGTTTAGTAATGCACCAGGATGGAATATCAGAAAAAGAGTGCTTTTGGATGTTTTTAGTGTTAATATTAGAGGATTCTAAAAGTGGTGCTATACGAAGGCCGAAGGATTTAATTGCGTTAGGTTTTCTTTCATAATATTCCTGAAATTGTGGTGGAAATGTGACTTCAAAAGCAGGGTTAGAAGGGTTAGCAGCAAGTCTGATGGCGTACTGAAGGGACAATTTTTCTCTGCGTAGCCATAACGATGGCTCATCTGCTTCCACGTTAAGACTCGATATTGGAGACGTACGAAAAGCTCCCAATGCCAAACGAAGTCCTTGATTATGTACAGTGTCTAACATCTGTAGATAAGATTTTCTAGCAGATCCATATACGAGGGACCCATAATCAAGTTTTGATCGAATTAAAGAACGATATAGATGAAGAAGAGTTGTTCTGTCCGCACCCCAACTTGTGTGAGATAACACTTTTAAAAGGTTTAATGCTTTTAAACATTTCGCTTTCACGTATTTTATATGGGGTATGAAGGAGAGTTTTCTATCAAATATAACCCCAAGAAATTTTGATTCGGCAACAACTGGTATTTGAGATCCATATATGTAGAGTGCTGGATCATTGTGTATTTTCCGTTGTTGACAGAAATGAACGCACTGCGTTTTCGATTTGGAAAATTTGAAGCCATTTCTTGTTGCCCAGTCTTCAATTCTATTTAGACATTGCTGTAGATGTCTTTCTATTGTGCGCATATTTTTCGAGCGAAAACAAATACAAAAATCATCAACGTACAAAGAACCATCTGTTTTGTAATCCAGACAATTTATAATATCGTTTAATTTCACGTTGAATAACGTGGTTGAAAGTATTGCTCCTTGAGGAACGCCCTGTTCTTGATCATAGAGATCAGACAGGGTCGATCCTACACGCACTTGTATTGTACGATCTTCAAGAAAACTTTTAATAAAGTTTGGTAGTCTTCCTTTCATACCAAAGTTATGTAGGTCTTTTAAAATTCCATATCGCCAAGTGGTATCATAGGCTTTTTCCAAATCGAAAAATACAGCGACTACATGTTCTCGTTTGATAAAAGCATCGCGGATAAAAGTTTCTAGTCTAACTAAATTATCATTGGTACTACGTTCAGCTCGGAATCCCGATTGAAGTTTTGTTATAAGATTGTTAGATTCTAAGTACCAAACAAGTCGTTTGTTTATCATTCTCTCTAGTGTTTTGCAAAGGCAACTTGTTAGCGCTATTGGTCTGTAGTTTGTTGGTTCTGCATGATCTTTCCCTGGTTTGGGAATAGGTATAATTGTGGCCAAACGCCAGCTTTCTGGAAAAACTCCTGTTGTCCATATACCGTTGAAAATATGTACAAGTGTGTCAAGGGCGGTTTCGGGAAGGTGTTTAAGCATCTGGTAATGGATGTCATCAGGGCCTGTAGCTGTATCTTTTGATACTGCGATAGCATCTTTAAGTTCTGTAATGTTAAACAGGCTGTTATATTCTTCAGTATTTGAAGAGGTGAAATTAAGTTTGATTTTTTCTTCTTGTTTTTTGATGTTTTGAAACTTCTCTGAATAATTCCGAGATGAAGAATTATCCAAAAAAGTTTCGCCAAGTGTGTTTGCTATCTCTTCCTTTGATGTGGCCTTTGTTCCACGTTTTGTATTTAAGTGGGTGAAACTGGGTGATTTTGATTTACCAGATATTTTTCGTATCATGTCCCAAACCTTTTTAATTAGAGTTTTATAATTTAAATTCGAAACGTAAGATTTCCATGATTTGCGTTTGGAGGCCTTTATTGTTCGACGAGCATTTGCTCTGAAATTCTTTACTTTATTCAGGTTCTCCTTTGTTGGATATCTGCAGAACTTTGATAATGCTTGCTTGCGCTGTTTTATGGCATCTTTGCATTCATCATTGTACCATGGCTTGCTTTTCTTTGGATTTGTCGAGGTTTTCGGTATACTTTTATTAGCTATGTCAAGAAGAGAAGAAGTAAAATCATCTAGAGGGTCCAAGGAATTGTCAAACTGATCTATTTTGAGACTTTCTTCGCATAATGAGTAATATACTTCCCAATTTGCTTTATTTAGTTTCCACTATGTAAAGGTTCAGCCATAAGGCATTCTCGGTTTTGGAGAACAAGATGTTTAAAGGTTTTTGCTTAGAGAAGCAAACTTGACCTTGCCATAAAAAGGTCAAATGTCAATATACGACAATTATTTTAGCAATTTTGGTAGACCTCCCGTCCGTCCCCGATGACTTATGCAAAGATTAAGCCCCAAGGCATCCTCGGTTCTGGAGAAGATGGTTTTTAAAGGTTTTTACCATATATGGGCATAGCTGCCATCTTGTCAATGGACTGCGACCATTTTAGCAATTTTTCGTTCCCCCAACCTAAGGAGGCTCCATATGAAATGCGAGCAAAATTGGCTCAGGGGCTTCAGAGGAGAAGTCGTTTGAAAAATGTTAACGGACGGACGCAAGGACGGACGGAGCTATGCTAAAAATGCCAGCCGGCTTCAATGTATGTTAGTCTGTTGCTAATCAAAAGCTGTTAAAAGCCAACACAACATGACGGGTTAGAATTACACGAGACCAGAATCATACTATTATGTCAGGCAATTTAAATGTGACAATGAACACTTGAAACGGCCCAACGTCAATAGAAGCACAGTATGCGTGTGAAGCTTATAAGAAGGGATATCCTTCATCGCGATGAAACAATGACTTTACGAGAAAGTTATTATGTACAATTTATAGACTATGTTATATCCTTGCGCTTTAACTCATACTCTGATTAGACATATTAACTGAATGGTTTGTGGAGACAAAAAAATGGAGTGGAATCTCGATAATTCAAAGCCCAAGGGACCAAACAGTTTTGTTTGAATTATTGAGACTGAATAATTGAGAGTTAAAATGCATACATATATTAAGGTCGGGACTTCAAAATGATTTTGAATTATCGAGAATTTTGAATTATTGGAGTTTGAATTATCGAGGTTCTACTGTATATATTATATGAATGTACCAGCTTTTAACCAGCAACGCCAGCCAAGGAAGAAAACGAAAACTGAAAGAGGTATAATTACATTTCTTTACAAAGAATAATACAATCGTATTCTTACGCAGGCAATGATGAATTACAAGGAGGATGAAACCCATTAGGTAGATATTCGAAGTGAGTAACCGGTACTCAACTGTCGAGTCGATTGCAGCCATGTGGAAGAAACGGCAATGATCATGAACCGATACGATCGAATTCCCTTTCTTTCCACAGACACCATACGGGAAAGAAACAAAACAATCAAGACGGTATCAAGTGAAACAGCACGATTGAAAAGCCAAGAGGTCAGGTCTTTTCCAGCAAATGTCTACCAGGCTTTCCTATATAAAATCAACAATTCGTCAAAGACTAACAGTAAGCAACAAATACAATTAGAATAAACCAAAACAAAAGCAACGCCTAAGTAATAATACACCACTACGGGACTAAAACCGGTTTTACTTGACCACAGACGCGCCCTTGGTTCTTTAATCCTTTAAGTGTTGTGAAGGACTTCTGTTCATCAGTGTAACAAAGCAGCAAACGTAAAAATCAAACTTCATTACTGAGATGATACTAGATGAGTACTCAACTGCAAGAACAAAACTAAAACGCTGGAGCAAAAGAAGCCCGACAGTTGAACCCCACTGAGCCCGACAAAAACACATCACCAAGCCCCAACCGACTTTAGTTAAAGTTTTAGGTCGGAGCTATCATTAAGTCTGACGCCCAGGCCAGGGAGGAAACATAAAGCCTGTCAAGTTTACTAAGCCCGTAGACAGAAAATCCAAAAGTATTTATTTCATGGCTTGAAACAGAAATATAATCGCGTTGTGGGAAAATAGCGTTTTAACATAAGCGAAGATCTTGCGCTTAGTCGAGCCTGTCTATCCATGTATCGTTCTAGACTCGCTAAAGGACAGAACGTGCGCACTGAAACAGTGAAGGCATGGACTTCCCAATTACCATTTCTTGCGCCACGGCTCAGTTTAATCAATGGAAGAAAGGAAAGCATCTGTATTTAGGTTGTTTAGGAGTGAAGCATTAAAATTATTTTATTGTCAGTAATTGAAAAAAAAATCGTACTCATTTGTAATATATGTCCAAACGAATCAAAAGTAATATGATAATATTGGTTGAATCACTTGATACAATTGTTGTTTCAGGGTTCAATGCGAGATGACAAGAATCATTCAAATCAGTAAGTATGGTCTGATTTATACAAAAAGAGACAAAAATCAGTGTAAAATAGTATTATATACTCTTTCTCATACATATATCTTATGTCCTTAAGTTTTTGTAAACCCTGAAATTTACAGTAGAGGACAGGATGAAATCCGAAAGATGAGCCAATAAATGTCAATGAATCCCAATAAAAAATTATTGATGTGCTATTTCTGCTCAAACCGTATACTGTGGGTATAGGTTAGAATCCTTTCATAGTCCCATAAATATAAGTTGATAAATGGTTTGACCTTTTTATTATGTAATATTTTTAATCACGGTGACCATTGTAATAGTAGTCCTTAAATAACATTTGTAAGAAATACTGGCCCCGTTTGATGTGTAATTAGTTAAGAAAACTTTAGAGAACCAATGACCAGATCACAAACGCTCCCATAATATCAAAAGGGAAACAAGTCTGATGATGATGATGAGTTCAAGTTTAAGGACGCATCAACCCATGAGGGTCATTTGCGTCAAACTGGTAAACTAACATGGTTCTGTAGTGAAACGATTATAATGATAAGTCATAAATGCATAAAATGTAAAACTAGAACGAATTTAAAAAATTAAAGCAGTTATACTTTGTTAAAAATATTGATGTGTTTTAAAAACATAAGTATGTTATCAGTCGGTACATTTTCAAATAAGTATCTCAGGTCATTTGTTTGGAAGAATTGACGTCGCATATGAGAGAATTCAATGCAGTCGATCAGACAGTGTTCACCGAAAAAAGGTTCATTACAGCTGATACAAAATGACTGATCTTCTCCTTTGAGTAAATAAGAATGTGTGAGTCTAGTATGACCTAAACGTAGACGAGTAAGAACCACTTCTTCTCGCCTTAATGATCGATAAATGGTATTTTTACCAAGAACCGGTTTTATTTCGTGTAGTTTATTGAATGTCGCTCTGTCCCATGACAGCTGCCATTTGGATAAGATGTACCTGTTGATAAAAGGTTTAAAATCTGTACATGGAAGTTTAAAATTCGAAATTTCTAGATAGAGTGAGGCCTTTGCTTTTACGTCGGCAGCCTCGTAACCTTTTATGCCAACATGGCTGGGGAGACAACAGAACAAGAGTTCCTTAGTTTTCGATAACTCATGATGTTTTTCTATCAGGTTCTGAATTTTGGGATTTTTTGACGATGTGTGGTTTAGAGATTTCAAAACAGAAAGGGAGTCCGAGAAAATAACGAATTTGTTATCTAAAGAATTATTCATAACGTAATCCAAAGCCATATCAATAGCCTTGGATTCAGCATTGAAAATAGATGAGCCATCAGGAAGACGGATCTTTTCATGGTGGCTGCCCGATATATACGCACAGCCAAGCTTATCTTCAACTTTTGAGCCATCAGTGTAGATGTGTTGATCATCTGAAAGTCGCGATTGTAATTCTTGGAAGTTTTGTTTTATGAGATGTGAATCAGAAAGTGACTTTTTGCTGTTGTGTAAATCGAAAAGAATAGTTGGTTTAGTAATGCACCAGGATGGAATATCAGAAAAAGAGTGTTTTTGGATGTATTAAGTATTAATATTAGCAGATTCTAAAAGTGGTGCAATACGAAGGCCGAAGGATTTAATTGCGTTAGGTTTTCTTTCATAATATTCCTGAAATTGTGGTGGAAATGTGACTTCAAAAGCAGGGTTAGAAGGGTTAGCAGCAAGTCTGATGGCATACTGAAGAGACAATTTCTCTCTGCGTAGCCATAACGATGGCTCATCTGCTTCCACGTTAAGACTCGATACTGGAGACGTACGAAAAGCTCCCAATGCCAAACGAAGTCCTTGATTATGTACAGTGTCTAACATCTGTAGATAAGATTTTCTAGCAGATCCATATACGATGGACCCATAATCAAGTTTTGATCGAATTAAAGAACGATACAGATGAAGAAGAGTTGTTCTGTCCGCACCCCAACTTGTGTGAGATAAAACTTTTAAAAGGTTTAATGCTTTTAAACATTTCGCTTTCACGTATTTTATATGGGGTATGAAGCAGAGTTTTCTATCAAATATAACCCCAAGAAATTTTGATTCAGCAACAACTGGTATTTGAGATCCATATATGTAGAGTGCTGGATCATTGTGTATTTTCCGTTGTTGACAGAAATGAACGCACTGAGTTTTCGATTTGGAAAATTTAAAGCCATTTCTTGTTGCCCAGTCTTCGATTCTGTTTAGACATTGCTGTAGATGTCTTTCTATTGTGCGCATATTTTTCGAGCGAAAACATATACAGAAATTATCAACTTACAAAGAACCATCCGTCTTGTAATCCAGACGGTTTATAATATCGTTTAATTTCACGTTGAATAAAGTGGTTGAAAGTATGGCTCCTTGAGGAACGCCCTGCTCTTGATCATAGAGGTCGGAGAGGGTCGATCCTACACGCACTTGTATAGTACGATCTTCAAGAAAACTTTTAATAAAGTTTAGTAGTCTTCCTTTCAGACCAAAGTTGTGCAGGTCTTTCAAAATTCCGTATCGCCAAGTAGTAACATAGGCTTTTTCCAAATCGAAAAATACAGCGACTACATGTTCTCGTTTGATAAAAGCATCGCGGATAAAAGTTTCTAGTCTAACTAAATTATCATTGGTACTACGTTCAGCTCGGAATCCCGACTGAAACTTTGTTATAAGATTGTTAGATTCTAAGTACCAAACAAGTCGTTTGTTTATCATTCTCTCTAGTGTTTTGCAAAGGCAACTTCTTAGCGCTATTGGTTTGTAGTTTGTTGGTTCTGCATGATCTTTCCCTGGTTTGGGAATAAGTACAATTGTGGCCAAATGCCAGCTTTCTGGAAAAACTCCTGTTGTCCATATACCATTGAAAATATGTAAAAGTGTGTCAAGGGCGGTTTCGGGAAGGTGTTTAAGCATCTGGTAATGGATGTCATCAGGGCCTGTAGCTGTATCTTTTGATATTGCGATAGCATCTTTAAGTTCTGTTATGTTAAACAGACTGTTATATTCTTCAGTATTTGAAGAGGTGAAATTAAGTTTGATCTTTTCTTCTTGTTTTTTGATGTTTTGACACTTCTCTGAATAATTCCGAGATGAGGAATTATCCAAAAACGTTTCGCCAAGTGTATTTGCTATCTCTTCCTTTGATGTGGCCTTTGTTCCACGTTTTGTATTTGTGGGTGAAACTGGGTGATTTTGATTTACCAGATATTTTTCGTATCATATCCCAAACCTTTTTAATTGGAGTTTTATGATTTAGTTTGAAACGTAAGATTTCCATGATTTGCATTTGGAGGCCATTATTTTTCGACGGGCCTTTGCTCTGAGGTTTTTAACGTTATTCAAGTTCTGCAAATATCTGCAGAACTTTGATAATGCTTGCTTGCGCTGTTTTATGGCATCTTTGCATTCATCATTGTATCATGGCTTGTTTTTCTTTGGATTTGTCGAGGTTTTCGGTATACTTTTGTTAAAGATATCGAGAGAAGAGAATAAGTAAAATCATCTAGAGGATCCAAGGAATTGTTAAACTGATCTATTTTGAGACTTTCTTCACATAATGAGTGATACAATTCCCAATTTGCTTTATTTAGTTTCCACTTTGCGTTGTGATCGTTCGTGGAATTATTTACGCTTTCAATAATAACAGGGAAGTGGTCACTTCCATGTTGATCTTCACTGACCGTCTAGTCGAAATCCAGCAGTAGAGATGGATGACATATGGAAAGATCTAAAGATTTTTTTTTTTTTTTTTTTTTTGATTTGGGTTTTACGGTCCTTTCAAGAATATTTCACTTATATCGAGCCGATCGTTCATCGAAGGTGGGCGAAAACCGGAGAACCCGGAGAAAAACCACCTGACCATCCGTAAGCAGAACTTGGCTTTCCCACATATGACCCGAGCGAGGCTCAAACCACAGCGGTGAGAAGCCTAATGGATTAAGAGTCAACTCTCTTATCCACTAGGCTACGGGGGCCCGCGAAAGATCTAAAGAAGAAAAATTTCCAGTTGCAGGATGGAGACAGGTGTGAGATTTGTCATTCATGACAAAGATCGTTTTTGGTTATAAAGTATTCAATAAAATTACCGTTAGGGTTGTTATCTTTACATCCCCAAAGGATATTGTGACCATTGAAGTCATCAACTAGTATATAGGGCGAAGGGAGTTGTTTGAGTAAAGTGTCTAAATGTTCCGTCTCTAAATGAAAATTTGGAGGTATATACACAGAACAAATAGTAATTTCTTTATCTAAAGTGACAGAAACCGCAACGGCTTGAAGATTGGTTACAAGTTTAATTTCTCGCTGGGGACATGAAGAGTGAACTAAGATTGAGCTTCCACCAGACGGCCTCTGACCTTCTGAATATATATAATTGTACGTAATGAAATCTCTGATATTTAATTGATCATCAGTTTTTAAAAAAGTTTCTTGCAAGGAAAAAACTGATGGACTCAATAAAGATAAAAGTAATAAGATCTCGTTATAGTTTGACTTTAGACCTCGACAGTTCCATTGTATTATTTTGTGATTTGAATTCATTTTAGAGTTGTTAGATTTTAGTTAGACTAGCAACTAAGGATATGTTATTGGTGATTTTGATCTGTTATTACTATTGTTGACGTGTGAATGTTCTGATGATCTCGATCTATTTCTGTTAGTTCGTGGGCGATCTGGAGCTTCTCCTAACTCCATATCATCGCTACTGTCACTCAAAGATCCGAACCTGTTATGTTGTTGAATAACATTATTTGAACCTTTTCGTTCTCTGTTTGATGTGCTTGGTCTTTGTGTTCCTTGACTAGATTTTGATTTTGTTTCTTTCGTAGGTGGAGATGATTGACTTCTTGCTTGTCTTTCTTTCTGTTTTTGTTTCTTCCAATCTTTTCTTATCATCTCCATGGTGGCTTTTTTCAGGCCAGCCTCTCCTTTTTTCTCCTCAATAGGTGTCTTTGTTTGATTTTTGTTTGTGGTGTTTGTTTGACCTTTTTGTTTCTGCAGATCTTCTGTTTTGCTGTTTGTGTTTGTTGTATTTGATTGTACTGCAGAGTCGAGAATAGTGATCGGATCGGTTTGAGTGGCAGTGTCAACCACAGAAACCTTTTTCATAGAAGACTGGGTGACGTTGGCATAACTGATTCCAGGTATTGGAGTTGGGGCCTCAACAAGTTTCCGCGCTTCAACGAAATATTTCTGGTGAACTTAAGACGTAGAATTTCCTTTTCTTTGTGCCAAATTCGACAGTCTTTAGAGTCAGCACTGTGTTCTTAACGACAATTGACACGGTGTAATTCGTTGCTACATCTACTTTCTAGGTGTTCTCCTGTTTGACCGCATTTCGAACAGATAGGGTCTTTAGAACACCTATCCTCATGGTGTCCATATTTTTGGCAATTATGACAACGCAAGGGATTTGGTACGTAGACTTCTACGTTGACTCTAAAGTATGCCACTTTGACCGTTTTGGGTAAAACTGGCGTATTGAAAGTAAAAACAAAGGTGTTTGTGTCTTTTAACTCTCCGTTTCGTTTTATTTTGAATCTTTTTACTCCAGTTACTCCTTGAGATCTTGTGCCCTCGAGAATCTCCACCTCGCCGCAATTCCTCAATTCGGGACAACGAATTACCCCTTTTGAGGAATTAAGCGAGGTAAGAGGGTACACTCGGACTTTCAAGTCGTGAAAAGTCTGTGCACGAAGAAGATTCTCGGCATGGGCTTTCTTGGATACCTCAATGAGTAACTGGTTCGATCTGTGTAGTTTTTTTTTATGTTTTCCGGTTCACAAGCTATACTCTGTATGACCTTTTGTATCAAAAAAGGGGACAGAGATGTTATCTGTCTGCCCTCTTCTTTGCTTTCAACTAAAATGAAGCGTGGAAAATGTTGAGGTGTATCGTGTGTTGAGATAGTTGGAGGTTGACTGTTTTCATCAAAATCTGAAATATCAGATTCTGGGGTTTGTTTAGTTCTTTTTCTTTTATCATTACCCATGATGAAGTTGTATTAAAATTCGTCCTCCACGCTCTCCGCCCACCACGGAGCCCAACGAGGGAACACATAAATGGAGTGGCTTTCCTACTCACTTGTGCTAGAGATACACAGAAGATATACTCGCACGAGCAAAATGCTGCACGATTGACCCGTTGAGCCGCCGCCTTCTTAGGATTGGAAAGGTTGAGAAATCAGACTAATGAGCAAACGGTGAGTACTAGTATGATACAAAAGACAAGGAAGAGAAAGAAAAGATTTTTCCTAGGGCTTGGCGCGACCAGCCGATTGACCGTGCCGGGTCTCACGGACACCCTTCTACACCGAAATCTAGGCCAAAGAGGCGTGTTGAGCCATCAGGATAGAACAAACTCCCAGTAACTCTCAACCTCCAGGATCCCTTCTTCCGGCTTACGGGTTGCCACCCACGGCAAACGGGTGGTATTTCCTCTTCGCTCTTCTCAAAGGGGACAATTACTGCTCACCAAGCTAGCAACGTTCCCAGTGGGAATTGAGCCCCCGGGGCCTCGACAAGGCGGAAAGTTTAATACCCAGGGGAGGGGACCACTAAACATTGCTACATACTAAACAGTGCTTGAACTGTCCAAATCAGGAAGTCCTAGGTGATTAAATTTTTTCACCCTCTTTCAGAAATTCAACCTCAATATTCTTACTCTCTTTTATTCAGTAAAACTGTCATTGTTAAGCTAAATAACACATAAATTCATTCTAAATTTTTGTTATGAATCACTAAATATCTTCAAAAGCTGGGAGTCCCAGACTTCCTGTCATTGATTTTTGGAAGTCCCAGGGCATTTTTTGGGAGTCTCTGACTCCCAGACTTCCCTTAATGCAAGCACTGTACTAAATATGTAAGCTATGGGCCTCACGGTTTTAGAGGAGAAGATTTTTTGAGATTTTTAGCATTATAAGTGTATGCGGGCTAATGTCCCCCGGGGGCGTAGCCAGTTTGGACCCACCAGGGGCTTGATTGGCAGAATTTATGTAGGGGACCACTAATGACGAGCTCAAGTTGAATAATGCATCAACCCATGAGGGTCATTTGCGTCTAAATGGTGAACTTACTTGGTTTTGTAATGTATCGGCTATAATGATGTCATATATATATAAAATGTAAAACATTGCTGCATACAAAATATATAAGCTGTGGGGCCTCATGGTTTCAGAGGCGAAGATTTTTTTAAGCTTTTCTCATTATAAGTCTGTTGGAGCTAATAACACCCGGCGCGTGGCCAGTTTGAGCACCAGGGGCTTGATTGGCAGGGTTTATGTAGGGGACCACTAAACATTGCTACACAGTAAATATATAAGCTCTGGGACAAGAAGAAGATTTTTTAAGTTTTTTCCATTATAAGTCTATGGGAGCTAATGATGATGATGAGTTCAGGTTTAACGACGCATCAATCCATGAGGATCATTTGCGTCAAAATGGTGTACTAACTTCGTTTAGCAATGAAACGGCTGTAATAATGAGTCATATATGCATAAAATGTAAAACTAGAACAAATTTAACAAGAGGGCCATTATGGCCCTGTAATACTCACCTGAGCAACACAGCACTTTGAGAGCCTGATCTAGAACTGATCAAGGCAAACATTCTGATCAAAGTTCAAAATGATTATATTAACAAGTAAGACAATGTAGCATGTCTAATGGACTGTGGAATAAAGGTCAAGGTCAAATATGAGCAATATTTATGGTGATTATTTAAAAAATGTGACCTCTGGAGTGTTAACAGTTTTCTGCTGATTTGGCCAGGTCACCTAGGTTTTGACCCCATGTGACCCAGTTTCAAACTTGACCTAGAAATCACCAAGACAAACATTTTGAGCAAGATTCATGATGATTGCTTCAAAAATGTGACCGCTAGAGTGTAAACAAGATTTTCTGCTGATTTGGCCAGGTGACCTAGTTTTTGACCCCAAGTGACCCAATTTCAAACTTGACCTAGAAATCATCAAGACAAGTTGAGCAAGGTTCATGATGATTGCTTGAAAAATGTGACCACTAGAGTGTTAACAAGGTTTTCTGCTGATCTGGCAGGTGACCTAGTTTTTTACCCCAGGTGACCCAGTTTCGAACCTGACCTAAAAATCATCAAGACAAACATTTTGAGCAAGATTCATGATGATTGCTTACAAAATATGACCGCTAGAGCGTTAAAGTTTTCTGCTGATTTGGCCCGGTGACCTAGTTTTTGAATCCAAGTGACCCAGTTTCGAACTTGACCTAGAACTCATCAAGACAAAAAATTTGAGCAAGATTCATGATGATTGCTTGAAAAATGTGACCGCTAGACTGATAAGATTTTACACTGATTTGGCCAGGTGGCCTAGTTTTTTACCCCAGGTGTTCCAGTTTCGAACTTGACCTAGAAATCATCAAGACAAACTTTTTGAGCCAGATTCATGATGATTCCTTCAAAATGTTAAGGTTTTCTGCTGATATGACCCCGCGTGACCCAGTTTCAAACATATCCTAGAACTCATCAAGACAAACATTTTGAGCAAGATTCATGATTAATTCTTCAAAAATGTGACCGCTAGAGTGTTAACAAGGTTTTCTGTTGGTTTGGCCTGGTGACCTAGTTTTTGACACCACGTGACCCAGTTTAAAACTTGACCTAGAAATCATCAAGACAAACATTTTGAGCAAGATTCATGATGATTGCTTGAAAAATGCGACCGCTAGTGTTAAAAAGGTTTTCTGCTGATTTGGCCCGGTGACCTAGTTTTTGACTCCAAGTAACGCAGTTTCAAACTTGACCTAGAAATCATCAAGACAAACATTTTGAGCAAGATTCATGATGATTGCTTCAAAAATGTGACCGCTTAAGTGTTAACAGGGTTTTCTGCTGATCAGGCCCGGTGACCTAGTTTTTGACCCCAAGTGACCCAGTTTCGAACTTGACCTAGTAATCAAGACAAACATTTTGAGCAAGATTCATGATGATTGCTTCAAAAATGTGACCGCTAGAGTGTTAACAAGGTTTTCTGCTGATCTGGCCCAGTGACCTAGTTTTTGACCCCTCGTGACCCAGTTTCGCACTTGACCTAGATTTAATAGAGGCAAACATTTTGAGCAAGTTTCATCAAGATTGGTTCAAAACTATGACCTCTAGAGTGTTAACAAGTTTTTCCTTTGAATTGACCTAGTGACCTAGTTTTTGACCCCAAGTAACACAGTATCGAACTTGACCTAGATTTCATAGAGGCAAACATTCTGACCAAGTTTCATCAAGATTGGGTCAAAACTCTGACCTCTAGAGTGTTAACAAGTTTTTCCTTTGATTTGACCTAGTGACCTAGTTTTTTATCCCAAGTAACCCAGTATCGAACTTGGTCAAAACTGTGACCTCTAGAGTGTTAACAAACTAATTGTTGACGACGAACGACGGACGACGGACATAGGGTGATGACAGTAGCTCACCCTGAGCTTTTGTTCAGGTGAGCTAAAAATTTAAAGTTATATTTTGTTTAAAAATTGATGTGTGGAAGAATTGACGTCTCACTTGAGAGAACTCAACGCAGTCGATCAGAAAGTGTTTCACCGTAGAAGGCTAATTACAGCCTATACAAAGTGACTGATCTTCTCGTTCAAGTAGATAAGAATGTGTGAGTCTAGTATGACCTATACTTAGTCGTGCAAGAACCACTTCTTCTCGTCTGAATGAACCTGTTTTACTTCATATAGTTTGTTGTATGTTGCTCTGTCCCATGACATCTGCCATTCGGATAAGATGTACCTGTTGATAAAAGGTTTAAAATCATGGAAGTGTTAAATTTGAAATACCTAAATCGAGTGAGGCCTTTGCTTTTACATCAACAGCCTCATTACCTCTTATTCCAACATGGCTGGGAAGCCAACAGAACAAAATTACCTTAGTTCTCGGTAACTCATGATGTTTTTCGATCACGTTCTGAATGTGTTTTTTTTTTTTTTTTTTTTTTTTTTTTTTTGGAAGATGTATGGTTTAGAGATTTCAAAACATAAAGCGAGTCCGAGAAAATAACGAATTTCTTATTTAAAGAATTATTCATAACGAAATCCAAGGCCATATCAATAGCTTTTGATTCATCCGTGAAAATAGATGAGCCATCAGGAAGATGGATCTTTTCATGGTGGTTGCCCAATACATACGCATAGCCAACCTTATCTTCAGCTTTGAAGCCATCAGTGTAGATGTGTTGATAATGTGAAAGTCGCGATTGTAATTCTTGGAAGTTTTTGTTTTATCAGATGTGAATCGGATAGTGAATCGGTCATTTCTTTGGAAAAATTGACGTCGCACATGAGAAAATTCAATGCAGTCGATCAGAAAGTGTTTCCTCGTAAAAGGTTCATTACAGCTTATACAAAGTGGCTGATCTTCTCGTTCATGTAGATAAGAATGTGTGAGTCTGGTATGACCTATACGTAGACGAGTAAGAACCACCTCTTCTCGTCTTAATGATCGATAAATGGTATTTTTACTTCATGTAGTTTGTTGAATGTTGCTCTGTCCCATGACATCTGCCATTTAGATAAGATGTATCTGTTGATAAAAGGTTTAAAATTTGTACATGGAAGTGTTAAATTTGAAATACCTAGATCGAGTGAGGTCTTTGCTTTTACATCAGCAGCCTCGTTACCTCTTATGCCAACATGCTGTGGAGCCAACAGAACAAAATTTCCTTAGTTCTCGATGATAACTCATGATGTTTTTCGATCAGGTTCTGAATACTGAGGTTTTTTGAAGCTGTGTGGTTGACAGATTTCAAAACAGAAAGGGAGTCCGAGAAAATAACGAATTTCTTGTTTAAAGAATTATTCCTAACGTAATTTAAGGCAATATCAATAGACTTTGATTCAGCAGTGAAAATAGATGAGCCATCAGGAAGACGGATCTTTTCATGGTGGCTGCCTAATACATACGCACAGCCAACCTTATCTTCAGCTTTGGAGCCATCAGTGTAGATGTGTTCGTAATCTGAAAGTCGCGATTGTACTTCTTGGAGGTTTTGTTTTATCAGATGTGAATCGGATAGTGACTTTTATGTGCTGTGTAAATCGAAAAGAATAGTTGGTTTTGTAATGATGATGATGAGTTCAGGTTTAACGACGCATCAACCCATGAGGGGCATTTGCGTCAAAATGGTGAACTAACATGGTTCTGTAATGAAACGATTATAATGATAAGTCATAAATGCATAAAATGTAAAACTAGAACGAATTAAAAAATTAAAGCAGTTATACTTTGTTAAAAAGATTGATGTGTTTTAAAAACATAAGTATGTTATCAGTTGGTACATTTTCAAATAAGTATCTCAGGTCATTTGTTTGGAAGAATTGACGTCGTGTATGAGAGAATTCAATGCAATCGATCAGAAAGTGTTTTACCGTGAAAGGTTCATTACAGCTGATACAAAATGGCTGATCTTCTCGTTTGAGTAGATAAGAATGTGTGAGTCTAGTATGACCTATACGTAGACGAGTAAGAACCACTTCTTCTCGCCTTAATGATCGATAAATGGTATTTTTACCAAGAACCGGTTTTATTTCATGTAGTTTATTGAATGTCGCTCTGTCCCATGACAGCTGCCATTTGGATAAGATGTACCTGTTGATAAAAGGTTTAAAATCTGTACATGGAAGTTTAAAATTCGAAATTTCTAGATCGAGTGAGGCCTTTGCTTTTACGTCGGCAGCCTCGTTACCTTTCATGCCAACATGGCTGGGGAGCCAACAGAATAAAATTTCCTTAGTTTTCGATAACTCGTGATGTTTTTCTAACACGTTCTGGATTTTGGGGTTTTTTGAAGATGTGTGATTTAGAGATTTCAAAACAGAAAGGGAGTCAGAGAAAATAACGAATTTGTTCTCTAAAGAGTTATTCATTACGTAATCCAGAGCCATATTAATAGCCTTGGATTCAGCAGTGAAAACAGATGAGCCATCAGGAAGACGGATCTTTTCATGGTGGCTGCACGATATATACGCACAGCCAACCTTATCTTCAACTTTTGAGCCATCAGTGTAGATGTGTTGATAATCTGAAAGTCGCGACCGTAATTCTTGGAAGTTTTGTTTCATGAGATGTGAATCAATAAGTGACATTTTGCTGTTGTGTAAATCGAAAAGAATATTTGGTTTAGTAATGCACCAGGATGGAATATCAGAAAAAGAGTGTTTTTGAATGTTTTTAATGTTAATATTAGTAGATTCTAAAAGCGGTGCTATACGAAGGCCAAAGGATTTAATAGCGTTAGGTTTTCTTTCATAATATTCCTGAAAATGTGGTGGAAATGTCACTTCAAAAGCAGGGTTAGATGGGTTAGCAGCAAGTCTGATGGCATGATGATGATGAGTTAAGGTTTAACGACGCGTCAACCCATGAGGGTCATTTGCGTCAAAGTGGTGAACTAACATGGTTCTGTAGTGAAACGATTATAATGATAAGTCATAAATGCATTAAATGTAAAACTAGAAAGAATTTAAAAATTAAAACAGTTATACTTTGTTAAAAATATTGATGTGTTTTAAAAACATAAGTATGTTATCAGTCGGTACATTTTCAAATAAGTATCTCAGGTCATTTGTTTGGAAGAATTGACGTCGTATATGGGAGAATTCAATGCAGTTGATCAGAAGTGTTTCACCGTAAAAGGTTCATTACAGCTGATACAAAATGGCTGATCTTCTCGTTTGAGTAGATAAGAATGTGTGAGTCTAGTATGACCTATACGTAGACGAGTGAGAACCACTTCTTCTCGCCTTAATGATCGATAAAGGGTATTTTTACCAAGAACCGGTTTTATTTCGTGTAGTTTATTGAATGTCGCTCTGTCCCATGACAGCTGCCATTTGGATAAGATGTACCTGTTGATAAAAGGTTTAAAATCTGTACATGGAAGTTTAAAATTCGAAATTTCTAGATAGAGTGAGGCCTTTGCTTTTACGTCGGCAGCCTCGTTACCTTTTATGCCAACATGGCTGGGGAGCCAACAGAACACAATTTCCTTAGTTTTCGAGAACTCATGATGTTTTTCTATCAGGTTCTGAATTTTGGTATTTTTTTGAAGATGTGTGGTTTAGAGATTTCAAAACAGAAAGGGAGTCAGAGAAAATAACGAAATTGTTCACTAAAGAGTTATTCATAACGTAACCCAAAGCCATATCAATAGCCTTGGATTCGGCAGTGAAAATAGATCAGCCATCAGGAAGACGGATCTTTTCATGGTGGCTGCCCGATATATACCCACAGCCAACCTTGTCTTCAACTTTTGAGCCATCAGTGTAGATGTGTTGATAATCTGAAAGTCGCGACTGTAATTCTTGGAAGTTTTGTTTCATGAGATGTGAATCAGAAAGTGACTTTTTGCTGTTGTGTAAATCGAAAAGAATATTTGGTTTAGTAATGCACCAGGATGGAATATCAGAAAAAGAGTGTTTTTGGATGTTTTTAATGTTAATATTAGAAGATTCTAAAAGTGGTGCTATACGAAGGCCGAAGGATTTAATAGCGTTAGGTTTTCTTTCATAATATTCCTGAAATTGTGGTGGAAATGTGACTTCAAAAGCAGAGTTAGAAGGGTTAGCAGCAAGTCTGATGGCATACTGAAGAGACAATTTTTCTCTGCGTACCCATAACGATGGCTCATCTGCTTCCACGTCAAGACTCGATACTGGAGATGTACGAAAAGCTCCCGATGCCAAACGAAGTCCTTGATTATGTACAGTGTCTAACATCTGTAGATAAGATTTTCTAGCAGATCCATATACGATGGACCTAAATCAAGTTTTGATCGAATTAAAGAACGATACAGGTGAAGAAGTTGTTCTGTCCGCTCCCCAACTTGTGTGAGATAAAACTTTTAAAAGGTTTAATGCTTTTAAACATTTCGCTTTCAAGTATTTTATATGGGGTATGAAGGAGAGTTTTTTATCAAATATAACCCCAAGAAATTTTGATTCAGCAACAACTGGTATTTGAGATCCATATATGTAGAGCGCTGGATCGTTGTGTATTTTCCGTTGTTGACACTAATGAACGCACTGAGTTTTCGATTTGGAAAATTTAAAGCCATTTCTAGTTGCCCAGTCTTCAATTCTATTTAGACATTGCTGTAGATGTCTTTCTATTGTGCGCATATTTTTCGAGCGAAAACAAATACAAAAATCATCAACGTACAAAGAACCATCTGTTTTGTAATCCAGACAGTTTATAATATCGTTTAATTTCACGTTGAATAACGTGGTTGAAAGTATTGCTCCTTGAGGAACGCCCTGTTCTTGATCATAGAGATCAGACAGGGTCGATCCTACACGCACTTGTATTGTACGATCTTCAAGAAAACTTTTAATAAAGTTTGGTAGTCTTCCTATCATACCAAAGTTATGTAGGTCTTTTAAAATTCCATATCGCCAAGTGGTATCATAGGCTTTTTCCAAATCGAAAAATACAGCGACTACATGTTCTCGTTTGATAAAAGCATCACGGATAAATGTTTCTAGTCTAACCAAATTATCATTGGTACTACGTTCAGCTCGGAATCCCGACTGAAGGTTTGTTATAAGATTGTTAGATTCTAAGTACCAAACAAGTCGTTTGTTTATCATTCTCTCTAGTGTTTTGCAAAGGCAACTTGTTAGCGCTATTGGTCTGTAGTTTGTTGGTTCTGCATGATCTTTCCCTGGTTTGGGAATAGGTATAATTGTGGCCAAACGCCAGCTTTCTGGAAAAACTCCTGTTGTCCATATACCGTTAAAAATATGTAAAAGTGTGTCAAGGGCGGTTTCGGGAAGGTGTTTAAGCATCTGGTAATGGATGTCATCAGGGCCTGTAGCTGTATCTTTTGATACTGCGATAGCATCTTTAAGTTCTGTAATGTTAAACAGGCTGTTATATTCTTCAGTATTTGAAGAGGTGAAATTAAGTTTGATTTTTCTTCTTGTTTTTTGATGTTTTGAAACTTCTCAGAATAATTCCGAGATGAAGAATTATCCAAAAAAGTTTCGCCAAGTGTGTTTGCTATCTCTTCCTTTGATGTGGCCTTTGTTCCACGTTTTGTATTTAACTGGGTGAAACTGGGTGCTTTTGATTTACCAGATATTTTTCGTATCATGTCCCAAACCTTTTTAATTGGAGTTTTATAATTTAAATTCGAAACGTAAGATTTCCATGATTTGCGTTTGGACGCCTTTATTGTTCGACGAGCCTTTGCTCTGAAATTCTTTACGATTCAGGTTCTCCTTTGTTGGATATTTGCAGAACTTTGATAATGCTTGCTTGCGCTCTTTTATGGCATCTTTGCATTCATCATTGTACCATGGCTTGCTTTTCTTTGGATTTGTCGAGGTTTTCGGTATACTTTTGTTAGAGATTTCGAGAAGAGAAGAAGTAAAATCATCTAGAGGATCCAATGAATTGTTAAACTTATCTATTTTGAGACTTTCTTCACATAATGAGTGATATAATTCCCAATTTGCTTTATTTAGTTTCCACTTTGCATTGTGATCGTTTTGGAATTATTTACGCTTTCAATAATAACAGGGGTGATCACTTCCATGTTGATCTTCACTGACCGTCCAATCGAAATCCAGCAGTAGAGATGGATGACATAGTGAAAGATCTAAAGAAGAAAAATTTCCAGTTGCAGGATGGAGACAGGTGTGAGATTTGTCATTCATAAGACAAAGATCGTTTTTGGTTATAAAGTCTTCAATAATATTACCTTTAGGGTTGTTATCTTTACATCCCCGAAGGATATTGTGACCATTGAAGTCACCAACTAGTATATAGGGTGAAGGGAGTTGTTTGAGTAAAGTGTCTAAATGTTCGGTCTCTAAATGAAAATTTGGAGGTATATACACAGAACAAATAGTAATTTCTTTATCTAAAGTGACAGAAACCTCAACGGCTTGAAGATTGGTTACAAGTTTAATTTCTCGCTGGGGACATGAAGAGTGAACTAAGATTGAGCTTCCACCAGACGGCCTCTGACCTTCTGAATATATATAATTGTATGTAATGAAATCTCTGATATTTAATTGATCATCAGTTTTTAAAAAAGTTTCTGGCAAGCAAAAAACTGATGGACTCAATAAAGATAAAAGTAATAAGATCTCGTTATAGTTTGACTTTAGACCTCGACAGTTCCACTGTATTATTTTGTGATTTGAATTCATTTTAGAGTTGTTAAATTTTAGTTAGACTAGCAACTAAGGACATGTTATTGGTGATTTTGATCTATTATTACTATTATTGACGTGTGAATGTTCTGATGATCTCGATCTATTTCTGTTAGTTCGTGGGCGATCTGGAGCTTCTCCTAACTCCATATCATCGCTACTGTCACTCAAAGATCCGAATCTGTTATGTTGTTGAATAACATTATTTGAACCTTTTTGTTCCCTGTTTGATGTGCTTGGTCCTTGTGTTCCTTGACTAGATTTTGATTTTGTTTCTTTCGTAGGTGGAGAGGATTTGCTTCTTTCTTGTCTTTCTTTCTGTTGTTGTTTCTTCCAATCTTTTCTTATCATCTCGATGGTGGCTTTTTTCAGGCCACCCTCTCCGTTTTTCTCCTCAATAGGTGTCTTTGTTTGATTTTTGTTTGTGGTGTTTGTTTGACCTTTTTGTTTCTGCAGATCTTCTGTTTTGCTGTTTGTGTTTGTTGTATTTGATTGTACTGCAGAGTCGAGAAAAGTGATCGGATCAGTTTGAGTGGCAGTATCAACCACAGAAACCTTTCTCATAGAAGACTGGGTGATGTTGGCATAACTGATTCCAGGTATTGGAGTTGGGGCCTCAACAAGTTTCCGCGCTTCAACGAAAGAAATATTTCTGGTAAACTTAAGACGTAGAATTTCCTTTTCTTTGCGCCAAATTCGGCATTCTTTAGAGTCAGCACTGTGTTTTTCACCACAATTGACACAGTGTAATTCGTTGTTAACATCTACTTTCGAGGTGTTCTCCTGTTTGACCGCATTTCGAACAGATAGGGTCTTTAGAACACCTATCCTCATGGTGTCCATATTTTTGACAATTATGACAACGCAAGGGATTTGGTACGTAGACTTCTACGTTGACTCTAATGTATGCCAGTTTTGACCGTTTTGGGTAAAACTGGCGTATTGAAAGTAAAAACAAAGGTGTTTGTGTCTTTTAACTCTCCCTTTCGTTTTATTTTGAATCTTTTTACTCCAGTAACTCCTTGAGATCTTGTGCCCTCGAGAATCTCCTCCTCGCCGCAATTCCTCAATTCGGGACAACGAATTACCCCTTTTGAGGAATTAAGCGAGGTATGGGGGTACACTCGGACTTTCAAGTCGTGAAAAGTTTGTGCACGAAGAAGATTCTCGGCATGGGCTTTCTTGGATACCTCAATGAGTAACTGGTTCGATCTGTTTAGTTTTTTTGTTTTCCGGTTCACCAGCTATACTCTGTATGACCTTTTGTATCCAAAAAGGGGACAGAGATGTTATCTGTCTGCCCTCTTCTTTGCTTTCAACTAAAATGAAGCGTGGAAAATGTTAATGAGACGTATCATTTGTTGAGGTAGTTGGAGGTTAAGAATTTTCGTCAAAATCTGAATTATCAGTGTCTGGGGTTTGTTTAGTTCTTTTTCTTTTATCATTACCCATGATGAAGTTTGCTCTCCGCCCACCACGGAGCCCAACAAGGGAACACATAAATGGAGTGGCTTTCCTACTCACATGTGCTAGAGATACACAGAAGATATACTCGCACGAGCAAAATGCTGCACGATTGACCCGTTAAGCCGCCGCCTTCTTAGGATTGGAAAGATTGAGAAATAAGAATTATGGGCAAACGGTGAGTATCAGTATGATACAAAAGACAAGAGAAAGAAAAGATTTTTTCCTAGGGCTTGGCGCGACCAGCCGATTGACCGTGCCGGGTCTCACGGACACCCTTCTACACCGAAATCTAGGCCAAAGAGGCGTGTTGAGCTATCAGGAGAGAACAAACTCCCAACAACTCTCAACCTCCAGGATCCCTTCTTCCGGCTTACGGGTTGCCACCCACGGCAAACGGGTGGTATTTCTTCTTCGCTCTTCCCAAAGGGGACAATTACTGCTCACCAAGCTAGCAACGTTCCCAGTGGGAATTGAGCCCCCAGGGCCTCGACAAGGCGGAAAGTTTAATACCCAGGGGCGGATAATTTAATACCCAGGGGATACACATAATAGGAAATGGTAAAATAACACGTACAACCTGACAGGTTAATAAACTGAGCAGCGCAATGAATACCTTGCACTGAAGAACAATGGGAATTATACCTATGCACGAGTTAAATTATGCAAATGCACTCCTTGATTTCCAACAAACGTTACTCTTGTTATAACTGCATTGGGTATCAGTTATTGCAGCGTTTCTGCAGTATACACGGAACAACTGATTTGCTTAGTCTCATGTGCATCATTTAATGCAAAATGTATTTTGTTTTTACTCCATATCTGAATCAAGAAAAGCAGTTTCTTTTTCTGGAATTATTGTTGTAAAATGGAAATTGTTTGTTTCTGTTGAGGTTTTACGGCCCAGTCAACCCAATGGGGTCATGTCGAGCGCGGTCAGTTTACCTAACCACACGTTTACTGGGCAGGCTTAGTCCTCTAAGCGGTTAACCAGTATTGTGCACATTTTCCGCCAGAAACTGACAACTGCCCTTCTTGAATCAGCGGAAGGGAGAGAATGACTGTAGAAAATTTCATGATCAATCTCCACGAAAGACTGTTGCCGACCTCGGCGGGGGTTGAACCCGCGACCTCCTGGTCTCCAGTCGGACGGCGCATCCAACTGAGCCACCGAGGCCGGCGGTAAAATGGAAATATCTTCGTATATTTGATGAGTTTTATACATTGAATGCAAATCTTATAACCATGCCTGAAGTTTCAGTAATTGCTCCTTTTTGTCTGCTGAATATTTGCATATCAGAGGAAAATATTATTGTGTCAGTGCCTGCTGAATCTTTGTGAATACTAGAAGTACTGAATGAGTATTTATACTAAGCTGGTTTATCCTTGATAAGACTTTGGATTAATATGTGCTTTGCAGCTTATGTTTTGAGCATGTTTTAGTATTTCTAAAGGTGAACGAGTTTGATTGCTTGATGGAACTTGATAAGCCAAGCGTGTAAAAGGTGACTCACGAGAACATATTTATATAATTGAGATCAAGTTGATTGTTCATAAAACAGGTGTTTCATGATGATATTCTAGAAAGTATGGCACACAATCAAGATCAGTAGGTAGCTGCATTGTGATTGATGTTTTATCATTAAATTTCAATATTTCTAGATTAAATTTATGGTTTCGGCTACCTCACAGTCTCCATGGTAACACGTATAAATCGTGTATTAAAACAGATGAATATTTTTATAGTTGTGTTCAGTACTTATTTAAGCCATGGCTATTGCAAAATAAGTCATACAGTGCGAAAGTATACGAAGGGTGTTTGTACTATTCGAATCTGGAAACTAGTTTCTAATCAGATAGATACATTAAAGCATTTTATACAGTAGCTGCACATTATTTGACTTAATAATGCAAAGTTCTAGGAGCTTTATGATGATGATGAGTTCAGGTTTAACGACGCATCAACCCATGAGGGTCATTTGCGTCAAAATAGTGAACTAAGATGGTTCTGTAATGAAACGATTATAATATTAAGTCATAAATGCATAAAATGTAAAACTAGAACGAATTTAAAAATTAAAGCAGTTATACTTTGTTAAAAAGATTGATGTGTTTTAAAAACATAAGTATGTTATCAGTTGGTACATTTTCAAATAAGTATCTCAGGTCATTTGTTTGGAAGAATTGACGTCGTATATGAGAGAATTCAATGCAATCGATCAGGAAGTGTTTTACCGTAAAAGGTTCATTACAGCTGATACAAAGTGGCTGATCTTCTCGTTTGAGTAGATAAGAATGTGTGAGTCTAGTATGACCTATACGTAGACGAGTAAGAACCACTTCATCTCGCCTTAATGATCGATAAATGGTATTTTTACCAAGAACCGGTTTTATTTCATGTAGTTTATTGAATGTCGCTCTGTCCCATGACAGCTGCCATTTGGATAAGATGTACCTGTTGATAAAAGGTTTAAAATCTGTACATGGAAGTTTAAAATTCGAAACTTCTAGATCGAGTGAGGCCTTTGCTTTTATGTCGGCAGCCTCGTTACCTTTTATTCCAACATGGCTGGGGAGCCAACAGAATAAAATTTCCTTAGTTTTCGATAACTCGTGATGTTTTTCTATCACGTTCTGGATTTTGGGATTTTTTGAAGATGTGTGATTTAGAGATTTCAAAACAGAAAGGGAGTCAGAGAAAATAACGAATTTGTTCTCTAAAGAGTTATTCATAACGTAATCCAAAGCCATATCAATAGCCTTGGATTCAGCAGTGAAAATAGATGAGCCATCAGGAAGACGGATCTTTTCATGGTGGCTGCCCGATATATACGCACAGCCAACCTTATCTTCAACTTTTGAGCCATCAGTGTAGATGTGTTGATAATCTGAAAGTCGCGACTGTAATTCTTCGAAGTTTTGTTTCATGAGATGTGAATCAGACAGTGACTTTTTGCTGTTGTGTAAATCGAAAAGAATATTTGGTTTAGTAATGCACCAGGATGGAGTATCAGAAAAAGAGTGTTTTTGAATGTTTTTAATGTTAATATTAGTAGATTCTATAAGTGGTGCTATACGAAGGCCGAAGGATTTAATAGCGTTAGGTTTTCTTTCATAATATTCCTGAAATTGTGGTGGAAATGTGACTTCAAAAGCAGGGTTAGAAGGGTTTGCAGCAAGTCTGATGGCATACTGTAGAGACAATTTTTCTCTGCGTAGCCATAACGATGGCTCATCTGCTTCCACGTTAAGACTCGATACTGGAGATGTACGAAAAGCTCCCAAATGCCAAACGAAGTCCTTGATTATGTACAGTGTCTAACATCTGTAGATAAGTTTTTCTAGCAGATCCATATACGATGGACCCATAATCAAGTTTTGATCGAATTAAAGAACGATACAGGTGAAGAAGAGTTGTTCTGTCCGCTCCCCGACTTGTGTGAGATAAAACTTTTAAAAGGTTTAATGCTTTTAAACATTTCGCTTTCAAGTATTTTATATGGGGTATGTAGGAGAGTTTTTTATCAAATATAACCCCAAGAAATTTAGATTCAGCAACAACTGGTATTTGAGATCCATATATGTAGAGCGCTGGATCGTTGTGTATTTTCCGTTGTTGACAGAAATGAACGCACTGAGTTTTCAATTTGGAAAATTTAAAGCCATTTCTAGTTGCCCAGTCTTCAATTCTATTTAGACATTGCTGTAGATGTCTTTCTATTGTGCGCATATTTTTCGAGCGAAAACAAATACAGAAATCATCAACGTACAAAGAACCATCTGTTTTGTAATCCAGACAGTTTATAATATCGTTTAATTTCACGTTGAATAACGTGGTTGAAAGTATGGCTCCTTGAGGAACGCCCTGTTCTTGATCATAGAGATCAGACAGGGTCGATCCTACACGCACTTGTATTGTACGATCTTCAAGAAAACTTTTAATAAAGTTTGGTAGTCTTCCTTTCATACCAAAGTTATGTAGGTCTTTTAAAATTCCATATCGCCAAGTGGTATCATAGGCTTTTTCCAAATCGAAAAATACAGCGACTACATGTTCTCGTTTGATAAAAGCATCACGGATAAAAATTTCTAGTCTAACCAAATTATCATTGGTACTACGTTCAGCTCGGAATCCCGACTGAAGTTTTGTTATAAGATTGTTAGATTCTAAGTACCAAACAAGTCGTTTGTTTATCATTCTCTCTAGTGTTTTGCAAAGGCAACTTGTTAGCGCTATTGGTCTGTAGTTTGTTGGTTCTGCATGATCTTTCCCTGGTTTGGGAATAGATATAATTGTGGCCAAACGCCAGCTTTCTGGAAAAACTCCTGTTGTCCATATACCGTTGAAAATATGTAAAAGTGTGTCAAGGGCGGTTTCGGGAAGGTGTTTAAGCATCTGGTAATGGATGTCATCAGGGCCTGTAGCTTTATCTTTTGATACTGCGATAGCATCTTTAAGTTCTGTAATGTTAAACAGGCTGTTATATTCTTCAGAATTTGAAGAGGTGAAATTAAGTTTGATTTTTTCTTCTTGTTTTTTGATGTTTTGAAACTTCTCTGAATAATTCCGAGATGAAGAATTATCCAAAAAAGTTTCGCCAAGTGTGTTTGCTATCTCTTCCTTTGATGTGGCCTTTGTTCCACGTTTTGTATTTAACTGGGTGAAACTGGGTGCTTTTGATTTACCAGATATTTTTCGTATCATGTCCCAAACCTTTTTAATTGGAGTTTTATAATTTAAATTCGAAACGTAAGATTTCCATGATTTGCGTTTGGAGGCCTTTATTGTTCGACGAGCATTTGCTCTGAAATTCTTTACTTTATTCAGGTTCTCCTTTGTTGGATATCTGCAGAACTTTGATAATGCTTGCTTGCGCTGTTTTATGGCATCTTTGCATTCATCATTGTACCATGGCTTGCTTTTCTTTGGATTTGTCGAGGTTTTCGGTATACTTTTATTAGCTATGTCAAGAAGAGAAGAAGTAAAATCATCTAGAGGGTCCAAGGAATTGTCAAACTGATCTATTTTGAGACTTTCTTCGCATAATAAGTGGTATAATTCCCAATTTGCTTTATTTAGTTTCCACTTTGCGTTGTGATCATTCGTGGAATTATTTACGCTTTCAATAATAACAGCGAAGTGATCACTTCCATGTTGGTCTTCACTGACCGTCCAGTCGAAGTCCAGCAGGAGAGATGGGTGACATATGGAAAGATCTAAAGAAGAAAATTTTCCTGTTGCAGGATGGAGATAAGTGTGAGATTTGTCATTCATAAGACAAAGATCGTTTTTGGTTATAAAGTCTTCAATAATATTACCTTTAGGGTTGTTATCTTTACATCCCCAAAGGATATTGTGACCATTGAAGTCACCAACTAGTATACAGGGAGTTGTTTCAGTAAAATGTCTAAATGTTCGGTCTCTAAATGAAAATTCGGAGGTATATACACAGAACAAATAGTAATTTCTTTATCTAAAGTAACAGAAACCGCAACGGCTTGAAGATTGGTTACAAGTTTAATTTCTCGCTGCGGACATGAAGAGTGAACTAAGATTGAGCTTCCACCAGACGGCCTCTGGCCTTCTGAATATATATAATTGTATGTATTGAAATCTCTGATATTTAATTGATCATCAGTTTTTAAAAAAATTTCTTGCAAGCAAAAAACTGATGGATTCAATAAGGATAAAAGTAATAAGATCTCGTTATAGTTTGACTTTAGACCTCGACAGTTCCATTGTATTATTTTGTGATTTGAATTCATTTTAGAGTTGTTAGATTTTAGTTAGACTAGCAACTAAGGATATGTTATTGGTGATTTTGATCTATTATTACTATTGTTGACGTGTGAATGTTCTGATGATCTCGATCTATTTCCGTTAGTTCGTGGGCGATCTGGAGCTTCTCCTAACTCCATATCATCGCTACTGTCACTCAAAGATCCGAACCTGTTATGTTGTTGAATAACATTATTTGAACCTTTTCGTTCTCTGATGTGCTTGGTCTTTGTGTTCCTTGACTAGATTTTGATTTTGTTTCTTTCGTAGGTGGAGATGATTGACTTCTTGCTTGTCTTTCTTTCTTTCTGTTGTTGTTTCTTCCAATCTTTTCTTATCATCTCAATAGTGGCTTTTTTCAGGCCACCATCTCCTTTTTTCTCTTCAGAAGGTGTCTTTGTTTGATTTTTGTTTGTAGTGTTTGTTTGACCTTTTTGTTTCTGCAGATCTTCTGTTTGGCTGTTTGTGTTTGTTGAACTTGATTGAACTGCAGAGTCGAGAATATTGATCGGATCGGTTTGAGTGGCAGTATCAACCACAGAAACCTTTTTCATAGAAGACTGGGTGATGTTGGCATAACTGATTCCAGGAATTGGAGTTGGGGCCTCAACAAGTTTCCGCGTTTCAATGAAAGAAATATTTCTGGTAAACTTAAGACGTAAGATTTCTTTTTCTTTGTGCCAAACTTGGCATTCTTTAGAGTCAGCACTGTGTTTTTCACCACAATTGACACAGTGCAGTTCGTTTCTACATTGACTTTCTGGGTGTTCTGCTACCTGACCGCATTTCGAACAGATAGGGTCCTTAGAACACCTATCCTCATGGTGTCCATATTTCTGGCAATGATGACAACGCAAAGGATTTGGTATGTAGACTTCTACGTTGACTCTAAAGTATGCTACTTTTATTGTTTTTGGTAGAACTGATGTATTGAATTTAAAGACAAAGGTGTTTGTGTTTTTTAACTCTCCGTTTCGTTTAACTTTGAATCGTTTTATTGCAGTTACTCCTTGAGATCTTGTGCCTTCGAGAATCTCCTCCTCGCTGCAATTCCCCAATTCTGGGCAACGAATTACCCCCTTTGAGGAGTTCAGCGAAGTATGAGGGTACACCCGGACTTTCAAGTCGTGAAAAGTCTGTGCACGTAGAAGATTCTCGGCATGGGCTTTCCTGGATACCTCAATGAGTAGCTGATTCGACCTGTGTAGTTTCTTTATGTTTTCCGGCTCACCAGCTATACTTTGAATGACTTTTTGTATTACAAACGGAGATAAAGATGTTACTGGTTTGTTTTCTTCCTTGCTTTCAACTAAAATGAAACGCGGAAAATGTTGAGATGATGTCTCTTTGGTAGAGGTTGTTGGAGGTTGAGTGCTTTCGTTAACATCTGAAATATCAGATTCTGAACATTGTTTAGTTCTTTTTCTTCGATTAGAACCCATGATAAAGATGTATTAAAATTCGTCCTCCATGCTCTCCGCCCACCACGGAGCCCAACAAGGGAACACATCAATGGAGTGGTTTTCCTACTCACTTGTGCTAGAGATACACAGAAGATATACTCGCCCGAGCAAAATGCTGCACGACTGACCCGTTAAGCCGCCGCCTTCTTAGGATTGGAAAGGTTAAGAAAAAAGAATTATGGGCAAACGGTGAGTATCAGTATGATACAAAAGACAAGGAAGAGAAAGAAAAGATATTTCCTAGGGCTTGGCGCGACCAGCCGATTGACCGTGCCGGGTCTCACGGACACCCTTCTACACCGAAATCCAGGCCAAAGAGGCGTGTTGAGCCATCAGGAGAGACCAAACTCCCAATAACTCTCAACCTCCAGGATCCCTTCTTCCGGCTTACGGGCTGCCACCCACGGCAAACGGGTGGTATTTTCTCTTCGCTCTTCCCAAAGGGGACAATTACTGCTCACCACGCTAGCAACGTTCCCAGTGGGAATTGAGCCCCCAGGGCCTCGGCAAGGCGGAAAGTTTAATACCCAGGGGATAAAGAAGATACTTTCCATTATGGTATACGCACACTGATATTTTTATAAACGGTAAGCGTAAACAAGAGGCCCACGGGCCACGGGTCGCTCACCTGAGTGACATACTCACTGCAGATATGCAGATGTTATGCAACATTTTTCCAATCCTGTCATCGCAACTAATGAAAAGATCATCCTAATTTTGAAGAAGAATATTATGGCATGACAGTCAATGGAGCGTGACCATTTGAACAAATTCTCAATCACATTTTAACAGTAGGATCAATGTGAAATTTGGTGGCAATTGCCTAAGTGGTTTCTGAAGAATCATGATTTTAAACAGCACAGTGGCAGGAAAATATAATAAACATAAACAAGATGGTAGCTATCTTGGATTTCCAATCCGAATGATTTTAGCTACTGTTGATCTACAAGTCACCTCGATACTTCCAATGAACTTTTGAGTCGATTGCCCTTTCGGTTCAGGAGAAAAAGTTCAAAACAGATTTTCAAGATGGCCGCTATAGCCGCAATTTGAGATTTCCTATCACAACGATTTGAGCTATTTTTGATCTACAAGTCACCCCGATGCTTCCTACCAAGTTTCGAGTCAATTGGCCTTTCAGTTCAGAAGAAGGGTAAAATAGATTCTCAAGATGGCCGCCATATTGGATATCCGATCGGGAACGATTTTAGCTATTTTTATATCAACAAGTCATCCTGATGCTTCCTACGAATTTTCAAATCAACTGGCACTTTGGTTCAGGAAAATAAGCGAACAAAAAAATTTCAAGATGGCCGCCACATGACGACCATCTTGGATTTCCGATACAAACAATTTAAGCTATTTTAGATCTACAAGTCACCGGAATGCTTCCTACCAAGTTTCAAGTCAAACGGCCGTTCAGTTCAGGAGCAGAAGCGATTAATATATTTTCAAGATGGCTGTCATGGCAGCCATCTTAAATTTCTGAAGGGGATGATTTTAGCTATTTTTGATCTACAGGTCACCCTGATGCTTCCTACATAGTTTAAAGTCAATAAGCCTTTCGGTTCAGGAGAAGTAAAAAATAGATTTTCAAGATGGCGGCCATGTTGGATTTCCAATCGAACGATTTTAGCCATTTTTAATCTATAAGTCACCTCGATGCTTCCTACCAAGTTTCAAGTCAATTGGCTTTTGGGTTTAGGAGAAGTGAAAAAAAGATTTTCAAGATGGCCACCATGGCGGCCATCTTGGATTTCCGATCAGCATGATTTTAGCTATTTTTGATCTACAAGTTACCCTGATGCTTCCTGCCAAGATTGGAGTCAATTGGCATTTCGGTTCAGGAGAAGCAAAAAATAATAAGATTTTCAAGACGGTGGCCATGGCGGCCATCTTGGATTTCCGATTGGAACGATTTTAGCTATTTTTGATCTATATGTCACCCCAATGCTTCTTACCAAGTTTCGAGTCAATTGGCATTTGGGGTTAGGAATAGAAGCGAAAAATAGATTTTCAAGATGGCCACCATGGCGGCCATCTTGGATTTACGATCGGCACGATTTTAAACATTTTTGATCTACAAGTCACCCCACCCCGATGCTTCCTAGTAAGTTTGGAGTCAATTGGCCTTTCGGTTCAGGAGAGGAGGCAAAAAATAGATTTTCAAGATGGATGCCATGGCGGCCATCTTGGATTTCCTATCAAAACGATTTTAGCTATTTTTGATCTATGTCACCCCAATGCTTCCTACCATATTTGGAGTCAATTGGCTTTTGGATTTAGGAGAAGAAGCGAAAAATAGATTTTCAAGATGGCGGCCATCTTGGATTTCCGATCGGCACGATTTTAGCTACTTTTGATCTACAAGTCACCCTGAAGTGATACTTCTTAGCAAGTTTGGAGTCAATTGGCCTTTCAGTTCAGGAGAAGAAGCGAAAAATAGATTTTCAAGACGGCTGCCATGGCGGCCATCTTGGATTTCCGATCGGCACGATTTTAGCTATTTTTGATCTACAAGTCACCTCGATGCTTCCCAGCAAGTTTGGAGTCAATTGGCCATTTCGGTTCAGGAGAAGAAGTGAAAAATAGATTTTCAAGATGGCTGCCATGGCGGCCATCTTGGATTTCCGATCGGCACGATTTTAGCTATTTTTGATCTACAAGTCACCCCGATGCTTCCTACCAGGGTGTAGGAGGAGTAGGCTTTTAAAGCAATTGTTGACGCCGCACGACGCACGACGGACGACGGACATTGACTGACCACAATAGCTCACCATGAGCACTTCGTGCTCAGGTGAGCTAAAAAGACAGTCATTTAACGTTGTGTATTGTCATTGTTTATAGGAAAATAATTCCTTATGAGTATTATGTTTACAGACATGTATCATTAGTAAGGGGCGAAAATGATGTAACAAATCCAAATACTCAACTCAATGTAAATACAGTAGTTATTATGATATAGCCCCTACCTACTTTTCTAGGAGAACAAATTCAAAATTGAGTTCTACCTATCAGAATGTCTATTTTAGCCCCAAATTTGGACTAAATACTGTCATTTTAGCAGCAAGAAATTGTAACGCTTACAGAGCGTATATCAGAATAAATAAGGTAAGTATAAATCTTGAGTTGATTGACAGATGTGGGCACATATACGTGGAACATGACAAGATTATCAGCTCTCTCTCTCTCGCTTTATCTCTCTCTATATATAATATAGTGTGATTAATAGCAACCAACCAACGAGTTGTAGTTGGTTGCTTTATGGCAGTATTCTGTTCTATTCAAAAATTGCTATACTAAGGCTGATTTTTTTGTGTAACCGGAAGTTGTGAATATGAACCTTTAAATACGTCACTTCCGTTTTCAGCGTTTGTTTACAATCACCCGGTGAGAGCAACTGTTAAACCTAACAGATATCACGTTTCCATGCTAAAAACAAATAAAAATCAGGCATAGGCGAGATTTTAAGGTAAGAATAAAACACACAATAGTTTTGTCAGTATTTGCGGTGGTATTCCAGAAGAACGTATACCTTGCGCGCGCGCAACGTGACATCCGGTTGAAACGAAAGTAGAAAAAGCTCCACTGATATCTGAGCATTATCGCATATCTAGAGTGAAAATAAGACTATCCAAACAGTTCTTAACGGTAATTTGAGGGGGATTTGGGTTTTACGACCCTTTCAAGAATATTTCACTTAAATCGAGCTGATCGTTCATCAAAAGTGGGCGAAAACCGAACCTGCAGAAAAAAAAAAAACAGCTGACCATTCATAATCAGAACTTGGCTTTCCCACATATGACCCAAGGGAGGCTCGAACCGCAGCAGTGAGAAACCTAATGGATTAAGAGTCGGTTCTCTTATCCACTAGGCTACGGAGGCCCGCAGGGGGGAGGGTGGTTGGGGGGCATTCCAGCTGTCAGATTCAACATTGTCTCAGTAGACCTTGATCTTATTCAATCCTACTTTTAACTAACACACAAATTTATTTTTTTTTAAACAATCATCATTTAACATGACTTTCCACAATAATGTTTCAGGCCATACAATATGTTGATACTCTAGCATAAACTCCAGACCTTCCATACCCTACATCATTGACTACTGTGCTTTTGACCTCTTTCAGAAAGTCATTGTTTGCTTGACGCTTTACACAGAAGAAGTAAATTTGCAAATTTTTGTCATGATTTAATGCAAAACCATTTGTCGTAACTACCTATGTACAAAAAGTTTTATTCTAGTTATTGGTTTTTAAAAAATCAAATATTTTCACTTTTTTCCATAGTAAAAATGAAGCCAAATCATGCAGAAATCTGTAGGGTAGGTAACTTGGAGCCAAATTTTCAACAAGTTCCACTTGTTCAATTTTTCTGAAATTTTCACAATATTGTTGTAAAACATCAATAATTTAAATTCAGCAAAGAAAAGTAAAAAATATTTTCTTAGACAAAAAATCACTTTACTATAGAAATAGCATAGGCCAGACGAACTTTTGGCCGTAACTTTATTTTTTTTGTAGATATTTGAGAACAAAACACAGAAACATAAAAGACAAATGGTTTCTGACAAGATACAGAACAAAATATTTTCATTTAAAATAAAACGCCAAGCAAAAAACGTCTTTCCAAGAGATGTCGAAAGGACAGTAATTCACTGAATGATACTCCAAATATTTAGCATTTTGTGACAAATTTTGATTTTTATGCATAAAATTGTAAGTGAAAACTGTTTTTCTTCAAAATCAGCTGTAATGTTAGTCATTTCTTATTAATTTTAATGTGGCATAAATTTAAGAAAGATTTGTTTTCATATTATTCTAAGAAGGTGATTGATTGTGTTGGGGTTTAACGACACGTCAACCCTTGAGGGTCATTTTGTGTCGTCTCCCAGAGAAAGGGAGAAAAGAGATAGAAGAGATAGTAGAGATGAAAGCGGGGGACAGCAAAGAAAGAGGAACAGGAATGAAAGTGAAGAAACAGAAGAAATAAAAACATTCCCCCTCTACCCTTACCCACTACAAGGATAGCAGGCCTTGCCCAACTGTAAGCCAATATCAGCTGGACGCCCCGGTGATGTAAGATACACAGCACCTTTGCACCACCCAACCACCCCATCTAAGAAGGTGAACGGAATTATGAGAACATGCCGTAGGTCTGGGTTTACTCTGTCGCTGACCAATATTCCGGTATACTCTCCATATGACAGACCACTATATTCAAGGTTACTGACTGATATGCCAGCAGGGATCAACTTTAGCACTTGCTAACTTGCTAAATGCTGGTTAATTTCATCAAAAAGAAAGCTGCAATTTCCATCACTTGCTAACTCTAGCAAGTTGGAAAAATTTTCTTCAATTGGCTGAACCTGAGGCATTGTTGCAGAAGTTTTGCAATTTCTTTTCCAAAGGCAATAACAATATTTTTCTTACTTTTCCCGTAAAGCAGGTTTTGACATTACATGCAAACTGTCTAAACCTGTTCTCTGTGAAAATAAGAAAAATATTTTAAAATGTCTGCTGTAATTTTACCCAGAGTGCTAAGATTTAAAGCCACATTTAACAGTATTTACAAGTGTGAAAAAGCAAGTTGGGACAAAGAAATATCATTTGATTTCCGTTTCTGTTACATTACAGTATTTACCCATAGTATTCAGACACCTCAACTCCTTACCATACTTAACTAAAATTTGAACAAGTACAACTTACTACCCAATGTTGTATGGCTGTAACGATACAGTCAGCTCACGATACGATATGTATTGCGATACTTGCCTAACGATTCGATACATATCACGATACTACTTTCATGCATAAGTCAGAGGTTGAAAGTTTTAATACTCTTGGAAAACAGGTTCAAAACCATCTCAGAGGTTCATTATTGTGTAAAAATGCCTGTGTAAGATGACCCATTTTGTCATATAAGTGATCAGTGTATTTCAGTAACAGTTTAGATCTTTGTAATTTGTTATAAAAATGGTCCTGAAATACGTTAAAGCTACTATTTTCTTTGGAAATTGTACTTTTGGGCGTATCGTCAGGTATTGCGATACTAGCCCCACGATACAATACTCGTATCATGAGACCAAGTATCGTGATACGATACAATTTCAATGAATCGTTACGCCTCTACAATGTTGTGTCTAATAATAGCTGAATGAGTGGCAAACAGTGTATACCCTGATGAGACACCACATTTTCATCTGGGTCTACACTGTTTGCTCAGGCCTGTAAGGGCAAGGTAAAGTGCAGTAAAGTATAACATATGGTAAGAGTCATGCTGAGACGACAGGTAAAATTATGACCAAATCTTCAGTGATTACTAATCGATTATCAATCACAATGGCAGGACTGATTATCATGTTAATCATCTTTTCAATTCTGATTAGCCAGCCCTATGCACAGCACATAAATTATAACAAAATATGTGCAAAGCATTCCAGAATATGTGCACAGCACATACTAGAATATATTGCTCAACACATACCAAAGTATGTGCATAGTACATAACATTAGTACATAACATATGCAAATAGTACCATATGTGAAAGGTCAGTATAGGTCTGCCGGCATTAGCATTGCAGTACAGTTGATCGTTATCTGGACCTTGCTTATCTCGAAGTGAAAATCTTGTCCCTGGCTAAACATGAAAATCTTACAACAGGTTAAAAAAAATTGTGGAAAAGAGGAGAAATTGGTCCACAATTTCCACAATATTTTCAATATATCTCTAAACTAAAAAGTCCAGTTACATATAAATTTGCTAAATATGGTTGTTGGAATTATGTTTTCCTCACTTCTGCAAATCTGATATGTCGAGCTACGGATATCTCAAAGTATTTCAAAGAGTCCTTTGGAATTCGAGATAACAAGGGTCAACTGTACATATAATTAACAACACAGTTTAAGTATCTTATTCTTAATATGTAAAGCAAAATTTAGCTTCAAGCCACCATGTTTATTATGTTAAAAGGATTCAAATGACATAAGGTGACATTTAATTTATGTGTGGTGATATTTTTCAGGAATTCTATTCAGCCTACAGCGAGCCACTGAAGACCTTCAACTGAAAGGGGATATGCCAGAAAAGACCATCACATAGATCATTGATGACATGCTCAGTTTTGTTCAGGAATGGTAAGCAGAAATATCTTATATGTAAATCACTTTTCACTTTATGATTTTATAAAATGAACCATGCATCACTTTTTAGACCCCGCCACACGATAATGGCGGGGTTTTATGGTTTCACGTTGGACGTCAGTGTGTCTGTCTGCGCACCCACAAATGGGTAGTTAGATGGCTAAGAATTATGGACAATTGCAATGTATTTCAATGGGATTTATTCCGTCGGCCACATAAAATCAGTCATTTATGTGGCTTTTTTACTGTTAGGTAGCCATTTTTTAGTCACATAAGTATGCTAAAATAGTGATGGTAGCCACATAACTATCCATTTGTTAGAACATCCGTCTGTCACACGTCCGTCCGTCCATCCATATTTAGTGTCCAGATGATTTCTTGAGTAAACATCAGTAGATTTTCACAAAACTTGGTATGTGTATTGATATTGTAGAGCTCTGGTTTGGGATTGCTAATGCGCAAATTTCATCAAACTTCGACAGAGTTATCTGCCCGAGACAGGCCCATATTTTCATTTCCTGACAATAACATGTAAATGTCAGGGGATTTAACAAACTTGGTTCATGTATTGATATTAAGGAGCCCTGGTTTGGGATTGCTAATGGGCAAATTTTGTCAGTGTTTGACAGTTATCTGCCCGCAGCACGATTATGGTGGGGTATTATAGTTTAACATTATGCATATAATAGTGAAAAACCTGAAGCTTTGCTGTTTTATCCCTATAGGTGAATGGATACATCCAAAAGACATCACCCTGCCATTGAAGTGTTTCCTCCTCTTTCAATGGGGGATTACTCTTAAAGGAAAGAAATTGCTTTTACCCACTGGAGCAATTTTTTTTTCCTTTAACAGTACACCCCTTCTTTGAAAGGTCTCACCCTATATGAACAACAGACTAATAAGAAAAACATATCCTTTTTAATTGCAGGTTTTCCATCTTCAAAGTGGAGCCCCAGAGGTGTTTTTCCTGCTTTCCAGTACCAGCTGTTAGTCAGTGATAAAACCAGCCTCTCTAGATATGGGAATTGGATTTGTGCACTCTGCACCAACATCTTAAAGACATTTTACATGCGGACCAGCATGAGTTAATCCAACAGCAGTATAATTATTACTGTATTGATAAAATGAACAGAATTACAAATAATGAGCAGAACTGTCTTTGTGCATGTTAATGAACTTGGCTACTACTGGACCGGACCTGATGAGTTCAATCCAAATACAGGGTGCCCACTGGTCAGGGAAATCATACTTTTTCTTCCAAGGTCAGGGAAAAGTCAGGGAATTTTATGAAATGATCAGGGAAATTTTAAATACTAAGAAAGTCAGGGAAATTCCTAATTTTGGCCCAAACTTGTTAGGCTGTGGCAGGTATTTTATCCATTTTGAGTGACTGAAAGTCTTGTATTTTTTTTTTCGCTCACTCCGCATTGCTACAAATTAATGCTCATTCTAGAAAATGAATGCCCAAAATTTTGACAATATTTTATTTTATTTTTTACTGAACAATTAGGGCAGTATATTTATATGTGTTAAAATAGAATGAATCATTTATTTTCTGCAAGATGAGAAAA
The DNA here is from genome assembly GCA_964016985.1 of Anodontia alba. NCBI lineage: Eukaryota > Metazoa > Mollusca > Bivalvia > Lucinida > Lucinidae > Anodontia > Anodontia alba. The sequence goes on along the minus strand of OZ024835.1, from coordinate 46,018,874 downwards.
AGCCCATTAAATTTTCAGCATTTCGGTCAGGGAAAAATAGAATTGGGTCAGGGAAAAGTCAGTGAAATGTTGGGGAATTTTGATTCTGAATGAGGGTGGCCACTCTGAAAGAGCTGAATAAGCCATTGGCTTAACTCTGATGCAGGGTTTCAACATATTAATGGACCTACTTCAAAGACATTGTAGATAAACTACCATTGTAAAAACTATATTCACTGAAGTGAGACTGCTAACTTATGACATTATTTTGTCAAATGAAAGAACTGTTTATATGAAATCTTTTCATTGCAGAAAGTGTCATTGTTACATGTAATAACTAGGTCTTGAAATTTGCACTTGTCAGCTCATATTTATGAGTAGATGTTCTTTAAGGGCAAGTGAAAAAAAATCAAATGGCTTGCCCAACAGGACAGGTATGTTTTTTCACAGTAAGGGTAAATAGTGAAAAATTTGGATTTCTCATCTTGCATAATTACAAAGTTCTAAAAGTCACTCCAAAATGTCACAAGATGTCAGGATGCCCTACAGGAGGAGTTAGTTCAAGAAAAAATTTTGAGCCCTGAATAATATAACACGAGATAGTCCAGTGATGAAACTTTGTAGAACTGCAGATTTTTTTTTTTTTTTTTTTTTTTTTTTTTTTTTAGCTCTCCTGGACTGAAGGCTCATGGGAAGCTTATAGGATGGTAGTCCATTCTTCATCCATCAGTCATCCGTCAGCATCTTTGATCAGTTATATCTGCAGTCTGCAGGCCGATCTAAATCATTTCTCATCTATAGCATGCCTTTAGTGGAGCTTCACTTTTCATGGTAACCCAATGAAAACCTTGGATGCTATAGCAACCAAAAAGTCTCATACACATATTGTGGTGAAAATGTTGTCCAAGCAGCGTGCAACAGCGACTTTGTTTTATGATCAGATCTATATCAACCTTGCTGTTAATGAAGCTGGACATAAATCTTGCACAAGTTTTCAACCAGATCAGACTACTTGCATGAGTTACCTGCTCTTTCAGACTCCCAGAGATGTAATATGGCAAAAATGTAGTCTGGCTGATAGAGACTTCATTAAACTACATGTATCTCAAAAACTATTGAAGCTAGAGCTTTGAAACTTGATGAATAGACTGGTAGTGATGAGTAGATGATCTGATTAACTTTTGAAATAATTTAAAAAAAATACTTCATGAGTTCTGGTCCTTTGTAATTTTGGACATTTTTACCTTGTCAGCAGAATATTTAAAAAGTTGTTGGAGCTAGAGCATTGAAACTTATTAAATTGATTGATAATGATGAGTAGATAACCTGATTCTTTTGAATAAATTCTAAAAATATTTCATGAGTAATGGCCCTTTGTAACTTTGGGCATTGTTTCCTTGCCAGCAAAATATCACTCAAACTTTTTCCCTTGCCAGCAAAAGATCTCAAAAACTATTGAAGCTAGCGCCTCATAACTTGATGAATAGATTCGTAGTGATTAGAAGTTGACCTGATTAACTTTTAAAAACGTTTAATGAATTATGACCCTGTGTAGATTGGGCCATTTTTACCTTGTATTATCTTTAGAGGCAAGCATATGGTTGGGGGGCATAGTGTCTTTTTTTTAAACACAATTTCTAATTGTCAAATTGTTCATCAGATGGGCAGGTAATGAGGACGGTCATAAAACCTTGGATGAGTTTGAGTTTGTCTAGTGCATTTGCACCAAGATTGTTCAATTTATAAGCCTGGGTGTTGTTTGTTTAGAACCGTCCTGTGTCTTTTTAAAATAAAATTTATAGAAAAATCTTGAACAGTCTAGTTTTGTGAAACTTCGAAATGGAGTATGTAAATCTGTTAGCTCAGGTGAACACTACAGACCATTATTGTTCTCTTTTTTTGGCATGTAAAAGGCACTAACTGCAATGAAAAGACTTTTCTATAAACGGTTCTTTCATATGACAAACGAATTATACATGTGTCATGTCTTATTATCTTATACTTGGCACCATCAGTAGTCTAGTCCTATAATCTTTTATGGAATAAAAAAAAAAAGAAAAAAAAATATTTGTTCACTTTCTCTTGCTAAAATAATCTGTAGAAAAGAGAAGCATTTTATGATAATAATTCTGGAGTTTATCTAATTCTTAACTGTTGAAATTCTTATTTACAAAGAATTAGTTTATTCTCTTATAGATTACTTCTGTTATAAATGAGATACAGTAACCTTGCATGTGAATCCAGGAACTGTCAGTAACTGCTTCCCTCATCTACAGATGAGTTTTATTTCAATGCAGCATAATGCTATCACTTAAGAACTGTCTGTATTCACAGATTGGTTTGCACATATTGCCATAATTTGTGACTAGTTTAAAATTCATTTGGACAAGTGTTTTTTATAGGTCATTTCATTGTTTTTTATGGTGGCTCGTTTGGGTTAAAACCAATTTAAAACAGGTATCTATATTTAAAATCCAGATATCTGCATTTAAATAAAGGTATCTGCATTTAAATGCAGCTACCTACATTAAATGCACATATCTGTATTTCAAATACAGAGTATTTATACGTATTTGAAATGCAGATATCTGTGTTTATTAGCAGGTATATCTGTATTTGAAATGCAGGTATCTAAATTAAATGGATAAAACCACAAACAGGTTGCCATAGATTTTGTCATGCTTTGGCTCAGTTTAGTATTGGTGAATGTTTTAAGAAATTATGCTGGAACTGGTAGTAGTCACCCCCTTAACTTATACTGAGGTCACTCAGTGGGAACTTATTCAATGTACTTGGATGAAAATGCCTTTTCCCGCCTTTTATTACAGTCTTAAATCACTAAAAAAATAGTAAAACTGGGGTATACCAGGGTATACATTATTTTTGCTTAAAACCATAGATTGTGCGTATTCGCGAGGTGGTTCTAACGAGTGCCAACAATCTATGTTTTGAGCAGAAATATGAAAAATATCAAAGATTTTTATCTGAAGATTTTAAGTTTTTGGAGATAGAATTTTCTATATATTTGAATAGGCGTGTTTTCGTAATGGCATTAGCGATGTCTGTATTTTAAATGCAGATATCTGAATTTCAGCTATACAAGATGTATCTCTCATTGAAATGAAGATATCTGTATTTTTAAATGCAGATGTCTCTAATACAAATGCAGATTTCTATGTTACGATTGAAAATAGAGATATCTGTATTTCTCAAGTACAGATATCTATTTCAGTAAGAGGTATCTCAATTCAATTACATATAGCTGCATTTTAATTAGAGATATTTGTAATAACAGTGAAATACAGATATCTGTGTTTATTAGCAGGTATATCTGTATTTGAAATGCAGGTATCTAAATTAAATGGATAAAACCACAAAGAGGTTGCCATAGATTTTGTCATGCTTTGGCTCAGTTTAGTATTGGTGAATGTTGTGAGAAATTATGCTGGAACTGGTAGTAGTCACCCCCTTAACTTATACTGAGGTCACTCAGTGGGAACTTATTCAATGTACTTGGATGAAAATGCCTTTTCCCGCCTTTTAATACAGTCTTAAATCACTAAAAAAATGCATGCTTCTGTATTATTGAATTTAAAAAACCCGTTGAGGAATACTTGTAAATAAGATGCACCCGCATCCACCCTCACCACCACCCCGCAAATTGTTGAAACTTAAAAGTCCATTTTTATTTATTTATTACTTTATTTTTGGAAAGTCACAAAGTGGTTGGTTGCTCATTAGGTTGCACCTATTTCATATTAAAACTACTGTATAAAATCTTATACTGATATTTTTTGCTTCTATTATCTAACAAAATTTAAGGAGACGCTAGGCTGTCAATGCTTATGTCATGAAGATTTGATCGTTCCTTGTTCCTTAAGTAGACGCATGACTCATCAGATGGGGCAGCTGCAATGATGGGAAAGAAGACAGGGGTTGATGCTTTGCTACGTTAAGTGTGTCCAAAACAGGTAAACGGAAAGTCCAGGGAGTGCCACAATCACAAGCCGCAGCCATTCCCAGACACCAAGAGAAAGAGGAAATAGACAAAACCAAACAAGCGCAAATCGAACAAATGTACGGAAAGCTCTAAGATTAGATTTCTCTTCCCCAAGCGAGGTAATCGCAATGCTTAAAGGACTGAAAAACACAAGAAACCGTGACTCAAAGCAAAACAGACATATATGAAAAAATATAAATTTTCGCGTTTCTATTGAAATGACTAAAAGCATCTTCAAAATAGAAGATAATCGACAAAGAATAGTAACATTTCTCCAGTATTACAAAAAAAAAGGTTCTTAAATTGAAGTGCACTCTACACCTGAAACTTTGCCAGTTACCTTATCAAAGTCACATCCCACTCTATATGACGCTGGATTCGCAGTTGATATCTAATTTCACCGCCGTACGCGCCTTTCTTCAAACGATAGCGTCTTTACGTCATTTATCATACCACAATACAAATTTCAATCCTAAAATTCCAAGGATGCCTGATTGCATTTTCTTTTGGGGTTCAAGTCTGTTCGTCTAAATATTCCGATTTGCCACTGTTTCAATATTTTAAGAATGCTCTGTGGCTTGCTTACGTTAACCGAAATGTTTTATCACTGCACATTTGTTACCAATTTCAACACTTTCCCTTTGTCTAAATGTTGGGTCCTAAATACGCTAAACGCACAGCAAACAAAATTGCATTTTATCTTCTCACGTTGAGAACTTCTACTAAAAGTCCGTCAAACTTTTGCCCTATTTGATTTTCCTCTCGGTCCAGGCAAATATGGGACGCTGCCGAATGTGACCGGAAAAACACGATGTTAACCTATCAACAAGAATTCAGCGGAAGGCGTCATCGCACCTGCTGGGGCAAAAGTCACAGGAGCCACAATCAGAACATGGTTATTAATTAAGTTTATTTCATTCTTAGCAGTGCTTACTTGGAAAACTGGGTTGAAAAAAATGTAGACAAAGTGCCTAGTGGGGCACATATATTCCGGGCCAGTCCCATTCCCTCTAATGGCTATATCTTCAGCACTGACTTTTCGTATCATACATGATACAGCCCAATGATAATGGAACATTGACGTAAAATTTGTAAAAGTCACTGAAGCATGAAATATAGGTCAAGGTCATGGGTCAAGGTACCTGCTAATTCAGTACATCAAGAAGCACAATACAAGGTATGGTGGTTGTAGGCCTTATAGTTGAGGAGTTATCAAACATCAACGTAAAATGTGTCAAATATAGGTCAAGGTCACCGGGTCAAGGTACCTGCCAAGCCAGTGGAATGAGGTGAAGCACTATGCAAGGTTTAGTGGTTGTAGGTCTTATATTTGAGGAGATACCGAACATCAACATAAAATGTGTCAAAGTCACTGGAGTGCACAATATAGGTCAAGGTCACCAGGTCAAGGTACCTGCCAAGTCAGTACATCGAGACGAAGTCTATATAAGGTTTGGTGGTTGAAGGCCTTACAGTTGAGGACATATGGAAGGGTGACGTAAAAGGTGTAAAAGTCAATGGAGCGCGAAATATAGGTCAAGGTCACCCAGTGAAGGTACCTGCGGAGTCCGTACATTGAGGAGAAGCACTATGCAAGGTTTGATGGTTGTAGGCCTTATAGTTGAGGAGATATTGAACGTTGACGTAAAATGTGTAAAAGGCACTGGAGGGCAAAATATAGGTCAAGGTCACCGGGTCAAGATACCTGCCGAGTCAGTACATCTAGGAGAAGCACTATGCAAGGTTTGGTGGCTAGAGGTCTTACACTTGAGATCTGGAACATTGACGTAAATTATGTCAAAGTCACTGCAGCCAAAATATAGGTCAAGGTCTGCCAAGTCAGTACATTGAGAAGAAGCACTTTGCAAGGTTTGATGGTTGTAGGCCTTATAGTTGAGGAGATATAGAACGTCGACGCAAAATATGTCAAAGTCACTGGAGCGCAAAATATAGGTCAAGGTCACCGGGTCAAGGTACCTGCCAAGTCAGTACATCTAGGAGAAGCACTATGCAAGGTTTGGTAGTTGTATGCCTTATAGTTGAGAAGATCTGGAACGTCAACGTAAATTGTGTCAAAGTCAATGGAGCGCAAAATATAGGTCAAGGTCACTGGGTCAACATACCTGCCAAGTCAGGAGGTCAGGGAGATGTGTCATGCAAGGTATGATGGTTGTTGTAGAATTGTAGTTGATTAGAATACTAACTTCGACGTAAATGTCGAACTTCGACATAACAGAACTGTTAACAGACAGACGGACGGATGAACGGACAGACGAATGGAAAAGCGGGCACCTATGTCACATCGGGAGGTCAGGGAGATGTTTCATACAAGGTTTGATGGTTGTTTAGTTTTGTAGTTGATTAGAATACTAACTCTGACATAAATGTCGAACTTCGACATAACAGAACTGTTAACAGACGGACAGACAGACGGACGGACAAACAGACAGACGAATGGAAAAGTGGGCACATATGTCGCAAAGTCAGGAGGTCAGAGAGATGTTTCATGCAAGGTTTGATGGTTGTTTAGTCTTGTAGTTGATTAAAATACTAACTTTGACATAAATGTTGACAGACGGACGGACGAATGGACAGACATTCGGAAAAGTGGACGCCTATGTTGCAAAGTCAGGAGGTCAGGGAGATGTTTCATGCAAGGTCTGATGGTTGTTTAGTCTTGTAGTTGATTAGAATACTAACTTTGACATAAATGTCGAACGTCGACATAAATGTTGACAGACGGACGGACGGACGGACGGACTGACGGACGGACGGACGGAAAATCGGACGCCTATATCGCACCCTGCTACAAGCAGGTGCGATAAAAATGATGAGCTTGCTATGTATGAGAGAACCGACATTCAGAGGTGTCAAACCAGGTGAGACAAACAAGCCTTTCCAGTTTCAGAAGACCATTCGAGGCATGAAATCAGTCCATCATAATTCACGTTTTCTGATATTTGACTTTAAAATGTTTTAGCTATCTGGAGTTACGCAAACTTTCCAAACCTTTTGTCTATTACATAATCCAACCGTTTACTAGAGCACCGCCGATTCAATTAACCTTTATCGCTCTCCCTAGGCATATTCAGCTGATGACAAACTGACATTGTTTTTCTTATTTTACCCATAACACTGTTATTGACATGCCATGCAAATTGTCTCCACAGAGAGAACAATTTGCATGAAATGTCAAATCGTTTCCTGAGAGAAAAAGATTTCAAAATGTTGTCTACTAGAACTTTTACACAGAGTGCTAAGAGTTGAACTAAATTTATAAAACGAAAGCACCTTCTCGCAATGCACAGCATTAATTCTATTAAATTATTATTTTAAATAGAACAGATTTTCGTTTGTTTTCATAACCTGATTTTGACGTGTGTCAAGCGATTAACTAGGAAATACGCTTAAATAGGAAAAAATGGTGACTGTGTACTACATAAAACAGCGCTTATCTAGGAAAACTTTGCGCTTATATTGGAAAAGAGCTATCTACAATCAGCCTCGCTTTTCATAAACATTTTTTGTCTAACTGCGCGTATAAATACATATCCTATTCTTTCTTCTGTCTTAACATGAAAGCCTAAGATTTCTGAAAGTAAAAAGTACATTTTTTCTGTATATTAAGCCTTTCTACAATAGCCACCTCCCTACAACAGCTACTTTTTCCAAAGGCTATTTTGCTAAAGCATAAGATTCAGACTTTCAAATCGTATATCTACATTAAGAGGAACTTGCTGAGTAACGTATTTACCCTAAATATTCGCTCTTACTTTTTACCGTACCTATCCTAAAATTTTAACCTGTACATTTGGCTAACTAGTGTAGTATCTACAAAGTTTCCAGTGCAGATCCTGATCAAACAGGATTTTCATCTGGGTCTACACTATTTGCTCAGGCTGTTTTATGTCGGAATATTTTGGGTAAATACGGTAGTCTGCGATCAAACGAGTATTTCAAGGAACTTGATATGGTGAAGACATCTGACCTAGTTCATCTATTCAATAAACAGTCACCTTTGGCTCATTTAAAATGATGTACAAAACTGATTAAATGCAGAAATGCTTAACAGTTGAATGTCAGAGAGATCATCACCAGTAGGCTATTATGGAACGCCAGTGCTGTCTTATACGGCGCAAACACCTTGTGTTTTGTGATTACTTTACACGAGTTTGATGTTACTTTATGCGGGTTAAATATTGCAGTATCTGACTTTATTGTTACGCTAAGTGAATTGGCCATTACGTTTTGTACTTTTATCAATACGCTATGTGGGTTTGTTATTCACTTGTGCTGGTTCAATACTACGTTATTTTATCTGTTCATTGTGCTTAGTGCATTTCCTAATACCTTCCGTGGACATTCCATTTCGTTATGTCACTATGGCTGACTGATGCCGTACATTAAGGGAAGGCACGTTTACGTTATGTGAGTTTTGATTACGATGTGAGTTTGTCAATTCGTTTATTGACTTTATTGTTATGCCATAAACCGTAAGTGACGGAAGCTAACGAGATTTCCCGATTTATAGAAAAGTACTTGACAATACCGATTATTACCGTCTGTGTTGGCGAACATGATCATCTATCTATCTATCTGTTTATTTATTTATCTATCTATCAATCTACCTATAAGGTTTTCTAGTGGACATTAAAATACTGCCCCAGTACCAGTCCTATCGATACGGCATACTCCACCACAAATGCCCCAGTCTTATTCCTACTGATATGATACAGCCCCAGTGCCTGTCCTACGGATATGATACATTCCACTACTGTCCCAGTACCAGTCCTACTGATACGACAGTACCAGTCCTATTGTTATGACAGTACACTACTGCCCCTGTACTAGCCCTACGTCTATGATACAGTACATTACAACCTCATAACCAGTTCTGTTGATGTACACTACTGTCACATTGCCAGTCCTACTGATACTACAGTCCACTTCTGTCCCAATACCAGTCTTACTGATATGATAGTCATCCAATGCCCCAGTACCAGTCCTAATGATACGACACAATGTCTGTCGCGGTACTAGTCCTACTGATATGACAGTCTACCACTGCCAAGTACCTGTCCTACTGATACGACAGCCCACTTCTGTCCCAGTATAACTCCTGCTGATACGAAACAGTCCGCAACTGATCATCTACTACAGCCCTATACCAGTCCTACTGATACCAGTTCTAGTGATATTAAATAGTCCACTACTGTCCTAATTCTAGTCCTATTGATACCCTTCAATCCACAACTGCCCCAGTACATGTCCTATTGATACGACACAATAACTACTGCCCCAGTACCAATCCTACTTAAACGCTACAGTACACTTTTGCTCCAGTTCCTATCTTATTAATACGTCAAAATCTACTAATGCACCATACCAGTCTTATTGATGCCCTACAGTCCACTACTGACCCAGTAATAGTCCTATTCATATGACACAGTAAACTATTGCCCCAGTACCAGTCCTTGTTATAGCTGCAGCACACTACTGCAGCAATGACAGCTCTATTTATACGTCAGTCCACTGCTGGCCCATTATCAGTCCTAGTGATATTCAACAGTCCACTACTGCCCCAGTACCAGTCTTATTAATACGACAAAGGACACTACCGCACAAGGACCAGTTCTACTTATACTTATATACAAAAGTACACTACTGACCCAGTACTAGTCCTGTTGATACGTCGCAGTCCACTTCTGACCCAGTACTAGTCATACTGATAACCTTCAGTGCAATTCTGCCCCAGTATTAGCCATGTTGTTACGACCAGTACCAGTCTTATTGATGTCACATTTCATAACTGCCCCAGTACCCGTCCCGCAGATACCCTACAGTCCACATCTGCCCCAGTACCAGTCCTACTTATTCTTCTGCCCCAGTACTAGTCCTTATGATACGTCGTTGTTCTCTACTAACCCTGTTCCAGTCTGATAAATACCGTTCAGTCCACTACTGCCCCAGTACCACTCCTTTTGGTTCGACATATCCACTACTTCCCCAGTACCAGTCCTACTGATACCCTACAGTCCACCTCTGCACCAGTACCAGACCAGCTCTTTTGATACTCTACAGTCCACCTGATACCCTACAGTCCACAACTGCTCCAGTACTAGTTCTGCTGATACAACACAGTCCGACACTGTCCTAGTACTAGTCCTACTGATATAATACAGTCTACCATTGCCATGGATCATTCCAACTGATCCGCTATTACTCCTTTACCAGTCCTACCGATACCCTGCAGTCCACTGCTACTCAAGTACTCAATCCTATTGATATCCTTCAATCCACTATTGCCAAAATAACAGTCCATAAACTACTGCCCCAGAACTATTCCTACTAATACGCTACAGTACACTTTGCCCCAGTACCAGTCTTATTGATAAGTCACATTTCATAACTGCCCCAGTACCCGTCCCGCTGATACCCTACAGTCCACGTCTGCCTCAGTACCAGTCCTACTTATTCACTTTTGATATGTAACAGTCCACTGCTGGCCAAAAATCAGTCCTACTCATACCGGACAGTCCACTACTGCCTTAATACCAGTCTTATTGATACCACACAGTATACTACATCCCCAGTACCTGTTCTAATACACTACAGTACTCCTCTGCCCCAGTACTAGTCCTTATGATACGTCGCTGTTCTCTACTAACCCTGTTCCAGTCTGATAAATACCGTTCAGTCCACTACTGCCCCAGTACCACTCCTTTTGGTTCGACACATCCACTACTTCCCGAGTACCAGTCCTACTGATACCCTACAGTCCACCTCTGCACCAGTACCAGACCAGCCCTTTTGATACTCTACAGTCCACCTGATACCCTACAGTCCACAACTGCCCCAGTACCAGACCTATTGATACAACACATTCCACTACTGCTCCAGTACGAGTCCTACTGATACCCTGCAGTCCACTATTATCCAATATCCTGTGCTGCTGATATGACTAAGGTCACTGTACCAGTCATTTTGATATGCTCTGTCCACAACTGTCCTAGTACCAGTCCTACTGATACTACACAATCCGCTATTGTCCCAGTACCAGAGCTATTCATACAACGCAGTCAACATCTACCCTAGTACGAGCAACTATACAATACAAACCACTACTGCTGCAGTGCCAGTCCTACTAATATGATATAGTCCCCTACTGCCCCAGTACCTACTGATATCCTACAGTTGTTCCCTGTCCCATTATCAGTCCTATTGATACTCTATAGTCCACACTGCCCCAGTACCAGTCCTTTTGATACGACACAGTACACTACTGCCCCAGTACCAGTCCTTCATATACGTTACAGTATATTATTGACCTAGTACCAGTCTTATTTATACGACACAATATACTACTGTCCCATTACGAGTCCTCCTGATACTACACAGTCCACTACTGTCCAAGTACCAGTCTTACTGATTAAGATACAGTGCACAAATGCTCCACTATCAGTTCTACTGATACAACACAGTCCACTACTGTCTCAGTACTAGTCCTACTGATATAAGTCTATCACTGCCATGGACCAGTCCTTCTGATACTACATAGCCCACTAGTGTCCCAGAATCAGTCTTACTGACATAATACAGTCCACTTATGCTCCAGTACCAGTTCTGCTGATACAACACAGTCCGACACTGTCCTAGTACTAGGCCTACTGATATAATACAGTCTACCATTGCCATGGATCATTCCAACTGATATGAAAAAGTCCGCTACTACTCCTTTACCAGTCCTACCGATACACTGCAGTCCACTACTACTCAAGTACTCAATCCTATTGGTATCCTTCAATCCACTCTTGCCCCAATAATAGTCCATAAACTACTGCCCCAGAACTATTCCTACTAATACGCTGCAGTACACTTTGCCCCAGTACCAGTCTTATTGACGTCACATTTCATAACTGCCCCGGTACCCGTCCCGTTGATACCCTACAGTCCATATCTGCCCCAGTACCAGTCCTACTTATTCACTTTTGATATGTAACAGTCCACTGCTGGCCAAGAATCAGTCCTACTCATACCGGACAGTCCACTACTGCCTTAATACCAATCTTATTGATACCACACAGTACACTACATCCCCAGTACCTGTTCTAATATACTACAGTACTCTTCTGCCCCAGTACTAGTCCTTATGATACGTCGCTGTTCTCTACTTACCCTGTTGTAGTCTGATAAATACCGTTCAGTCCACTACTGCCCCAGTACCACTCCTTTTGGTTCGACATATCCACTACTTCCCGAGTACCAGTCCTAATAATACTCTTAAGTCCACCTCTGCCCCAGTACCAGTCTTACTGATACACTACAGTCCACTACTGCCCCAGTACCTATCCTACTGATACCCTACAATCCACTGCTGCTCCGATACTAGTCCTATTGATACAAGTCCACTACTGCCCCAGTGCGAGCTGTGCTGTTACCCTTCAGTCAACTACTGCCCCAGCTCCAATCTTACTGATATGACAGTCCTCTACTATCTCAGTACCAGTCCTTCTGGTATGATGTCCACTATTGCTCCAGTACCAGTCCTACTGATAGCCTATAGTCTACTCTTGTCCCAGTACCTTCCCTGCTGATATCCTACAGTCCACTATTGTCCAAGTACCAGTTCTACTGATACTGTATAGTCCATTTATGCCCGGGTACCAGTCATGTTGATGTCTCAGTCAATTAGCGCACCAAATACCTGTCCTACTGATACCCTGTAATTAACCACTGTCTCAGTACCAGACCTATCGATAAGTCCATTACTGCCCCAGTACCCGTCCGAGGACTGGTACTTTGTCTATAGTGGACAGTAGAGTATATGGACGACTGGTACTGGGTCTGAATCAACTGCTGAGAATAAGGAGGTACTGGATCTGTGCTGGACTGCAGAATATAGGGAGGACGTGTACTGGGTCTGAAGTGGACTGTGTATTATATGGAGGACTAGTACTGGGTGTGTAGTGGACTGAACAGAATAGAGGGACTGGTACTGAGTCTGTAGTTAACTGTAGAGTATACGGAGAACTGATAGTTATTCTGTAGTGAACTGTAGGGTATACGGAGGATTGATACTGTGTCTCTACTGGTGATGATAATGATGAGTTCAGGTTTAACGATGCATCAACCCATGAGGGTCATTTGCGTCAAAATGGTGAACTAACATGGTTCTGTAATGAAACGATTATAATGATGTCATAAATGCATAAAAATGTAAAACTAGAACGAATTTAAAAATTAAAGCAGTTATACTTTGTTAAAAAGATTGACGCGTTTTAAAAACATAAGTATGTTATCAGTCGGTACATTTTCAAATAGGTATCTCAGGTCATTTGTTTGGAAGAATTGACGTCGCATATGAAAGAGTTCAATGCAGTCGATCGGAAAGTGTTTCACCATAAAATGTTCATTACAGCTGATACAAATTGGCTGATCTTCTCGTTCGAGTAGATAAGAATGTGTGAGTCTAATATGACCCATATGCAGACGAGTAAGAACACTTCTTCTCGCCTTAATGATTGATAAATGGTATTTTTACTAAGAACCGGTTTTATTTCATGTAGTTTATTTAATGTCGCTCTGTCCCATGACAGCTGCCATTTGGATAAGATGTACTTGTTGATAAAAGGTTTAAAATCTGTACATGGAAGTTTAAAACTCGAAATTTCTAGATCGGATGAGGCCTTTCCTTTTTCATCGGCAGCCTCGTTACCTTTTATGCCAACATGGCTGGGGAGCCAACAGAACAAAATTCCTTAGTTTTCGATAACTCGTGATGTTTTTCTACCAGGTTCTGAATGTTGGGATTTTTTGAAGATGTGTGGTTTAGAGATTTCAAAACAGAAAGGGAGTCCGAGAAAATAACGAATTTGTTATCTAAAGAATTATTCATAACGTAATCCAAAGCCATATCAATAGCCTTAGATTCAGCAGTAAATATAGATGAGCCATCAGGAAGACGGATCTTTTCATGCTGGCTGTCCGATATATACGCACAGCCAACCTTATCTTCACTTTTTGAGCCATCAGTGTAGATGTAGTGATGATCTGAAAGTCGCGATTGTAATTTTTGGAGGTTTTGTTTTATGAGATGTGAATCAGAAAGTGACTGCTGTTGTGTAAATCGAAAAGAATAGTTGGTTTAGTAATGCACCAGGATGGAATATCAGAAAAAGAGTGTTTTTGGATGTTTTTAGTATTAATATTTGCAGATTCTAAAAGTGGTGCTATACGAAGGCCGAAGGATTTAATTGCGTTAGGTTTTCTTTCATAATATTCCTGAAATTGTGGTGGAAATGTGACTTCAAAAGCAAGGTAAGAAGGGTTAGCAGCAAGTCTGATGGCATACTGAAGAGACAATTTTTCTCTGCGTAGCCATAGCGATGGCTCATCTGCTTCCACGTTATGACTAGATACTAGAGACGTACGAAAAGCTCCCAATGCCAAACGAAGTCCTTGATTATGTGCAATGTCTAACATCTGTAGATAAGATTTTCTAGCAGATCCATACACGATGGACCCATAATCAAGTTTTGATCGAAATTAAGAACGATACAGGTGAAGAATTGTTCTGTCCGCACCCCAACTTGTGTGAGATAAACCTTTTAAAAGGTTTAATGCTTTTAAACATTTCGCTTTCACGTATTTTATATGGGGTATGAAGGAGAGTTTTCTATCAAATATAACCCCAAGAAATTTTGATTCAGCAACAACTGGTATTTGAGATCCATATATGTAGATGTGTATGTTCCGTTGTTGACAGAAATGAACGCACTGAGATTTCGATTTGGAAAATTTGAAGCCATTTCTTGTTGCCCAGTCTACAATTCTATTTAGACATTGCTGTAGATGTCTTTCTACTCTGCGCATATTTTTCGAGCTAAAACATATACAGAAATCATCAACGTACAAAGAACCATCTGTCTTGTAATCCAGACAGTTTATAATATTAATTTAACGTTGAATAAAGTGGTTGAAAGTATGGCTCCTTGAGGAACGCCCTGCTCTTGATCATAGAGGTCGGAGAGTGTCGATCCTACACGTACTTGTATAGTACGATCTTCCAAGAAAACTTTCAATAAAGTTTGGTAGTCTTCCTTTCAGACCAAAGTTGTGTAGGTCAAAACTCCATATCGCCAAGTAGTATCGTAGGCTTCTTCCAAATCGAAAAATACGGCTACTACATGTTCTCGTTTGATAAAAGCATCGCGGATAAAAGTTTCTAGTCTAACTAAATTATCGTTGGTACTACGGTCAGCTCGGAATCCTGACTGAAACTTTGTTATAAGATTGTTAGATTCTAAGTACCAAACAAGTCGTTTGTTTATCATTCTCTCTAGTGTTTTGCAAAGGCAACTTGTTAGCGCTACTGGTCTGTAGTTTGTTGGTTCTGCATGCTTTCCCTGATTTGGGAATAGGTATAATTGTGGCCAAACGCCAGCTTTCTGGAAAAACTCCTGTTGTCCATATACCGTTGAAAATATGTAAAAGTGAGACGCGACAATCAGGCACGTCTGCGAACCTGTTCAAATATAACGGTTTACAGACATCAGGGATACAATGCTAAGCAGTTTGGCTGAGGCTATAAAACTGTATTTTCCGAGTTAACCGAAAAATGGTCTCAGGGTTAACAGACATGATTTACGGTTTAACCGATTTTCCGGGACAATAGAAATATTCATTAGCGCAATATAAGACAGTTATGGCGTTCCATCGGCGGTTTCGTAAAGAGGTGCTGTATGTGGACAGATATTGATACTGATTAGCATCGCTACAAAAACATTTGTTGATTCTTTTAGCCTTCATAGTCGTGATGCATGTAACTTTAATGTAATTGATAAAGCATCGAGTTATTGCGACCGATGACCTAAAATTTATATTATATATATGCAACATGAACACATGCGCACGCGCGCGCGCGCGCGCAGAGTACAATATAATAAAAGACAGTCGGCATGTAAATACTGAACAATTAAATCAATTTCAAGACCTCATTTACAAAGCGCAAGCTACACATGCAAGAAATTATAAAACTCTACACCTGGTGAAAGACGACGCACCAATACTTTATAGGATGATTTTTTGTATATAAAACGATGATGCCCGCTGCAGATATTGATTTTACCAACTTAGTCGTTTTTCTCATATAGTCGTTTTTCCAACCTAATTAGCGCTTGATATACGTTTTCCAAGACAATCGTTATTTTTTCCCACAAGCGTATTTCCAACTTAGTCTCTTAACAGACGTGAACTTACAGACCATATCGTAAAGACATTTTAAAATGCTCACAATGAAAGCTGAATCAAATTATTTGAGAAAAAAGGCACGTACATTATTCCATACAGAAGCTGTTGTTGTTGTGCAGATTTTTAACGCTACCGGGCACCTGAGGCACATAGAGGCAGCGGCGATTGTTATGTACATGTATTTGTACAGCCTTGCTTTCATGGATCATCCATGCACGCTTGGTGCCGCTGTCTGTCACAAATGCCGCCCTGTCCACTTTATACTCAACCCAGGGCACGTCGAATATGTCAGGCGTATTAATGGTGTAAAAACTGTCTAGACCTGAGCGAGATTCGAACCCACGATATCCCGCATGAAAGTCGAGTGCACTAAACATTAGGCTACCCAGCCCACCATATAGAAGCTGAGACTGCAAGCTTATAAATGTGGTTAATAATCACGTTCTTGCACAAATTCTGCAGTCATTATGGTACACAGTAAACACAGCGTACTAAATTAACATTTAAAACGCTGAACAACAAATACACAACGTATAAAATATGCATTTCGCTTATATGAAAATTGGTCTCACTATCTGCCTATATTTTGATTGAGGGCTGACGGCCCAATCAATCTGTTAGGGTCATGTTGAGCAGATTAGTTCATTTACCAACACCGCTACTTAGCAGATTTAGTCCTCTAAGCGAATAATCAGTATAGATGATCTGTGCACATTCTAACAGCTGCACTTCTTGAATCAGCGGAAAGGAGAGAACAACAGTAGGAAATATTTCAAGAGGAATTCTTACGGAAGAATGTTGCCGGACCCGGCGGGGATCAAACCCAGGACCTCCTGATTACTAGTCTGACGTGTATCCGATGGAGGCACCGATGTCTTTTTCGTTTTCGTTTTTTTTTTATATATACAAGTATTAGCTTTCTAAAAAAAAGCTTGCCTTAAAATTTCAAGAATATTGGAAGGTCAGGACCTTTCCATAGTCAAGGGTGACAACCTACGTCATAGCAAGGATATCGGAACCACTTGGATAGTCGCCATATTGATGCGAATAAGGTAAATAAATTGCTTCAAACTATGCGTCTACATAACGATTATACAGAAGACATAGTTTAGCTGGTGATAGTAAATATTTTCGCCCCACTGGTGAATGAGTTTTGCCTAGAAACAATGTTAAAGCTTCAAACACTTCAACAAAGTGATTCGTATCGGTACGCATGTTTTGCACTAACGTCGAAAACACTTTTGATCAAAATTACTTTCTGTAGCTATTTTACTCGATTTGCCTGTTGTGATTTGCAAATATTACCTTTGTGGTAAAAGAAGCAATGTTTCTGCACATGATTAAATGTGAGATATTATTTAAAAGCAAAGAAATGCTTTGAACGATGTCGTAAACACGTACGATGGCACCGATCTCGAACACACATATAAACAAAAAAAACTGATACCATGTAAAAAAGCTGTTACTCCCTTTATAAAATCTTTAAGAAACAGGACTGACGCATATGTTTGCTTATTCTTGTCTTGTAGGCCACTCAACCCTGTAGTTCAATGTTTCATTCGTCTTTTTTGTACATAGTGAACTAATGAAATTCGACTGGTGATTTGGCCCCCGTACGCTCATAAATTAAATTACGTGAAAAAGCTGAGAGTGTGCCTGAATATCAACAAAGCTCACTGTAGATGTTTGGTGAACTTCGTCACAGCTGTCGTCTTTTAGATGATGTTACAGTAGCTCATGCTTTCTCTTTTGTTTCACAGACATTCTGATTAATTATTCTGACTATATAGTAGTACCGCGCCATGCCGACACATTATGTTTGTTTAAACATATTTTATTGGCTAACAAGAGCGAAAGGGTTGGACCATTATGGTTGGAACACGATTATTGTGGCTGATAGGTACTACACTGTTAGCTTCAACGTGTCGTTAACATCCTGTTGTGGTTTTCATTTATTTAAGAACGATATTACCACTTTAGTAGCAGTCGCAACTTACATTACCTTTCATAATTAATCGCCATAAAACTCATTCCCGCTACAATTAACGATTGTGTCGAAGTAACGCGGTAGCATAAGACGGCATTTCAACGACACGTTAATTGCTGTGGCAAAACAGAACACCATAGTTACATTGTATATTAGCCGGACTGCAGGATACAAAGAAGATGATAACTAGCTACACGTCGTTGTGGCCAACAATGAGAAAACAGTGGGTCAGTAAAAAGGGTTATCAATAACACTTGTTTGTTATCTTACATGTAAATAAGGCACCACGCTATCCTGTAATTTAGTCGTTGGTGGTCATGTCTGTTTGACGCAACCCTCATTTCAATATGACGCTCGTCTTAGCAAATGAATGCTATTCGTCAAAACGATTTCTACATTACGGTTAAACGTTAGAAATCGTCGGAAAATATGCAGGAAATAGGCATCTACAGGGTGTCTCATAATATCTGATACCATTTTCCGAGGTAGAAATTTTTCCTATGAAAACGCTTTATATATCATTTTAAAGCAGGAATATTTAAGTCCTAAATGGTAGGTATTTAATAACATATATTTTTTCATCTGTTCTAAATTTCCCAAACGTCCGGAATTTTTGCGCATTTTTGAGTAGACGTCAATTTGTGCATATTTTATGTTCATATTATGACTTACATTTCAGACAATCAGTCAATGGTCCACGTACAATAAAGCCATTCCTTTGTATTCTCTGAAATATTTTAGTCCAGCTACTCCAATAGATATTAGAGTATATTGCCTGCAGTTTCCTTACTTCAGTTTTAGGAAAGAAGTTTCGTTTGAAATGGGAGAAGTTCAGAAACGTAAGGCAGGATATTGACGTAAAATGACCAGAAATTGACATCATTTCGAATATGTGAAATATTATTGAACGTCTGAAAATTTTATAAGCGATAAGATATTGTCTAGTAATACCTTACCTGAAACACTTATATATACCTGCTGTAAAATTATATAAAACCCGTATACCTCATTTATGTGTACCATCATTATTAGTACAAGTGCAGGTAGAAAATCATTCAAGTTAAAAGCGTAATTACACCACAAAACTAATCAATATGATTCATAAATCAACAAGAGATGGATTTTATGTAAGATAACACCCTCGTAACAGTACATTCTCCCCCAATAAAGGCCTCGGCACCGCCTACGTTTTTATTGCGGAGAATGTACTGTTACTCGGGTATTATCTATTACATATTACGTGCGTCAACATGTGCTTTCATAAAAATGGTATAACGTCGGTAAATGGTAGCATATATTATGAGACACGACGTTATGACACTACTTAACGCGGCATTCAAGTAATAAGTCACGTTATTATATGCCCCACTTAAAATAACCATTAGTTTTTAGTGAGATAATTTTCTTACCAACGATAGTGCTGATATGACCTTTTCATGTTTTAACAGTGATGATATTACTTTTGCAGTGACGTCACCGTAACGTTGTCACCATCCAATCAAATTACAAAAATGTATGGTTCGATGTCACATAACGTGAGATGATGTCGTCAGAACGTCACGTGACAGTTTGGTGTATTCTTATGCAAATTAGTTTAAAACGCTTTACTTTTGTTTTAATGATAAATTATTGAAAAAGGTATGTAATAAACAAAATATTTAACAGTGTTTCCTTGATATGAAAATTATTTCACTCAGGAATACTGCGTACTCATTGTTTACCGAATCATCACCACTCGTTCGTGACATTTTCATGTCAGGAAAACACAGTTAACAATTTTCTATCTACCAACGTAGTGCGAGTTGGATGGCGCCGCATGCAAACATATACATGTACTGTCCACGTACACAGCAAATACTTTGAAAAACATAAACAAAAACATGCAATATTTCCGTTCTGTATCATGTGAGAATGTAAATATTTGGCTGATTTTACACATATTGCTGCAGATGGGGAACTCATTTATTTTTGCTATGTCATCGCGAATAAATATTTAGTAATTAGCATGCCAAAACCGTGGCGTTCATCAGCGATACAACACGGTAAGCATATTTCTTTAGCAACCTTGCGTGGAATTGGATGAAATCAGGCCACAGTATGAGTAGACAATATATTCACGACATAAAGCTCTATATTTGGCAAGTTGGGACCGGGACGTTTTTGTCTGTTACATGCACCTGTTGGGCTGGAAGAGTATGAGCGATATCTGTGCCGTCATGAATGTTTACGATATCAAAATTGGCATTTGAATGCTCTAATCAATTTTCCGTCTGAAAATCATGGTTATGAAATCGAACTAGGGACAACTGTTGACTAAAATAACACAAATATCAGTAATATTGGTGCTATTAGCTGTAAAAATACGTTTTTTGGCAAAAGTGCACACTATATCTCTGCTAAAATCGTCCTCGTGTCTCCCACCTGTTCGACTTTGTCGAGGTGTTTACAAAATCAGCGGCATTTCTGGACTCGATTGTTATATCTGCTGTCCAGGTTTGTTGTCAGGCACCGACTAAACTGTTTAGTTTTGGTATACATTTATTTGTATTATTTTACGAGCGGAAAAAACTTACTTTGCATTTCAAATATGGCGGCCGTTAAAATGGTTCCGATATCCGTGCTATGACGTAGGTTGTTACCCCTGCATAGTGTAAGTTACTAAATAGCATTTATTCTTTAACCAACTGTGAAGGATATATCTATACTCCGACTGTCGCTGCGGTGTGTATATTAAGGGCTAGCTGTCAGCCATTTTGGATATAACTGAGAAAAGTAAGTAGGTTGAGTAAGATAACATGAATTTGACTGGAAGCAGTGGGCTACTGACACACACTGATTCAGCAACGTAAATGGGCTTTAATATTTATATTAAAAATATTTTGTTCTGGAAAAAAAGTACATGTTTTTTCCTTACCTTTCATGAAGGTAAAGTCCACTACCGTAAATGTCTATCCTGCAATATTCCGCCCAAACACAAATAATACCGAAAGTTAAGTCTTATCTTCCTACATAAACCAAGGTATATCCCTTTTTCACAGATACTTAATTCAAAATAGTAATTTGAAATCAAAGAGACACACCTTACATTTTTTACACCATTAGCAATGACCTGATGTACACAAGGCAATACATAAAAGTAGTACCCTCTACCCAGATATTTCAGTATGATGGAAACAATTTACCATCACCAGTAAAATCCAACATAATAGAGCTTTCCTGCAGAAAGCTGTCTTTTGACATACATGTATGCTGGGACTCAGATCAGCCTTCGCTGTGTGCTTTAAGGAGTGCTGAGGATCCAGTGAGTGTCTAAAGCACCAGCAAAGGCTCTGATCGTGGTGACATTCCCTTGGAATGAAGAAACAATTGAACAAATGATCACAGGTGGACTGGTGTATAGGTAACTGGATGGGTAGAATGAGGTTAGTACTCTGAGGTGGACGCACCAATGTTAGAGGCTAACTTTGATGGAAATTAACAAAGCGGAATAGGTCATACTCTCCGACTTTCTATATATTTTTGTCGCACCTCATCTTAAGGGATGACGTTTGAAAACGTTTCGGAATTTTCCATTCTAAATATAGAACGACGCGTCGAAAATCATTGCACGAGAGAGTTCGTAAAGTCACGGAGAAAGAATGACGTAGGAAATTAATATGGACGTGAGGAGACACGCCATCTGTTGCGCAACATTCTAGGAGAAAAACGCTCACCGCAGTGTACAGTTGTAGAATTATTCAAGAAGAGATATGTAGTAGTAAGGTGAAAAAACAAGAGGCCCACGGGCCACGGTTCGCTCACCTGAGTGACACAGCCAGCCACTGCAGACATGCAGATGCTATGCAACATTTTTTCCAATTCTATCATCGCAACTAATGAAAATATCATCATTTGAACAGTTCTTAGTTTTGAGAAATATATGGGCCAGACAGTCAATGGAGCATGATCATTTGAATAAACTATCAATCACATTTCAAACAGAAGGATCAATGTGAAATTTGGTGGAAATTGGCTAAGTGGTTTCTGAAGAATCATGATTTTATACATGTAAACAGCTGAGTGGCAGGGAAATATTAGTAGTATCCTTTTACAGGCACGAATACACTTATATGGACATAAATTGTTTACATTCCCCACATTCTTGAATCCATTTTATGGACATAAATTGTCTACATTCCTGACATTCTGGGGGTGGTCGGGTGGTGCGAAGGTGCTGTGTATCTTACATCACCGGGGTGTCCAGCTGATATTGGCTTACAGTTGGGCAAGGCCTGCTATCCTTGTAGTGGGTAAAGGTAGAGGGGGAATGTTTTTATTTCTTCTGTTTCTTCACTTTCATTCCTGTTCCTCTTTCTTCCCTGTCCCTCTCTTTTATCTCTTCTACTGTCTCTTCTATCTCTTTTCTCCCTTTCTCTGGGAGACGACACAAAATGACCCTCAAGGGTTGACGTGTCGTTAAACCCCAACACAATCAAAATCCTGACATTCTCTTGAATCCACTTTATGAACTTATATGGTTTACATTCCTCAAATTCTTTATAAATATTGTAGATTAAAGAAATAGTACATATCAGCCCGTTTGCATTCTTGTCATTGCGGGTAATTTGTGTTTTGATTGTATTAATAATAATGAAAAAACAAAACAACAAATTGTTCTTGCGTTATATTTATTTTAAATTCTTACATATTATTTATCAACATATTTATATCTAAATATATTATAAAAGCATAATGGCCATATGCCAAACTGTTTTGTCCATCAGGAAGCAAGTATCGTTTGTCGTCGTAACAACTAAGCGTCTTTTTTCTCACAGTTTCGCAATAGATATTATGAGAACGTGAGCGTATCAGGTCCATTGATGAGAGATATTCCGTCCGGTCAAAGAGTGCATTTTCATACATCTGTAAGGTTAGCTTATTCTCTATCGTAGCTTTTGCGACACCTTTTGCTTTCTTCTTTTCTACGTCTTGGTCATTATCGTGGTACCTTAAGGCATACATTTTTTATCTTAACCCAATAAATTTAGTTATGATTTTATTATTCAGTTCACATTTGAATTTGCCTGGCACCTTCTTGAAAGTTTCCGAATACAAAAAATGCGATCTGGGGAAATCTGAAAAGTCAAAGAAATAACTGTCATGTTTCATGTCTTCAAATAGGTCGGTGGTTTAAACGTGAAACACAAGCGAATCTGTATCTGTGCATAATAGATTACACTGATTGCCGTATTTCTTTTTGATATAACCGTACCAAAACTGATACATCAATACTTTGCTCAAATCTAAAACGGTCTGTCCAGCATAGATAGGTTTTGATATCAACACCTTAGCACGTTTACAGTGGACTCCAACTAAATTTTCGTTGAATATTCGGCATTCTTTGAAGGTGGGTTTTGCTGTCAGTCTTGCAAGTCCTCTCTTTATTGGTCAAGACGATATCTAGATGCCTTCGTTGAGCCTCCATTAGTTTACCGAATACAGAAACATTCAAGATCTTGTAAAACGTTTCTTCAAACTCCGTTTTTGCCTCCATACGACGCTGCGTGTTAAAATCTATGTAAGGTTTGAGCCATGCCTCTTGTTCAAACTCAAGAACTGCATGAATGCTCTTGAGCTGTAATCCTAGATTAAGGTATAATTTCAAGTTTCGATAATGCAGAACATAATAATCTTTGTCTTCCAATGTACATAAAAGTTTTTTATTATTAGGTCTTTTACTATAACCGCGTAAATCTGCCCATGCATTCTTTGCATATTCCGACAATTCATCATCGTCTATGCTGCGTTTTACTGGCGCGACTGGGAAACAGTTATGCTCGTCGTGAAGAGAGGGTGGGTAGTGCAAGCTTGCCATTACAAGATAGCCTTTGTCTGAGTCATCAGTTATTTTTAGCACGTCGAACTCATTGACCTCGGCTTCGGTAAGCCGTCGAAAATTCCTTATCGGCAGTGGTTCCATGCAACTGCGGCCATATAAATTGTTGGCGTCCAGGAATCCTATATGGGTGGTTGCTTCATCTGGATTATAGTTATCCATGTACGGATTATTAGCGTCAGCATAGCGAGCTGCGAGCTGAAATCTGACTAACTCCTCCTCTACATCCTCTTTCCCACATCAGAAGATCGTCGATTTCAGTGACAAGCTCTAAGTTGACCTTCGTCATCAATAACATTGCAGCCCATGATAGTCCAGGAGCCGAGTAGAAATGACATGGGTCTAGATTATAATCTCTTAGTGAAAGGGTTCTGAAGTTCTCAAAAATGTCACTTAGAAGGAGAACGTCTGTCTTCAAATAGAGATCACTGTATTCACCTAGATTTTTCATTCCTAGTGTTTGGTAAACATTGCATGCATGACTGTAATCTTCATCTGATATATGTGCCTTTTTAATACGCGAATAAAACACTTCTTTTGGTGGCAAATTCGTTTCTAAAAATCGACTTTCGTCATTCATATAGTCATAAGGATACACATTTTTTCTCAGTAATAACTTAGCTATCTCCACATTATTGAATTCACTCGAAAAATGCTTAAAGTTGGAAAGTCCTCCCGTGGCTTTTAAATTCTCTGTTAGACACTCTAGCGAAGAGTTTAAAAATTGGTAACTATCGATGAAACGAAGATTTCCAAGACTAAAACTAATGTATCGCTCCATGTTTTGTGGAATGCACTTTATATGTTTACTATTTGTTTCATATTGGCTGGCAAATTATGTGGCTGTCAAAGTTTCTTAGTCCGTGAAATATAACTGGTATAAAGCTACAAATCTGAAATTGAAGATTACAAATGCTATGAGCTGCACCGCTATATAATCCAGTTACATGGTCGTGATCAATAACTTTATCAGTTTGCAGCTCATCGAATTTTCTTTCGCATATTGTACAGTATTTAGCATTACAGAAGTTAATTTCGTCATCTTCCGTCATTATAAGCGGTTTGACATGACTCAAAATATCTTTAATTTCTTGTTCTTTTTTAAGTAAGGATTCAATGAAATGTGAAGATGCATTAGGCCCTCTAAAAATCACACTGTCTTTCGTATATCGTGAGTCAGTACATGTCCGTTTATAGCCATAGCTGCAAACGTCTAGCTGCTTTGTCCTTGTTGTTGCAGATTTTTCAGGATTCGGTTTACACGTAAGTACATCTCTGTTTACCGATTCAAAGTCGCAGTAAAGTACAAAAGGGCTTTTCATTTTCTTTCTGAAGTCTGTAAATTTTAGAATATCGTCTTTACCTTTGGTGGGAAGTATAATCTTTTGTTCACCTTAACAGAATAGAAGTCTATATGCTTATCTAAAAGGTCTTGCCTTGTAAATCCCTGAAGACAGTAAGGACAGAAAAATGTTCTCCATTTAGAAGTCTTTGTTCTGTGGAGAAAGGCGTTTAATTCTTTGATGAGACAATAATGCCAGGTGTCATCATTCTGAAGAAATAGCAAATTAGTATGATGTTTCCGATTTTTCTGTTTGGTAATTCTGAGGGGATATATTTCGTTGTTTTCAAATCCAAATACATTTATTGAAATATCATTATTTTGTCGTTCAAACTGATTTAATTTGGACAAAGGAACCGGACAGGATATGCCAGCCATGTTCAGTTCTCCTTCATATTGATTATAACTTTCAACGTCACATTGATTCATATCAGTCGGATGTAAAGCGCTTAAAATAGCCCAAATAAAGCATTTATTGTCATTGTTTCGTATATTCAAGATCGTGTGTGAATTTGCCAAAGTTTTAGGCAGGTCTATAAAGCAAGACCCTCCCAAAGGCTTGTATGAAACAGTATGTATGTCTAGCTTTTTCACAGTTCTTAAAATCCATCCTGATGATTCATGTATATATTTTTCGAGACCTATAACCATTTTCTGCAAAGCCTCATTCACATCATGAACTTCATATTCCTTTTTAGAAAGAAAGGTGTAAGTAACACTTCTGAAATAAGGTTCCACTGTTCGAATCTCTCCCTCGCGATCTTCTCGTGTCAGTTCAACTTGTGAGACTAAATACCATTTAATAGCTTGGTGTTGTACTTTAGTCAGGAGATATTTCTCAACAGAAGACTTTACACTGGAAAGAAATCTAATTAGGTCAAATCTGTCTATTCTCTTTGGACGCAAGGTATGAACCTCAACGTTGCCGTTAATGGCTGTTCGTTTTTGTCCACTTCCTAACTGATTATGAAATTTAGCATGAAGTTGCAGGTCTTTTGCCGAAGCAAATATTTTCTTGCAAATACAACAGATGAATGAGGCTTTTGTACTTTCGCTGGCATGATGTTTATTTTCATGTACTTTTAAGCTTGATTTCCTTCTATATTGTTTATCACATAAACGGCATTTAAATGTCACTTTATGAGCTAGCTCATGCTTTGTCAATCCGGATTTCGTCTTAACTCTTTTTCTACACATGTTACACGTAAACATGTTGTCTTGATTATTGAATCTGAAGTATACAGTGCTTATATATTATAAGGTATCCACTTTTGATGCCTTTTATTGGAAATGAAATCGGCAAATGTCTGTCTCACATATTTATGCGCTTTGAGTTTTCCACCTGACTGCTCGTTTTTTTTTTCTTTGAATTTTTTTTGCTGGTTTGTTTTTCATATTTGAAATTTTAGGCATTGCTTTCTCAAGTATTTGTTCACTTGAATGCCTTTTGTCCTTTGTTTTCCGCTGCGTAGGCGAAATATTTGACAAATTTCTCTTTATCTTTCGTTTTAATTCATCGCTTGATTGATGCTGCATATTTGAAATTCCTGGTATAATATGGTTCGCATTCTTTACTACTTTGCCAGCTGATTTACGTTGGATATTTGAAATTCCTGGCATAATATTGTTCTCATTCTTTGTCACTTTGTATATTGTTTTACTCTGCATGTTTGACATTTTTGTCGTACGTTTGGTCGCGTTCCGAGTTCTTTTATCACTGGATTGACGTTTTTCATTTGATATCGTTTTGGCATTCGAAGAATTTATTTTCTTGGATTTTGAAGTAATTATTGGCATGTTCCTTTCAATTCTACTTTTTCCCGTCGACCCAGTGATATCAGCATTTAGGCACAAATCTTGGTCATCCGCATTCGGGAGTTCATGTTTGGTTGTACTCTCATTCTGTGGACAAAGAGTATGGGTTATGGTAGCACATCGAGTTCCAGTATCGGTAAGAAGCTTTTCATACTCTGCTTTTGGTATCAAAACCAATTCTTTCGCCATAATACTTAGCAACCCGCTTAATTATCCAACCACTGTATCACCATGTAACTTTTAATGACTTTAATCAGTCGATAGAAAATATTAAAATATTTCTGTAGTAGTTGTTTTCTTCGCGAAACACGCATGCGTCGTTTTACAAAACTTCGAATGACAGACTGATACCTCCGTAAATGCTGTTTATCCCTTTCTGGTAAAGATCCATAGCCATGCAGTATATTATATACTATTTCTACCAATGTTTGAAGTTGATAATTAGACATGGTTTGTATTAAAACACGCCTTTGTCTTTTGTCAGCGCGAAGCAGAAGTCCCACAAAATACGCTTCTTTCAATATTTTTTGTCGCATGGTATATACACTATAGTTGTTTCTCCTGGTAATATGTTTGTTCTTAGACGATATAGGGTCTCTTCACCTGATAGACGTGGTGATAAGTCTACAAAGAGATAGCCGTATTTAGAAGATGAAGCCCTTAAATAACTGTCCATGAAGTACTGTGTCTGCTCAGGGAAGCATTGCTTAGCGAATGTTTTTATTTGAAGTGTCTCGTTGGTTTCTGAAAAGAACAAACTGGTGCGTATTCAAGGAAATTGTTCGGAATTGCTTTCCATTTGTAAAAAGATTCTGAACCAATAAGAAAACGGTAAAGTTCATGTGATGACTGAAAATCGTAAACAAATCGCAAATGTCTTGTTAATCTGAGCATTGGGACATTAAGTCATCAATCACTAGTATAGAATGATGACCATCAGAACTCTGAAGATCCTGTCCAACTGACCTCCAACGCTCTAAATCTTCTTTTGTTGGCATTCCTTGAAAGTACCGTAAATTCTCAAAATCTCTCTTCATGCGATCGAAAAGATCATTCTGATAAATATTGTAGCAATATATTATTTGATGAGGCATCTTTTCAAACATGCCTTCGGCATGTTTCAATATTCTATACACTAATGTGCTTTTGCCCGAGCTTGACGGTCCAGAAAAAATAAGTGTACTAGGGCTCGGGATTTTCAAGACTGCTTCCTCGTTCAGACATGATTCTTTTGACGAAATCAACTGAACAATTCTCTAATATAAATAGTGGTACAAAAATAATAACAACAGTACATTTTTACAATATTTTATTTAAACAAAGACATGATTGATTATATCTTTCATTTAGTTTGGGTATACAATAAGGAAAACTTTTTAAAACGTAATCATATACATATTGATCACTGTGTTTTCTGCTATACAAAGTTTCTACAATGTCTTTAATATTTTGTCCTCGTGTACAGTGTATTAGAAAATATAAGCAGTATTGTCCACATACGTTTGAAAAATTGTTTTGCAATGTTTTACTGTTTTATAACTGAACTATTGAATTGTTACTTAAACATGTTGCAAATGCATTATTGTAATACGCAGGTGGCTTTCCATAACTGTAAAAAAAACTCAGATTGGCCATTGCCGTCGAAAAAAAATGCGCACCAATGTTTGCCTGGCTTGGAACTCTTATCTGTATTGGCAATAAATCATCCTCGTCGAATGTATTTTGGTATTTTGTCCGCTGCATAAACCCCTTGTACATGTTAAGAAAGAACCGGGTCGCTATGCACCACACAGAGCAATTGAGAGGTATTCATCAGTCTGCTATGATATCACGTTCTTTGTTGATTTCAAATATGGCTGAATTCTCTGAGTAGACTATGCAACTCATAGTCTTAGTCAATGCCTGATTAAACTCAACATCTAGCCTGATTTTGGCTGTTTTTACGAGGAACAGATACTCATCTCTGTTAGCAAAATAGGGCTGCAATTGAAAGGTAAATAGGCAATAACCATTTTCGAAATCTTCTCTGCTTTTATTGTGACCACTGTCAGTTTTCCACTTTCCGCAATTCTGAAACAAATCAGTGTATGCTCTGACTGAATGCCAGTTTACTCGGGGCTCCGTTTGTGGGTATTCCATCAGCAAATAAGGTTATGCTCTTTATACCACAATTTTCGAAGTTGAATGGATTTTTGCCAAATTGTCCAGATGTTGCAGCAGAATCAACAAAACATACGACTACCCTATCTGGCTTTTGTCCTTGGAACAAATTATCCCGGTGAAATGAAGAGCTTCCTTGCGGGATGCTCTGCTGCCGACAATCAGTACGTGTGAATGGGTATTTGGCATTCACAGTCGTAAGCATTTCAGAGTGAGCGAAAATCACACCAGGATTAACTCGCACTTTTCGAGCTAGGAGGCAGGCATCAACAATGTCAATCTTGAAATCTGCCCCTGGCATCGCGCTCAACAGGCAAAATGCAGGAGTCGTTCGATAAAGTTTTACTTTCACATCTACTTGATTCAGGAGATAGCGCTTCATCTGGAAAAAGTCGTGGTACAAGCCACCTTGTAGATCAATGAATTTTGACGACGCTATATACGCTGTCCTTTCCACTAGCCCATCATTGCTACCAGCCGTGTCACAATCGTTCATAGCTTCATGAGAATCTTTTATGAAGAGCATTGTAGTTAACTGGCTATTTTCAGCGTCTTCGCCGTAGTTGAGTAATGTCTGTATCATGCAACGGTAAGGATTACTGTTGCAGGTCAATGTCACTTATTTTGAAGAGTTACTTCAACTGTGGAAAAGAAGGACTGCATGAATAAATTCACAGGTCCTACTTTCGAGGAACCGTCTAGGTTACTATGGTCCGGTTTAGTCACTTTTAGTTTCAAATACAACTGAGATCCGTGTAAATCTAGGTAATCAAGCGTATTTGACGCTGCTATTCGAAATTCCAGAGGAACATCTTTAGATATTTGTGATAAGGGCCTAATTTCGGCAAAGTATGCATCTTGTACTGCTGTTTGAGTCGGTGGTAAGTCAAATAATGCAAGCTCTGACGGGATACCTTCATGAAAGCTTTCTCTATTCAACACCGACATAATTAATTTATTTACTAAATATATCACGAGTAGCTTTTGAAGACAGTTTTTTTTTTTTTTTTTTTTTTTTTTTTTTTTTGACTTTCGCTTGGTGGTCTTGTGTCTTTTGTTTTTAGCAAGTTTCCCTTTTCTGAAAGGCCCTGATTTTGCACTCCTATTTATAGTTTTACGTCTTTTCCGCTGTGCAGGTCTTGTTTTCTTTCTAATACGTTTGATTGCGCTCTGAGTACGCTCATTGGCTGCTTCTACAGGAGAAATCAACTCAACATTCATCGGCCCATCAGATTGTTTAGCAGAAAGCATATTATTGCCACCTTTTTTATGTATTGCTTTCTTCTGTGACGTTCTTTTGAAGAAGTGAATCCATACATTTGGATCAGGAACATACAGCTTAGAATGATTCATTGTCGATATAGAAAGGATAATTCCTGAAGCGTAGTGTAATCGACAAAGGTTCACTCAAAAATGAAGCCAGGAGCCCGTCGGCGGTCTCGATATAAAACTCCATTTCATAGATTTCTTGTTTCAGTACAGGAAGTTGAAAAGCTGTGGAAAATGCATGCAACCACTGACTTTTCTTTGTTGAGGCTATGCGACGTAATATTGGCTTCATTTCTCCTTTTATGATACTTTCTTTGCAAAAATTGCAAAAAAAGATGTAATTCTTTATCGTTTTTAGTTTTTGATGGAATCGTACAATAGAACTCTATCAGAGCTACAGTCCAAAATCCTTTGAGAATCAAAGGAGTTTTTAGATAGATTTTAAATTTATACGGTTGATTGCCTTTAAAGTAATCGTTGCACTCATCGCTTCTTATGTATATACTATGTAATCCATGGTTTTCTTTAGCTTCCCAGCGTTTTTACACTAGTCTCTGAAATCCAAGAATTCATAGAACTTGGGTAATCAAGCCACTTAACAAATAGTTCTGTTTTTCCTTTCCGTTTCCTCCGTTTAATAACCTTTTCTATTAAAAACAATGTTTTAGAGTCCATAGAAACTTTATTCAGCTCTGCGCCATAAAACTGCCCGATAATAGGCTGGTCATTCCAATCATTTAATTTGTACACTGGTATGGCTTGTACCCGGTAACGTTTGGCATTTTTAAATACTTCTCCTGTATATTGTTGTTGATAAGTTCGTCTGAATGGATGTTTCAGGTATGATATTCTCACAAGATCGCCCACTTTAAATTTAAAGGAAGGATAACGATGTCTCTGTTTTCTCTTTCTTAGATACATGAAGGCCCAGAGGTCAGCTTCGTTTTCCTTCGTCACATCCTTTGGTGCAGTATAATTCAAACTTCTATGTGGCGTGGAGTTGTAATTGTCAACCAGGCTCTGTAAATCGTCAATATATCGATAATTGCGTTTACGTCAAATCTCCATAAAAGTAATTTGAAAGTACGCTGCACACGTTCCACGTAATTGGCTTTCGGAGGGTTTTGAGTCGTAAACAGGTATATCCCAGTGTCTTTCAGGTATTGTTTGACCCATCGGTTCACAAACTCAGAACCTCGGTCGACTCGTAATTCGAGATAATTCTTTTGAGACCACTAAGAACGGATTTAGCTGTTTTATCTTTTAAAGGTTCAATCCATAGATATCGAGAAAAAACGTCGATGACAAACAATAGATAATTGACGTTGTCGTTTTCTTTGGCCAAATTACCCACATACGAAAGATCAGCCTCAAACTGAGCATTTATAGAATTGACTCTGACTTGTAGAGTCTTAAATTTGTGTCGAGCTTGTTTCTGTACAGAATAAGAATCTATTCCATCAAGCCATTTTTGAATAAAGTGCTTTGAAAATGTTCCAGGATATTTCTTTTGTAGAACTTTATAAAGTCGTTCGGGACTGCTAAATGCGGCAGGATTTGAAACTGTATAATAGTACTTCTCCAGTATGGCTTTCTTTTCACTTTGTGTCATATTTAACGTTTTCAGACGACAGTTTCTTGACCACTGTCTCCTTCTTTTCGAAGACCAACTATATTTATATAATGGCAATATGGAGACCATCTGTAATGCTCTTTCCAAACTTTATCAGATTTCAGCCACTTTCCAAGGCGCAAACCACAACAAAAGCATTTCACTATATTACTTTTGTGCGTGTAATAAAAACCGGCCGAAGCTAAATCATATTTATTTTGATGTAACTGTACCGGCCAGTCGTCGAAGGAAAGTACTCTATCGTGAAAGTATAAAATATTGTAAGGAGCCAAAACTTGTTTTGTATTTCGTATTTTATCATCAGCAGTCTTATTCTTTAATAATATTTTGTCAATGGTGTGGAGAGAACGCATTAGCTTCTAAAAATGAAATTAAATACTCGATACTTTCTTTATATTCACAAAGCATGTTGAATGTAGCTTTCTGCATTTTTATACGAGTGTTGCCACCTTTAAATTTAATGGCTAGTTTTGTTGCGTTGGTCTGTCAAAGAAGATAGGGGTTGTGTTTTGAGTTACCTGTCAAATGTAGGGTACCGGTATCACAAATTCCTTTATATATATATATATATATATATATATATATATATATATATATATATATATATATAATGTGCCACACCTCAAACCTGTCATCATGGTCAGAATTGACCGAGCACAGTATCGAGAGAAAGAAAGAAAGAAAGGTATTCGATGGTCAAAAACCCGCACTAAACGCTGGTCAATCCCCAGTTCCTTGGCTTCACATGCACCGGACTAGGAACATACTTTTAGTTAATGCCAGGCCCGGGTACCCCGGAAAGTTGTGGAAACCACGATCCGTTACTGAATCCGGAACATTTAACACAGAAGTCTATGGAAAAGTATTTATAGGACTGTGCCCTGATGCATGCCAGTGCTTTTCGGTAATCTGTCTCGGTTCTGTATTTAGCTATACCACACGTTTGACGTGTCAATAGACGACGAATAATACAGAAAGGAAAAGCAGTCCTGTCTGATTTCCGGCATAAAATCTTAAATCGAAAGGATAGAGAAAGGTCAATTTCGACGACAATAAAACCAGTTTAAACATCGTACGTTGATAAGTTTTGGGTTTTGTCTACGGCAAATGATTACTCTGAGTTGTATTTCACAAGTATTAATGCAACTCAATGCCCTAGGTGCCCTTATGAGAGTTGATTTTTTCAAATCCGAACCTCCATGTGGAGCACCTGCATGGTTCACAGAATTATCTCCTCTGAAGTTGTATCCATCAAAATAATGCTGTTTTTTTTTTGTTGTTTTTTTTTTCAGATAAGGAAGTCATCACCATTAGCGTCACAATTCCCTCATCAATATTATTATCCATTATCATCATCATCATCAGGTTGTGTTGTTGTAAGCGTCCAAGAAATGAGCCGTCCGCACCACTTGAACACTGAGATATCTTGAACATCATCCTTCAGGCCTTCACCAGAAATATGCAGTTCACCAGCACCTATGTTAGCTGGTTCTCAGTCATCCCCAGCCATTCTAGAGCTGCAAGACACAGAACAAGATCTTGTAAAAGGAATTTGCAGTTTTAGCATGTCTGCTAATGACTGAGGACCAGCTGAGGCTTATAAGTTGACCGTTCAGTTACTGTATAGCTGTTCCACATTGTATGCAGGAAGTAATCACCTGAAAGATATTCGTCAAATTTACAAGCTGCTGCTCCTATCAGAACTATAGAAATTGCTAACAGGCAGTTCTAATCAATACCCGCAATCTATGTTTTGCATCACAAATAAGGCAAATAGTGCATGTATACCCTTGTAAATCCCACTTTTCTCTATATAAAGTGGAGTTTACCAGGGTATTCATTTCACGAACTTGTGAACGTGATGGAAAGAAGGAAATCATACCATTAAACTAAATGGAGAGTGCCATCTGGTAATTAGCAGTTTCCTTAGTTTGGATGGGAGCTCTGTTTTAAATGGATATTATATTAACTTTTGGTTTGAATCAAGACAGTTTTAATAATTCAGTTTGTTATAAATAATTCTTAATATTAATTAGTGTCATAGTGCTAGTGTCTTCACTTTCATGAATCTTTCACGATTTGTGCTTATAAATATTTGCTTGAGATCGTGGTGCTATTGTTACCGTAAAAATCCTAAAATTTTGGACGGTCAAACCAGTCTGAATAGGGTCTACACTGTTTGCATGTGCCTGACCATCCGAAAACTTAGGATCATTACGGTATGTTATTGGAAAATACTCATACGACAAATAGTATTTGTTATAAATAATTCTTATTGTTAATTAGTGTCATAGTGCTAGAGTCTTTCACAATTTGTGCTTTTATAAAGATTTGCTTGAGATCATGATGCTATTGTTACCGTAAAAATCCTAAAATTTTGGACGGCCAAACCAGTCTAAACAGGGTCTACACTGTTTGCATGTGCCTGACTGTCTGAAAATTTAAGATCATTATGGTATGTTATGGGAAAATACTCATACGGCAAATGTTATTTGTTATAAATAATTCTTATTGTTACTTAGTGTCATAGTGCTAGAGTCTTTCACGATTTGTGCTTATAAATATTTGCTTGAGATCGTGTAAAATTCCTAAAATTTTGGACAGCCAAACCAGTCTGAACAGGGTCTACACTGTTTGCATGTACCTGACTGCCCGAAAACTTAGGATCATTACTGCTTACCTTTTATACTTGAATTAAGACAATGCCTGGGTCTGTTTCATCTATCTCTGTACCCTGAGGCCATTCTCCTCCCTCCGCCTGATTTTGCGTATCTGAGTTCCCTGTGTCTGTACCCTGAGACTGTTCTCCCTCCGCCTGATTTTGCATATGTGAGTTCCCCGTGTCTGTACCCTGAGGTTCTTGATGATCACATCCCTCTGGCCGATTCTGAGCAACAGGCTGGAGTGATCTTGGTGGGTGTAGTGACTGGTAGTTCTGCACCCAGAGGTCGTTAAAAACCCTGTTAGTACACATATCAGTGTGACTAGTCATAGATGTTTTTGGCGGTGTTAATGCCGTCTATTTCCTCTGACGTATAACCTTTTCTCAGCTGAATGAAAATAAGTGTCTCTATATTCTTCAAAATTTCCTCCATTTTCAACTCATCCCAGGCGATCAGCAGCGCCTCATTGAAAAATGTCAATAGATGAAACCTTTCAAAATTGATTCCATCTATGCAAGAGCATTCATGGGTACAGCTGGGTGGTTCACCATGGATACATTTCTCACAATCTGCCAGAGCTAATCTGTTAATCCACCTAACTATTTCTCCCCACAGATATGCTTCCACTTGTGTTTCGAAACTTTCGTTCAACATGATGTGCTTGTAAGATTTTGGTGCT
The DNA here is from genome assembly GCA_964016985.1 of Anodontia alba. Taxonomy (NCBI): domain Eukaryota; kingdom Metazoa; phylum Mollusca; class Bivalvia; order Lucinida; family Lucinidae; genus Anodontia; species Anodontia alba. The sequence continues at coordinate 45,983,223 of OZ024835.1, read as the reverse complement.
CCTGGCTGGTTGGGGTGATCTTATATAGGGTATTTTGAAATAACTTTCAGCTAGGGTAGTCACAAGCATTGTCATCTGAAAATGTATGTTTCAAACACATTTTTTCTATTTAGACTTAAGTGTTGATAACATGAGGGAGGTTTTTCCTTGTTTAGCCTAAAATACAAGAATATTTTTCATGACCATAAAAGGACTGGAAAAACTGAAGGTATATCTTCACCTCATTTTTGTATAACATTTCTATTTTTATATAACATCTTGTTGGCATGGCCATAAATGGAAATATTCATCCACCCAAAGCAAAGAATCTTGATAAATAGTGTTAAGGAATTTTTTGTTAAAGTGCTTATTTCCGACCCAAAAATATTGCTGTAATCATCCTAAAATTTGAATATGAGTTGACAAAACAGTGCCAGACACCCGAAATATTGAAGTAATCATCCTAAAACTCGAGCAGAATGATTACACTATGCAGAAAGGTGTCCAAACCTGAAGATGGAATGACCCTGATCAGACTGCTCTTAGACACTGTAGACTGCTCCTAGATCTAGGTCTATACTGTTTGCATATGGCTGACTGTCAGAAGGATTGTGATTTTAAAACTATATTACATTCCTCGATATATTTTACTGTATCAGCTTGTTTCTCTGTTAGTGCTAAACTTTTCCATTCTCTGATAAAATGCAGGCACTTTTTATAGACACGGTGTGTAGTCTTCCATGATTGTTTTTGATAGATTTTATAATGTTCGTTTAAGATAATTTTATATGATTCTAGTCCTAGCATAAGCCGGTATGTTTTAAAGGATGCCGATGGAATGACAAATAGTGAAGACCATATTCAGGTTGCTCCTAGGAGCAGTCTAATCTGAGTCTGCACTGTTTGCCTAATACTAAGGTTCATTACGGGTATACCATGATTGTTTTTGATACATTTTATAATGTGTGTTTAAGATGATTTTTTATGATTTTAGTCCTAGCATGAGGCAATATGTTTTAAAGTTTGACACTTTTATAGACAGTGTGTGTAGCCTTCTATGATTGTTTTGTGTTCAAGATTATTTTATATAATTCTAGTCTTAGTATAAACTAATATGTTATAAAAGATGTAGATGAAATGACAACCAGTGAAGACCCTAATCGGAGTGCTCGTAGGAAAAGTCTGATCAAGTTCTGCACTGTTAGCATATGCCTGTCTGTCCTAAAACTGGGTTACTTATTCATACTGAAGAGAAAACAAACTACAATTGCATCTGCTACAGTGATCATAAAGCTCAAAATTTGTCACAAATTTATGACATGACCTTTTTTATAACGTAATTGAAGCATAGAAATAGCTGACATGCAATATTTTAATTAAGAAATGTTATGGAAAAGAATGTTTGAGTGGGTAGCAGCAAAGATGATAAACTCTTTTTGATGCCTTTCTTCAAAGACAAATTTTTAAGGCTTGTGATTTTGAAATTATGTTTTTACATTCCATGCTAGTTCACTTACCATGTTTTGCACTATTAAGGTGAATGGATACAGCTTCTGGGGAGGTAATTCTCTATTAAAGGAACGAAAGAGCAAATTCTTCCCTTTAAGAGTAGGACCCTTTTGTTAGAGGGGCTCAACTTACAGGAAAGCAGATAGGAAGTCACACAGTTGTCTCCCTTGCAAAATGGGCAGACAAATCTTATAGGTGTATCCATTCCCGTTAATAGTGAAAATTTCCATTCTTTGTTAAAATGTGATAAACAACACAGACAAGTAGACTAGGACCCCAACAGTAGCATTATAACCAGGTTGTGGTGTATAAGCATTAGTGGGAGTAAAATACGATGTTATATTTTTGTAAATGTGAAAAAGCTGATTTATCACACTTCTAGTCCTATTGTTTACATGAAAAATGAAAGTTTAGGGTTCAAGCTAGCTTCAAAATTATGGGAGGAGAAATGATTTCTCTCTATGAGAAAATAGGGTATTTCATGTTCGAATCCTATAAATTTTCAATCTGTGCATGTTTAACTTCTGTGTTGAGCTGTTTCTGCAAAGTCGCCATCTAGCTTGTTCTCTGAAGTTTTTCATAATAATCAGGGTCAGTGGCCTTCTGTGATTGCTTCTTCCTGAATATAAGGGTCAAAGACCTCTCAGGATTGTTACATTTGTTTTATACAAATAAATAATTACTACTGATCACTGTTACTTTCTTTTGACTTTTCACTGTATTGAATGTACTACTGAATGCCCTTCTTATGTCATTGACATATTTAAATTTATTATACATTCTCCGAGATTGTATCATAACTGTTTGACTAATTTTTAAAAAAATTCCATAGTATCATATGTTATTTCATATTTTAGAGATAATATCTTGATTTATAGCATAACCTGTGGGATCCTGTTGCTAATGTGACAAAATGACTTGCAATTCTCCTGCTGACAGATCAATGATGATGATGATGAGTTCAGGTTTAACGACGCATCAACCAATAAGGGTCATTTGCGTCAAAAATGGTGAATTAACATGGTTCTGTAGTGAAACGATTATAATGATAAGTCATAAATGCGTAAAATGTAAAACTAGAACGAATTAAAAAAAAAAAAAATAAAAAAATTAAAGCAGTTATACTTTGCTAAAAATATTGATGTGTTTTAAAAACGTAAGTATGTTATCAGTCGGTACATTTTCAAATAAGTATCTCAGGTCATTTGTTTGGAAGAATTGACGTCGCATATGAGAGAATTCAATGCAGTTGATCAGAAAGTGTTTCACCGTAAAAGGTTCATTACAGCTGATACAAAATGGCTGATCTGCTCGTTTGAGTAGATAAGAATGTGTGAGTCTAGTATGACCTATACGTAGACGAGTAAGAACCACTTCTTCTCGCCTTAATGATCGATAAATGGTATTTTTACCAAGAACCGGTTTTATTTCGTGTAGTTTATTGAATGTCGCTCTGTCCCATGACAGCTGCCATTTGGATAAGATGTACCTGTTAATAAAAGGTTTAAAATCTGTACATGGAAGTTTAAAATTCGAAATTTCTAGATAGAGTGAGGCTTTTGCTTTTACGTCGGCAGCCTCGTTACCTTTTATGCCAACATGGCTGGGGAGCCAACAGAACAAAATGTCCTTAGTTTTCGATAACTCGTGATGTTTTTCTATCAGGTTCTGAATTTTGGGATTTTTTGAAGATGTGTGGTTTAGAGATTTCAAAACAGAAAGGGAGTCCGAGAAAAGAACGAATTTGTTATCTAAAGAATTATTCATAACGTAATCCAAAGCCATATCAATAGCCTTGGATTCAGCAGTGAAAATAGATGAGCCATCAGGAAGACGGATATTTTCATGGTGGCTGCCCGATATATACGCACAGCCAACCTTATCGTCAACTTTTGAGCCATCAGTGTAGATGTGTTGATAATCTGAAAGCCGCGATTGTAATTCTTGGAAGTTTTGTTTTATGAGATGTGAATCAGAAAGTGACTTTTTGCTGTTGTGTAAATCGAAAAGAATAGTAGGTTTAGTAATGCACCAGGATGGAATATCAGAAAAAGAGTGTTTTTGGATGTTTTTAGTATTAATATTAGCAGATTCTAAAAGTGGTGCTATACGAAGGCCGAAGGATTTAATTGCGTTAGGTTTTCTTTCATAATATCCCTGAAATTGTGGTGGAAATGTGACTTCAAAAGCAGGGTAAGAAGGGTAAGCAGCAAGTCTGATGGCATACTGAAGAGACAATTTCTCTCTGCGTAGCCATAACGATGGCTCATCTGCTTCCACGTTAAGACTCGATACTGGAGACGTACGAAAAGCTCCCAATGCCAAACGAAGTCCTTGATTATGTACAGTGTCTAACATCTGTAGATAAGATTTTCTAGCAGATCCATATACGATGGACCCATAATCAAGTTTTGATCGAATTAAAGAACGATACAGATGAAGAAGAGTTGTTCTGTCCGCACCCCAACTTGTGTGAGATAAAACTTTTAAAAGGTTTAATGCTTTTAAACATTTTGCTTTCAAGTATTTTATATGGGGTATGAAGGAGAGTTTTCTATCAAATATAACCCCAAGAAATTTTGATTCAGCAACAACTGGTATTTGAGATCCATATAGGTAGAGTGCTGGATCATTGTGTATTTTCCGTTGTTGACAGAAATGAACGCACTGAGTTTTCGATTTGGAAAATTTGAAGCCATTTCTAGTTGCCCAGTCTTCGATTCTGTTCAGACATTGCTGTAGATGTCTTTCTATTGTGCGCATATTTTTCGAGCGAAAACATATACAGAAATCATCAACATACAAAGAACCATCCGTCTTGTAATCCAGACAGTTTATAATATCGTTTAATTTCATGTTGAATAAAGTGGTTGAAAGTATGGCTCCTTGAGGAACGCCCTGCTCTTGATCATAGAGGTGCTGACAGATCAAAGGAAATGCATGACCTATTTCTTAAAACAACATAGCAATATCTATACAATTTGAATTTACTTATAAACTTATGAAAAGAAGAGTCAGGCAGAAAAGTTTCCGTTAATTTTCATATTTTTATACAAAGTCAGAATTAAATCAGCAATGGCAGGAATGGTGATATGAGCTATTCTTTTTCTTTAATCTGCAATACCTAAATAAAAGAATGTAAACCATGTAAGAATGTAAACAATGTATGTCCATAAAACGGATTCAAAAATGTCGGGGAATGTAAACAATTTGTCCATAAAATGGATTCAAGAATGTGGGGAATGTAAACAATTTATGTCCATAAAAGTGTATTCGTGCCTGTAAAAGGATACTACTAATATTATAAATATAAACCAGATGATGGCCAGCTTAGATTACCAATCAGAACAATTTTAACTACTGTTGATCTACAAGTCACTTCGATACTTTCAATATAAATGTATATGGCCCATACAAATGGGGAAGCAAATTTGACCTTGGAGGTAAAAAGGTCAAATGTCAACATAGAACCATCATTTTAGCAATTTGGGTAGATCTCCTGTCCCCCATAATTTGTGCAAAGATTAGGACCCAGGGCTTATTTGGTTATGAAAAGAAGATTTTTAAAGGGTTTTACCATATATGGGCATGGCAGCCATTTTGATCAATGGACCATACCCATTTTAGCTATCTTTCATTCTCCTGCCCACGGAGGCTCCGCATGAAATTTGAGCAACACTGGCCCGGAGGCTTCAGAGGAAAAGCCATTTGAAATTATCAACATTTTTTACCATACAAATGTATGGGGCCCATACAAATGCATACAGAAGCAAACTTGACCTTGCCGTAAAAAGGTTAAATGTCAATGTATGACAATTATTTTAGTAACTTCGGTAGACCGCCTGTTCCAGATGATATATGCAAAGATTCAGCCACAAGCCAAGATATCTTCGGTTTTGGAGAATAAGGTTTTTAAATGTTTTTTCCCATACAAATGCATAAGGAAGCAAACTTGACCTTGCCGTAAAAAGGTCAAATGTCAGTATATGACCATTAATTTTGCAACTTTGGTAGACCCCGTCCCCGATAATTTATGCAAACATTCAGCCCCAAAGCATCCTCGGTTCTAGAGAAGAAGATTTTTAAAGGTTTTTACCATATATGGGCATGGCGGCCATCTTGGTCAATGAACCGTGATCATATTAGCAATCTTTTGTTCCCCCAACCTAAGGAGGCTCCATGTGAAATTTGAGCAAAATTGGCCCAGAGGCTCCAGAGGAGAAGTTGTTTGAAATTCTGAACATTTTTCCCATACAAATGCATAAGGAAGCAAATTTGACCTTACCGTAAAAAGGTCAAATGTCAATGTACACATATTATTTTAGCAATTATGGTAGCCCTCCTGTTCCCGATGATATATGCAAAGATACAGCCATAAGGCATGCTCGCTTTTGGAGAAGACGATTTTTAAAGGTTTTTCCCATACAAATCCAAACTTGACCTTGCCGTAAAAAGGTCAAACGTCAACGTACGACAATTCTTTTAGCAATTTTGGTAGACCTCCCATCCCAGATGATTCCTGCAAAGGTTCAGCCCCAAGGCATTCTCGGTTCTGGAGGAGATTTTTAAAGGTTTTTACCATATATGGGCGTGGCGGCCATCTTGGTCAACGGACCCCGACCATTTTAGCAATTTTTCGTTCCCCCACCCTAAGGAGGCTTCATATGAAATTGGCTCAGCGGCTTCAGAGAAGTCGTTTGAAAATGTTAACGGACGGACGGATGCACGGACGGACGAAAAGTGATCACAATAGCTCATCCAGGTGAGCTAAAAAGAGCCAACTTTAGCTCTTTAAGAGTGCTATTGGAATATTGGCATCAAGGTAACTATTATGATCTGTCTTTATTGTTTCCAAAGAAGGAAAAAATGTTTTATCGTTTTTATGTAAATGGAGTTGTTTCCCTAACGTTTACTGATATATATAAATGTAGTTGATTCCCAAACTTAACGATTTTGAGACTGTAGACCCTGATCAGACGCCACTAATCTGAATCGTTTGATTTTGGTCTACTATGATTGCCACTTTTTTCCCAACACATGGGCTCCAGTCTATAATTTTACAGATAGTGCTCTCAGGTTACGACGACAAGAATAGTGCGGTTGTAATTTACTGATATAAGCACCTGACAGGTCGGCGAAAGATTCGTGTGCTTACCATGACAAATAAGAAAAAAAATCCGTTTTGCCTCAGTTATACTAGTTCAGCTAGTAAAATCAGCTGTTCAACGACCTTGGTCATGTATTTGTTTTACGAGATCATATTACCAAGCGTGGGAAAAAACGTCTCAATGCTCGTTCATTTTCACCGGTCTGTGACCCAGGTTATTGTACGGGTTTTGAGATTTATGTCTGTATTATATGTACCAAAGCCAGACACATTACGAGCTATCGCACATGGTTAGACAACTCGAGATATACGACATAGGGAGCCTCAGTCATCTAATGGAATCTTAATCATTAGGGAGCCTCAGTCATCTAATGGAATCTTAATCATTAGGTCTATCACTGCTGTGGTTCGAGCCTTAAGGGCTGTTTACACGGGCTGTCTTGACATACAGGTTTTAGACCTATATGTCAAAACATGTGTATAAACACTGCTATTTCTTAGTTTAATGGCCCAAGCGTCTCAGACCTGTGGAATAGAACATGTTCTATTTGCTATGTCTAAGACATAGGAAACCTGGCAGAATTAGCCAATCAGAACTGGCTCCTTCGAGGTTATTGCCCGGTTAATGGTTTCTTTGGGGAAAAAAGCAAGGTCACTCTGTTCCAAATTCCTCCTAATTATTTGCAAAAGAGAAACAACAAAAATGCCAGCAAAAGAAAACGTTTATTTCACCAAGGTTCAGATTCAAAGGCTCTGTGAGCTCTACCAAGACATGGACAATCTCTGGAACATTACTTCACCAGATTACCACAAAAGAGACAAGAAGAATGAGTCACTGGAGAAGATCAAAGGAGTACTGGTAGAAGAATTCCAGGATATACAGCCATTTACAGGTAAATTAACATGTACAGTTCAAATGTTGTATTAATGCAGAATTTAACCCTATAAGCGCCAAACATGAAAACAGTTGAATTTGCAAACACTGTAGATCCAGAAGAGACGGCTCATAAATGGCTCATCTGGATCTACAGTGTTTGCCCTCTAGTCTTTGAGTGCTTATAATTTATTCTCCATCCATTATGTAACCTCAATAGTTTGGACCGAAACTTACATATCTATCAATCAGTCAATCAATCATCAATCGATCGATTGATAAATCAATTACAGTGCAACCTCCCTACAAAGCCACCCAAAAAGCAAAAAAGTGGCTGTTGTATGGAGGTGACCGTTATGGAGAGGTTAAATATATAGAAAAACTGCACTTTGAGATACTAAAAACTGGCTGTTATAGGGAGGTGGCTGTTGTTGAGAGGTGACTGTTCGTGGAGGTTCCACTGTAATCAATTAGTCAGACAATCAATCAACACACTCACTCACCCGCTCACTCACACACAGATACATGTATAGCGTGGCTAATCATTGCTTCCTTATACTCAGTAAACAATCACTGATTAATATTTGATAATAATAGTATTATAAAAGGAAATATTTGGCACTAGCACCAGTTTAACATATATACAAAAGATGATATGCAATATTAATGTAGGCAGTATGTGCAAAGACTACTAGTTCTCTGTTTACTGAGCATACCGGTTTCTTATTTTTTCAGTTGGTCAGCTATGGGAGAAGCTAGCAAACCTTCGAAGCTATTACTGCAAAGAGTGGGGCCGGAACAGATGAAGTATACACTAGCAAATGGTGTCATTTCAACGTCTTGGATTCATGTCTTAGAACACAAGTCATTCCGAGACGGTCTTCAACAAACATTGTAAGTAATTAAAACTCTTCAATTAAACTGCATTCCACTGCCATGGAACTTGTCCATCAAAATTAAAATAGTCACAGATTTCATCACGCACTGCCCGTGCTTCCACTGTTGTACGATTTCCTCCTTGAGGCATTAGTCCAACCATTCCAAGTCCATTCTGCCTGTGTAACAGTGCCAATGTCAATGTTTTCATGATCAATATATTCAGTGGGTGTATAAAGGCCTCTAGAATAGGGCTTGCTTCTGAGAAAGTTATGCAAAGCACAGCAAGCGAGAATAATTTTTTCGATCATATTGTTGGTACCATAATCGACGTTGTAGAATTAAAAAATCAAAAGTAAATATTTCAATTAGAGGGGTATGCATTATTTTTCTAATTTGCACTTCAAGACAGGTGTTGGGTACTCATTAGAACTGCCTCCATTACGATAACACATCCGTGAGACATAGTGCATTTTTTCATATCTCAAAAATGGACATTTTTCTAATGAAAATTTGTGATATTTTTCTTATTTTCACTCCTAACATAGGTTGTGGGGCGGTTCTAACGAGTACCCACAACCTATGTCTTGGAGCAGAAATAAGAAAATTATATATACCCTCCCTCCCCCCCCCCCCCCGCCCGTAAACCCCAGTTTTCTCTATATAAAGTGGGGTTTAGGGGGTCTCCATATCACGGACTTGTTCACGTGATGAATTAGGCGCTTTTAAATAAGCACCCAGAAACTGCGTTTGGAGTGTAAATAAGAAAAGTATGACAGTTTACCCCATAATGTACAATAGCGTTAATGTACGTATAATTTTCCTCATTCACTGAGGTCTCTTATTATAGTTAACACTTTTTCGAACATTTGTTCAAGTTTGTACTTTTCTTCAGCATTTTGGAGTAACATCCTCATGATGTCCTGTTGCACGGAAATCCATCTGCAAAGAAAAAGAAAGAAAAATGAAATCATAAACAAAGCAAAACAAAAGAAAAAGTTTAAGTCGTTGATGACGCTAGTATACAAATAAAAAAAAATGAAAGCACTGAAGCAGTAGTGGTGGATCTATTGTCACGGGTGGGTGGGTGTAGACTTGAAAAAATGGTCCAGAACGGGGACTTAACCCCTTTAAATTCCATACTGTAAGCAAAAAAAATCCTTTTACGCAACATTCTGCGATCACAGTGATAAGAATAGCGAGGCTTATTTCTTTAAATAACCTTTACCTGCATTCCATACTAATCATTGAAAGTTACGGGAACATCACGACTGAAGAGGTTCTTGTGCTAAGAAATTCTGGGTCGATTGACAAAACAATCGACCCCAAATAATAGCAGATTTTAAAGCTTAATAAAGTTAATGCTTGGAAAGAGATGATGATGAGTTCTGGTTTAACGACGCATCAACCCATGAGGGTCATTTGCGTCAAAATGGTGAACTAACATGGTTCTGTAATGAAACGATTATAATGATAAGTCATAAATGCATCAAATGTAAAACTAGAACGAATTTAAAAACTAAAGCAGTTATACTTTGTTAAAAAGATTGATGTGTTTTAAAAACATAAGTATGTTATCAGTTGGTACATTTTCAAATAAGTATCTCAGGTCATTTGTTTGGAAGAATTGACGTCGTATATGAGAGAATTCAATGCAATCGATCAGAAAGTGTTTTACTGTAAAAAGTTACAAAATGGCTGATCTTCTCGTTTGAGTAGATAAGAATGTGTGAGTCTAGTATGACCTATACGTAGACGAGTAAGAACCACTTCTTCTCGCCTTAATGACCGATCAATGTTATTTTTACCAAGAACCGGTTTTATTTCATGTAGTTTATTGAATGTCGCTCTGTCCCATGACAGCTGCCATTTGGATAAGATGTACCTGTTGATAAAAGGTTTAAAATCTGTACATGGAAGTTTAAAATTCGAAATTTCTAGATCGAGTGAGGCCTTTGCTTTTACGTCGGCAGCCTCGTTACCTTTTATGCCAACATGGCTGGGGAGCCAACAGAATAAAATTTCCTTAGTTTTTGATAACTCGTGATGTTTTTCTATCACGTTCTGGATTTTGGGATTTTTTGAAGCTGTGTGATTTAGAGATTTCAAAACAGAAAGGGAGTCCGAGAAAATAACGAATTTGTTCTCTAAAGAGTTATTCAGTACGTAATCCAAAGCCATATCAATAGCCTTGGATTCAGTAGTGAAAATAGATGAGCCACCAGGAAGACGGATCTTTTCATGGTGGTTGCCCGATATAAACGCACAGCCAACCTTATCTTCAACTTTTGAGCCATCAGTGTAGATGTGTTGATAATCTGAAAGTCGCGACTGTAATTCTTGGAAGTTTTGTTTCATGAGATGTGATTCAGAAAGTGACTTTTTGCTGTTGTGTAAATCGAAAAGAATATTTGGTTTAGTAATGCACCAGGATGGAATATCAGAAAACGAGTGTTTTTGAATGTTTTTAATGTTAATATTAGTAGATTCTAAAAGTGGTGCTATACGAAGGCCGAAGGATTTAATAGCGTTAGGTTTTCTTTCATAATATTCCTGAAATTGTGGTGGAAATGTGACTTCAAAAGCAGGGTTAGAAGGGTTAGCAGCAAGTCTGATGGCATACTGAAGAGACAATTTTTCTCTGCGTAGCCATAACGATGGCTCATCTGCTTCCACGTTAAGACTCGATACTGGAGATGTACGAAAAGCTCCCAATGCCAAACGAAGTCCTTGATTATGTACAGTGTCTAACATCTGTAGATAAGATTTTCTAGCAGATCCATATACGATGGACCTATAATCAAGTTTTGATCGAATTAAAGAACGATACAGGTGAAGAAGAGTTGTTCTGTCCGCTCCCCAACTTGTGTGAGATAAAACTTTTAAAAGGTTTAATGCTTTTAAACATTTCGCTTTCAAGTATTTTATATGGGGTATGAAGGAGAGTTTTTTATCAAATATAACCCCAAGAAATTTTGATTCAGCAACAACTGGTATTTGAGATCCATATATGTAGAGCGATGGATCGTTGTGTATTTTCCGTTGCTGACAGAAATGAACGCACTGAGTTTTCGATTTGGAAAATTTAAAGCCATTTCTAGTTGCCCAGTCTTCAATTCTATTTAGACATTGCTGTAGATGTCTTTCTATTGTGCGCATATTTTTCGAGCGAAAACAAATACAGAAATCATCAACGTACAAAGAAGCATCTGTTTTGTAATCCAGGCAGTTTATAATATCGTTTAATTTCACGTTAGATAACGTGGTTGAAAGTATTGCTCCTTGAGGAACGCCCTGTTCTTGATCATAGAGATCAGACAGGGTCGATCCTACACGCACTTGTATTGTACGATCTTCAAGAAAACTTTTAATAAAGTTTGGTAGTCTTCCTTTCATACCAAAGTTATGTAGGTCTTTTAAAATTCCATATCGCCAAGTGGTATCATAGGCTTTTTCCAAATCGAAAAATACAGCGACTACATGTTCTCGTTTGATAAAAGCATCACGGATAAAAGTTTCTAGTCTAACTAAATTATCATTGGTACTACGTTCAGCTCGGAATCCCGACTGAAGTTTTGTTATAAGATTGTTAGATTCTAAGTACCAAACAAGTCGTTTGTTAATCATTCTCTCTAGTGTTTTGCAAAGGCAACTTGTTAGCGCTATTGGTCTGTAGTTTGTTGGTTCTGCATGATCTTTCCCTGGTTTGGGAATAGGTATAATTGTGGCCAAACGCCAGCTTTCTGGAAAAACTCCTGTTGTCCATATACCGTTGAAAATATGTAAAAGTGTGTCAAGGGCGGTTTCGGGAAGGTGTTTAAGCATCTGGTAATGGATGTCATCAGGGCCTGTAGCTGTATCTTTTGATACTGCGATAGCATCTTTAAGTTCTGTAATGTTAAACAGGCTGTTATATTCTTCAGTATTTGAAGAGGTGAAATTAAGTTTGATTTTTTCTTCTTGTTTTTTGATGTTTTGAAACTTCTCTGAATAATTCCGAGATGAAGAATTATCCAAAAAAGTTTCGCCAAGTGTGTTTGCTATCTCTTCCTTTGATGTGGCCTTTGTTCCACGTTTTGTATTTAAGTGGGTGAAACTGGGTGATTTTGATTTTCCAGATATTTTTCGTATCATGTCCCAAACCTTTTTAATTGGAGTTTTATAATTTAAATTCGAAACGTAAGATTTCCATGATTTGCGTTTGGAGGCCTTTATTGTTCGACGAGCCTTTGCTCTGAAATTCTTTACTTTATTCAGGTTCTCCTTTGTTGGATATCTGCAGAACTTTGATAATGCTTGCTTGCGCAGTTTTATGGCATATTTGCATTCATCATTGTACCATGGCTTGCTTTTCTTTGGATTTGTCGAGGTTTTCGGTATACTTTTGTTAGAGATATCAAGAAGAGAAGAAGTAAAATCATCTAGAGGATCCAAGGAATTCTTAAACTTATCTATTTTGAGACTTTCTTCGCATAATAAGTGGTATAATTCCCAATTTGCTTTATTTAGTTTCCACTTTGCGTTGTGATCATTCGTGGAATTATTTACGCTTTCAATAATAACAGGGAAGTGATCACTTCCATGTTGGTCTTCACTGACCGTCCAGTCGAAGTCCAGCAGGAGAGATGGGTGACATATGGAAAGATCTAAAGAAGAAAATTTTCCTGTTGCAGGATGGAGATAAGTGTGAGATTTGTCATTCATAAGACAAAGATCGTTTTTGGTTATAAAGTCTTCAATAATATTACCTTTAGGGTTGTTATCTTTACATCCCCAAAGGATATTGTGACCATTGAAGTCACCAACTAGTATACAGGGTGAAGGGAGTTGTTTCAGTAAAATGTCTAAATGTTCGGTCTCTAAATGAAAATTCGGAGGTATATACACAGAACAAAATGTAATTTCTTTATCTAAAGTAACAGAAACCGCAACGGCTTGAAGATTGGTTACAAGTTTAATTTCTCGCTGCGGACATGAAGAGTGAACTAAGATTGAGCTTCCACCAGACGGCCTCTGGCCTTCTGAATATATATAATTGTATGTATTGAAATCTCTGATATTTAATTGATCATCAGTTTTTAAAAAAGTTTCTTGCAAGCAAAAAACTGATGGATTCAATAAGGATAAAAGTAATAAGATCTCGTTATAGTTTGACTTTAGACCTCGACAGTTCCATTGTATTATTTTGTGATTTGAATTCATTTTAGAGTTGTTAGATTTTAGTTAGACTACCAACTAAGGATATGTTATTGGTGATTTTGATCTATTATTACTATTGTTGACGTGTGAATGTTCTGATGATCTCGATCTATTTCTGTTAGTTCGTGGGCGATCTGGAGCTTCTCCTAACTCCATATCATCGCTACTGTCACTCAAAGATCCGAACCTGTTATGTTGTTGAATAACATTATTTGAACCTTTTCGTTCTCTGTTTGATGTGCTTGGTCTTTGTGTTCCTTGACTAGATTTTGATTTTGTTTCTTTCGTAGGTGGAGATGATTGACTTCTTGCTTGTCTTTCTTTCTGTTGTTGTTTCTTCCAATCTTTTCTTATCATCTCAATGGTGGCTTTTTTCAGGCCACCATCTCCTTTTTTCTCTTCAGAAGGTGTCTTTGTTTGATTTTTGTTTGTAGTGTTTGTTTGACCTTTTTGTTTCTGCAGATCTTCTGTTTGGCTGTTTGTGTTTGTTGAACTTGATTGAACTGCAGAGTCGAGAATATTGATCGGATCGGTTTGAGTGGCAGTATCAACCACAGAAACCTTTTTCATAGAAGACTGGGTGATGTTGGCATAACTGATTCCAGGAATTGGAGTTGGGGCCTCAACAAGTTTCCGCGCTTCGATGAAAGAAATATTTCTGGTAAACTTAAGACGTAAGATTTCTTTTTCTTTGTGCCAAACTTGGCATTCTTTAGAGTCAGCACTGTGTTTTTCACCACAATTGACACAGTGCAGTTCCTTTCTACATTGACTTTCTGGGTGTTCTGCTACCTGACCGCATTTCGAACAGATAGGGTCCTTAGAACACCTATCCTCATGGTGTCCATATTTCTGGCAATGATGACAACGCAAAGGATTTGGTATGTAGACTTCTACGTTGACTCTAAAGTATGCTACTTTTATTGTTTTTGGTAGAACTGATGTATTGAATGTAAAGACAAAGGTGTTTGTGTTTTTTAACTCTCCGTTTCGTTTAACTTTGAATCGTTTGATTGCAGTTACTCCTTGAGATCTTGTGCCTTCGAGAATCTCCTCCTCGCTGCAATTCCCCAATTCGGGGCAACGAATTACCCCCTTTGAGGAGTTCAGCGAAGTATGAGGGTACACCCGGACTTTCAAGTCGTGAAAAGTCTGTGCACGTAGAAGATTCTCGGCATGGGCTTTCCTGGATACCTCAATGAGTAGCTGATTCGACCTGTGTAGTTTCTTTATGTTTTCCGGCTCACCAGCTATACTTTGAATGACTTTTTGTATTATAAACGGAGATAAAGATGTTACTGGTTTGTTTTCTTCCTTGCTTTCAACTAAAATGAAACGCGGAAAATGTTGAGATGATGTATCTTTGGTAGAGGTTGTTGGAGGTTGAGTGCTTTCGTTAACATCTGAAATATCAGATTCTGAACATTGTTTAGTTCTTTTTCTTCGATTAGAACCCATGATAAAGATGTATTAAAATTCGTCCTCCATGCTCTCCGCCCACCACGGAGCCCAACAAGGGAACACATCAATGGAGTGGTTTTCCTACTCACTTGTGCTAGAGATACACAGAAGATATACTCGCACGAGCAAAATGCTGCACGATTGACCCGTTAAGCCGCCGCCTTCTTAGGATTGGAAAGGTTAAGAAAAAAGAATTATGGGCAAACGGTGAGTATCAGTATGATACAAAAGACAAGGAAGAGAAAGAAAAGATATTTCCTAGGGCTTGGCGCGACCAGCCGATTGACCGTGTCGGGTCTCACGGACACCCTTCTACACCGAAATCCAGGCCAAAGAGGCGTGTTGAGCCATCAGGAGAGACCAAACTCCCAATAACTCTCAACCTCCAGGATCCCTTCTTCCGGCTTACGGGTTGCCACCCACGGCAAACGGGTGGTATTTTCTCTTCGCTCTTCCCAAAGGGGACAATTACTGCTCACCACGCCAGCAACGTTCCCAGTGAGAATTGAGCCCCCAGGGCCTCGGCAAGGCGGAAAGTTTAATACCCAGGGGCTTTGAAAGAGAAGTTTATTATCTTAGTATAGAAAAAAAGACTCACCCCGCCAGTTCCTCGTCGCCTTCATCTTCGATTTGCTCTTCCTCGTTTGAGGAAGCATCTGACACGTCTTCATATAACTGCTGTTCTGCTTCCCACTCCTCCTAAAATTGATCTAAGGGAATGTCTGTAAACAAAATTCAACAAAATTAGAAATCATTTGAAGAACACATTTTCGTTTTTTGATTATTTAAAGAAAAAAGAAAACTGTCGAGTAAAACTTTGATTTGAATTCAACAAATAATAAATTAATTTCTAAAATAAAAAAGTTCCATCGGTAAATGTGGACTTTTGATATTGGAAATAACCAGTTTCACGTGGAAAATATGATTATTCATGCAAATAAGATTATTAATTGCTTATTTTCAGCAATATCTTATTAGAAAACCTTTACCTCTGCTGCTCTTCTGCCATTTTTGATTTTTTAGTTTTTGCGGGATTGCACAATTTCTAAAAGATGTCTCAAGTTAAACCAATACAAAGTAGGGTAAGAAAAAAAATAAATGAATTCGACAATGATATCTAACGCTTCAATTTAAAAAATTTGAAAAAGTATGACAATCCGCGAAAATGTCGCAATACCTCTGACTATCAATCAAATACCCAACTGTCTCGTGTTTTGACCCAGAAAAACCAGCTCATCATATATTTTGAAGCATCGTGTTTCATCTCTGAATGACAAAGCAATAAATAAATAAATAAAATGCTGTGTTTCTTCCATTGCTATAGTTTTTTTCAATGTTAATATCTTTCACACAGAGGTAATGCAAGTCATTGAAAGAAAGTTTATGTCACTGGGTTATCTAATTTTCACCCCATTGTTTTTTCGTTCACTAATTGGTGGGCGGAGAGCACGGAGGACGAATTTTAATACAACTTCATCATGAGTAATGATAAAAGAAAAAGAACAAACCCCAGACACTGATAATTCAGATTTTGACGAAAATACTCAACCTCCAACTACCTCAACAAATGATATGTCTACTAAACACTTTCCACGCTTCATTTTAGTTAAAGACAGATAACATCTATGTCACCGTTTCTAATACAAAAAGTAATACAGAGTATAGCTGGTGAACCTGAAAACATAAAAAAAACTACACAGATCGAATCAGCTACTCATTGAGGTATCCAAGAAAGCCCATGCCGAGAATCTTCTTCGTGCACAGACTTTTCACGACTTGAAAGTCCGAGTGTACCCTCATACCTCGCTAAATTCCTCAAAAGGTGTAATTCGTTGTCCCGAATTGAGGAATTGCGGCGAGGAGGAGATTCTCGAAGGCACAAGATCTCAAAGAGTAACTGGAGTAAAAAGGTTCAAAATGAAACGGAGAGTTAAGACACAAACACCTTTGTTTTTACTTTCAATACGCCAGTTTTACCCAAAACGGTCAAAGTGGCATACTTTAGAGTCAACGTAGAATTCTACGTACCAAATCCCTTGCGTTGTCATAATTGCCAAAAATATGGACACCATGAGGATAGGTGTTATAAAGACCCTATCTGTTCGAAATGCGGTCAAACAGCCGAACACCTCGAAAATAGATGTAGCAACGAATAACACTGTGTCAGTTGTGGTAAAAAACACAGAGCCGACTCTAAAGAATGCCGAATTTGGCACAAAGAAAAGCCAATCTTGCGTATTAAGTTCACCAGAAATATTTCTTTCGTTGAAGCGCGGAAACTTGTTGAGGCCCCAACTCCAATACCTGGAACCAGTTATGCCAACATCACCCAGTTCTGTGAAAAAGGATTCTGTGGTTGATACTGCCACTCAAACCGATCCGATCACTTTTCTCGACTCGGCAGTACAATCAAATACAACAAACACAAACCGCAAAACAGAAGATCTGCAGAAACAAAAAGGTCAAACAATCACCACAAACAAAAATCAAACAAAGACACCTACTGAGGAGAAAAAAAGGAGAGGCTGGCCTGAAAAAAAGCCACCATGGAGATGATAAGAAAAGATTGGAAGAAACAACAACAGAAAGAGACAAGCAAAAAGTCAGAAACAACAACAGAAAGAGACAAGCAAAAAGTCAATCATCTCCACCTACGAAAGAACAAACAAAATCAAAATCTAGTCAAGGGACGAAAGGGTTCAAATAATATACTTCAACAACATAATAGGTTCGGATCACTGAGTGCCAGTAGCGATGATATGGAGTTAGGAGAAGCTCCAGATCGCCCACGAACTAACAGAAATAGATCGAGATCATCAGAACATTCACACGTCAACAGTAGTAATAATAGATCAAAATCACCAATAACATATCCTTAGTTGCTAGTCTAACTAAAATCTAACAACTCTAAAATGAATTCAAATCACAGAATAATACAATGGAACTGTCGAGGTCTAAGGTCAAACTATAATGAGATCTTATTACTTCTATCTTTATTGAGTCCATCAGTTGTTTGCTTGCAAGAAACTTTTTTAAAAACTGATGATCAATTAAATATCAGAGATTTCAATACATACAATTATATATATTCATAAGGCCAGAGGCCGTCTGGTGGAAGCTCAGTCTTAGTTCACATGTCCGCAGCGAGAAATTAAACTTGTAACCAATCTTCAAGCCGTTGCGGTCCCTGTCACTTTAGATAAAGAAATTACTATTTGTTCTGTGTATATTACTCCGAATCTTCATTTAGAGACCGAACATTTAGTTACTTTACTGAAATAACTCCCTTCACCCTATATACTAGTTGGTGACTTCAGTGGTCACAATATCCTTTGGGGATGTAAAGATAACAACCCTAAAGGTAATATTATTGAAGAGTTTATATAACCAAAAAAGATCTTTGTCTTATGAATGACAAATCTCACACCTATCTCCATCCTGCAACTGGAAAGTTCTCTTCTTTAGATCTTTCCATGTGTCATCCATCTCTACTGCTAGATTTCGACTGGACGGTCAGTGAAGATCAACATGGAAGTGATCACTTCCCTGTTATTATTGAATGCGTAAACAATTCCACAAACGATCACAACGCAAAGTGGAAACTAAATAAAGCAAATTGGGAATTATATCATTCATTATGCGAAGAAAGTCTCAAAATACGTAAGTAACAATTCCTTAGATCCTCTAGATGATTTTACTTCTTCTCTTCTCGATATCTCTAACAAAAGTATACCGAAAACCTCGACAAATCCAAAGAAAAGCAAGCCATAGTATAATGATGAATGCAAAGCTGCCATAAATTTGATTGTGTTGGGGTTTAACGACACGTCAACCCTTGAGGGTCATTTTGTGTCGTCTCCCAGAGAAAGGGAGAAAAGAGATAGAAGAGAGAGTAGAGGAGATGAAAGAGAGGGACAGGGAAGAAAGAGGAACAGGAATGAAAGTGAAGAAACAGAAGAAATAAAAACATTCCCCCTCTACCCTTACCCACTACAAGGATAGCAGGCCTTGCCCAACTGTAAGCCAATATCAGTTGGACGCCCCAGTGATAACAGCGCAAGCAAGCATTATCAAAGTTCTGCAGATATCCAACAAAGGAGAACTTGAATTAGGTTAAAAACTTCAGAGCAAAGGCTCGTCGAACAATAAAGGCCTCCAAACGCTTATCATGGAAATCTTACGTTTCCAATTTAATAAATCATAAAACTTCAATTAAAAAGGTTTGGGATATGATACGAAAAGTATCTGGTAAATCAAAGTCACCCATTTTCACCCACTTAAATACTAAAAGTGGAACAAAGGCCACATCAAAGGAAGAGATAGCAAATACACTTGGCGAAACTTTTTTGGATAATTCCTAATCTCGGAATTATTCAGAGAAGTTTCAAAACATCAAAAAAAAAAAACAAGAAGAAAAGATCAAACTTAATTTCACCTCTTCAAATACTGAAGAATATAACAGTCTATTTAACATAACAGAACTTAAAGATGCTAGTATCAAAAGATACAGCTAAAGGCCCTGACGACATCCATTATCAGATGCTTAAACACCTTTCCGAAACCGCTCTTGACACACTTTTACATATTTTCAACGGTATATGGACAACAGGAGTTTTTCCAGAAAGCTGGCGTTTGGCCACAATTATACCTATTCCCAAACCAGGGAAAGATCATGCAGAACCAACAAACTACAGACCAATAGCGCTAACAAGTTGCCTTTGCAAAACTCTAGAGAGAATGATAAACAAACGACTTGTTTGGTAGTTGGAATCTAACAACCTTATAACAAAGTATCAGTCTGGATTCCGAGCTGAACATAGTACCAATGATAATTTAGTTAGACTAGAAACTTTTATCCGCGATGCTTTTATCAAACGAGAACATGTAGTCGCTGTATTTTTCGATTTGGAAAAAGCCTACAATACAACTTGGCGATAGGAATTTTGAAAGACCTACACAACTTTGATCTGAAAGGAAGACTACCAAACTTTATTAAAAGTTTTCTTGAAGATCGTACTATACAAGTGCGTGTAGGATCGACCCTCTCTGACCTCTATGATCAAGAGCAGGGCGTTCCTCAAGGAGCCATACTTTCAACCACTTTATTAAACGTGAAATTAAACGATATTATAAACTGCCTGGATTACAAGACAGATGGTTCTTTGTACGTTGATGATTTCTGTATATGTTTTCGCTCGAAAAATATGCGCACGACAGAAAGACATCTACAGCAATGTCTAAAAAGAACTGAAGACTGGGCAACAAGAAACGGCTTCAAATTTTCCAAATCGAAAACGCAGTGCGTTCATTTCTGTCAACAACGGCAAATACACAATGATCCAGCACTCTACATATATGGATCTCAAATACCAGTTGTTGCCGAATCAAAATTTCTTGGGGTTATATTTGATAGAAAACTCTCCTTCATACCCCATATAAAATACGTGAAAGCGAAATGTTTAAAAGCATTAAACAAGTTGGGGTGCGGATAGAACAACTCTTCTTCATCTATATCGTTCTTTAATTCGATCAACACTTGATTATGGGCCCATCGTATATGGATCTGCTAGAAAATCTTATCTACAGATGTTAGACACTGTACATAATCAAGGACTTCGTTTGGCATTGGGAGCTTTTCGTACGTCTCCAGTATCGAGTCTTAACGTGGAAACAGATGAGCCATCGTTATGGCTACGCAGAGAAAATTGTCCCTTCAGTATGCCATTAGACTTGCTGCTAACCCTTCCAACCCTGCTTTTGAAGTCACATTTACACCACAATTTTAGGAATATTATGAAAGAAAACGTAACGCAATTAAATCCTTCGGCCTTCGTATAGCACCACTTTTAGAATCTGCTAATATTAACACAAAAAACATCCAAAAACACTCTTTTTCTGATATTCCATCCTGGTGCATTACTAAACCAACTATCCTTTTCGATTTACACAATAGCAAAAAGTCACTTTCTGATTCACATCTCATGAAACAAAACTTCCAAGAATTACAATCGCAACTTTCACACATCAACACTGATGGCTCAAAAGTTGAAGATAAGGTTGGCTGTGCGTATATATCGGGCAGCCACCATGAAAAGATCCGTCTTCCTGATGGCTGATCTGTTTTCACTGCTGAATCCAAGGCTATTGATATGGCTTTGGATTACGTGATGAAGAACTCTTTAGATAACAAATTCGTTATTTTCTCGGACTCCCTTTCTGTTTTGAAATCTCTAAACCACACATCTTCAAAAAATCCCAAAATTCAGAACCTGATAGAAAAACATCACGAGTTACCGAAAACTAAGGAAATTATATTCTGTTGGCTCCCCAGCCATATTGGCATAAAAGGTAACGAGGCTGCCGATGTAAAAGCAAAGGCCTCGCTCGATCTAGAAATTTTGAATTTTAAACTTCCATGTACAGATTTTAAACCTTTTATCAACAGGTACATCTTATCCAAATGGCAGCTGTCATGGGACAGAGCGACATTCAATAAACTACATGAAATAAAACCGGTTCTTGGTAAAAATACCATTTATCGATTATTAAGGCGAGAAGAAGTGGTTCTTACTTGTCTACGTATAGGTCATACTAGACGCACACATTCTTATCTACTCAAACGAGAAGATCAGCCATTTTGTATCAGCTGTAATGAACCTTTTACGGTGAAACACTTCCTGATCGACTGCATTGAATTCTCTCATGTGCGATGTCAATTCTTTCAAACAAATGACCTGAGATACTTATTTGAAAATGTACCTGCTGATAATATAATAATAAAACACCTCAACCTTTTTAACAAAGTATAACTGCTTTAATTTTTAAACTCGTTCTAGTTTTACATTTTATGCATATATGACTTATTATAGCCGTTTCATTACAGAACCATGTAAGTTTACCATTTTGACGCAAATGACCCTCGTGGGTTGATGCGTCGTTAAACCTGAAATCATCATCATACACGATGATATGGAGCAGCACATATTATTTGGAGGTTACAGTGCACCAAATATTTGCAGATTTATGCCCCTTTGAAAGCTTTTGTAAACTTTCCGCAGCATATTGTTTAGAGGTAATAGTGTGCAAATTTTATTATATAATAGGTATATTTTTTGCAAATATCTAAGTTTTGGTCATATGGGCAAGATTTTGATTTTTTTCTTCTTTTATTAGATTTGCAAGGAAAGGTTGTCATTATTAAATCTTAATTTCTTTATGAATAGATAATTCTTTTTGGATTTTTTAATACTCTTCTGATTTGGATTAAAAAGGCTCATATGAGCTTATAATTTAGTCATGCTTCTGAGGTGTGTCCTCTGTCAGAAAGCAAACGTCTCCCTTTTTACCAGGAGGGAGAAGTCACTTCTTCCTTAATTCCTGGGCCAGCTTTGTCGCTTAGGTTACAGTTCACCAAATATCAGCAGATATGCCCCAATTATTATTTTTTTTTTTTTTTTTTTTTTTGTAATTCCACTTACAGTTTATATCCGGAGCACTGAATTATACATGAGCCAGTCTTTATGCTACATCTTTTCACTTGCCACGGGCATATAATGCCCCGCTTGGCGGAGCTCTTGTTTTGTTTTTGCATACGACATACCGTCTTAACCTCATATCCAATGCTATAAAGTTTCGTCAAAATACTCATGAGTACCCAAATTGCGCGCTCAAGGATAGTTTAAAAAAAATCTAATCAAAGGGAAGTAAATCACAAAAGTTAGTAAGGGAGTGCAATAGTATTTGCACGAGACACGACGTCACGATCTCATACCCATTGCTATGAAGCGCCATCCAGATATCCCATACGGTCACCGAGTTGTGGTGCTCACAAGGACAGTCTAAAAAAAATAAATAACTTATCAAAGGAAGTTACTTAGAAACTAAGAAAGGGAGAGCTATCATTTTTTGTACGCGACACACCGTCTTGACTCGTTGCTATAAAATTTCATCAAACTATTCCTTTTGGTAACCTAGTTATGGCACTCCTGAATGAGTACGCTAGACGAATGAACGGACGGATTTGTTTGTGTTGAGGTTTTACGGCCCAGTCAACCCAATGGGGTCATGTCGAGCGCAGTCAGTTTACCTAACCACACGTTTACTTGGCAGACTTAGTCCTCTAAGCGGTTAACCAGTATTGTGCACATTCTTTCGCCAGAAACTGACAACTGCCCTTCTTGAATCAGCGGAAGGGAGAGAATAACCGTAGAAAATATTTCATGATCAATCTCCACGAAAGAATGTTGCCGACCTCGGTGGGGGTTGAACCCGCGACCTCCTGTCTCCAGTCGGACGGCGCATCCAACTGAGCCACCGAGGCCGGCTGACAGGGGGTCTACCAAAGTTGCTAAAATAATGGTCATACATTGACATTTGATCTGGACAACGCCAAAACGTAATACGTCGGTTTTTAGCTCACCTGAGCTCTGCTCAGGATGAGCTATTGTGATCACTTTTCGTCCGTCGTCCGTCCGTGCGTCCGTCCGTTAACATTTTCAAACGACTTCTCCTCTGAAACCGCTGAACCAATTTTGCTCAAATTTCATATGGAGCCTCCTTAGGATGGGGGAACGAAAAATTGCTAAAATGGTCACGCTCCGTTGACCAAGATGGCCGCCACGCCCATATATGGTAAAAACTTTCAAAAAAAATTTCCAGAACCGAGAATGCCTTGAGGCTGAACCTTTGCAGGAATCATCGGGGACGGGAGGTCTACCAAAATTGCTAAAAGAATTGTACGTTGACGTTTGACCTTTTTACGGCAAGGTCAAGTTTGCTTCCCTATGCATTTGTATGGGAAAAATCTTCTCCAAAACCGAGCATGCCTTATGGCTGAATCTTTGAATATATCTTTGGGAACAGGAGAGCTACCAAAATTGCTAAAATAATGGTCGTACATTGACATTTGACCTGTAAACGGTAAGGTCAATTTTGCTTCCTTATGCATTTGTATGGGAAAAATGTTCAGAAATTCAAACTTCTCCTCCTCTGGGCCAATTTTGCTCAAATTTCATATGGAGCCTCCTTAGGGTGGGGGAACGAAAAATTGCTAAAATGTTCGCGGTCCGTTGACCAAGATGGCCGCCACGCCCATATATGGTAAAAACCTTTAAAAATCTTCTCCTCCAGAACCGAGAATGCCTTGGGGCTGAACCTTTGCAGGAATCATCGGAGACGGGAGGTCTACCAACATTGCTAAAAGAATTGTCGTATGTTGAAGTTTGACCTTTTTACGGCAAGGTCAACTTTGCTTCCCTCTTTTGGCTGAATCTTTGCATATATCTTTGGGAACAGGAGGGCTACCAAAATTGCTAAAATAATGGTCGTACATTGACATTTGACCTTTTTACGTTAAGGTCAATTTTGTTTCCTTATGCATATGTATGGGAAAAATGTTCAGAATTTCAAACAACTTCTCCTCTGGAGCCTCTGGGCCAATTTTGCTCAAATTTCATATGGAGCCTCGTTAGATAGGGTGAACAAAAGATTGCTAAAATTGTCACAGTTCGTTGACCAAGATGGGCGCCATGCCCATATATGGTAAAAACCTTTATAAATCTTCTCTAGAACCGAGGATGCTTTGGGGCTGAATGTTTGCAGAAATCATCGGGGACAGGGGGTCTATTTTTTTGTGTTGAGGTTTTACGGCCCGGTCAACCCAATGGGGTCATGTCGAGCGCGGTCAGTTTACCTAACCACACGTTTACTGGGCAGGCTTAGTCCTCTAAGCGGTTAACCAGTATTGTGCATTCTTTCGCCAGAAACTGACAACTGCCCTTCTTGAATCAGCGGAAGGGAGAGAATGACCGTAGAAAATATTTCATGATCAATCTCCACGAAAGAATGTTGCCGACCTCGGCGGGGATTGAACCCGCGACCTCCTGGTCTCCAGTCGGACGGCGCATCCAACTGAGCCACCGAGGCCGGCTGACAGGGGGTTTACCAAAGTTGCTAAAATAATGGTCATACATTGACATTTGACCTTTTTACGGAAAGGTCAAGTTTGCTTCCTTATGCATTTGCATGGGAAAAAACATTTAAAAATCTTATCCTCCAAAACGGAGGATGACTTGCGGCTGAATCTTTGCATATATCATCTGGAACGGGCGGTCTACCAAAGTTACTAAAATAATTGTCATACATTGACATTTAACTTTTTACGGCAAGGTCAAGTTTGCTTGTGTATGCATTTGTATGGGCCCCATACATTTGTATGGAAAAAATGTTGATAATTTCAAATGGCTTTTCCTCTGAAGCCTCCGGGCCAGTGTTGCTCAAATTTCATGCGGAGCCTCCGTGGGCAGGAGAATGAAACATTGCTAAAATGGGTATGGTCCATTGATCAAAATGGCTGCCATGCACATATATGGTAAAAACCGCTAAAAATCTTCTCCGTAACCAAATAAGCCCTGGGTCATAATCTTTGCACAAATTACGGGGGACAGGAGATCTACCAAAATTGCTCAAATGATGGTTCTATGTTGACATTTGACCTTTTTACCTCCAAGGTCAAATTTGCTTCCCTATTTGTGTGGGCCATATACATTTATATTGAAAGTATGGAAGTGACTTGTAGATCAACAGTAGTTAAAATTGTTCTGATTGGAAATCTAAGATGGCCGTCATCTGGTTTATATTTATAATATTTCCCTGCCAATGTCCTGTTTACATGTATAAAATCATGATTCTTCAGAAACCACTTAGCCAATTTCCACCAAATTTCACATTGATCCTTCTGTTGAAATGTGATTGAGAGTTTATTCAAATGATCATGCTTCATTGACTATCAGGCCCATATATTCTTCAAAACTAAGAACTGCTCAAATGATGATATTTTCATTAGTTGCGATGATAGGATTGGAAAAATGTTGCATAACATCTGCATGTCTATGTCACTCAGGTGAGCGAACCGTGGCCCGTGGGCCTCTTGTTTATGCTTTGTCCGGATGTCCTTCCGTCACAATTTTGTCTCTAGAAGTATCGAAGGTAATTTAATGAAACTTGATACACTTACAGAGGGTCGTAAGGGGAATTGCAGAATGCAAGAACCAAAACCCTATTGTCAGTATTTACGGAGTTACTTCCCTTCTTAATTTTTGCAGTAAAAAGCTTCTCCGGAGCATATCTCTGTGGTACAGTCAAACCTGTGTTAGTGGTCACCTCTATTAAGCAGCCAACCTGTATTAAGCAGCCAGAGGAAAGTTACCCCAAAATTCATATACCTATATATTTGAACTGTATTAAGCAGCCACCTGCCTTCAGCAGCCACATTTTAAGCTTCCCATGGGTGGCTGCTTAAGACAGGTTTGACTGTATAGAAGGGAATTAAATGAAACTTGATACACTGATAGACGGAGTGCAAGAAACGTAACTATATCAAGTAATTTTAGCGTTATTTCCCTTTTTATCCCCGACCGATACGTTCAGGGGATATAGCGATCATCATGGCGTCCGTCCGTCCGTATACACATCCTCGTGCGCTCCATAACTTCAACACCCTTGGACATATTTTGATAATATTTGGTAGGAATGTAGAGGAGGACCAGTGGGCGCGTTACATGCGAGATACAACTCTCACTGTCTTCGTTATGTAGTTATCTCCCCTGAAGCCGAAATCTTGTGCAGACCATTACTTCCATACTGTTTGAGATAATTTGATAACATTTGGTAGGGATGAAGAGGAGGACCAGTAGGCATGTCCGATGCAAAGAGAACTCTCACTTTATTAGTTATGTAGTTACCTCTCCTGAAGCAGAAATATTGTAGCCTGATCCTTGTGCGCTCAATAACTTTGATACCCTTAGACATACTTTGATAATATTTGGCAGGAATGTAGAGAAGGACCTCTAGGCACTCTCACTGTCTTCAATATATAGTTCTCCACCCCCCACCCCGCCCCCCCTCCCGGAAGCCGAAATCTTCTACAGGCCATAATTCCCATACTGTTTGAGGAAGTTTGATCATATTTGGCAGGATTGAAGAGGAGGACCCATACTGTTTGAGGAAGTTTGATCATATTTGGTAGGATTGAAGAGGAGGACAAGTAGGTGTGCAAGAGAAACTCTCACCTTGTTTGTTATCTCACCTGAAGCAGAAATTATACTCATCCTTGTGCGCTCCATAACTTTGGTACCTATAGACATATTTTGATAATGTTTGGTAGGAATGAAGAGGAGGGCCAGTAGGTGTGTCGCGTGCAAGAGACGACTTTCACTGTCTTCCTTATATAGTTATCTCCCCTGAAGCCGATCTCTTGTGCAGGCCATTTATCTCCCGACATAAATCCTGCCAACCATGCCCCTGGGGTCCAAATTGGCCCTGCCCCGGGGGTCATTAGCTCCCATAGACTTAAAATGGGAAAACCTAAAAAGTCTTCTCTGAAGCTATGAGGCCCACAGCTTACATATTTTGTATGTGGCAGTGTGTAGTAGTCCCCTACTTAAATCCTACCAATCAAGCCCCTGGGGTCCAAACTGGCCACACCCAGGGGTCATATGTTTATATATAGAACCGTGTAGCTAACGAAGCTTCAAAAATCTTCTTTTCTGAAACCATGAGGCCCAGAGCTAACAGATTTAGTATGTAGCAATGTTTGGTGGTCTTCTACATTAATTCTTCCAACCATGCCCCTGGGTCCAAATTGGCCATTTCTCGGGGGTCATTAGCTCCCATGAATTTACAGTGGAAAAAATTAAAAGAATTTTTTTTCTCTGAAACTATTAGGCCCACAGCTTAAATAATTAGTACGTAGCAATATTTAGTGGTCCCCTACATAAATCTTGCCAATGAAGCCCTGGTGTCTAAATTGGCCATGCCCCGAGCGTCATTAGCTCCAACACTTATAATGGGAAAACCTTAAGTATTTAGTATATAGTAACGTTTAGTGGTCCCCAACATAAATCCTGCCAATGAAGCCCCTGGGGTCTAAATTGACCATGTCCTGGGGGTCATTACTTCCCCCAGACTTATAATGGAAAAAAATCTTCTCTGAAACCATGAGGCCCACAGCTCATATATTTAGTATGTAACATACTTTACATATTTTACAGTCAAAATTTCTTTTTCTTTGTGCCAAACCTGGCAGTCTTTAGAGTTAGCACTGTGTTTTTCACCACAGTTAACACAGGAGCATTTCGACAATTTTCTTCCGTGTGATTTGCCGACTCTCCACAATTTGCACAGATGGGGTTTTTCGTACATCTGTTTTCGTGGTGTCCATATTTCTGGCAACTGTGGCAAAGTAACGGATTTGGAATGTAGATCTCCACACTAATTCTAAAGTATACCACTGACTGTTTTTGGTAGTGTTGGGGTATTAAAAGTAAAAACAAAGGTGTTCGTGTCTTTTAATTGGCCGTTCCTTTTTATCTTGAATCGTTTTACAGCAGTTCCCTTGAGATCGAGTGCCTTCGAGAATCTCCTCGCTGGAGTTCCTCAAATCAGGGCAACGAATTACCCCCCTTGAGGAATTCAGCGAAGTATGAGGAAATACTCTCATTTTCAAATTATGAAATAATGTTATCCTCAGGAGATTCTCAGAATGAGATTTTTACTGATCTCAACGAGCAACTGATTTGATTTGTACAATTTTTTTTATGTTTTCTGGTTCACCAGCAATTCCTAAAATAACTTTTTGAATAACGAAAGGAGATAAAGAAGTGATGTTATGATTTTCTTCTATACTTTCAATCAGCAAAAAGCGCGGAAAATGTTGAGTCGTAGTGTCATTTGTTATGTTGTCGCCGTTGTCCGTTATCTCAGCATCTGATGTGTCGTGTTATGGGTTGCCGAGCAAACCCGGGATTTAACCCACAAGGAACAACGAATTTAACCATGCACTTTTATTAGCTCTATGCTCCAAGCTGACATAACACAATAATCTACTAATACATATTAAACAGATATACTTAACCAATCCCTACCATATATACGTTTCTGTAAGATACTACATTTTCCCCCTTTTTGAAAAGCAATTGCTTGTAAAGTATATCAAGAAAAATATTACAACCCAAACTCCACGCTAGTCTGTTATTAGCTGTAGCTCTTGTCTTTTATCAGTTAATTATTACCAGAAAACACAAGTAAATGTTTATCTTTCAGGCTTATTCAATTTCATGCCTTTTCAACAGTTAGGAATTTAGGTTAACCATGAAAATGATATAATTTCATGTAAACATGTTCAGTCTGAAATAATGCGCAAAATGTTTCATATTAAAGAGGCTGTCCCAAGTTTTTTCCAACCATAAGTATCACTATGTTTCAAACATGTTTTCTAACATTAAATCTAAAAAACATATTATATAATAACATAAAACACTGCAAAAGCAATTTCTACTAAATAAGCGAATAAGTCTCCTCTGATTGTACGGCTCAGTCCCATCAGTTCAAGTCAGTTTTCATTATCAAATATCAATTTGACTTATCCAACTGAAAATACTGATACAGTTCAACTTAAGTCATGACAAAGTCATCGAACTTCTTTGGTAACCTTCGCTCGCGTACTGGTCTTGACGGTAAACTCAGAGTCCCTTCCGTTTCCGGTTCGTTATCCGTAGTCTGAGGTAATATGTCCTCGATTTCAGGAGTATCATCAAGTGACTCCTGGTACCTTTTAACTTGAGTATTGTTCCTTTTGTACTGAACGCCTTCAGGTGATTCAACCGTACAACTGTTTCCATGTTTATCTACAAGTTTGTATGGTACTGGCACAAATGGTGTGTCCATTTTGCTCTGACGTTCCTTTTTCACTAGAACTTTACTCCCTGTTTCTAAGTCACTTTCCTTAGCACCACGCTTTTCATCAATGTACATTTTGTTCTTACATTTGTTCATTGCATCTTTATCTCTAAGTTCTTCGTCATACGGCACCTTGCTCAAGTTCTCAACTTGAGGAAGCTTAGTGCGCAGCTCACGAGTAAACATCAGTTTCGCAGGAGCTACATGAGTAACCGAATGAGGGGTTGTACGATACGCAAAAAGATATGTTCTTAGTTCTTTCTTCCAGTCTTTTGACTCGGCTTGTGCTATTCTAATCCTTTTCAACAATGACCTATTTTGTCTTTCTACTTCCCCATTAGCAGCTGGGTAAAGTGGAGTAACTCTACGCTGACTTATTCCACATTCCTTTAGAAAGTTAGCGTAGACAGCTGACCGGAATTGAGGTCCATTATCGCTGGTGATTGAAACCGGATATCCATGACGCGAAAACATATTCTCTAACGCATCTATTATTCTTTCACTTGCCGTATCCTTCATAATTTCAAGTTCATAATACCGACTATAATAATCCACACATAGAAATACATAATGACCTGAATCTAATGGCCCTAATAAATCAACACAAACATCTTGCCAAGGTCCTGATGGCAACTCTGTGGGTTTAAGTGGTTCCGGTTTTGGCATATCACTCACAATTTGACAACCATGGCATGATCTCACGTATCTCTCTACATCACGATCAATGCCTGGCCACCACACTTTTGTACGCAACAACTGCTTTGTACCCACAACACCTAAATGACCTTGATGAGCTAATTTAATACATTTCAACCTCAACTTTTCAGGAATAACTAATCGCGTACCGCGTAACACTATATATCCAATATTGCACAACTCATCTTTCACTGGGATATAATTTGCACACGATTTATCAAACTTTTCCTTTTTCAAACAAGATCTCACATTTATTAATTCGACGTCATCTTTTGACGCCTCCTCTACTTCGCGTGTTTTTATCGCTGACGGTGTTGCTTCCCTTGCTACGAATCGAATATAATCCTCGGTTTGCTTCTGGATTCGCGATCCAGTATCCTGTTTCACCGTACTGATACCCACTAACCGTGACAAGGCATCTGCTACATTACGTCGCCCACTTTCATAACGTATTATAAAGTCATACGGCAACAGTTTCATTACCCATCGCTGAACTCTACAGTTAGGTTTTCCCTTTTCGCTGTAAAGCACTTCGAGCGCCTTGTGGTCTGTTATCAATTCAAATTTTATGCCGTAAAGGTAGACGTGAAACTTTTCACATGCCCACACCACTCCAAGTGCCTCCTTTTCTGTAACAGAATATTTCTTTTCAACGTCAGATAAAGTACGACTAGCATAGCTTATAACTTTCCTTTGATCGCCATATTCTTGTATGAGTACTGCACCAATTCCTACGTTACTTGCGTCACAAACCAATTGTGTCCTTGTTGCGTCTAGCCTAAAATGTCCCAGTGTACTACTTTCTGTCAAACAGTTTTTCAGTTTCTCAAAACTTTCTTTCTGCTCCTTTCCCCATTCGAATTTAGCATGTTTCTTTGTCAGTCGTCTAAGTGGCTCTGATATTGTAGCCAAATTCGGAATATACCGTGCTGAAAAGTTAACTAGTCCCAAGAACGATTTTACTTCCTGTGCATTCTGTGGCTCTTTTGCATTTAGAAGCGCTTTAACACGTTCTGATGTTGGTCCAATGCCATTCTTTGATAAAACATGTCCCATAAATGTAATTTTATCCATTCCAAACTCACATTTATCACCATTCAATGTAAGGTTTCGTTCTTTCATTCTGTTTAATGCCTTTTCTAATCTCTGATCATGTTCTTCTCTGTTTCTACCATGTACCACAATATCATCTGAAATATTTTGAACTCCTTCACAGTCATTAAATACCTGTGAAATAACCTGCTGATATTTCTGGGGAGCCATATTAATTCCAAACATTAGTCTCTTATACCGGTATAATCCATTATTTGTCACGAATGTAGTTATGTCCCTTGATTTTTCTTCAAGAACAATCTGATGATAACCAAGACGTAAATCCAGCTTGCTAAACACTTCACTTCCATTCATTTTATATAGGATTTCGTCGACTGTGGGGATAGGATGCTGTTCTCTTACAATAGCCTTGTTTGCTTGTCTCATATCGACGCATAGTCTAATATCTCCATTTGGCTTTGGCACAACTAAAACTGGACTAACCCATGACGTAGGTGTATTCACTTTTTCAATTATATCCAAAGATTCCAGTTCATCCAGTTTTTTCGTCACTCTCTCTTGCAAACTAAATGGTATTCTGTACATTCTTTGTGCCACTGGTTCTACACTGTCATCAATATGCAACTTTAACTCATAGTCTGATAACTTTCCTATACCATTGAAACACTCTGCATACTTTTTAAGTTTGTCATCCTGAACTGCATTGATTTCAATTTTCAAAACTCCCAAATCCATTGCAGTCTGCTTTCCTAACAATGCTGGTCCTTCACCATTAATCACATAAAAATCTGCTTCTATTTCTTGGTGCGGTCCCTTTAATGAAACAACTGTAGAAAACTTCCCAATTAAATCAAGTGGCTTATCACTGCTATAGGTGTAGAGTTTTTTATTTGACCTCTCTGATTTACATTTTATGTGCTTTGCTTTTAAGCTTTCCCACGTACTTTTATCAATAATGTTCACTGTTGCGCCACTGTCAATTATTACATCAACACAATGGCCATCCAGGTAAATGCTCATTTTTTCAGTACCGCTTCCAACTGAAAATGCATATTCATCACTTGAACTGTCCTCTTCAACTAATCGAATATTACTGCTATTAAATTTTGAGGCTCCTTTTTCCTTGCCTTTTCCCTTTTGCTTTGTATTGCAAAATTTCTGGAAATGTCCCTTAAAACCGCACTTGTGACAAATTTTATCCTTGGCTGGACATGAAGGGTCCTTAGCGAAGTGCCCAACTTTGCCACAACGGAAACATCCCTTGGGCTTCGCACTCTGTCTTGGCTGAAATTTGGGCCTGGCACCTTTGTTTGTGACCCGATGGACAGATTCTACCATCGGTGACTGTCCCTCCATTTGTTTGGCTTGGTCCTGCACACGTTCAACAGTTGATGCTATTAACCGTAAATTTTCTAGTGTCAAGTCATGTCCTTTTTCTAATAATTTCACTCTTAATTTATGACTACGACATTTTTCTATGACTTGGTCCCTAATTTGTTGGTCAACGTTTGCAAATTTGCACAGCACTGCCTTTCGCCGTAATCTGGTAATAAATTCTTCAATGGTTTCCGAATCCTCCTGTTTCATTGTTCGAAAAGCATACCTCTCATAAGGCACATTTATTTTTTGTTCAAAATGTTTTTCCAAAGTTTTGGTGACTTTTTGATATACATTGTCTCCATCTTCTTCAGTTAATGTAAAGTAAATGTCTTGGACTGCCATCCCTGCGCAGTGCAATAATAAAGCTCTTTTCTGATCATAGTCAGTTACTCCTTTGCCTGCAGCAAATAACTCAAAACTTCTAAGCCAACGTTCCCATGACTGTGCTAAGTGTGTTGGATCACTATGAGGATCGAACTTGTCAACTGAATTTAATTCTATTTTCTCAGCCATAGTTCTGGTTTACTAATTTAATACTTTCCAAATTTAATTTCCATGACAAATTTAATTGTACAGATTTAACTTCAGTTCCAATTTAAAACTCCAGATCTAATTTAATACTTCCAATCCAATTTAATACTGTCAATTATTGGAGTTTAACCTCGTCGCCAATTGTAGTGTTATGGGTTGCCGAGCAAACCCGGGATTTAACCCACAAGGAACAACGAATTTAACCATGCACTTTTATTAGCTCTATGCTCCAAGCTGACATAACACAATAATCTACTAATACATATTAAACAGATATACTTAACCAATCCCTACCATATATACGTTTCTGTAAGATACTACATCTTGGGTAGGTTTTTTTTTCTTTTTTATCTTTTCCCATGATGAAAAGATTGTATGATTCATCCTCCGTGCTCTCCGCCCACCGTGGATCCCAACAAGGGAACATTTTAGTGAGTGGATTTCCAACCTCAAGTGTTAGAGATACACAGAAGATATACTCGTACAAGCAATAAGCTGCACGATTGGTCCGTTTAGCCGCCGCCTTCTAGAAATGGAAAGGTTGTCAGAAAGACTGAGCAAACGGTGTGTATTCAGATTGATACAAAAGGCAAGGAAGAGAAAGTAAAAGATTATTCCTAGGGCTTGGCACGACCAGCCGATTGACCGTGCCGGACCACATGGCCACCCATCTAACCGAAATCCAGGCCAAAGAGGTGTGTTGGATATCTGAAGCACTGAACTTCAGATGATCCTCAACCTCCAGGACACCTTCATCCGGCTTACGGGACGCCACCCACGGCAAACGGGTGGTATTTCCTCTTCGCTCTTCCCAAAGGGGACAATTACTGCTCACCACGCCAGCAACGTTCCCAGTGGGAATTGAGCCCCCAGGGCCTCGGCAAGGCGGAAAGTTTAATAGCCAGGGGGGGCGTGCCCAGTAAAAGTGTGGTTCCTTAAGTAATCTGACCGCGCTCGACATGGCCCTATTGGGTTGACCATGATAGGGAGTTGAGTTGGCACGTATGGGGTTTTTTTTTTAAGCCCCAAAATGGTTTTAAAAAAAAACAGGATAGGCTTGATATACTATCCTACACTAGTATATCAGGCCTATCCTGTGTGTTTTTTTTTTACCATTTTGGGGCTTAGAAAAACTCATACGTGGGAGTTGGCTGGGCTGTACAGCCTCAACACACACAAAAAATGGTGGAATGTTCGAGGGTTGTGAATTTACGTTATCCATTCCAAAAAATTCCACGAAACACTCCACAATTCGAACGTCAACCACCGAGACAGAAAAGGCCTTTTTCAGCAGTATGCTGCGTATTCAAGCTATTGAGTACAGCAGTTAATTTACGAAATGAGGAAAGCAATTAATTTACGACCTTTCTAGTCGAAACAAATGTGATTTTATACGTTGTGTTTACTGTCCACTTTTGAATAGCAAGGTACAATGAACTAATTATTTTTGCCATTGCGCTCCACAGTAATTCCATCCTTTTTGGTGGTTACGGGTTCATTTCACTGTATGGCTGGGCTTCTAAATTGTGTTTTAATTCAGGCTTAGCATAGCTAAATAAACAGGGAAAAATACCACCATCACCAACACTTTCTGGGACTTTTTGAAGGCTGATTGTAGCAACCCTTCGATTGGCAGGTATCAAAAAATTTAAACTTTGCCATTTCACCACTTCTTCTTTGGGCTCCAGCAAACACATACAGAAACATCTCTTTGAAACAATCAGAAAATTACAAACAGACATTTTTTCTTCAAATTAGAATGATGAGTTTTAATTCATCTTTATTATTAACCAATCACAGGTCGCCTTACACAAAATAACTACCCCGGGCTTCCTACACCTTTTTTTTTCCACCAATCAGCAGTCTTGTCATAATTGGTTCACTGTGCCCTATAGAGCAACATTTGCCACTTTATATCAATAAAATAAACTGATTATAACTAAATAGTTAGTGTCCTTTGTTTTCACTTATTTGCTTAATTTTGCTGATAGGGACACTATTTGTGTGCCTACCCCAGTAAAAATACAGCAAAAGTCTCCAATATAAATTATCGAGATAAAAAAGTGACCAATAACTTTAATTCTCTTTTTCTTTCCAATTAATAGGCGTTTCCGAAACCTTATCTTACGCTCCGCCTACTTGGTTACTGTTGCTAGGTCCCACAAGCTCAGCAGCCAAAATGGCGGAAACAAAGAAGAACGGTGTCGATCTCGGAGGAGATTTATCAAGTATTCCGGACAATATTGGAGTTTCTTACTTACCGAAACATAAAACTTTAGCAAAAAACAGTCTAAACAAAGGGCTAAGGAATTATCAACAGAATTACGTGCATGATTTTAAAATATTCAGCCTGGAAAACAGTCTTCAGGGTAGCGCGAAGTGTTGGCGTTCAATGCGGAAAACAAAAGCTCCACACAGTGTAAAAGTAGAAATTTCTACACGCTAGGAAGAGGTCACAGAATCTTTCTGTACTTGTCAAGCAGGGTAAGTAATTATCAAATCTACTAAAGATTTTTGCGTAATAGTGACACAGTAACAGTTGTGTATAAACGCCGGGGGAGTCTGTGTAATCCTGATGACGTGTCGACTTAGCTAACCTTTACCAATCGCTGGGCTAATTCAGCAGATGAAAAATTGGAGACAATTTGCATAAAATGCCAAATCTTGTTTTCTGGGGAAAAAAATTATATTTCAATATGTCGCCTACTGAAAATTTTATCCAGTGCTGTATTACGGTGACTGGATACACCTACAGATATACAGAACCTGCAGTTAGAAATGTTCTTGGAAATGTTTAATATATTCACCAATAAAAAGCAGTATGTCAGAAAAGAAACAAGCTATATCACATTTCAAGTCCATCTATAGGATTTAAAAAAAAATACTATGAAGTTTTAACAATGTCCTTTGACATACATTTCCCAGTTGTATGCCAACCTTGCCTTTCATCAGCATGATGCCAGCTGACGGTGGCTCAGTTGGGTGCGCGTCTGACTGGTGATCAGGTTGCTGATTCGATCCTAGCTAGGTTTGCAACATCCCTTCCTGGAGTTTGATTAAGAAATATGTTCTACAATTAGTCTGTCCCTTCTGCTGATTCAAGAAGGATAGTTGTCAGTTTGTCAGAATGTGCACACTGCACAGTACTGGTTAACCCATTGTATACTGAATAGACTCTCCCACACAATATATTGGAAGAGTCCAATTTCAATTTTAGGTATGTCTGGCTATGAGATCTACATATTCCTAGAGAAAAATGGCTAAACTATTTGCAAACAATGGAGACCCTGATCAGGCGCTGTGATCTGGGTCTGCACTGTTTGCCAGTTACCCTTTTACGGGTATCCGGACTACATGTACAGTTAGAAGACTAAGCCTGCCCAGTAAATGTTATTTGGTAAACTGACTGCGCTTGACAATGACATGACCCGGTCAGGTTGTCTGGGCCGTAAAACCTCAACACAAAGAAACCCCAACATGACCAAAATGCCGGCCTCGGTGGCTCAGTTTGCTGCGCCGTCCGACTGGAGACCAGGAGGTCATGAGTTCAACCCCCGCCGATGTTGGCAACATTCTTTCGTGGAGATTGAATATGAAATATTTTCTACGGTCATTCTCCCCCTTCTGCTGATTCAAGAAGGGCAGTTGTCAGTTTCAGGCGAAAGAATGTGCACAATACTGGTTAACCGCTTAGAGGACTAAGCTTGCCCAGTAAACGTGTGGTTAGGTAAACTGACCGTGCATGACATGACTCCATTGGGTTGACTGGGCCGTAAAACCTCAAACAAACAAACATGACCAAAAGAAATTCCACTGCAAATCTTCTTGTCAATTTGTGCAACTGTACTGATCCTCATAGGGCATAATATTAGATGATATCACTATGTTTTCAGGCAGAATGGCAGATGTTCTCATGTTATCGGACAACTCAAAACTCTGCAGGTGTACAAACTCCACAACTATAAAGTCATTCCAGACCTACCAAGCTGCACAAGTCTGCCTCAGCAATGGCATATTCCAAGAGGAATGAAAATCCAGCTGGTGCCAATTAATCATGTGATAGTTGCCAAAGCATCAGAAACAAGGAAGAGACGACCTGTGCTTTGCGAGTTTGATGCTAAACCGAAGTAAGCAAACATCTGCATTTTTAGCTCACCTGAGCAAAAGCTCAGGGTGAGCTATTGTCATCACCCTATGTCCGTCGTCCGTCATCAACAATTAGTTTGTTAACACTCTAGAGGTCACAGTTTTGATCCAATCTTGATGAAACTTGGTCAGAATGTTTGCCTCTATGAAATCTAGGTCAAGTTCGATACTGGGTTACTTGGGGTCAAAAACTAGTTCACCAGGTCAAATCAAAGCTAAAACTTGTTAACACTCTAGAGGTCATAGTTTTGACCTAATCTTGATGAAACTTGCTCAAAATGTTTGCCTCTATTAAATCTAGGTCAAGTTCGAAACTGGGTCACTTGGGTCAAAAACTAGGTCACCGGGCCAGACCAGCAGAAAACCTTGTTAACACTCTAGCGGTCACATTTTTGAAGCAATCATCATGAATCTTGCTCAAAATGTTTGTCTTGATGATTTCTAGGTCAAGTTCGAAACTGGGTCACTTGGGGTCAAAAACTAGGTCACCAGTCCAGATCAGCAAAAACCGTTGTTAACACTCTAGCGGTCACATTTTTGAAGCAATCATCATGAATCTTGCTGAAAATGTTTGTCTTGATGATTTCTAGGTCAAGTTTGAAACTGGGACACTTGGAGTTAAAAACTAGGTCACAGGGCCAAATCAGCAGAACACCTTGTTAACACTCTAGCGGTCACATTTTTTAAGCAATCATCATGAATCTTGCTCAAAATGTTTGTCTTGATGATTTCTAGGCCAAGTTTGAAACTGGGTCACGTGGTGTCAAAAACTAGGTCACCAGGCCAAACCAGCAGAAAACCTTGTTAACACTAGCGGTCACATTTTTGAAGCAATTATCATGAATCTTGCTCAAAATATTTGTCTTGATGAGTTCTAGGATATGTTTGAAACTGGGTCACGTGGGGTCAAAAACTAGGTCACCGGGCCAAATCAGCAGAAAATCTTGTTAACACTCTAGCGGTCACATTTTTGAAACGATCATCATGAAGCTGGCTCAAAATGTTGGTCTTGATGATTTTTAGGTCAAGTTTGAAACTCGGTCACTTGGGGTCAAAAACTAGGTCACCTGGCCAAATCAGCAGAAAACATTGTTAACACTCTAGCGGTCACATTTTCAAGCAATCATCATGAAACTTGCTCAAAATGTTTGTCTTGATGATTTCTAGGTCAAGTTTGAAACTGGGTGCAATGTTGCTCAGGTGAGCGTTACAGGGCCATCATGGCCCTCTTGTTATGGAATTTTTTCTAATATCTTTTCAAGGTTATAAGTAACATATACTCTATGCTGATAAGAGTCTTTAACAAATATTAAAAAAAAAACTTCAAAATATGAGCTAACAAGAAAAACGACTAACGGCATTGTGGACGTTTTTTTTTAAATAACAAAGAAAGTGGGAGTTGTCTCTATTGCATGTGAAACACCTACTCGTCCTCCTCTTCATCCCTACCAAATACAATGTATGAAAGCAATCCGCTTAAGAATAACGGTAACATATAACTTTGAAAAAAGGTTACCCACAGGTTAACCACTAATGCCAGCCCGCCCGGACATCCCTATTTGAAAGGATTTTTGGAAAAAAAAAACCTGTCCAAAAAGGGGGAAATTCCTATCTACTGACCCTACTTTTAATGTCCCATGCAATAAGAATCACATATATTTTTCCTCTCTGCCATGTGGAACATTTAAAGCAGGAGGCAATCATTGATCACTATTTCACATATTCTTTCTTCATTTTTAATTTTCTGGCGCTTTATGTATGTAAATTAATGTATAGCTTTAGTGATACATGTAAAAATCCATGCATTTTTTTTTAGTTGGGAAAATATATCTGCAAGTATAGAGAAATATACCTTGGTAGGTATTTAGACGCCGAAAAAATTTATCTTGAATTTTTGTGGAACATTTTAGTTCTAAGAATACTTGTAGTAACAAATAAATTCCTTTGCAGGGTTTTCACTGACTGGCATTTTGGCAGTTTTTACCCTCAAAACTAATGGGCCCCCGTAGCCTAGTGGATAAGAGAGTTGACTCTTGATCCATTAGGTTTCTCACCGCTGTGGTTCGAGCCTGGCTCGGGTCATATGTGGGAAAGCCAAGTTCTGCTTACAGATGGTCAGGTGGTTTTTCTCCGGGTTCTCCGGTTTTCACCCACCTTCGATGAACGATCGGCTCGATATAAGTGAAATATTCTTGAAAGGGCCGTAAAACCCAAATCAAAAAAAAAAAAAAATACCCTCAAAACTTTGTGTAGGACCTCCAAAAATTAGGGGCAAGGGTCCTTAGTGATGCATACTTAATCAAATCCATAATTAATATTTATCTGTGGCTTTGTATTTTAATCTACACGTTTGTTTATTGGTCTAAAGGCCTAGAATTATCAATATTTGGGCAATGCAAAGCAAATTGAAGCAGATGACATTCTAAATTTTTACTTTTCATAGAAAATACATGTAAGACTCGACATTTCATGTGAATTGTCTGCAAGGCAGACAATATTCACATGAAATGATAACAGTTAAGCCTTATTTTCTTTGAAACAAAGTACTTCTAAACCCTGCTTTGGTTTCTTAAATTTTACCCCTGTGAATGCATGCTGATCCTTCGAACTCTACAGAAAGTTCTGATCAATGTTGTCTAATGTGGTAATGCAGAATTCATGAAGTTTTGAAAATAATGTGTGACTGAATCTGGTGAAATGCATGAAATTTCAGGACATTTTCACCAGACCGAAAAATTATCTGCCATACTCACTTTTGCTGACCGTCTTAGATGTTTTATGAAGTTGAACATAAAAACATATTGACCATCTTAGATGTTTAATGAACATTAAAAATATAAATGGCCCTGGACCAGGAAACCGGATCACTTG
Source organism: Anodontia alba (assembly GCA_964016985.1). Lineage (NCBI taxonomy): Eukaryota > Metazoa > Mollusca > Bivalvia > Lucinida > Lucinidae > Anodontia > Anodontia alba. The sequence goes on along the minus strand of OZ024835.1, from coordinate 45,942,805 downwards.
TAACTCACATGCCATTGCCAGGAATCAAACCCAAACTATAACGGTGGACAAGCCCTATTTTCTGCAAATAGCAAAGGCTCTAATGAGACTGCTTATGCGCATGCTTGTCTGAGCCTTTGCGATAAGTATCTTCTTCCTGTATATGTGCTCACTCATATCATCATTCTGTATTTCAGGCTCCCACGTGTGACAGAGACTGACTGGCAAATTTTAAAAAAATGTGAAAGGAACTCCGCTAGAGTATTTGGTTTCTCCAGATCTACCAACCATCAGTTGTCCGCTGGGAGAAGTGCTGCTTGGATCATTGTTGGCATACCAAGTATAAAAAAATCGCTTTTTTTTTCTAAACTGTATGACAAAGATAAACCAAGACTATTGTAAAGGTTTCTGGCACACTGTAAATTATATCATATTGTGGTGACCTTTCACTGTCTGACCACAATTTTTTGGTTTTGTTTTTTTTTTTATTCAACAAAAAATAAAATTTCATTAATTAGACAGTTGCTCAGTGCAGAAGTAATTTTGAAATTCATGTAACCTTTACCACTCTCTGGGCAATTTCAGCAGACAGTATCTTTGGAGATACATATAATTTTCTTACTTTTTTCAGCCACAGGAATTTGACATTTCAAATCCTGTTTCCTGGACAACATAAGAAAAAATATTTCAGAATTATGCCTGTTGAAAATTGATACTTGGCACTCTGGCGATTTCAGCAGACAATATACTGGTGATACATTTTTTATTATTTTTCGAGACAACTTGAATATTTTGTATGAAATGTCAAATCCTCTGTCCTGGAAAAAATATTTCAAAATGTCATCTGCTGAAATTTGATGCTTAGCACTATGGAAAAAAAAAAACATACAAAATTTTTATTCTGAAATATTTTTCTTTTTTCTACAAAAACCTGTTTGTTTTTTTTTTTTTTTTTTTTTTTTTTTTTTTTTTTTTTTAGAAAAAAATATCTAAATTAGACTAAAGAGTGATAACGGTTAAGGTGCACTGATAAAATGAAACACCCTTAAAGAAGTGCATGGTAGGAAGTCATTCTGTTGTACACCTGTGAGATCAAAACAGAAAATTACGCCTGAGCATCGGTCTAGATAAGAATGGGTATCAGGTAAATACTTTTTCTTATTTCTCCATGAAAACATATGTTATGGTACTCATAAAAGCACCTTGGTGATGTATTTCTAATGAATACTCACAACATATGTTTTCATGGAGAAATAAGAAATACTTTTAGATTGAAATATGCACCTTATCTAGAGCTATGGCATAGTCCAGCTATGGTATAATTTTCCTGTACTAAAAATTAACTTTAGTTTATTTACATAGCCACAATGGAACATCCATTGGAAAAGTACACTTAACCCTTGTCCTGCTGAACCAGGATATACCCTGCTTTTGCAAACAGTGTAGATCCAGATCTGAAGAAGCCAACTGATCTGGATCTGCACTGTTTGCCATTAAGTATTTGAATTTATAGCAACAATCCAGATAAGTAATCTGATGGGCTGAATATTAGAAGTGGGAGTGGCATCTTAATTTATTCAACAGGACAAGGGTTAATTCAGTTTTTATCTTTGACAAATACATCCTGAAATAAGTTAAAAAAAAACAGGTAACTGACCATATTTCATTAATCATTAGATATAATGTTGTTGGGACAGTTTGTGAAACAATTTTGAAATGTTTGATTTTTGCTGTAAGTCTTTCAATATGGATTCTGTGTCTAGCTATTTTCTGGGTCAGTTCAGTGTCAGCAGATGACATCTGACAAGCACTGGAAGCAAATGGTGGTATGTTTAGTTTTAAGCCTAATTCATTCAGTTCTTGCTCTATTGTAAAACCTTTGTCTGCCATTATGGCATCACCAATATGAATATAATCATTTTTTATCAGTTCCTTCAATAGTTCATAGAATCCACTTTGGTCAGTAATGGCTTTGTCTGAAATTGATCCAGTGATACACAAAAATATAACAGATCCATTTGGGTCACAGCCAATAAGATATTTCAGAGTGGTGTTGGACTTATAATCACTGTATAGCTGACTTTGCACAGCGAGTGCTGATGGGACTTGTGTTTTTATTTCTGTTCCATCAATGATTATTAAAGTGGTTGGAAACTCGGCCTTAAAGTCCTTTGGCATGTTTTTAACTATAGTATCTCTATGAGGCCATATTGAAAGTTGTCCCAATTTACAGTACATATGATGAATCCAAGTTTTAAAACACTACTAGATTGTAATGTCAACCCAAATCGGACGGCAATGTCTTTCAGACCGAAGTTATGACGCATTCTACAAAGAACTAAAAATAAACAATCTTCTGGTAAAATATCCTTGATGTCGTTTCTTCCTGATTCATATGTAAGTGTAAATCCATCAGGAATTAAAAAACTTAACAAACCCATAAATCTTAAATATGTAATTCCAGTGTAGTACTTGAACAGTCCCTTTATTGCAGTCCTTTGGAGTACACTTTTTACACTCAGTTTTGTTTAATTTTAGCTTCACTTTCAAGTTTCTGTAAAAGCAAGTCTTTTTCCCGTATGTCACTTTTTAGTTTGCTGATTGTCTGATTTTTTCGGTCAATTTCCACTTTGAGGTCCTGTATCTCGGCGGCACTGGCCAGCATGTCTAATGGAGATATCTCTGAAATAAGAAAAGAAGTTTGAACATAACCACACATTTTTATTATTGGCCTAAAAGCACTACCATATTTTCCCCTTTAACTGAAATATTGTATTGAAATACTGCTTAGAAACCCAAAATAGACAATTTGAGTTGTGAGGAGTCAAATATTGGACAAATGAGCCAGCAAATGACAAAAGGGAAATCCCAAAACAGATTATTGGCAAACGGTGCAGGCCCAGATCAGACACTACAGTTTGCGACATCTGATCAAGGCCTGCACTGTTTGCAGAAAGTTCATTTCATTTTGTAAATAAATTTCGAAAAATCACTGAATCTGACACCTCTAAATTTCAATATGGATCCCCCGTTGTATAAAAAAAAAATTGGGAAGGAGGGGGGGGGGTCGGCAAGATTCCATTTAATACAAAATGGGTTTACATAAAGGATTATGTATACATGTAGGTCTAATGATCTGCTTATTGTCCATTTTAGACAAGAAATTTCAAGGCCACACAGTTCAGTAAGGCAGACAGTGCAGTTCCCAAAGTCGGCCCCGGTGAAACTTCCAGGACAATTTCAGTTTTTGAATTCTGGTTATAAAGTGAACAGCATAGAGGTAGAATTAAAGACACGAGGACAGTCAAACAATGAAATCTGGCGAGTGGAACGCTCAAAAAGATGGACTGCATCCAATTTTGGCAAAGTGTTCAAGCGAAACATGAGTAGTGTACCATCCCTATCTTTTATGAACAGTATTTTTGGACAGAAAATACTAAATGCTCCCTCGCTGGATTATGGGAAAAAGCATGAGGCAGAAGCAAAACCCAAATATTTATCATTAAACAAGTCAGTACATCTGCATACGTGTGGTTTGATGGTGAACAATGAGTTTTCATATTTGGGGGCATCACCAGATGGCATTTAAGTGACAGTGGCAAAGTTGGGATAGTCGAAATAAAATTCCCATACGCAGCCCGAAACTTAATAATTGAGGAGGCTTGTGATAAAGTGAAGGACTTTTCACTTTCAAAAGTAAATAATACAATACCATATGTATTATTCACAGGTTCAGGGACAACTCATGATTAGTGGTGCCGACTATTGTGAGTTCATTGTCTTCACTCAAAAGGATTTACATCATGAAAATATTGAACCCGACATTCCTTACATGATAGAAATGCTTAAAAGGCTGTCTGTTTTCTTTAGGGAATATGCTAGTCCATAATTGTGCACCAACAGAAAAAAATGAAAGCACTGAAAGGATATAAATCTGCCCAGAACATAGGCGTAACCACTCTCTGGGAGATTTCACCAGACAACATATTGATGATACTTTTCTTATTTTTTCCACAAAACAGATTTTTCCACAAAACAGAATTTGACATTTCATGCAAATTGGAGACAATCTGCATGATAATTTGCATGAAATGTCAAATCCTGTTTCCTGGAAAAAAATAAGAAAAAACATTTCAAAATGTCATCTGCTGAAATCTGATGATTAGCACTCTGGGATACAAATGTATGTGCATGGTTGACAGTCATTCTACAGAACATCTGTGAGATACATGTATATACCTTAGTTAATTTTCAAAACTGAATAATATTCCATAGTCCAGCTATGAAATAATTTCAGTTATTGAAAATTAACTTAAGTTCTATTTACAGAGACAATGGAATTTCCGTTGACCAAGTTTCTAAATATGGCCTTATGATGCTTTTCACTCCTTGGTTGTAATTCACTTGTAAATGACATGGTTTGCATCAATAAAGTCGTCTTATTTGTCATTCGCATTTTTAAATAGATAATACTTGTGAATACCTCGAAGTTCTTTTCTCCGAGTTCAGTAAAAGTTATTATAGACATCTTTCATGTCTTTGTCATTTTTAAGATATACCAAACATGTGGGCAATATCCCAATTTTGCCGACAAAGATATTGTCAACCCATTTGGCGTCTTAAGAATACAAATCTACAGCCCCCTCAGTATTGTCATGACATATACCATGTAGTTTTCTCACTAGAAAAAGACAAGAAAAGCTTACAGGGTTCTTCTTTTTGTGTAACTACACCGCCAACATATTCAGCCATCCCAACTTCTTGGTCAGTATGTTCCCCTGACTCTTCTTGTGTTTGGCTGCAATACATATACATGCGTATCACAATAATGTTTCATAGAATTTTCTATCAGAAAAAATAATGTTTTTTTGTTTGTGTTTTGTTTTTTTTTTTTTTTTTAGTTGCAGTCATGTTGGGACATTTTCCTGGATTGGCCAAACTGGTACTAAGTTTCCTGGGTCGGCTCAGTGCTAAGCAATGATGATAAAGTGTCTTGCCCAAGGACACAACATTGCACCACCAGTGGGATTCAAAGTCAACCATGTTTCCAAAAGTAAGCTACCTTTAAATGATGGCAGTTGTAGCAGTCTTCGCGAAATCTTTTCTACTGATGCCGGACAGTTGTAATCTTTTGCAGGACAGATAAGTATCTGCAGGACTGAAGGCGTATTTGTTTTCTTTGCTAAGATTCACAAGACATTTGTCAGACAGAGTAAAAGTTTTTGTAGGATAAAATAAAAAAAGATTCCAGTTTTGTCTGGCAGTCCTGCACTTTTCTATATATGCCTCACTTCACTTCCTCATTCTACTTTGAACAAAGGTGACAGGTTATAAATTACTTTACAGGGGTAATTCTAGAGGGCAATTTGGGAGAAATAGTCTCTCTAAGCTGGCTGACTTCTCCCTATCTTGAGCTGAGGGAGAAGTGAAAATGAATAGAATGTATAGGGAAATTCAGAATTTGGACCAAAACTTCTCCCTGAAATTGGCGCAAAACTTCTCCCTCTGAAAGCTCTAGGATGACCCCTCACTTTAGAGATTTCATACAAAATTCATGGAACTTAATGAAAACAGTGCAGGCCCTGATCAGTCGTCGCATTCTGTGGTGTCTGATCTGGGCCTGCTTGCCTAGCATCCATGCTAGGCTTGTTCGTCTGTCATTACTGACATTGACCAATCCTAATCAACTGTGTGATGTGTTATTGTTTGTGTGTTCTAAGATGGCTGATGAGACATGCTAGGCATGAATAAAGAGGCACATATAATCCAAGACATCTGATAAATGTACTTGCATCATACTTGTCCATGGATAAGTAAATTTTCACTTGTCCTCACTTAATAAAATGGTACAAGTAGGACAAGCCGGGTATAGATTCTCCACAACTCTGAATTATCCAAATCAAATATTCCATTAAAAAAGAACAGAAACTAACAAATCGCCGCTTGAGCATTAAATGTTCACTGAAGCATGAAAAGTAGGTAACGGTGTGTGATTCACTGATGGAGTAAAGCTTATGGTCAGTCACCCCAAACTCGGACCCCCTCACTGCCAATAAACATAAAGGGATTTTTTTATTGGACACCTTGTTTTTCCAGAATGAAAATTCATGAGGTGGTTAATTCGTGGGACGGGGTTTAATATTTTATTTGGACAGAATGATATTATTACCTCTGTTGATTTTCAGGAAAAAGCTGCTTCAAAACAGATCGTCTTTTTGGTGACGGTCTTGATGGGGTGTGGCGGCTACCATCTGCTGGCACAGGAATTTTGCATGTATTTTTGGGTCCATTACCACCAAAGAAATGCTGAAAGTAAATGTACATATACATATATAAAACTACTCCAATAGTGTGAAATAAAATATATATATTACTGTTATAACCCTAAGTATTGGGACAGATAGGCCTTGGCAAACAGTGTAGATCCAGATCGGATGATGCAGAACATCTGATCAGGGTCTACACTGTTTGCCATATATACAGCAATATTTTAGACACATCAACAGGTAGTAGAATGGACAATTTCAAACTTTAGGACATGTATGGTATTAAAGTAGATAATGTGTCCCAGTACTCATAGCTACAAATAAGAGGGGTTATCCACAAAATATTTTTTCTTATTTCTCCATGAAAACATGTTGTGGGTACTCATTAGAAGTGCCTCACCGAGGTGCTTCTAATAAGTACCCACAACATATGTTCTTGTGGAGAAATAAGAAAGATATCAGCATTTTTCGGATGAAAAGTGCCTTATCTCTTGCTATGGTACTTAGATATGTAACGTGGAAATGTCTAATGTCCCGACTGGAGATTGAGCCTGATCCGATCAAACCGGCTCTGCTGTGCACTACAGCATTTCTGCTAAAGCTGCAAGGCAGTACAAGTGTGTTATACACATATACCTGGTGACATTCTCCCACTCCAGGATGAAATATGTCCCTGAATTTCTTGGGAGTCCGAGAATCATGAGAAATGAGATTAATGCACACACAGGTGATTTACATAGGTAGCCAAATGTAACAGGTGGAATATCCTAATACCACATCCGTGGACTGAGCCGGGTCAGCTGGACTTAAAGTTCTGCACTCTAACACATCGCTATAAAAACCAGCTTGTACCGCAAGGCAGTAAAAAGTATGTTGTGTACCTATACCCAGTGGACATTCAACATGTTCAACAGCCACTTCGAAAAAGAGTATCAGTATCATTGTGACCTGGGGCTTACTCAGTTCTAGATATTCAGCAGTTACAGTTCGTCATGATGTCATATTGGCCGATGACTGACAAATAGGTTCATGCTCTCTCGAGCTAACCCTAACCTAGCCTGGTATATAACTCTTTTCACAAGGCTGCTGGAGGAGGGGGTGGTGAAATAGCCACTTCAAAACAGAACATTGTGCAGATCGGTAACATGTTCTGACCTGTTACTCAGTTCTATATATACAGCAGTTACACTTGGCCATGCTGTCATATTATCTGATGACTGACAAATAAATTCATGCTCTCCCCCATCGGGCATTTGTGGGAGAAAATGGCGGAGATAGATAAACAGTGCGGCACTCAATAAAATCTATTTTTGATTGGATGAAATAGCGCGCTTGATTGACAGCTCGGAAACGTCTATTGTCAGAATGATACAGATATCAAATCATACAGCTATACTTATATTAAAATACAAATCAAGTACTTAGAGACAGCTTGTGTATTACAACTATTGTCTTACCTTGATTTTACCCCGCCCGCCCCTATAGCATGGGCTAAATAGCTTGGCTTTAATATAACACCATTATCTCAGTTGTTTGTGCCTGAAGTGTACCTTAAACTAATGTAGTACAGAAACATGAAAAAATGTCAAATTATATGCAGAAAATATATACTAGAAGGTTAAATTGGCCCGGTTGACATGTCAATGGCACGGTGTGTTTCAAATATCGCTTAAAGCGACCAACAGTAAACTTTTATATGTGCTTTCTGATGAATAGTAAATAAAAGGAGATAAAACATTAACTTGATGGATAAGTGCAAAGGTCAAGGTCAAGGTCATGGTCACACAAGATCAAGATCAAGGTCACTTTAATATAGAAAAGCATAGAAAATCCAGTTCTCTCACATGTTTCTAGGCCTGCTTGTAGATGTTTTAGAAGAAAGACAGAAAAGATTTAATTCCATGACAGGCAGGAACTCCAGAAGTCAATATCTATTCTAATGCAGGAATTTCAGATAAGAGTCATTTCTGTAGTAGTAAAACGCATGCACAAGTCTGTATTCAAAAACTTGATATTTCATGTAAAATTAGTAAATATCTAGGTTTAAGATTATCTAAGTTACGGGTATAAAATATAGGTTTCCAGAGCCTCAGAATGCAGGAAATTGCACCTAGATTTTCAAAGCAAAATTTTCCGGGGGCGGGGGCATGCCCCCGGATCCCCCTAGCGATTTCCTTCGCTTCACTGGGTCGATCCCTCTGCGTTTGGTCGTGCTCCATGGATTATTACACTCCCATTCATTTCTGAAACTTGGCAGGCCTGAGTAAGAACATACAACACCCTGTGACAGCCTCCTATTGATGTCATTTTAATGCATGATCAGAATAAAGGTTCTGCACATTTTTAAGGCTAAAAATGAAGAAATTGTCAAATTTCGACTGATTTTAGGTTTAAACATTTATTTCGGATCTGACCTGAACCTTTTTTTTGCGATTTTAGGAAAATTAACAAAAAAAAAATACTATTTTCTAATTATTAAAGAAAGGTTGAATCGGGATTGCCTTATTTTTCCGTTCTAGTCAAATTACCGATATACCTTCGAAATTTGACAAAAAGATATTAGATCTGGCAACAGAATAGAGTCTAGCCAGTTCTTCTTAACTTACTAAGATCTGGTATTGATATTGTAAGATCTTTAAGTAAGGAGGCTGTTATACAGTACGCTATGCTGCCAGCATTTTCTTCTTAAAACTGTCAAACTCTTCGCTATGAGGTTAGCAGTTTTCATCTTATTAACTTTACCAAGGATACGAAACGTTTCCTAAATCTCCTCTGGTAGAAGAAGTTAGTCTTAGAATTTATTCAGATTGTCTATCTGCATGTGAAGAAATAGACTATATCTTCTAGTATCTTTTTGCCATGATGAGATTCGTTATCACAGTCTAACTGGCAATGAATAAAAATATGTAGCTATCAGTCATATGTTCGCTATCATTGATAGATCAACTGGGTGTTCGGCAAGAATTAGATCAGTCCATTTACCCAGATTATTATTATTATTATTATTCCTGTTAATTTGAAATGTAAGGGAATAATTATAAAGCCTTATGATAATTTAAGTATTATGAAGTGTTTATTGGCAACAATTAAATTCGGCTAATTAACCAGATTCTAATTTATTCATATTAATAAATAGTTTAGACTATTTATTAACTTTATAATCTTTACATCCATAGGATTTATTTACACCTCCAGATATGTAGATTATCAATAGGAATCTCATCTGAGACATTTCCTTATTTAATATTTGTCTCTTTAAGATAGACAGCTATCTTTCTGGCCATTTTTTTTTTCTTTTTTTTTTTTTTTTTTTTTTTTTTTTTTTTTGATCATCTTACGTTACCCAAAAAGAACAAAAATGGGTGGGGGCAGGTAGGCGAGCTTCTGAGAATTGTGAAACTGGCAGCCTCCTGTCTACTATTAACATATAAGGTGTTAAGACCTTAAAGCTATTATTAAGGACTCTAGATCATTCTAAGAGCTACATATAGTTATAGAATGTATCTTATTCCTTGAGTTTCCAGAGCCTTAATCCAGAAGCTGAGGTAATATTTTGTGTTAGGATAAGGGAGCTCCTTCCCACCATTTTATATTAATTCTAGCACATTATCTCTAGGTTAATGTATTGTTCAGTTAAAATAAAGTTTTTAAAAGTAAATTGTATATTAACAAGCAATACTTATCCTAGAGATAAGACTTTTCCCCCTTCCCTATCCCCGCTTAGCTCAGTTTTATGGTTTGATCCTGAAAGAAAACTGACACGTGAGTAAAAGTGCGAGAAGAATTACGTCACGCAGGTAACTGCCTAAGGGACCATCTGGATTAAGACGACTGAACAGTCGTTTTGTTTGTGGAAGATTTGAAATACAAAAGGGAATAGCACATTGTCTATAGGTTAATATTGCTTGTTAAAATACCTTTTAAAAACTTAATGTTTTTCCTCTGTCATGTACAGCGTTTACAGTCGACAGTTGCACCTGCTGCGTAAAATTACCAGGTTGTATGTTTTGATGAAAGGTGCTAAATTATAATTACGGGGGGGCGTAAAATTACCGGGTTGTGTGTTTTGATGAAAGGTGCTAAATTATAATTACGGGGGCAGATTATCATATCAAAGTCATCAAATGTTCAATCAAATTTAATATTAATAAGCTTTTTGTTGTGGAAATTATCAGCAGATAGCAAAGTCAAGATCAGGCTGCGCGGATACAAGGGCTCATAAGGGTATTCGCTGTTCTCAAGTGGCAAAGGGACATCTCTCAAGTTGCGGTGCATTCTTTTAGCAGACAGCGTGGTCCAGATCAGACTGCGCAGACACGCAGGTGGGCTCTTCTTATGTTTCCAGGTATGTATGACACACACGCCCACACCCACACTTGTAAAAGGTCCATAACAGGGAAGCTTACTCTATACATACAAATCGAGGAGGTGATAAATATTAAGATATTTGCGATATCAATATTTTTTTTTTTAATTTTTTAATAACGTCGTTATTTGAAAGCAGCATTCTGAAATCGTTGAAAATAACAATATGAATAAATCAAACAAGACGGGGAGTTGAACACACATTTAGACACCGGGGATACATGTCAAAACACACAAGATATGAACTGGGGAGGGTTTACTAATCGGGGCTGTTGAACACACATTTACAATCAGGGATACATAAAAAAACACACAAAATAGGAGATGGGAAAGTGTTACAAAACGGGAATACACACTTGGTATTATGGAGCATGTGACTACAAAAGACAGCAGCGACCCTCCCTTTTTAACATATACTTGTCTCACATGAAATGCTTTATATATAGATGTTTGCTTTTAATTAAAAGAAAAAAAAATGACTTCTTCTTACGCATTAGACACTGTCAGATGTTTGATTCTAAAAGCGATATGGCTACTTATTAATACGCATGGAATCCGGGTATAAAAAATATTTACATTAAAATTGATATAGTCCATTTCGAAAAAAAAGGCAAAAATATGAAAGCTCCGAGCCAATACACTATTAGTTAACAGTTCTTGTTTATACGTAAGTATATGGATAATCTACATAAACCGCAGATACTAGATACCGGATTCGGCTACATATTAATGCACATGGAAGCTGAGTATGAAATTTGCTAGAATGTCGAGATCATTTTCCTTCATATTCATGACTTGTGACATTGTGGCAATATGCTTTCTGAAATTAGTAGATCTAATCCTATCTGGTGCTATTGCACCGCATTATGACGAAAATTTTCTCAGACAGTCTGAGCCGCGAATATGTGATAGGGAACCGTAATGAACTGTTGGAAACAGATACTGATTTTCATCAGCTACTATTTAATTGCGCGTTTGCAAAAGAAGATCAGGGCTCTGTGCAAAATGAACAAAGCCCATTCTTATCTGGATCTTCCTTGTCATTGCTTGGGCGATACTTTACTATTGTCTTTTTCTATTTTCTCACAACGTTCAGGTTATGCAAATGGTTTCCTAAATTTCGGAGTTTTATGTATCTTTTGGTTTTCTCTGAAAGGTCTTTTTCTTCCATAACCTCTTCTTCATCGCTATGTCTTGCCTCAAGATAGTTTACTTCTTACCACACCACAATACAAACAGACAAACTTTTTGCCATATGTTCTACTATGATCAAAACACTCAATAGGTGGTGAATGGCTTTCAGCCTGGAGCAAACTTTTCTCAGACATTTTTTTAAGACGGAAGGAACTGTTTATCTGTTACCTTTGACTTTTTGTAACTGCAGGTCTGAAAATTGTTGGGTGATTGCCTGTATGCTGTGTTTCTCTCCAACCATTAATCGCTGATTTTCAGATTGACCCCCCCTGGGTATTAAACTTTCCGCCTTGTCGAGGCCCTGGGGGCTCAATTCCCACTGGGAACGTTGCTAGCGTGGTGAGCAGTAATTGTCCCCTTTGGGAAGAGCGAAGAGAAAATACCACCCGTTTGCCGTGGGTGGCAGCCCGTAAGCCGGAAGAAGGGATCCTGGAGGTTGAGAGTTATTGGGAGTTTGGTCTCTCCTGATGGCTCAACACGCCTCTTTGGCCTGGATTTCGGTGTAGAAGGGTGTCCGTGAGACCCGGCACGGTCAATCGGCTGGTCGCGCCAAGCCCTAGGAAATATCTTTTCTTTCTCTTCCTTGTCTTTTGTATCATACTGATACTCACCGTTTGCCCATAATTCTTTTTTCTTAACCTTTCCAATCCTAAGAAGGCGGCGGCTTAACGGGTCAATCGTGCAGCATTTTGCTCGTGCGAGTATATCTTCTGTGTATCTCTAGCACAAGTGAGTAGGAAAACCACTCCATTGATGTGTTCCCTTGTTGGGCTCCGTGGTGGGCGGAGAGCATGGAGGACGAATTTTAATACACCTTTATCATGGGTTCTAATCGAAGAAAAAGAACTAAACAATGTTCAGAATCTGATATTTCAGATGTTAACGAAAGCACTCAACCTCCAACAACCTCTACCAAAGATACATCATCTCAACATTTTCCGCGTTTCATTTTAGTTGAAAGCAAGGAAGAAAACAAACCAGTAACATCTTTATCTCCGTTTGTAATACAAAAAGTCATTCAAAGTATAGCTGGTGAGCCGGAAAACATAAAGAAACTACACAGGTCGAATCAGCTACTCATTGAGGTATCCAGGAAAGCCCATGCCGAGAATCTTCTACGTGCACAGACTTTTCACGACTTGAAAGTCCGGGTGTACCCTCATACTTCGCTGAACTCCTCAAAGGGGGTAATTCGTTGCCCCGAATTGGGGAATTGCAGCGAGGAGGAGATTCTCGAAGGCACAAGATCTCAAGGAGTAACTGCAATAAAACGATTCAAAGTTAAACGAAATGGAGAGTTAAAAAACACAAACACCTTTGTCTTTACATTCAATACATCAGTTCTACCAAAAACAATAAAAGTAGCATACTTTAGAGTCAACGTAGAAGTGTACATACCAAATCCTTTGCGTTGTCATCATTGCCAGAAATATGGACACCATGAGGATAGGTGTTCTAAGGACCCTATCTGTTCGAAATGCGGTCAGGTAGCAGAACACCCAGAAAGTCAATGTAGAAACGAACTGCACTGTGTCAATTGTGGTGAAAAACACAGTGCTGACTCTAAAGAATGCCAAGTTTGGCACAAAGAAAAAGAAATCTTACGTCTTAAGTTTACCAGAAATATTTCTTTCATTGAAGCGCGGAAACTTGTTGAGGCCCCAACTCCAATTCCTGGAATCAGTTATGCCAACATCACCCAGTCTTCTATGAAAAAGGTTTCTGTGGTTGATACTGCCACTCAAACCGATCCGATCAATATTCTCGACTCTGCAGTTCAATCAAGTTCAACAAACACAAACAGCCAAACAGAAGATCTGCAGAAACAAAAAGGTCAAACAAACACCACAAACAAAAATCAAACAAAGACACCTTCTGAAGAGAAAAAAGGAGATGGTGGCCTGAAAAAAGCCACCATTGAGATGATAAGAAAAGATTGGAAGAAACAACAACAGAAAGAAAGACAAGCAAGAAGTCAATCATCTCCACCTACGAAAGAAACAAAATCAAAATCTAGTCAAGGAACACAAAGACCAAGCACATCAAACAGAGAACGAAAAGGTTCAAATAATGTTATTCAACAACATAACAGGTTCGGATCTTTGAGTGACAGTAGCGATGATATGGAGTTAGGAGAAGCTCCAGATCGCCCACGAACTAACAGAAATAGATCAAGATCATCAGAACATTCACACGTCAACAATAGTAATAATAGATCAAAATCACCAATAACATATCCTTAGTTGCTAGTCTAACTAAAATCTAACAACTCTAAAATGAATTTAAATCACAAAATAATACAATGGAACTGTCGAGGTCTAAAGTCAAACTATAACGAGATCTTATTACTTTTATCCTTATTGAATCCATCAGTTTTTTGCTTGCAAGAAACTTTTTTAAAAACTGATGATCAATTAAATATCAGAGATTTCAATACATACAATTATATATATTCAGAAGGCCAGAGGCCGTCTGGTGGAAGCTCAGTCTTAGTTCACTCTTCATGTCCGCAGCGAGAAATTAAACTTGTAACCAATCTTCAAGCCGTTGCGGTTTCTGTTACTTTAGATAAAGAAATTACTATTTGTTCTGTGTATATACCTCCGAATTTTCATTTAGAGACCGAACATTTAGACATTTTACTGAAACAACTCCCATCACCCTGTATACTAGTTGGTGACTTCAATGGTCACAATATCCTTTGGGGATGTAAAGATAACAACCCTAAAGGTAATATTATTGAAGACTTTATAACCAAAAACGATCTTTGTCTTATGAATGACAAATCTCACACTTATCTCCATCCTGCAACAGGAAAATTTTCTTCTTTAGATCTTTCCATATGTCACCCATCTCTCCTGCTGGACTTCGACTGGACGGTCTGTGAAGACCAACATGGAAGTGATCACTTCCCTGTTATTATTGAAAGCGTAAATGATTCCACGAATGATCACAACGCAAAGTGGAAACTAAATAAAGCAAATTGGGAATTATACCACTTATTATGCGAAAAAAGTCTCAAAATAGATAAGTTTGACAATTCCTTGGACCCTCTAGATGATTTTACTTCTTCTCTTCTTGACATAGCTAATAAAAGTATACCGAAAACCTCGACAAATCCAAAGAAAAGCAAGCCATGGTACAATGATGAATGCAAAGATGCCATAAAACAGCGCAAGCAAGCATTATCAAAGTTCTGCAGATATCCAACAAAGGAGAACCTGAATAAAGTAAAGAATTTCAGAGCAAAGGCTCGTCGAACAATAAAGGACTCCAAACGCAAATCATGGCAATCTTACGTTTCGAATTTAAATTATAAAACTCCAATTAAAAAGGTTTGGGACATGATACGAAAAATATCTGGTAAATCAAAATCACCCAGTTTCACCCACTTAAATACAAAACGTGGAACAAAGGCCACATCAAAGGAAGAGATAGCAAACACACTTGGCGAAACTTTTTTGGATAATTCTTCATCTCGGAATTATTCAGAGAAGTTTCAAAACCTCAAAAAACAAGAAGAAAAGATCAAACTTAATTTCACCTCTTCAAATACTGAAGAATATAACAGCCTGTTTAACATTACAGAACTTAAAGATGCTATCGCAGTATCAAAAGATACAGCTACAGGCCCTGATGACATCCATTACCAGATGCTTAAACACCTTCCCGAAACCGCCCTTGACACACTTTTACATATTTTCAACGGTATATGGACAACAGGAGTTTTTCCAGAAAGCTGGCGTTTGGCCACAATTATACCTATTCCCAAACCAGGGAAAGATCATGCAGAACCAACAAACTACAGACCAATAGCGCTAACAAGTTGCCTTTGCAAAACACTAGAGAGAATGATAAACAAACGACTTGTTTGGTACTTAGAATCTAACAATCTGATAACAAAACTTCAGTCGGGATTCCGAGCTGAACGTAGTACCAATGATAATTTAGTTAGACTAGAAACTTTTATCCGTGATGCTTTTATCAAACGAGAACATGTAGTCGCTGTATTTTTCGATTTGGAAAAAGCCTATGATACCACTTGGCGATATGGAATTTTAAAAGACCTACATAACTTTGGTATGAAAGGAAGACTACCAAACTTTATTAAAAGTTTTCTTGAAGATCGTACAATACAAGTGCGTGTAGGATCGACCCTGTCTGATCTCTATGATCAAGAACAGGGCGTTCCTCAAGGAGCCATACTTTCAACCACGTTATTCAACGTGAAATTAAACGATATTATAAACTGTCTGGATTACAAAACAGATGGTTCTTTGTACGTTGATGATTTCTGTATTTGTTTTCGCTCGAAAAATATGCGCACAATAGAAAGACATCTACAGCAATGTCTAAATAGAATTGAAGACTGGGCAACTAGAAATGGCTTTAAATTTTCCAAATCGAAAACTCAGTGCGTTCATTTCTGTCAACAACGGAAAATACACAACGATCCAGCGCTCTACATATATGGATCTCAAATACCAGTTGTTGCTGAATCAAAATTTCTTGGGGTTATATTTGATAAAAAACTCTCCTTCATACCCCATATAAAATACTTGAAAGCGAAATGTTTAAAAGCATTAAACCTTTTAAAAGTTTTATCTCACACAAGTTGGGGAGCGGACAGAACAACTCTTCTTCACCTGTATCGTTCTTTAATTCGATCAAAACTTGATTATGGGTCCATCGTATATGGATCTGCTAGAAAATCTTATCTACAGATGTTAGACACTGTACATAATCAAGGACTTCGTTTAGCATTGGGAGCTTTTCGTACATCTCCAGTATCGAGTCTTAACGTGGAAGCAGATGAGCCATCGTTATGGCTACGCAGAGAAAAATTGTCCCTTCAGTATGCCATCAGACTTGCTGCTAACCCTTCTAACCCTGCTTTTGAAGTCGCATTTCCACCACAATTTCAGGAATATTATGAAAGAAAACCTAACGCTATTAAATCCTTCGGCCTTCGTATAGCACCACTTTTAGAATCTACTAATATTAACATTAAAAACATTCAAAAACACTCGTTTTCTGATATTCCATCCTGGTGCATTACTAAACCAAATATTCTTTTCGATTTACACAGCAGCAAAAAGTCACTTTCTGATTCACATCTCATGAAACAAAACTTCCAAGAATTACAGTCGCGACTTTCAGATTATCAACACATCTACACTGATGGCTCAAAAGTTGAAGATAAGGTTGGCTGTGCGTATATATCGGGCAGCCACCATGAAAAGATCCGTCTTCCTGATGGCTCATCTATTTTCACTGCTGAATCCAAGGCTATTGATATGGCTTTGGATTACGTTATGAATAACTCTTTAGAGAACAAATTCGTTATTTTCTCTGACTCCCTTTCTGTTTTGAAATCTCTAAATCATACATCTTCAAAAAATCCCAAAATCCAGAACGTGATAGAAAAACATCACGAGCTATCGAAAACTAAGGAAATTTTGTTCTGTTGGCTCCCCAGCCATGTTGGCATAAAAGGTAACGAGGCTGCCGACGTAAAAGCAAAGGCCTCACTCGATCTAGAAATTTCGAATTTTAAACTTCCATGTACAGATTTTAAATCTTTTATCAACAGGTACATCTTATCCAAGTGGCAGCTGTCATGGGACAGAGCGACATTCAATAAACTACATGAAATAAAACCGGTTCTTGGTAAAAATAATATTTATCGGTCATTAAGGCGAGAAGAAGTGGTTCTTACTCGTCTACGTATAGGTCATACTAGACTCACACATTCTTATCTACTCAAACGAGAAGATCAGCCATTTTGTATCAGCTGTAATGAACCTTTTACGGTAAAACACTTTCTGATCGATTGCTTTGAATTCTCTCATGTACGACGTCAATTCTTCCAAACAAATGACCTGAGATACTTATTTGAAAATGTACCAAATGATAGCATACTTATGTTTTTAAAACACATCAATCTTTTTAACAAAGTATAACTGCTTTATTTTTTAAATTCGTTCTAGTTTTACATTTTATGCATTTATGACTTATCATTATAATCGTTTCACTACAGAACCATGTTAGTTCACCATTTTGACGCAAATGACCCTCATGGGTTGATGCGTCGTTAAACCTGAACTCATCATCATCATCAGATTGACCCATTTGTGTTTCGATGCCCTGTGATCTTTGAAAAGGTACTTATGGTCGTTCTTCAACGTTTGCCTATGTTCTGATTTAAGGTGGCTCCATATGGCCTGTGGAATGCGGTCTGATAAAGAATTCGATTCAGATGATTCGGAAGAGAAGAGTCTGGAACGTATTCGCTGCCCGAGCTAACCTAATAATAAAGAAAACCCGACAACCATGACATTTTATTCCAGAAAACATGACCAACTAATAAAAGCTCTCTATTTTAATTCAATCGAATATAGTAGTAAAATTGGCCTGCACAATTTGATCTCACTAAAAACAATGTATCCTCGTAGATGATGTGAGTATTGAGTGAAAATAAAAGTATTGAGCGAAAAAAAAAAAAACAACAACAAAAAAACAACAGGTAATTTAACATTTTTTGAGAGTTTAAACGATCATGGACCTGAAAGGAATCAAAGCGCCAAAGGCACTGAAATGACAGATTCGATGAGAACTGGAATGAAAATCTGAATTTTTACAGAAGTCACATGTCAATGTCTTTTTTGTATGAATTGTTAGCCCTTGTCACAAGTTACTTACATGCCTAATATGAAGGGAAGGCTCTATCTCAAATGATTTCTTAGTTATGACAAAGAAGGTCAAAGGTCATAGTACAAAATTTTTGTATGGGTGGGAATACCTTGGCACAAGCAACATACATGCAAAATATGAAGGCTCTATCTGAAACGGTTCCAGGTTATGATAAAGTAGGCCACGTGTCAAGGTTAGGTCACAGATCATTTTATGTATGAATAGGAAGCCCTTGTTGCACCATAGTAGCCAAATATGAAGGCTTAATCTCAAATGCTTTAGAAGGTATGACAATGTACGCCAAAGGTTAAGTCATAGGTCATAATTTTTGTATGGTTGGGAAAACCTTGCCACAAGGAACATACATGCTTAATATGAAGTATCTGTCTCAAGGGTGCAAAGTTCTGGTAAAGTAGGTCACAGATCAAATGTTTTGGTAAGAGTGGGAAGCTTTTTCACAAGGAACCATTCCAAATTTGAAGGCTTTATTTCAAATGGTTCAAATGTGGTTTGTAGAAATTGTTTTTGCATGCATGACGGACAAATAGTAATCCCAATAGCTCACCATGTCACTTTGTTACAGGCGAGCTTTAAGTTATTTAAATACAGAAGCATGACTGACGACAATGCTGGGTATCTCATGATTGCAGAAGCTCACCATGATCTTTTGTCAGGTGTGGTAAAAATTCCAGGTTGTCACTTCCTGATCAGTTGTTACACAATTGGACTCAGTCACCAAGTCCTAAGGCAACAGATATGCAGCGGTTTTTGTGATAATGAACAACATTTTTTGCTGAATTGTTTATTCAACTTTTATTCTACATGGCAACAAAACTACAGTTTGTAAAACTTTATCAAAATGTAACAGTCATTATCAAGCATCATCATAGAAAATGTATCAAAATACAAGTATATGTTCTAAAATGAACACGTTTTTTTTTTTTTCAATATTATAGTCATAACGATCAATTGTAGTATGAGTTAAACTATCATATATGAAAATCCTCCATGTATGATATAGGCTTTATAAGTAATAAAAACCACTGATTGTTGTCAAGCCAGTAAATGGTATAATGCAAGTCATGTGGTGATAGGTGGCACATGGTTGTTTGCTTTTGAAAGACTTTGGAATTCTATTTCAGATACATGTTTAGCTATGTACACAACAGGGCTCTTGCCCATTGGGACTTGAAGAAATAGATGGGCTGCATGAAGCTTTCACGCAGAACTGAAACTGATTCACACGAAAGTACTGGTGAATTGCTGAGGATTTTAGTTTGCCCAGGCAAAGCGGTGCGAGTTTTGGATTGTTTTTGCTTATAACCCTATAGGTTTCATTGGGTGGCAGGGCTTTAGATGTCATTTCATCTCAATGTTGGGCAAAAGTTACACAGAATTGGTAGCACTGTCTCCAATGACCTTTACAGTGTTGATGGGGACGTTAAACCTCATATCAAATAACAATCATCAACATATTAAGCTTTTATAGTATGCATATAAACATTTACATATTATGGAGGCATGTATGTAGATGTCATAGAACAATGTAAAAATAAGAAAAAATAACATCAGAAATATACATCTCTTCATTCACCCTTCCCAAGCACTCAGACATATGCATATTACATAGATTAATAAGATGTTGTAGCAACTATTGTCATCATTAAATCAGTGTTTTAACCTGTTTCTCAACCATAAGTATGGCTAAGAAAGACCTATAGTTGAACATTGATGGCTCATATTCCTTTGGGAGCATGAAATCTGTTTGAGACAGTGCTTGTTTGAGCCAAGTAGGGCTATTCTTTTCTGTCTTGTTTACTATACATGTATGATGTATGTACTCATAAGGATCGTCTCATTGAGGCGGTTCCTACCAGTACATACAGCAAACTTTTGCAAGCTAAACCTCATATCAAATAACAATCATCAACATATTAAGTTTTTATAGTATGCATATAAACATTTACATATTATGGAGGCATGTATGTAGATGTCATAGAACAATGTAAAAATAAGAAAAAATAACATCAAAAATATACATCTCTTCATTCACCCTTCCCAAGCACTCAGACATATGCATATTACATAGATTAATAAGATGTTGTAGCAACTAATGTCATCATTAAATCAGTGTTTTAACCTGTTTCTCAACCATAAGTATGGCTAAGAAAGACCTATAGTTGAACATTGATGGCTCATATTCCTTTGGGAGCATGAAATCTGTTTGAGACAGTGCTTGTTTGAGCCAAGTAGGGCTATTCTTTTCTGTCTTGTTTACTATACATGTATGATGTATGTACTCATAAGGATCGTCTCATTGAGGCGGTTCCTACCAGTACATACAGGAAACTTTTGCAAGCAAAATGAGAAATGTTCTTAAATTTTCCCTCACTATTTCATATGTAATGGAATTGTAAAGGGACTCTAAGAAGAGTTTGACTCAGCCATGATATTTGAGCTATCTATGTTCATGTTGAAGTTTTACTGTATATGGACTCTAAATGAGGGTCAGTAATATCTATACAAATTCATCATATACCAGTTGTGTGTAAGTCTGGCTAGAATTCTACTATCTCTTAGAAATGTGGTGCTGAATGCTTATGGAATGTAATTGTTCAGCACACATATTACACCATGTTTGAAACACGTTTCATTTTTTTTATTGGCATCAGTAATTTAGTTTTAGAGTTCATAAAGTTTGACAATTCCTGCACTTTGATTTTTTAAACAAATTCCCGGGTTACCATAAACTACCAAAGTTTAGTAGGTTGCAGTTGCAAATTGTGTCATGTTTGACATGAAACAACTTTTTATTTTGCAGAAAGGTTATGAAACAACTTTATGTGCAGTAAGGTCATAACTTAATGCCACACTGTTGACTTAAACAATGCAAGGGATTATTTTTCTCATTTTTTCTAGGTATAGACAACATATTGGATTATTTTCCTCTTTTTCTTGTTTTGTTTGGTTTTGTTTTAACGTCGGTTTATTACCCACTCATACTGAGCAGATGGATAATCAGAGGTGGGTGGGAACAGGTGCCCAGAGGAAATTACCTGATCTTCCATTGCAGAGTGTCTGGAACTCACAGCAGTGAGAGACCTAATGACTGAGAGTCAATGGTTTTGTTTTTTGTTTTAAGTAAGATACATAGTGAATCTTACATGAGTGTCCGTGTATTATTGAATTTATTTAACGAGCTGAGGAAAAAAGGTAAAATGTGAGGTTTTGCTGAGCATTTTACCCCTTTTCTTCAATAAGTAAAATTCAATAATATTGAGCACGTAGGCTAGTTTCTATTTATCATATGACTTTTATGAGCAGTTTATTTATGATTGTTTAACAATAACGTCAAGATTCCACTGTTAGTAAACGCGACATCCTTATGGATGCCGTACATGTAACGTTACAGGGCGTGTCTAACTAATTAGCATATTTAATCCACTAGTGGATTATCTAATTTATTACACGACGTTATGACATTCTCAGACGCGACTTCATATGATAAAGCTAGTTTGGAGACGTTGCTTCCAATTTTGTGGGACTTTTACCTGACATGGAGATGAAATGACATCTCAAGCCCTGTTGCCCAATGAAACCAGTATGGTTTATTAGCATGGATGGGTCGACTTGCACCGCTTTGCCCAGGCAGGCTTAGATCCTCTCAGCTGTTTATCAGTAAATGTGTGTGGGTGGGTTTCAGCTTTGCATGGAAGCATTATGCAGATCATATTTTTTTCAAGCCCCATGGGCGGGGGCTGAGGGTGATCAAGGTTAGGAGCAAAAACACCTAGCGACTTGCATAACCCTTATTTCTAACTTAACTTGAAATCATCTGTACAAAGCATTCTGGAATAGTATTATGAATGTTGCAGCAAACTTGTGTCCCTCTAGTGGTGGACATGTTTCCAATATGAAACAGTGGCCTTTTTATTAATTATTGCAGGTACGTACTTGGCCTAGATATCATCAAGAAGTACAATTTGCAAAACTAGGTACAAGACCAGTTAATGTAAACATGTTGGCCTCAGGATTGCTCAGCCGATACATATGGTACATACTGCAGGTCTATCTTCAAACCCAAGGCTATAATTTCAACAATTTTGATAAAAGGCATTTTTTGAAGCCTGATACTGAAAATCTCAGCCTTCTGATTTCAGGCAAGATTTTTTTTTAAGGTTATCACCATTTAACTCTTATGTGAAACCTGTTGGCCCCTTGTGATGGCCGCTTTTTTGGTAAGTATTCACAAGTATTATGAGCCTGTGCATTCTTGTTTTAGACCAATAGATTTCATAAAGATTTTCTCTTTATTAGGCCTTGCCAAATGTGGGTCCCTGAACAGGGCCATTTTTGACTACAGGGCTATAATTTGACTTAAATTTGGTATAGGTCTTCACTATGTAGCTTCATACCGAATATCAATGACACCATCGGTGCTTGAAGAAATAGGTGGGCTGCAATATACTTACATGTACATGCAGCACATAAGTACTGAAAACAGTTTATAGAGGATTTGAGTGTGCCCAGGCAAGCAGTGAGCGTCGGACTGTCCATGCTTATGAGCCTTATTGGTTTCATTGGGTGATAGGGCTTGAGAAGTCATTTGATCTCAATGAAGGCGAAAGTGCCACAAAACTGGCAGCAACTTTTCCAAAATGACCAATACAGTGTTGACAGCAACGTTAACCTCAAATCAAACAAAACAAGCTGGGCTTTGAGGTTGGGGGGAATAATAATCTAAATTGTTTTCCCAATGTTAAGTCTGAAAATGTGGGCCTTGGAGAGGTCAATTTTTTTGCACTGGGGCTATAATCTGAACAAATTTAGTAGATGTTCACTAGATGAGGCTCTATACCAAATATCAGACCTGGGCAATGTGAATTCAGATAAGATTACTGTTTTCAGTTTAGTATTGTTTTGGCTTCTGTGACCTAGTTGTGTAAAGTACCTTATATAAACATTTTTTTTTTCCAACTTTGATCATGTTGATAGAGAACAAACTCTTGATTGTTAGTGAAGAAAATGTTTCTGCCTATGGATAAGTCGCAAAAATGTGATCACAAAAGCTCAACTTGCCACTATGAGACAGGCGAGCTAAGAATGTGGCGTATATACAATATGTCAATAAGAACAAGCAAATTCCACAGTGAATTTATGTCCCCCGCCTTATTTTCATCTGTGCTGTTAAAAAATAAGTAAGTTGAGCAGTCAACCATTGGTATTACTCAACACAGGTTTGATACCTACTGGGGTCTGCAACAATTTTCATAAAGATTAATTTAAATTTTCAGAAATATTAGTTTTAAACTCCAGGAGGCGTTGCCCTCACAAGGTATCAACTAAATATACAATTTCATGGTACTACATTGTCTTTCATAGTACTGATGCATGAAAAGGTCCAGAAGGATCGGTTTAAAACTGTAGGAGGAGTTGCGCTCACAAGGTACCTACTGTGAATAAGTAACTATGGAAAAAAAGTCTAAGTTAAAAATGTGAAAAAACTGAAAAAAATTAATTCAAAGATTCTGAAAAAAGCACATGCACATCTTCAAACCATGATAAAGAGACCTGTAAAATTTCAGAAAGATCGGTTTAAAACTGTAGGAGGAGTTGCGCTCACAAGGTATGTACTATGAAGTAGGAACTATGAAAAAAAAAAGTCTAAGTTAAAAATGTGAAAAAAGTGAATAAAATTAATTCAAAGATTGTGAAAAATGCACATCTTCAAACCAGGATAAAGACACCTGTAAAATTTCAGAAGGATTGGTTAAAAATTGTAGGAAGAGTTGCGCTCACAAGGTACCTACTATGAAATAGGAACTATGTCAAAAAAGTCGAAATTAAAAATGTGAAAAAAGTGAAAAAAATTATTTCAAAATTTGTGAAAAAAGCACATGCACATCTTCAAACCATGATAAAGACACCTGTAAAAATTTCAGAAGGATCGGTTTAAAACTGTAGGAGGAGTTGCGCTCACAAGGTACCTACTGTGAATTAGTAACTATGGAAAAAAAGTCTAAGTTAAAAATGTGAAAAAAGTGAAAAAAATTAATTCAAAGATTCTGAAAAAAGCACATGCACATCTTCAAACCATGATAAAGACACCTGTAAAAATTTCAGAAGGATCGGTTTAAAACTGTAGGAGGAGTTGCGCTCACAAGGTACCTACTGTGAATTAGTAACAATGGAAAAAAAGTCTAAGTTAAAAATGTGAAAAAAGTGAAAAAAATTAATTCAAAGATTGTGAAAAAAGCACATGCACATCTTCAAACCAGGATAAAGACACCTGTAAAATTTCGGAAGGATAGGTTTAAAACTGTAGGAGGAGTTGCGCTCACAAAGTACCTACTACAAACTCGGAACCACGCACCACGCACCACAGACCACGGACCACGGAAAGCCGAATACTATGTCCCCTCGCTTTTCTTCGAAAAGGCGGGGGACAATAAATAAGCCTTAACGAGACTTTGAATAATCTGTCTGTTCTGAACATCCCTGGAATGTTTTACTTGATATTATATGTATGGCAATGCTTTATAACAATATAGAATATTCTTGAAAATAATTTACATTTACCCACATTAGGTGCTGCATACAACTAGCAGGCACTGAATGTTTTGTTTTGTTTTTTCAAATATTAGGCTGGATTATTGTATATGAAACATCTGCTCACTAGGTAATAGGTATGTAATATTAGCAAGTGTGGTTTTAGCTAGTTAATAAAAATATATATATATATATATATGCTCTGCTTTATAGGTGCTTAGCACTTCATGAATAGTGTTTTAACAAAAATGACTAGGAAGGAAAAGAATCAAGCTCATAATAAGAGGGAGTAACAAAGATAATCAAAGAATCCTTTTCTGTTAGACATATGTTGTGGGTAATTGTTAGAATTGCCCAGTCCAAGCAAGCCAATTAATACTGCACCCATGTTGAATGGATTGATGGTGAAATATTAGAAATGATTCTGAAATTATCCGCTTTACTCCTCTATCTCGAGCTATGACAATGACTAGTAACAAGATTTCATGAGACAGCAAAGTTCACCTGTAAAAGTTACTGAGGCCATATGTTCTGGTGGTAGCATGTGCCTAATTAACCTTTGTGCATATTTTTATCATTAAACAGCGCCTAGCAACTCATAGATTCAACCATTTGCTTGGTAGTCCACAACACCTTTGAAAATTGCTGGGAATTATACTGTAGGACTTGACTAAAAATGGACTCTTATCCATTATGACAAACATCAATCACATCCTTCATATGGTGTGGAAAAAAAGAGTTTTCAATCAAATTGCAACAAAAAATGTAGATACATAGGCAATGACAATGCCGAGTGTAGAGCAATAGCTCTTCCTGGTTTTGTCAAGGAGAGCTAGAAAGTCACAACTGCTCTATTTAAAAAAGGAACACGTTTTAAAAATTGTGGACTCATCAGGTTTAGTTGTTCATGTCAACACTTATAATGTTAGAGCCCTTTCTTACAATCTTCATTGTAAAAGTAGGGTTACATTTCTTCAGGATGTAGTCTTCCAAATGCTCTGGTTCTGATACTAGTGTGTCAAACAGGGCAACAGGCAGTTCTGCCACCTCATCATTCACATCTAACAAATTGAGGACACTTCCTTCAACATAGCCACTTGAAACGGCAAACTCCTGCTCCTCGACAGGTGGTTCAGTTTGCTGAAAAAAAAAACAACAACAAAAAACAATGATAGATACTTATACAAGAGGTCCAAGATGGACCTGAATCGCTCACCTAAGTCATGATTGACCATAGCTAAGATATCATCAAGACATGAAGTATAAACAAGGTTTCTCTTTGACTTGACTTACTGACCTACTTTTTTACCTGGCATGACATATATTCAAAATTTACCTAGACATTGTCATTATGATCATTCTAACCAAATTTGATAATGGTTGTTCCAAAACTGTGGTGTCTAGAATGTAAACAAGACCTCTATAATTTGACCTACTTTTTGATCAAACATGACCTATATCCAACCTGACCTAGATATTGTCCCATGATCATTTAGAGCAAGTTCGAAGATGATTGGACCAAAATTATGGCCTCTAAAGTGTTAGCTAGGTTTCCGTATGACTTGACCTACTGACCTACTTTTTAACCTGACATGACCCATGTTCGTAGTTGACCTAGATAATGCCAAGATGATCATTCTGAGCAAGTTTGATGATGACTGGACCAAAACTGTGGCCTCCAGAGTGTTAACAAGTTTTCTCTTGGACTTAACCTACTGACCTACTTTCTGACCCGACATGACCTATATTCATACTTGACCTAGATATTGTCAAGATGTTCATTCTGAGCAAGTTTGATGATAATTGGACCAAAACTGTGGCCTCTAGAGTGTGTACAAGGTTACTCTGACTTGACCTACTGACCTACTTTTTGACCTGACATGACCCATATTCAAACTTGACCTAGATATTGTCAAGATGATCATTCTGAGCAAGTTTGATGATGATTGGACCAAAACTGTGGCCTCTAGAGTGTTAACAAGGTTTCTCTATGACTTGACCTACTGACCTACTTTTTGACCCAACATGACCCATATTCCAACTTGACCTAGATATTGTCAAGATGATCATTCTGAGCATGTTTGATGATGATTGGACGAAAACTGTGGCCTCCAGAGTGTTAACAAGGTTTCCCTATGACTTGACATACTGACCTACTTTTTGACCTGACATGACCCATATCCGAACTTGACCTAGATATTGTCAAGATGATCATTCTGAGCAAGTTTGAGAATGATTGGACCAAAACTGTGGCCTCTAGAGTGTTAACAAGGTTTTTCTATGACTTGACCTACTGACCTACTTTCCAACCCAACATGACCCATATTCGAACTTGACCTAGATATTGTCACGATGATCATTCTGAGCAAGTTTGATGATGATTGGACAAAAACTGTGGCCTCTAGAGTGTTAACAAGGTATCTCTATGACTTGACCTACTGACCTACTTTTTGACCTGACATGACCCATATTCGAACTTGACCTAGATATTGTCAAGATGATCATTCTGAGCAAGTTTGATGATGATTGGACCAAGACTGTGGCCTCTAGAGTGTTAACAAAATTGCTTACGCACGGACGGACGGACTGACAACGGACAAAAAGTGATCACAAAAGCTCACCTTGTCACTACGTGACAGGTGAGCTAATAAAGAGAGGTGAAACAAATCACTGAATCATATCATGATCGCGATATATCTGCTGTTGATATGCATATTGTAACATGCAGCAGTTCGATGATACAATTACGACGCAGCAAACATGATTTGACAGAAATCCATTGGCTTTTGGCATATGGCAGATTTCACGATTGCTAGTGTTACATGGACAGAAGAGCTACCATATGCTAGTGTTATTTGGACAGAATAACGCTAGCACAAAATGATACCAAAACTAGAAATTCTCATCAATATAAGTTAAATAGTAGATAATATTAAACATGTTTCTGTAAAAACAATTTAAAACCACATATATGTACATTGATTTCCTACTATTACATATTAAAAAACTTAGTTGAAAGATTTTTGTCATAGTAACATTAGCAAGACAAAATTTGATGGACGGAAAACTGTGAATTAATATTCAACATAGAGCAAATCTGTTTTCAAATTGAAAAATGGCCCCAGGTAAGACTAACAATGGTAAATTATATTCTGAGTTAAATAATAGTGCCCATTAACAGTTTAGAACAGTTTTATTGAACTTTCGATATTTTGCTAATGTTACGGAATTTTACAGATTTTCTTTCCGTCCAACTTTTAGTAACATTAGCAATGGAAAATTACAGTGGAAATTTACCCAAAAAAATCACCCCACATGCATTTGGAGGAGTGTCTAAAATAGCACACAGATTGGGTAAACTACTAACTTATATGTATACACAAATGTTAAGCTTGATATCAATTCTCAAATGGATTTGATATTGCTAATGTTACTAATTTGCTAATGTTACAGTGTGGACGGAAATTAATGGGATGAATATTTTGTGACATTTAAGCCAAATTTAGCTTTAGGTTCAATGCTAAGTTATTGTTTTCTTGAAGTTTAGTCTATTTGGCAATAAAACATATACACAGAACACATTTTAAAATTGTTTCTGCTCCTGTTTATCAAGCTGCAAACCTAGTAGCCCGTAGTAGGTGGGAGTATTTTCTGTCCACTTAAATTGACTTTTCAACTCAATATAATAGAGAATTCAAGAACAAAAAAGCAGCATCTTATTTTCAATTTATAGTATTTTAGTCAAGGTATCAAATTTCCTCAAAACAATTGTAAACAAAAGTATATGGCATGAAAAAAGGGATTTTTATTGTTTCTGTCCATGTAACACTAGCAATGTGAAAACTCGTGAAATCTGCCATATATTTTTGACAACACATGGGCTTGCTAATTGGATTTGAAAAGATAATTGATTATCATTACTGTCATTGTGAGCAATAGTCACTCAAGATTTGGTAATAATTTTACCTGCCTGGTTCTCTGTTTGAACACAACTCCTACTAAACATTTTACTTTACCAGATGTATTTGAACAGACAGGCCTGAGCAAACAGTGTAGACCCAGATTAGACACCGCATTCTAGACACTGTAGAATACGACGTCTTATCTGGGTTTGCACTGTTTGCCACTCATACAGCTATTTTAGGCACAGCTTTGGGTAGTAAATTGTATAATCAGTAATCAGCCAGGTGCATAACCTTTTTTTTGTTTGATTTGAGATTTAACGTCCACGTCAACACTTTATAGAGATGAAATGACTTCTCAAGCTATGTCGCCCAATGAAACCAATAGGGTTTATTAGCATGGACGGTCTGCCTCCCACCGTGGTTTCTGGGCGCGGACTGTCCATGCTAATAAACCCTATTGGTTCATAACCTATAAAAGTTATTTTTTTATGACCTGTTACAGTTTGATATCTTTAACCACCTGACATTTTATCTTTTTTGCCCTTGTTTCAGTAATTTTCAATATCTGGTTTATCAGCCTATTTGACTGACGGCCAAGCATCCCATGCCAGGCTAGGCTATGCTTACAATAGCTTCATTATACTTTACCCTATACACTTACTTTAAGGGCTATCACGTTTACATGTGTAAACGGGAGCGTTTCGTGTCTGTGTAGAAAACGTTTACACAATCGACTGACCGTTTACACGAAACATGTGACTTACACATGATCATAGTAAATGACATCATTAAAATATCATGAATGATGAAGAATTTATACTTGCATAACATGCCGTAATGTTTCCTTTTTCTTTTTTGTTTGTTTTCCTCTTGTGTCAAATAAATACTGCCTCAAAATTCAGGAGGCATATTAAAAAGCGTTTATTTGATGGAGTATTCAATCCTTGCTTTGTTCTTTCTCATTATTTAAGGAGCGCACTATGATTCGGTCTCGGTCTGCTCATGCAGTCATGATATCTGTGAAACACCCCCTCAATATTTGCTCCAATCAGAAGTCAATGTTGCACATACACATTACAGCGGCATCTTCAAAGTAATTGCCAATTACACGGAGTTTTTCCATATGTTTTCTGTGTCGAAGATAAACAAATGGAATATTCTTGAAGAGTTTATGGCTAAATCATTCCGATTCACAAACGATTGGCATCTGCTACAGAATTATGCCCGATTTTGAAGGAATTTATCATAAACAGGTAATTACCCATAGTTTATACACAGATTCACCCTTAATGATTTGAGTCTGAAAATGTTTCATGTACACAGAATCGTTTCGTATAGGACCTTCTGTGTAAACGTTTACAGATTTTTGTAAACGTGACAGCCCTATTTACTTTACACTGCTACACTATACTACAGTACACAAAACTACGCATAACTATGTGTTCCCTTCTGCTCTCTATGCACAGATTTGCAGTGTAGGCTTCATAATAAAATAGTATGCCCTTTGCATAACTGCGGATCTCCATGGCCTAGTGGGTAAGAGCACAGACTCTTAATCATCAGGTTTCTAACCCTTGACTGAGTTTCATGTGACAATGGTAGGTCAATGATTCCCTAAGGATACTCAGGTTTTTGCCCACCTCTGATAAACGGTGGATATGACTGAATAAAACATACTTACAAGGGCAACTAAACCTGAACCAAAATAATCTATATCTGATTACTCGATTTGCTAAGCCTTCATTAAATATTTTATTAACCTGCCAGGGTTGACCAAATTCTTCCATGGAGTTTGATCATGTAATCTTTTCTACGGTCATTCTCCCCGTCTAGTTGTCAATACTGTAAAGGTCATTTTGGAGACGTTGCTTCCAATTCTGTTGGGACTTTAACTTGACATTGAGATGAAATGACATCTCAAGCCCTGCCACGCCAAAAAACAATAGGATTTATAAGCATGAACGGGCCGACTAGCATGCTTTGCCTGGTAAGGGTTAGATCCTCTAAGCGGTTTACCAGTACTCGTGTGGGGGTCAGTTTCAGCTCTGTGTGGAAGCATCATGCACGACACGCAGCCCATATATTTTTTCAAGCCTTTATTGGCGGGGGCCATGTTTCAGGAGATTTTTTTTAAGATATTCAAGCCCATTTTAAACCATAGGGCACCATGGTGGGGGCATTTTTGGGCCTAGGGCTATAATTAAGAAATCAATCTTGATAGTGGTCCATTAGATGAAGCCTTACACCAAATGTCAAAGACCTGGGCCTTGTGGTCTGAGAGAAGATTTATACAGATTTTCACTATACAAGTCTATAGATGTAAAACCAAAGGGCCCTGAGGTGGGGGAATTTTTTGGCCCCAGGGCAATAATTTGAACAATTTTGGTAGAGGTTCAATAGATGAAGCTTTATACCAAATATCAAAGACGCATATTACCTTTACTGTTGATTGGGAGGTAGTTTGTAGAGATATTTCGTTTCTGTAGGTGTTGATCACCAGATTTGTAATCTGCACAAAATCCCCAGGCCTGCAGGTGGTTTGGGTTGCCTCCCTCCACAACGCAACTCTACATCCATCTGGCTTTGACTCATCTTTCACATATATGTTCTTAACATCAATTTTCTGCTCTCTGTAACTAACCTTCTGAACAGCCTCTTCCTATAAATAGACGAACATTCTCTGATTTGTTAAATGTAGACAGAGTTTATTTGATCTGAAGTAAAATTAGTTCTAACAAGTACCCAAAGTTGACATATTTGAGTAGCAGTTATGAAATAGGAACACAGACTAAACATTTTGCTTTTGGCCCCCCAGATTGCTAAATCCAAATTTTAGGTTAAGTTCATTGGCATTTTTATTCAAAACTTAGGCGCCAAGAGAAAAATTTAGGTGCCTTGGGCTCAAATGTTAAGTTTGCAGGGATATTCCTACTCGCTGTTCAGGATTGGGCTTCAGGGGATGCTGGGTTTGTGAAATATAGCCCGTCAATATATATAGTTGGGAATTAAATCAGCTTTTGGTTCAATTTTCCTGAATTTTTTATCAAAATGTAGCACAACATTAGAAATTGGGAAATTTGTTTTTAAATTTGGGATTACCTACCCCAAAGTTGCACTAGTGAAATACATTTATCAGTGCAATAGACAGTGAATGTACAATAGGGCCAGAAAGGATAATTTTGGAGATGTTTTTGGGGACTTGACATTGTGATGAAATGAGACCTCAAGCCCTGGCTTCCACTGAAACCAGCAGGGTTTATAATCAAGGATGTTCCCATCACGGCTTGAAGAAATAGATTGGATTGCATGATTGTTTCACGTTGAGCTGAAACTGACTGCACATGAGTGCTGAAAAAAAGTGCTTATACATTTTAAGTTTGTTTGTTTGATTGTTTGGTTTGAGGTTTAACGTCCCTGTCAACACTGCATAGGTCATTTTGGAGATGCTGCTCCCATTTTGTGGGACTTTTACTCGACATCGAGATGAAATGACATCTCAAGCCCTGTCGGCCAATGGAATTAATGGGTTAATAAGCATGGCCGTTCAACTTGCACCACTTTGCCTGGGCAGGCTTTTATCTTCTGAATGGTTAACCAGTAATTGTGTGACGGGTCGGAATCAGCTCTGTGTGGAAGCATCATGCAGCCTATCTCTATTATTAAGACCCAACAGGCGGGGCTATTAAACATTTATTATTATTGAGCTACCGGGTGTCATATTTTTTTTCTGATTTTTATCTTCAATTCATACTCCTTTGTCATATGTACACTTTTGGAGCCAAATACAGCTTTGAACAGAACTTTGTGAAAATGGTCGTTTTCACTCGTGTTTACCCTTCGCTCTGAACATGTGTTTGGAATTTCTATTCTAATAATAAATTTGTCACTTAACACATTCATGGCGACAGTTACGTATCTGAGTGTCTTTACTTATGGCATGGTATTCAGCGTCATATTTTTTTCAGATTCAGACATGGCCTAAGCAAACTAGGCCAAAAATGAATGTTGCATAATGTCATATATAGGGATTCTATTTTTGTCACAAACTAAAATAGATTGATCTTCGTTTACATGTCATCATAATTGTTCGCATTTTTGCATAAAATGCATTCATTTGTATTGTTTTAAAGAAAAAAAACAGTCTATATGTATTATACTTTTGGAAGCATTTTTACCGATAGTTCAATAATGCACCTTCAAGGCTGGCCAGGAAAGTGATGTGAGTTGCACCGCCCATACATATAAACCATATTGGTTTCTTTTGGGTGGCAGGGCTTGTGATGTTATTCATCTCAAACTAGGGTAACAGGCCCAAAATAGGAAGCAATGTCCCCAAAATGATCTACAGAATGTTGATGGGACGTTAAATCTCAAATCAAACAAAGGCATGGACTTTCAAACTCGGGCAATTTTTTTCAGCAGGTTTAGAATCTCTGTGGTTTACTAGTACTACTAGTGTGTCGTCGGTTTCAGTTCTGGGTGTAAGCATTATGCAGCCCCCATCTGTTCTTTTAAGTCGTTAACACTGATGTGTTTGTTTGTTTTGGAGTTAAATAGCCCAGTTAACACTATTCTAAGTCATTTTTAACCTTTCATTTTACCTATTCACCCTTTTTCTGGGCATGCTTATACACAAGTGGTTAATCAGAAGTGCACATTCTTTAGCCAGAAACTGACAACTGCTCTTCTCGAATCAGCAGAAGGGAGAGAATGGTTGTAGAAAAGACTTCATGATCAATCTCCACGAAAGAATGTTGTTGACCCTGGCGGAAATCAAACCCACGTTCTCCTGATCACCAGTCAGACGTGCATTCGACTGAGCCATCAAGGCCCCCTTAACATTGAGAGAATCAATAATGAATGTAGGAAAAGTATTTAACAATAAAGATACCTATCTTTAAGTTTTGATTATGAGTCATGAATTGGTGCAAACAATCGTCAATGGTTCTCTGACGTGATTTTTTTTTCAAGGCAAGATGATGAGTCGTAAGTTTTTTGCGAAGGACAATATACACGCTGGTTAAGGCCTAATTTTTCTAAAATTATGTGAAACAAATTCAGTTGTTGACAGACAAGCAAACTTCTTTCTATGACCATGCTATAACCTTCTTTGTATCAAATGGAATCTTCCTCCTAATATATAGTCCATTTCAGAATTTAGTGGTGTCCGGTTGTGTTTATAAAAACGTTTCATCAAAATAAATATCCTCAAAAGGACTGTTGTCAGTCCATATGGGGATCAGAATACATGTAACTGCAACAAGAAAAATTCTTACCTTCATAATTTGGCCCATTATGGACACTTTTGTCTTGACTGGTGATGCCAAAGCTTTATCAATGCTAGTTACTTCTGCTGGAGGTGGACTAAACAGTCTACTGGCCTCATCCAGGATAGTGGACTCCACCTCCACAGGTGCTGAAGGGAAGACCTGTGACCGGCTGGTCACAGTCAAACTTTGTGTTTCCGGCTTCACAATGAGGTTTCTCAGTATAAGGCTTGTTCCATCCTTAAATCTGGCAAATTTGGCCTCATCAAAGACCGCCACTTTTGCAGCCCTGGTATCATCTGCTACTACACAGTTGATGGCTTTTTTTGTCTGTCCATCAGACTGGTACTCTACTGCAGGGTGTACACCTGTCACCAATACACGTACACTTTTCTGATATGGTCCAGCTTTATTATGTTGCTTTAATAATGTATCCAAGTTGGTAGCCATTCTGAAATGATAATAATTCAGTTCAAATGCTGGTGCCTGAAACCGAGATAGACTGCAGGCACCTGATAGTAAGGCTGCCACGATTAATCGATTAATTGATCGATAAACTCCAGAAATATGATTATCGATACTGATTTTTCATAATCGATTATTTTCTTAGTAGAAGTTACCAACCAAAGATATTTCTTAAATAGCTGGATGAGTGGCAAACAGTGCTGACCCTGATGAGACGCCGCGTTCTGTGGCGTCTCATCTGGGTCTACATTGTTTGCTCCGGCCTGTCTGTGCAAAACCCTAGAATGAAGTACAACATATATGGTAAGAATCATGTTCAAGACAGAAAGCCAGACAGGTAAAATTATGACCAAATCTCCAATGATTACTAATCGATTATTTATCGATATGACAAGACCGATAATCGATTATCATTTCAGCACCGATTAGCCAGCCCTACCTCATAGACTATTAGAAAGGTGTCAATCAAAGTTTAAGACTGTGCTACATGTGTTGGTCAGTGTGAAGCTATAAACTTGCATTTATTTGTATGCAGGGGTGGGGGGTGGGAACATTTGTTGTTTAACAAACTCTATTAATGTATGGTTCTGGAATGTTCATAGTAAATTGGATTAATGAGGAAACCGAGTGTATCTATTGTATTCGCCCTAATTACCGCACCGTGCGCTTAGTTTTTTTGAAATCGTGTCATAGAATCATGGTGAAAATCTACCTAATTGGCGCACACTTGATACGAAAACAACAGCTTTCAAGATGATGCATACTGATATTTAATGGGACAAGATGGAAAAAGATACTAAAGCATTGCCTTCACCGTTGGAAGAAATAATGGTAAGTTTTTTTAGATTTACTATGAAAGCTTCAAGGGGAGATTACTGTTAAGTGTGCGCCTATGCATTTCCTTTTCAAAAATAGCTTTGGTGTGCGCTTATAGGAGCATGTATGGTAATTATAGGGATGGGTATTGTCAGAATTTTCGTATCACGATATATTGCGATACGGTCAGTGCATATCACGATATATTATGCAGCAATCTCAGCCAAAGTCGGCCATTGTGATTTATTTTGGTTTCACTCGATTAAGCTAAATTATAAATTCTGGGCGGCTTACGCTTAACGACGTATACAACAAGAACAACAACCGTACAATTCACAGAAATCCTCACTCGGCCTACACTATGAACTGGTTACACAAAAAGGGTGGGAATTGATTAAAATGCGAAATTTTGCCACGGAGATAATTTTATGTGTACCAAACTGTATTTACCGTTCAGTTTTGAAAGAAAGTGTGAAAAATGGCTAAAAACAAAAAATACCGAAAATATCGGTACTGGCGGATAGTATTGGGATACGAAACCTTTTCTGAACCATACCGCAATATACCGATAATACCGCGCATCACTAGGTAATTAGGGCAAATACGGTATATGTCAGGGTTTTTCTAATCAGGGTCCTGAGGCTACTGGGTTAGGTGGAAAACAGCTGGCTTATTTTTAGGTAGTTGGGAATTTAAATCAGCTGTACCTCTGTCAATCTTAGGACCAATTTTCATGATTTTTTTATCACAATGTAGTTCATCAGATATTGAGAAATTTGTTATAAATTTTGGGAATATTCGTCTCTAAATTGGATAAAATAGGGGCCGATTAAGGACCCAAAAGTTGCACTAGGATAGTCCCTAATAAGTGACTGCATCACATGAATTAACCTGTTATCATCACATATTCGTTTGGTGATTTATCACCCAATATGTATATATTATATAAGCAATATATATCTATTGGCTATATACATTATGTAGGCACCCAGTGTTATAATACCCTCCAACTTATTCATTTAGGTATTCTTTAAATTAAAGGACCCTTGCTTATCTGTTTCAACGCAGCTGCTCAGTTAGTACCTGGCACAGATTATATGACTTAGCGTATACATGTAGGTTTTGAATCTAAGATAACAAAGATGGGGGGACCAAGTTTTCACAAATGCTTACTTCAGTAATATACATGTAACTGAATATCATTTCAATATACGGCAGATTAAGATATTCAGCAGGACAAGGTTTATATCATGATAAATGTATGGACACTGAATCTCCAGAACATAACAAAACTGTGTCTACACTCTAGTTCTTACTTTGTCAGTAGTTTACTTAAATGCAGCTTGTTCAAGAACAACATATACTGGTTTATGATCAGAGAAATATGAATCAAGTGTACCATAACACACAAGATGGGAAAAGTCAAAATTGACATAAATATGATCTAAACAAGAATTATAGTCGGTTGTTGGAGTGCTGAGTAACTGCCTATAGCTTGGCAAATGTTCATTCTGCATATATGAGGCAAATGAGCTAGACAGTAAAAAGTCTTGATTGAAATCCCCAACTATTATGGTTGGATTTATCTCCGAGACTACTGAGGCCATGACCACAAGCATTTGTTTCAGACTTCTCAATGATGCCTGTTTAGGTGGGCAATACACAAAACAGATATTCAACGAAGCATCTATTTCCATTACTATTATTTCTATACCTTCAACAGTTGTTGATAAAACAATGTTAGCTACTGGATACTTCCAGTACACTGCTAGGCCATGATAGGGATAAGAATGGAAACCCATATTTTGAGGATCACTTTCATTTTCACTCAGGAAGACCCTGTACCCTTCCAACCGATAGGCATTTATGTCCGATGACCTGTGGTGTGTTTCACTGTATGCAGCTATATCAAATGAATGTAACTGCAGTTCAGAATGCACTGCTGCTCTGTGTTTATGCAATGATCTGCAATTATGGAACCCAATTTTTACGTAACTGCTGTGAATGCTCTCGATATTGGGTATATTGGATAAACATAACTGTACACAGCTGTCATTACGTAGTCTAGCCATTTCCGTTTTAACAGAATTTGAAACCGAGATTTTTCCTTGATTTAAATTCTGAATATGCAACGACTTCAGATTACGAACCCTACTAAGCCCTACATAATGCATATGGTCGTTTTTCCTGTTCCCAAAATCAATTACTACACCTTGCAGGGTTGAGCCCTGAGCTTTATGAACTGTTTTACCAGCAGCAAGCATCAATGGAAACTGTCGCCTTACAATGCTGTAAGTTTTGAAATATTGCAAGGTGAATTGACGTGTAGTCTCTAAAATTGGAGTCCAAAGTCTGTTTATTCCACAAACATATAGGTGCTTGTATTTTTCTCGCCACTGTCTACCAATGGCACCCTCTTCAAAAGCAACCCACACTATGCTACAGCGCTCTGAACCTGCAATTCTAAAATCAAATTTCTTTACATGGCATGCTGCTCCATTTGTCATTCCATCCTCTACATTTATATTTAGACACAATTCAGCAGGTAAGTCAATGCCTAATGTCAGGCAAGAAGCTAACCCCATAGTCTGAGATGTATTATCTGGTATCTTAGAGATGATCTTCTTCTGCAAGTCTGCGGAAAAGTCTCCTGACACTACATCTATAGCTGGTATTTCTGTTTTGTGGGAAGCAGGCAATTTTTCAAGCACACAAAAATTGTGAGACGACACTTCGGCTCTGGTTGTAAACAAATGTGGCAGTTTACCAATTGCTTCTGACTGCTGACACTCTTCTCGACAAATGCACCTGGTTTCCAGTTTTTCTATATCCTCTGTACTATGGTTGCCTTCTCTTAGTCTGTTTAAGAGCTCAGCAAATTCAAGATCATCTTTCTGTCTCATTATCTCCGCTAATTCATACAGGTAGAAATTGTCAGTCCATATATTTGAGGCTATGTTGTTCAGGCTGCACCCAGCTGTAGTTTTACAGAATATCCAGCTGTCCATTACAGGTTTTAACTGAAACAAATCACCAAATGCAATGACACTGACTCTTCCAAACAATGCATTGGTCCCTACTATCTCTTGCAAACGAAGATTGATGAAGTTGAACATATTTCTACCAACCATTGACACCTCATCTATAAAGACCATCTTTAAATGCTGGTATCTTGAGCGTAATGTATTTAGCTGTTGCATATCCAAAGGTTTATACTG
Source organism: Anodontia alba (assembly GCA_964016985.1). Taxonomy (NCBI): domain Eukaryota; kingdom Metazoa; phylum Mollusca; class Bivalvia; order Lucinida; family Lucinidae; genus Anodontia; species Anodontia alba. The sequence continues at coordinate 45,904,088 of OZ024835.1, read as the reverse complement.
AAAGCCTTTTCCAACTGGAATACCAAAAGCAGCATGTATTGTTCTACCACCAATATTGTGAGCGGCTTTCCCTGTTGGTGCACACAGCAAGATTTTCTCATCATCAGGGTTTTCACCAGGATTCTTATTGTAGTATTTTAGCAGTGCCTGGTATAGTGTTCTCAATAACACACTTTTGCCAACACCAGCACCACCAGACAAAAAGTTATATAATGGTACTTCCTTTGTTTTCACCCAGTGTAAGACATGATAAAAAAATTCTTTCTGCTTATGGTTTAGAGCCAGCACCATTTTCAGAAACTCTTCATTTGAAACTTCATTAACTACTCTATAATCAGTTTCAAGCTGTCTCCTAGCCACACCAATGTCTTGACCTAAATCGTATGCATAAGAATTATGCCTTTCAGTGCCTGCGTTTTCATCTGCATTAAAACAACCATACATGCTTGATGACGTCTGTCCTTCAGCCATGTCAATATTTTCTTGATGTTGTGCCTCAGGTGCTACAGAATCCCAGATAGAGCCAGTGTCATCATCATTTTCTACAAGTATGTCATTCAAGTCTAGAGTTATTGCCTCATACTTGCGCTGATTAGACAGTATTTCATCTTTTTTGCTATTATAACTGTCCTTGTATGCGTTAAACCCACCAAGCAAATCTCTTTCTTCATTTCTCCAAACAGTGAAAAGCATAATCAAGCCACGATAATGTTGCTCTTCATCTGTATTCTTGCTAATTCTGCAATATCTTAAGACTTTCTGTTTCTTCCTTTTTCTCATTACAAGACCATCTTTAAATTCATAGGTTTGTTCTTTTTCCCCACTGTCTGTGTTTCTTTCAACTTCAAGCTCATGCACTATTTCATCCTCTACATCAACATCATAATCATCCTCTGGCAACTCTGGGTCACACTCCAAAACTTCAGATGGTTTTCTTAAGGCCTTACCTGGCAACACGTCAAACCCAGATACAAAATCGGCATAACAAAATTTGTATATACATGAAGGTCGTCTTTTGTATCGCTTCAGAGGACTGTCACTTTCAATGTTGGTAGAGTTCTTTGGTAGCAGCTTAAGATCTGATGTGGTTCTGAGCAGTGCTGTTCGTGTCTCTGGCGTGCTTGTATCAACAAACACAATATCTCTTGTTGATCTTCTTAGAGGCATCTGAAGAACCAAATAACATGCTTCCTGAGCACCAACTTCAACATGATTCAAAAATTGATTTCCTACTCTCCTAACTTGTTGCCTGATATCACTGTCAGCTAGTTTTGCTTCTTGGCAAGCCTGATACAAAAGGTTTGAAAGACCCCTCTGGCCTTTGGTTAGGTATGATGCTATATACGAAACACATGCATATGGATCCATAACATACTGTATGTCCATATTAGCTTGCCAGGACCTAAGCAAAGTTGTGTTGTATGAATTTATTCTACATTCCTCTGGAGCCCGTTTTAGGAATACTGTTGGTGATTTCAAAGATGACCTAATGCACTGCAAATAAGAATGGAAGGACATGTCTAAGTGTTTCAAGAAATCCTGAAAAGTGACATCCTCATTTAGTTTCATGCTGTTAATTTCATTCATTATTTTCTTATATCCTTTCACAAGGTCAGCACTTAGTTCCCCTTCACTGAGAGGTAACAAAACACATGTCTCTGGCATACAAGGCAATGGAAAATTGAAACGGCACACAGCTCTGCCTCTTTTTCTACATGTTCTTGCATGTCTGTGAGTCTGATAATTGACAAGTGTTGGGATGTTTTTGTTTTTTTCACATGTTGCATGTTCATCAATAAATGATATTACATCTTCATTTTTCTGACCTTCTTTGAACTGAGGCGCATTCTTAACCCAAATAAGCATATGTATATGAGGAGAACCTCTCTGCTGAAATTCTACCCTATAAAAGAAATCTGCTATTTCACCAATCGGCTGACTTCTGTCTTTAAGGACATCCTGTATAAAAACTTGAAAACGATGGTCAAAGTACCTGGAACATGTTACAGGGTCAGACTTGATGAGTTTGCAAATGTCTATCCAATTCATTGAGTTTATATCATCATCTGTTGGTTCCTTTTTCTTCTGCAACTGCCACAAACACCTCAGTAAAGAATGCCATTTTGTCTCAGCTGCTGAAAATGTACAAAACCATGTGGGAATACCCAACTGCTTTATCATAGCAAACAATTCTTTCCTACATTTTTCCCAATATGGAGGAGATCCTCTCAGTTTTCGCAAAACACGAAAGCCATCATCTTGTTTTGTTAATTTGTCAATACCGCCTGGAGAGAGAATTTCTCCAACAGTGATTTTTTTCCCCTCTGTCTTACATTTTCTTACTGCGACCGCAACTTTGTCTTTAATCTGTTTGATCTGAAGCTTTTTCAGCTTGAAAAATATGTTTGGTAAACATTCTGCTACTCTGCGATCGACATTTCTCAGTTCCCACTTGCATATTGTGCTATAATGTAATGGCACCATCCGGTTACTGTTGTCTTTCCTAGTTTGTCCACAATAGATTGTAGGAAATGCAAGAAACTCTGACAAAGCATCCTGAAATAAGCCTAATGGAGAATTTCCTTCACCAGGTGCCAAGGAAAGAATTTGATTGAATTCTCTATAATCAACTGGCTGAAGAACAGTATCCAAGTTTCCTGTAACTCTTTCAATTGAATCATCATCTTCTGTCCATCGATCCGTATCAGACTTGACTGTTTTTGGCTCTCTGGTATCTTCATTTTCCTCTGTGTTATCACCATCAAGTAAGGCTACTTGAGCACTATGCAACCAGCTTTCATCAACCTGAATGCCCTCGTTTCTGAAAATTGTGCTATTTTTTACAAGCCATTTGGCTGCTTCAAATACTTTGTTTGGTCTGACATTTTCAAAGGTAATGTGGTGCTTAAGACTTAAACTTCTTTTAAACTTAACTGGAATAGTCTCATTATCATCCAGCAACCTTGGTAGCTGCTTTACAGTCTTATTAACATCAGCCGGGACATTCACCACATTTCCTCTTAAACTTAATTGACCCCCTCTAGGCATCTCTCTGATTTGCATAAATGGTAATCTTGCTGCAACCAAGCGCTCTTCAAGCTGGGTCAAATTCAATTCTGCTGGTTTTTCAGGAAATTCAAGACCATTATGAATGAAACAAGCAGGCACTTTTCCATTTCTTATTGCAACACTGCATGTGCGACAGATCCACCTATTATTACCCACACTCTTTATATCCAACACACATTTATTTGCTATTGCCGTATTTGTAAACTTAGAACGGTCAACAGATGCGACTGAATGTTTAAAAAAAAGTTGTGTGCAACATGCACAAACATACCTGGGACCATCAGAGGTATGTTTATTGAAAGTGTTAACTATTCTATCTACTTCTTTGTCTACCAGGGTTTCTGAACTATGAGAGACAGTAGACTGACTATGAAACGGAGGTACATGTGCTGTGTTTATTCTCGGACCTTTGCTGGAACTGCCATTGTTTATGGAACCACTTTCTTGCTTACTAACACTAGAACCTTTGTCTTGGCAGGAATTAGATAATCGTTTCCGAGCTGGAAATCGTTTTTTTGCTCTGTCCTGTTTTATTAGATTAGTAGGAATTTCACAATTTACTAATGTGGACCCTGTGGAACTGCCATTGTTTATGGAAACACATATCTGCTTACTAACAGTAGAACCTACTCCTTGGTGGGAACTGCATGAACGTTTCTTAGATGGAAGCCGTTTCTTTGCTCGGTTCTGTTTTATAGGATTACTAGGCAGTTCACAACTTACAACTGTGGACACCGTAGAACCGCCACTGTTTATGGAAACACATTTTTGTTTATTAACAGTAGAATCTTTACTTTGGCAAGAATTGGATAAACGTTTCCGAGATGGAAGTTGATTCTTTGCTAGGTCCTGTTTCACAGGATTGCCAAGATGTTCACACGTTACTACTGGGGACACAGGATTATCAGAGGAAAGTATGAATGCAGAAATATGAAACTGTGGACCTGGCACAGAACAAATGTTTTTTTTCTTTTTAGACCATTTAAAACCTCTCTGCTTTAATTCAATCCTGTGCAAGTCATACTGTTTTACATCTATATTACCTGGACTTTTCTGATATAAAGCTCTAATGAAAATACAGGTTTGTTTCATGGTTTGTAAAACACCTAGAACACTTGCACCTTCAGGGCATGGCAGACCATTTGAATTTCTTGAATGTGGGTCAAATATATAAAATTTAGAATCTAAAACAAAAATAGCTATGGCATTACTATCAATGATTAGAATAAACTGTAATGGACCTAATATTGAGCATGCTTCAGTAAATGCATTTTCTAAACTCATGAAAGGATATTCATTCCTGTCATGCTCATGAACTGCTCCGCTGTATGTTTCTTTAACACCGAAAGAAAAGAAATTGCTGAAGTACTCAAAACATTCCGGAAGCTCGTTAGGAAGAAGGTATACCACACTAGGGTCAGAAGATTTGATTTTTCGGTAAATGTAATCACCTCCATACAACACATTGTGTAAATCATTTTTCAATATACATTGTATACCCAATAGCTGTTCCATCAAGAAGAAGAATGCACAGTTTGGAACACACTGCAATCCCCTACTACTAGCACTAAATCTATCATCTCCCTGATTGAAATCAGCTGCACAAACAATACTGAAAGTCATAGCGAAGATTGCCTTCAAATACCCAAGCCTTATTTAGCCATTAATCATTGATTATCAACATTTTTCAAAGTGATGCTATTTGACTCACACTATCACTGACTATCAATACTAGAAACCATAGCTCAAATCATGATCAATATCACAGCTTACAGCCTCGTTTGTCTGAAAACCATTCAAATCCTGATTCAGTTTATAAAATCAAATTCTGGCTCAATGTATAGACTCAAATCCTGTTTCAGAAAGTGGTCTGAAAACCCTGACGTAAGCAAAGAAATATACTGGAAACCATAGCTCAAATCCTGATCAGTATCACAGTTAACAGCCTGATTTGTCTGAAAATTCAAATCCTGATTCAGTTTATAAACTCAAATCCTGACTCAATGTATAGATTCTAATCCTGTTTCAGAAAGTGGTCTGAAAACCCTGACGTAAGCAAAGAAATAATAAATACTGGAAACCATAGCTCAAATCCTGAACAATATCCAATTTACAGCCTGATTTGTCTGAAAATTCAAATCCTGATTCAGTTTATAAACTCAAATCCTGACTCAATGTATAGATTCAAATCCTGTTTCAGAAAGTGGTCTGAAAACCCTGACGTAAGCAAAGAAATAATAAATACTGGAAACCATAGCTCAAATCCTGATCAATATCCAATATACAGCCTGATTTGTCTGAAAATTCAAATCCTAATTCAGTTTAAAAAATCCTGACTCAATTTATAGATTCAAATCCTGTTTCAGAAAGTTGTCTGAAAACCCTGAAGCAGGCGAAGCAGAAATTTAAGCATGTGTGACAAGCATGAAACTCGCACTTTCAGTGAAATATGTTGGATGGCAGCATTTAAGTGCAGTCGGGGAATCCCTGGATTACTGTAATGTAATCTTTTTTCGAATAATCATTAAATAATAATTTGATCTACTGAACGCACAGACCCAGGTCAGTTACATAATCCGTCTTAGATTCTGACAAATCCTAATTCAGTTTAAAAAATCCTGACTCAATTTATAGATTCAAATCCTGTTTCAGAAAGTTGTCTGAAAACCCTGAAGCAGGCGAAGCAGAAATTTAAGCATGTGTGACAAGCATGAAACTCGCACTTTCAGTGAAATATGTTGGATGGCAGCATTTAAGTGCAGTCGGGGAATCCCTGGATTACTGTAATGTAATCTTTTTTCGAATAATCATTAAATAATAATTTGATCTACTGAACGCACAGACCCAGGTCAGTTACATAATCCGTCTTAGATTCTGACGGCTGTAACCACGTCGAAATGCAACATTAACTTCTCTACAATGTGGTATAACATTGCAATGATGATGTGCATGAATAGATTTGTAAATCAAGTTTAATTTACCTGCTAACAAATTATTTTCTGTAGGATGAGATCTTTCGAGCAGCGAAATTCAATATGGCGCAGCGTCGACCGGACTACTTTAAGCTAAAAAGTGCCGTGTGCAAAAGAGACGCGAGTAAACCAAACTGCCGAAAATCGCCACACATATGGAAAGACGTAGTGATTGGTGTCCGATGTTGTTGGTCTGGTATGACCATGTATAACAATTTATCACGATATATGAACATATACTATATGACATAAATAAAAACTACGAATGACGTAACTGAAGAAAAGTTGACCAGGGAAGTCCCTATTACAGAACACAAGCTACTTTTCCTTCTTTCAGGTGGGGGTTGGCTTTACATTTTCCAATCGTATCGAGCAGGCAGTCGTTAATCCGAGGTGGGCAAAAACCTGGTGAATGAATGTCATTTGACGTGTCACCAGTATAAATTCAGATTCAGATAAAAAAAAACACCTCAGAACTTGGCATCCCGCATGTGAACCGAGCCAGGCTCGAATAACCGCATCTGAGATGTACATTCCTCGACCGCCCCCGCCCATCGGGGCTTGAAGAAATAGATGGTATGATGCTTCCACGCAGAGATGAAAATGCCCCGCACACGAGAACTGGTAAACAGGTTAGACGATCTAAGCCTGCCCAGGCAAAGCGGTGTGAGTCGGACCGCCCATGCTTATAAACCCTATTGGTTTCATTGGGCGGCAGGGCTTGAGAGGTCATTTCATCTCAATGTCGGGTAAAAGTCCCACAAAGAGAGCTGACTCTTAGTCATTAGGTCTCTCACCGCCGTAGGTTCGAGCATCGCACTGGCCACGTGTGAGACGCCAAGTTCTGCAACGGAAGGTCAAGTGGTTTTTCTCCGGGTACTCCGGTTTTCGCCCACCTATGATTAACGATCGGCTCGATATGAGTGAAATAATCTTGAAAGGGCCGTAAAACCCAAACCAACAAACCAACAACAAAAGTCCCACAAAATTGGAAGCAACGTCTCCAAAATGACCTTTACAGTGTTAACGGGGACGTTAAACCTCAAATCAAACAATGTACAATCCTCTATTATATAATTGAAAATTATCAAATTTTGAACACACAAATATCATTATGGTCACCCAACTAACTGAGCTAATTGACCAACACAGTATAAAAAATAGATAGATATTGCCATAAAACATTATCGAAAATTCCTAGAAAGGAGCATATACATGTCACAAGCGTTGATTTTTTGTTTCAGGTGCACATGAATTTAAAGTTCTTCTGGTAATTAATGTTAATGCATCGATTCCGATTTTGATGGAAGAAAGGAAAAAAGCATTCAGTGTGTTGGATTTTACATTTCCTGATCGATGTTATAAAAACAATAAGACTCACTGCCACCAGGCAGGCATCGCAGGGGCAACGTCACATCATTTTTGGTAACGACGTGACACCGACATTAATATGACGTTGCAGTCAAGACATGAAATAGCATCAACGTCAATCCGACGAAGTCTTAAAGTGATATGCCTGCTGGTATTATCTTCCAATATTCATTACAAAAGGGAAATCTAGAGTATCACCTCAGTTTTTTTTTTCTAGATCTATGCAGTTTTCGAGTGCTGCAAGAACACTCGCAGATTTAATCAACAACGAGTACTATGGAAGCATTGTTATTCAACAGAACTTTTTGAGACATGCGCAGTGATAAGTCGGATTCTTTACCTCAAATCAATACTCGCTGTGCTCCAAATAAGAGTTAATGATTCAGGGACACCCGTCAAAATTATCGGCAATCCGTATGACCGAGTGATGACGTCGTGTCTGCGAGACAAAGCTAAGCCGATAATCAAAAGTTAAATACAGCTAATTTTTCTTTCTATTTATTATTTTTGAAAGTATATGTAGGAACTTAAATGGTGTGCACTGGTTGTAGCTCTATACATTTTTTTTTTTTTTTTTTTTTTTTTTTACTTTTCTAAACTGTAATGGCGTATTGATACAAATAATTATTCATAACCCATTTTGTACTGAATGTAATATAATTACTTATATTAGACGAACTTTCATGCATATTCAATTAACTTTTCCAGTTTTGCTTGTAAAAAAAAAAAAGATAGTTTTTTAATTTTGATTATAAATAAAACAAAACTTGTAATCAAAATGCGGAAATAATGCCATGTGAAATTAGTTTTGAGACAGCGAGCATGAAAAGTCAAAAACAATGGACTATTTCTAAAGTAGTGGAAGCCGGAAGTTCAGACGTTAAAATTGTAACTAAATTGTGATCATGAAGGACGACGAAGAATGACAGAAAGAATCTGTCATTAAAAATGATTGCAAATGATGTCATTAAGTTTGCTGTTCAAACCTGCAATTTTAAAACAAGATGCGGACCTTTCGTTGGGTTCTTTTTAAAGAAGCCAACTTGTTGTCTACTTTCACTTTCACAAATGAGCATTCAATAAGTGGAAATAACCGGAGTATCTTAAGTAGTTAACGTTGCGCTGCTTATTTTATCAGAGAATTTCATGCGATTCATCCTCTGGCAAATAATTCATATGAAATGCTTAGTCTGGTTTTCTCTGCAAAATAAGGGAGAATTCTGAATGTCATCTGCTTTAAAAATTGCACGGCGCTATAAAGATATTAATAGCATCGGACTACATTTTGAGCGGACACATATTTCAGTGGTAGTGAAAGCCGGAAGCAGACGTTAAAATTGTAACTAAATTGTGATCATGAAGGACGACGAAGAATGACAGAAAGAATCTGTCATTAAAAATTGTGAAATAGTCTGCTGAGAGTCAATGGCTCATATTTTGATCCTCCGTTTCCCTACGTCTGTGATCTAGTTTTAGTGGAACAAAAATATGCTATATTTCTCAACTTAAGCTAAAATATTAAAAAGATTATATACCAAGTCTTTCTCGTCAGCGTGAGAATAAGTATCCTTCAGCTTGGATGGTTTTTATTTCTTCCGTCTCAAAGAGTATTTCTTTTTCTGAATATCTGTCTGGATATTTGTCTCAAATAGGATATTTATATGTATATTAAGATGCAACCAATATTTTATAAGACAAAACCACAATTTTCAAAAATATATTTTGTCTCTGATGACCGAAGTTATATTTGACAAAACATGCCTTTTCCATGTATCGATTTCTATTGGGCTATTTTCTTTGATTTATGACGACTGTAAGTCTTATTAAAACGCGCACAAAATTACTTGTTCTCAGTTGCTTGACAGTAAAATAATGAAAAGATACGGTGACAAATGTGTTTAAATACGCACCTCGAACTCGATTTTTGGTTTAATGTGATCTTTTGCTTTCACACTTAATAGTGTGCTGATCGATTCGTCATTCTTATCTCCCAGGACTAAGTGTTTCCGTCCGATACCAGCAGACTTATGTCTACTCTGTCTGTCTGGTGTCTTTTTAATTGACGTGCCTATTATACGGAAGCTGCTATACATCCCTTGATGTTCCACAGAAGGACTCTACGTCTGCAATTTAGTGAAAAGTTAGAAGCCATCAAATACTAGAGTACATAATGCGCCAAAATCAGTGATCTAACCAAGTAATAATATGTACTTCTTATAAGTATAAAATTCGTAGGCATTGATTATGCAGTAAAAGTTTGTGATTATGTGACCTTTAAGTTGTATTACATTGCCTGCAAATGAAAGCGTCTCTTAATTATATCTCCTGTTTTTAGCTCACCTGAGCTCTGCTCAGGATGAGCTATTGTGATCACTTTTCGTCCGTCGTCCGTCCGTCCGTCCGTCCGTCCGTTAACATTTTCAAACGACTTCTCCTCTGAAGCCGCTGAGCCAATTTTGCTCAAATTTCATATGGAGCCTCCTTAAATTAGGGTGGGGGAACGAAAGATTGCTAAAACGGTCGCGGTCCGTCGACCAAGATGGCCGCCATGCCCATATATGGTAAAAACCTTTAAAAATCTTCTTCTCCGTAACCGAGGATGCCTTGGGGCTGAATCTTTGCACGAATCATCGGGGACGGGAGGTCAACCAAAGTTGCTAAAAGAATTGTCGTACGTTGAAGTTTGACCTTTCTACGGCAAGGTCAAGTTCGCTTCCCTATGCATTTGTATGAGCTGTATACATTTGAATGGGAAAATTGTTAAGAGTTTCAAACGACTTCTCCTCTGAAGCCTCTGAGCTAATTTTGTTCAAATTTCATATGGAGCCACCTTAGGGTGGGGAAACAAAAGATTGCTAAAATTGTCGCGGTCCGTTGACCAAGATTGCCACCATGCCCATATATGGTAAAAACTTTAAAAATCTTCTTCTCCATAACCGAGGATGCCTTTGGGCTGAATCTTTGCACGAATCATCGGGGACAAGAGGTCAACCAAAGTTGTTAAAAGAATTGTCGTACGTTGACGTTTGACCTTTTTACGGCAAGGTCAAGTTCGCTTCCCTATGCATTTGTATGAGCTCTATACATTTGAATGGGAAAATTGTTAAGAGTTTCAAACGACTTCTCCTCTGAAGCCTCTGAGCTAATTTTGTTCAAATTTCATATGGAGCCACCTTAGGATTGGGAAACAAAAGATTGCTAAAATTGTCGCGGTCCGTTGACCAAGTTAGCCGCCATGCCCATATATGGTAAAAACCTTTAAAAATCTTCTTCTCCATAACCGAGGATGCCTTGGGGCCGAATCTTTGCACGAATCATCGGGGACAAGAGGTCAACCAAAGTTGCTAAAAGAATTGTCGTACGTTGACGTTTGACCTTTTTATGGCAAGGTCAAGTTCGCTTCCCTATGCATTTGTATGAGCTCTATACATATGAATGGGAAAATTGTTAAGAGTTTCAAACGACTTCTCCTCTGAAGCCTCTGAGCTAATTTTGTTCAAATTTCATATGGAGCCACCTTAGGATGGGGAAACAAAAGATTGCTAAAATTGTCATGGTCCGTTGACCAAGATGGCCGCCATGCCCATATATGGTAAAAACCTTTAAAAATCTTCTCTCCATAACCGAGGATGCCTTGGGGCTGAATCTTTGCACGAATCATCGGGGACGAGAGGTCAACCAAAGTTGCTAAAAGAATTGGCGTACGTTGACGTTTGACCTTTTACGGCAAGGTCAAGTTTGCTTCCCTATGCATTTGTATGAGCTCTATACATTTGAATGGGAAAATTGTTAAGAGTTTCAAACGACTTCTCCTCTGAAGCCTCTGAGTTAATTTTGTTCAAATTTCATATGGAGCCACCTTAATGTGGGGAAACAAAAGATTGCTAAAATTGTCGCAGTCCGTTGACCAAGATTGCCACCATGCCCATATATGGTAAAAACCTTTAAAAATCTTCTTCTCCAGAACCGAGAATGCCTTGGGGCTCAATCTTTGCACAAATCATCGGGAACGAGAGGTCTACCAAAGTTGCTAAAAGAATTGTCGTACATTGACATTTGACCTTTTACGGCAGGGTCAAGTTTGCTTCCCTATGCATTTGTATGAGCCCCATACATTTGAATAGGAAAATTGTTGACAATTTTAAATTTCTTCTTCTCTGAAGCCACTGAGCCAATTTGCTCAACTTTCATATTGTGCCTTCTTAAGTCAGGGGAACGAAAGATTGCTAACATGGTCGCGGTAGGTTGACCAAGATGGCTACCATGCCCATATATGGTAGGACCCTTTAAAAATCTTCTTCCTCAGAACTGAGGATGCCTTGGGGCTAAATCTGTGCACAAATCATCAGGGACAGGAGATCTACCAAAATTGCTAAAAAGATTATCGTACGTTGACATTTGACCTTTTTACGGCAAGGTCAAGTTTGCTTCCCTATGCATTTGTATGAGCCCCTTAACATTTATATGGGAAAATTGTTGAGAATTTGACGACTTCTCTGAAGCCACTGAGCCAAATTTGCTCAGATTTTTAGCTCACCTGAGCATGAAGTGCGCATGGTGAGCTATTGTGGTCAGTCAATGTCCGTCGTCCATCATGGGTCATGCGGCGTGAACAATTGCTTTAAAAGCCTACTCTTCCTACACCCCAGGGCCAATTGACTCGATACTTGGTAGGAAGCATCGGGGTGAAATGTACATAAAAAAATAGCTAAAATCGTTCCGATCGGAAATCCAAGATGGCCGCCATGGCCGCCATCTTGAAAATCTTTTTCGCTTCTTCTCCTGAACCGAAAGGCCAACTGACTCCAAATTTGCTAGGAAGCATCAGGGTGACTTGTAGATCAAATATAGCTAAAATCGTGTCGGTCCAAATTCCAAGATGGCCGCCATGGCAGCCATCTTGAAAATCTATTTTTCGCTTCTACTCCTAAACCCAAAAGCCAATTGACTCCAAACTGGTTAGGAAGCATTGGGGTGACTTATAAATCAAAAATAGCTAAAATTGTGCTGATTAGAAATCGAAGATGGCCACCATGGCAGCCATCTTGAAAATCTATTTTTCCCTTCTTCTCGTGAACCGAAAGGCCAATTGACTCCAAACTTGCTAGGAAGCATCGGGATGACTTTTACATCAAAAATAGCTAAAATCGTGCCAATTGGAAATCCAAGATGGCCTCCATGACAGCCATCTTGAAAATCTATTTTTCGCTTCTTCTCCTTAACCTAAAAGTCAGTTGACTTGAAACTTAGTAGGAAGCATCAGGGTGACTTGTAGATCAAAAAATAGCTATAATCATTCTGATCGGAAATCCAAGATGACAGCCATCTTGAAAATCTACTTTTTTGCTTCTTCTACTGCACCGAAACACCAGTTGGCTCAAAAGTTGGTAGGAGGCATTGGGGGTGACTTGTTTTACTTGTGACGTTTTGAAAATTTCAGCATTTTAACCCCCCGGGTATTAGACTTCCTACCTTGCCGAGGCCCTGGGGGCTCAATTTCCACTGGGAACACCGGTGTGATACAGTCTTTGTCCCCACTGGGAAGAGCTGAAGGAAGTACCACGTGTTTGCCGTGGGTGGCGTCCCGTAAGCCGGAAGAAGGAGTCCTGGAGGTTGAGGGTTATCTGGAGTACGTTCATTCAGATGCTCAACACGCCTCTTTGGCCTGGATTTCGGTGTAGACGGGTGATCGTGTGGCCCGGCACGATCAGTCGGCTGGTCGCGCCAAGTCCTAGGAATAATCCTTTACTTTCTCTTCCTTGTCTTTCGTATCAACCTGATACATACCGTTTGCTCATCAGTCTTATTTTCACAACCTTTCCATTCCTAGAAGGCGGCGGCTAAACGGGTCAATCGTGCGACTACTTAATCGTACGAGTATATCTTCTGTGTATCTCTAACACTAAGGAGTTTGGAAAACCACTCCTTTAAAGTGTTCCCTAGTAGGGCTCCGCGGTGGGCGGAGAGCACGGGGGATGAAACGTTTTCTTTTTTCTTCATGCAAACATTCAATAAACGGAAACGGACAAACCAAAATATCTCAGATGATGATCAATCAGACAATGAAGAATACTCTTTCAAAACCCCATCTGAAAATAGTTCTCAACATTTTCCGCGTTTCATTATAATTGAAAGCTTACAAGAAAATAAAAGTATAACATCCCTATCTCCATTCCTAATTCAGAAAGTCATTCAAAGTATATCTGGTGAACCAGAAAGTATTAAAAAACTTCAAAGGTCAAATCAGCTCCTCATCGAAGTTAAAAAGAAGGCACATGCCGAAAATCTCCTACGTACCACGACTTTTCACGACCTAAAAGTACGTGTGTATCCCCATACATCTCTGAACACGTCAAAAGGGGTAATTCGCTGCGCAGAATTACGAGATTGCAGCGAACAGGAGATATTAGACGGCACAAAACAGCAAGGCGTGACAGCAGTAAAAAGATTTAAAATTAGACGGGACGGTAAACTAAAAGACACAAAGACTTTCGTTTTCACGGTTAATACACCAACTTTACCAAACACTGTAAAGGTTGCATATTTTAGAGTCGATGTGGAGATATACATACCGAATCCACTACGTTGCCACCATTGTCAGAAATATGGACATCATGAGGACAGATGTTCTAGAGACCCAGTATGTCCAAACTGGTGAAATGACAAGCCACAGTGAAAAAGATTGTCAAAAACCACCAAAATGCATAAATTGTGGACAAAATCATAATGCAAATTCAAAAGAATGTCAAATCTGGCACAAAGAAAAAGAAATTTTAAGAGTAAAATTCACCAGAAATATCTCTTTTGCTGAAGCGCGGAAAATTGTTGAGGCCCCAACCCCAATACCTGGAATCAGTTATGCCAACATCACCCAGTCTTCTATGAAAAAGGTTTCTGTGGTTGATACTGCCACTCAAACCGATCCGATCACTATTCTCGACTCTGCAGTACAATCAAATACAACAAACACAAACAGCAAAACAGAAGATCTGCAGAAACAAAAAGGTCAAACAAACACCACAAACAAAAATCAAACAAAGACACCTATTGAGGAGAAAAAAGGAGAGGGTGGCCTGAAAAAAGCCACCATGGAGATATTAAGAAAATATTGGAAGAAACAACAACAGAAAGAAAGACAAGCAAGAAGTCAATCATCTCCACCTACGAAAGAAACAAAATCAAAATCTAGTCAAGGAACACAAAGACCAAGCACATCAAACAGAGCACGAAAAGGTTCAAATAATGTTATTCAACAACATAACAGGTTCAGATCTTTAAATGACAGTAGCGATGATATGGAGTTAGGAGAAGCTCCAGATCGCCCACAAACTAACAGAAATAGATCGAGATCATCAGAACATTCACACGTCAACAATAGTAATAATAGATCAAAATCACCAATAACATATCCTTAGTTGCTAGTCTAACTCAAATCTAACAACTCTAAAATGTATTCGAATCACAAAATAATACAATGGAACTGTCGAGGTCTAAAGTCAAACTATAACGAGATCTTATTACTTTTATCGTTATTGAGTCCATCAGTTTTTTGCTTGCAAGAAACTTTTTTAAAAACTGATGATCAATGAAATATCAGAGATTTCATTACATACAATTATATATATTCAGAAGGCCAGAGGCCGTCTGGTGGAAGCTCACTCTTAGTTCACTCTTCATGTCCCCAGCGAGAAATTAAACTTGTAACCAATCTTCAAGCCGTTGCGGTTTCTGTCACTTTAGATAAAGAAATTACTATTTGTTCTGTGTATATACCTCCAAATTTTCATTTAGAGACCGAACATTTAGACACTTTACTCAAACAACTCCCTTCACCCTATATACTAGTTGGTGACTTCAATTGGCACAATATCCTTTGGGGATGTAAAGATAACAACCCTAAAGGTAATATTATTGAAGACTTTATAACCAAAAACGATCTTTGTCTTAAGAATGACAAATCTCACACCTATCTCCATCCTGCAACTGGAAATTTTTCTTCTTTAGATCTTTCCCTATGTCATCCATCTCTAATGCTGGATTTCGATTGGACGGTCAGTGAAGATCAACATGGAAGTGACCACTTCCCTGTTATTATTGAAAGCGTAAATAATTCCACGAACGATCACAACTCAAAGTGGAAACTAAATAAAGCAAATTGGGAATTGTATCACTCATTATGTGAAGAAAGTCTTAAAATAGATAAGTTTAACAATT
Source organism: Anodontia alba (assembly GCA_964016985.1). Lineage (NCBI taxonomy): Eukaryota > Metazoa > Mollusca > Bivalvia > Lucinida > Lucinidae > Anodontia > Anodontia alba. Next base: position 45,888,462 of record OZ024835.1, on the reverse strand, counting down.
CCTTGGATCCTCTAGATGATTTTACTTCTTCTCTTCTCGATATCTCTAACAAAAGTATACCAAAAACCTCGACAAATCTAAAGAAAAGCAAGCCATGGTACAAAGATGAATGCAAAGATGCCATAAAACAGCGCAAACAAGCATTATCAAAGTTCTGCAGATATCCAACAAAGGAGAACCTGAATAAAGTAAAGAATTTCAGAGCAAAGGCTCGTCGAACAATAAAGGCCTCCAAACGCAAATCATGGAAATCTTATGTTTCGAATTTAAATTATAAAACTCCAATTAAAAAGGTTTGGGACATGATACGAAAAATATCTGGTAAATCAAAATCACCCAGTTTCACCCACTTAAATACAAAACGTGGAACAAAGGCCACATCAAAGGAAGAGATAGCAAACACACTTGGCGAAACTTTTTTGGATAATTCTTCATCTCGGAATTATTCAGAGAAGTTTCAAAACATCAAAAAACAAGAAGAAAAATTCAAACTTAATTTCACCTCTTCAAATACTGAAGAATATAACAGCCTGTTTAACATTACAGAACTTAAAGATGCTATCGCAGTATCAAAAGATTCAGCTACAGGCCCTGATGACATCCATTACCAGATGCTTAAACACCTTCCCGAAACCGCCCTTGACACACTTTTACATATTTTCAACGGTATATGGACAACAGGAGTTTTTCCAGAAAGCTGGCGTTTGGTCACAATTATACCTATTCCCAAACCAGGGAAAGATCATGCAGAACCAACAAACTACAGACCAATAGCACTAACAAGTTGCCTTTGCAAAACACAAGAGAGAATGATAAACAAACGACTTGTTTGGTACTTAGAATCTAACAATCTTATAACAAAACTTCAGTCGGGATTCCGAGCTGAACGTAGTACCAATGATAATTTAGTTAGACTAGAAACTTTTATCCGTGATGCTTTTATGAAACGAGAACATGTAGTCGCTGTATTTTTCGATTTGGAAAAAGCCTACGATACCATTTGGCGATATGGAATTTTAAAAGACCTACATAACTTTGGTATGAAAGGAAGACTACCAAACTTTATTAAAAGTTTTCTTGAAGATCGTACAATACAAGTACGTGTAGGATCGACCCTGTCTGATCTCTATGATCAAGAACAGGGCGTTCCTCAAGGAGCAATACTTTCTACCACGTTATTCAGCGTGAAATTAAACGATATTATAAACTGTCTGGATTACAAAACAGATGGTTCTTTGTACGTTGATGATTTCTGTGTTTGTTTTCGCTCGAAAAATATGCGCACAATAGAAAGACATCTACAGCAATGTCTAAATAGAATTGAAGACTGGGCAACTAGAAATGGCTTTAAATTTTCCAAATCGAAAACTCAGTGTGTTCATTTCTGTAAACAACGGAAAATACACAACGATCCAGCGCTCTACATATATGGATCTCAAATACCAGTTGTTGCTGAATCAAAATTTCTTGGGGTTATATTTGATAAAAAAAACTCTCCTTCATACCCCATATAAAATACTTGAAAGCGAAATGTTTAAAAGCATTAAACCTTTTAAAAGTTTTATCTCACACAAGTTGGGGAGCGGACAGAACAACTCTTCTTCACCTGTATCGTTCTTTAATTCGATCAAAACTTGATTATGGGTCCATCGTATATGGATCTGCTAGAAAATCTTATCTACAGATGTTAGACACTGTACATAATCAAGGACTTCGTTTAGCATTGGGAGCTTTTCGTACATCTCCAGTATCGAGTCTTAACGTGGAAGCAGATGAGCCATCGTTATGGCTACGCAGAGAAAAATTGTCTCTTCAGTATGCCATCAGACTTGCTGCTTACCCTTCTAACCCTGCTTTTGAAGTCACATTTCCACCACAATTTCAGGAATATTATGAAAGAAAACCTAACGCTATTAAATCCTTCGGCCTTCGTATAGCACCACTTTTAGAATCTACTAATATTAACATTAAAAACATTCAAAAACACTCTTTTTCTGATATTCCATCCTGGTGCATTACTAAACCAAATATTCTTTTCGATTTACACAACAGAAAAAAGTCACTTTCTGATTCACATCTCATGAAACAAAACTTCCAAGAATTACAGTCGCGACTTTCAGATTATCAACACATCTACACTGATGGCTCAAAAGTTGAAGATAAGGTTGGCTGTGCGTATATATCGGGCAGCCACCATGAAAAGATCCGTGTTCCTAATGGCTCATCTATTTTCACTGCTGAATCCAAGGCTATTGATATGGCTTTGGATTACGTTATGAATAACTCTTTAGAGAACAAATTCATCATTTTCTCTGACTCCCTTTCTGTTTTGAAATCTCTAAATCACACATCTTCAAAAAAAAAAAACAAAATCCAGAACGTGATAGAAAAACATCACGAGTTATCGAAAACTAAGGAAATTTTATTCTGTTGGCTCCCCAGCCATGTTGGCATAAAAGGTAACGAGGCTGCCGACGTAAAAGCAAAGGCCTCACTCGATCTAGAAATTTCGAATTTTAAACTTCCCATGTACAGATTTTAAACCTTTTATCAACAAGTACATCTTATCCAAATGGCAGCTGTCATGGGACAGAGCGACATTCAATAAACTACATGAAATAAAACCGGTTCTTGGTAAAAATAACATTTATCGATCATTAAGGCGAGAAGAAGTAGTTCTTACTCGTCTACGTATAGGTCATACTAGACTCACACATTCTTATCTACTCAAACGAGAAGATCAGCCATTTTGTATCAGCTGTAATGAACCTTTTACGGTAAAACACTTTCTGATCGATTGCATTGAATTCTCTCATACACGACGTCAATTCTTCCAAACAAATGACCTGAGATACTTATTTGAAAATGTACCAACTGATAACATACTTATGTTTTTAAAACTCATCAATCTTTTTAACAAAGTATAACTGCTGATTTAATTTTTAAATTCGTTCTAGTTTTACATTTTATGCATTTATGACTTATCATTATAATCGTTTCATTACAGAACCATGTTAGTTCACCATTTTGACGCAAATGACCCTCATGGGTTGATGCGTCGTTAAACCTGAACTCATCATCATCATCAGCAGCAGCATTTTAACCTTGTAAGCAAGATATTTCAAGAACTGTTTAAGCCATTGCCTTGTCATAAGAGTATTGGAAAAATGTTGCATGCCATCTGCATATCTGCAGTGGCGGTTTCACTCAGGTGAGCGAGTTGTGGCCCGTGGGCCTCTTGATTTTTTTTTTTTTTTTTTTTTTTTTTTCTTTTTTTTTTTTTTTTTTTTTGGTTGTTTTTTTGTTTGTTTGTTTTTTTTAATGCGAGTTCTATCTTCTCAATTAATGGGTTGGTCGACTAAAATATGTGAGGAAAGCTTTATGTTTTTATTATCTATAAAAAAAAGGCAACAGAAAAGTCCAGGGAGTGCCACAATCACAAACCGCAGCCCCTCCCAGACCCCAAGAGGAAGAGCAAACCGAACAAACGTACGAAAAGCACCAAGATTAGCTCTCTCATCTACAAGACTGAATTGTGCATGTACCTATCCCTCGCTTTTTGGTTTGGTATGATTCTGCCATTCTTTGTGCAGGGGGGGGGGGGGGGGGGTTGGGGGGGTTCTTTTATCGCTAGGAATAACCACTTTTTTGTCAGTAGAAGCAGACTTCGACATATATCTGTTAACCTCTTTAGGTCTGCTTTCAATCAGTTCGTCGACCTTTCTGAAATTATTGTTTAGCCCTTGTTGTCTACAAAATAAATAACAAGTTTAGTTGAAAAATACCATACACATGTATTGAATGAAGTTGCATTAAATCCAGTATGTGCGTTTATTCTTTGAATATATCATTGCCATACCGCTTGCTTAATAGAACCGTTTTGGTTTAAAAGATTTTGATTTTTTTTTTCAGGAAACGTTGATTACTAGTAGTATCTCTTTACCTTGGTTACAGTTTCATCAATATTTTCGTCTATGTCCTCAGCATCCGATGAAGGAATCTTTTCATGCACGAAATCATCATCACGAGACACTGTAGCATGATAAGCCAAGAATTCGATTGATTCGGACAGTGTATCTGGTCCAGAAGCCTCTTGTCTGCAGCTGTTTGGCTGCTGAAAATGACCCTATCCCGTTTTAAAGGTTGTTTCTCTTAGAATACACACACAGCTAAATAGTCATAAGTAGCAGAACAGCAGGATAAAAATAAAATATACCGGAAATAATCTAACAGTATTAACAGCGATTCCTCAAAATTCGCTTTATACTGACACAATAAACAAGAGTCCCATGGGCCACTATGCTCACCAGAGGTGGGAACTGCCCACTAGCAGCCATATATTTGTATAAACCATGGCAGCCCCAGCCCAAGGATGCTACAGATGAAAATTTTGATGCGATCCGCCAAGTGGATTCAGAGGAGATATCGTTTGAATGTGTTGACGCTAGACGACAACGGACAACTGCCCATCCTATAAGCTCCACCGGAGCCTTTGGTTCTGAGGAGCTAAAAAAACACAACAAAACACACACACACACGCACAAAACCTGTAACGGCTTATATGCTTAATATTTCTATAAAGTCTCATATTTGATACATAAAGTCTCATATTTGATACATAAAGTCTCATACAACATATGGTTTCTAGGAAATGATTTTTAAGTATTGCTTTGTTGTTGTTTTTTTTTTTTTTTTTTTTTTTTTTTTTTTTTTTTTTTGCATTTTGGTTTCTATCGCAGGCAATAAAAATGAGCAGTAGGTCTAAAATCATATGGCAGATAGAACATTGCTGAAGGAATATTTCTATGAAAGTTTTGTCAAAATAAAGTCTATGGAAACTAAGTTGCCTTGAATTTCATAAAGAACTCAAAACCTGTAAAGTGTAATATGGCGAATATTTCTATAGTCTCAGCCTCATAGAGCATATGGTTTCTGAGGAGGTGATAGTGTTAGTATTTTTTTTTTTGGCATTGTGGTTTCCATGGCAACCAACAAAAATGAGCAACAGGCCTAAAATCATATAGCTGATAGAGGATTGCGTTAGTAACATTTCTATGAAGTTTTGTCAAAATATCTACAATGGCTTGGCAGTATATGTCATTTTTAAGTCTATAGAAACCCTAAGTTGCCATAGCAACCAAACTAAAGAGCCGAATTTCATTAAAAAAAAAACCTGTTAAGGCAAATATGGTGAATATTTCCAAACAGCCTCATAGAGCATATTGTTTCTAAGGAGATGAATTTTTAAGTATTTTTTTTTTTGATTTTGGTTTCCATGGCAACCAATAACAAAGGCAGATAACACCAAAAGTAAGGCAGAATGATTCTTTTTTGTCGCGACATATCCTGTCATCAAGATAAGTATATTTGAAAATTTTCATGAAAATATTTCAAACCATTAAAGGAGCTTGGACTGGAAATTTTTGCCAAGGGCAGATAAAAAAATTTAAACTTGACAGAAGGATCATTTTGCCTGGTAGAGGACCACTCAAGAAACATTAAGTTTTGTAAAAATATCTGCAATGGCCTAACAATAAATGCCATTTTTATATTTTCCCATTGTAAGTCTATGGCAACTTTAAGATACCATACAAACCAGAGCTTTTGAGCAATAGCATAGAAAACATAAAATTTGTTGAGGCTAATACAAAGAATATTTCTGCAAAATCTCAGCTCTCAGCCCTATCTTCCATATGGTTTCTGAGGAGATGATTTTTAAAAATATTCTTCCTTTTTTGCATTTTGGTTGCCATAGTAACAATGAAAATCTGGACTGGGCAGCAAAATAATCTCCCTGGTAGAGGACCATTCAAAGAACATTTTCTATTAAAGTTTTGTCAAAGTATCTGCAATGTTTTAACAATAAATACCATTTTTCTATTTTCTTATTATAAGTTTATGGCAACTTTAAGTTACTATACCAACCAGAGCTTTTGAGCAATAGCACTGAAAAACACAACATTTGTAGAGGCTAATACACAGAATATTTCTGCAGAGTCTCAGCCCTATGTTCCTTATGGTTTCTCAGGAGATGATTTTTATAGATTTGTTTTCTGTTTTTATACCCCGCCACTATTGTGTGGCGGGGTATTATGGTTTCACGTTGGTCGTCCGTCCGTCTGTCCGTCCGTCCGTCCGTTTTTCGTTCCCGGATGATAACTTGAGTAAACATAAATGGATTTTCACCAAAATTGGTATGTGCATTGATATTGTGGAGATCTGATTTGGGGTTGCTAATGGGCAAATTTCGTCAATTTTTGACGGAGTTATCTGCCCGAGACACGTCCATATTTTCGTTTCCGGACGATAACGAGTAAACATCAATGGATATTCACCAAACTTGGTATATGCATTGGTATTGTGGAGATTTTAGTTATTTTCGTTTCCGGACTATAATTTGAGTAAATAACAAGGGATTTTCACCAAACGTGCTATATGCATTGACATTAAGGAGATCTGGTTTGGGATTGCTAATGGGCAAATTTCGTCAATTTTTTTTTACGGAGTTATCTGTCCGAGACACGCCCATATTTTCGTTTCCGGATGATAACTTGAGTAAATAACAAGGGATTTTCATCAAACTTTGCAGTGTTAAATAAGTCTTTGCATGCTTGAACGAGCACCCCCTTTGATTGGTGGCAATGTCAGCTGAACTTCGCCCTCTGCTGTGGTGTTTCATTTGAGGATCACCTCCAAGCCACGGACCCGCTCCTCAAACGTCTCTACACATTTCACGTGTACTACACCACAAGACGTATCCTGGAGAAGTTGCGCGTAGCCCTTCCCGGAGATAAGTCTCACGAGTGGTACGAGAACGCTTACAATGCCAGGACCTACAAGCGGCTCTGCACCGAGTTCGGAGTGTCACCTGACGCAGACTGGTGGCAGAAGTTGGACCATGGGTGTCATAGGCTCGGCTCATACAGCACGTATATGGAGCCGTCGGGGGCTACCGCCTCTCGCACCAAGCCCAGGGACCGTTCTTCCATCCGATGGACGCCATCCGCCATAACCGCGACATCTAACGAGCCTGGATGATCTTCATCCTCAACAACTCGAATGGCTTCACTAAAGCGGCCATACGGAGGGGCGCAATCCCAGACGCCCTCGAACATTCTCATAGCCGGGACAAGGTTCGACGCTCAAAAGCAGTTCCTGGCCAACGTCGAAGATGCCATTGCATCGCCTGTCGACATCCTGGCGAGCATCGCACGCTATCAGAAAACGCCCCAGTGTGCATCAACCCCACTGGACTTTGTGTATGGAATTGGGCTCTACCTGTCACCGAGCGACATGGAATTCCATCCGGGAAACATCCAGGGCTATAACAACGAAGATCATAGCTGGGTCTGACGCGGCTATCGGCCACAACCCAGGGATAAACGAGTCGGAACCAGTCATCCCGACAGCACGAAGTACCGGGAAAGTCACTCCACCAGCCGGGACTGTTCATAGGGAACCTGCCGTGCAGCCGGTGCTGCTGTTGCTCCCTTCGTAACAAGCAACAATAAAAACAGGCGACGGCCCATGAAGAAGAAAAAACAGCCTTAGTTACTGCTGGAATTGCACTAGGCCTTGCAGCCCTCTGGTGGTATACCCGGCGATCAGCCATATAGCCATCACCCCCGAACGGCCGCGATAATCAGGCCAACCGCGAGCACCGCTGCGGCCCAAAGATTTTCGGCAAGCCAGCGAGTGGTTTTCCCCAGCATACTCAGGAGCCAGGAGACGACTGAGCCGATGATGCCAGGGAGAGCGGCGGCAGCCTTACCCGCTAGTTTAGCATGGACCCGCCCGAGGGCCTGTAGGTGTTTTTTGGCCCACTCCTTTACCCCGCGACGGTACATCTGCCGCGCCTTCCCCGGTGATCGCAAGGATGATGGTACTGATGGTCATCCCGAGTGCCGTGAGAATCGAAGCGATGGTGATCCATTGCTACCGAAAGATGGTGCGGAGCCGTTCGCGGAGCGTTTGGTATCCAGTGAGCAATCGCCGGAACGTCTCGCAGATTCGGCTTACCTGCGACCGGAGAGCTGCTCTGTTCGCAGAGAGGGCTTCAAGTTGTCCCGCTCTTTTACCCTCAAGTTGACTGATTCTGTCTCGAATCCTTTTCAGATCGCTGGGGTCGTCCGTTTCCGTAAATTTCTCCTGGGCCAAATGTTCCTCAGTTTTGGACAGCTTCGCCAGGTTGTTCGTCAGTTCGTCTCGAACATCGGTCATCCCAGTTTTTAACCCATTATGCTCCCGAACTGCCTGGGATAGCCACGCGGAGACATCTGGCTCGTCCCCCACTGCCGCCAGGGCTCGGTCGATCATGTGCCTCTCGTTACACAAATCCTTTGATTGGGCTATCGATGTCCGTGGGGCTCGGGGAGGCCTCAGTTTTCTTTCGGATCGTCTCCTCGGCGGCTTTAGGCAGCCGCTTCCCCGACTTGTACGCGAACCCCAGCGAGTCATGCAGAGCATTTGTACCACCATCTCCATATCTGATGGCCCGCGTCCATAATGCCAGGAACAGGAATCTCCCTCTCGTCGTAGTCATAAGGATCTTCTTGCCGACGCCGGGCTGGTATAGCGTTTTGCCGTCCCCAGACGCGTCAAGCTGTTGCTGGACATCCGGCGGGGGGACCATCGGGACGTCGGGGAGGTTGACAGTATCATCGTCATTGGTAATTGTATCCCCGTAATCATCGCCAATGTCGGACGCCCCGGCGCCGCCGAACGTGTCCATCTCGATATCGCTCACGGCCATCCTGTGTGCTTGCTGGTATCACCTCATTTGAAGGTATCACACCTGTTCAAAACACGTCATCATTATGGCATCGAGCAAGTTTGGACGAAAGCTTAACCCTTACAGGTCACTCCGGGAGCCCCTGGGTGTTAAGGGAGTGCATTTGCCGAGGCCCGCATTGCCGAGGCCCTGGGGGCTCAATTCCCACTGGGAACATTGCTAGCTTGGTAAGCAGTAATTGTCCCCTTTGGGAAGAGCGAAGAGGAAATACCACCCGTTTGCCGTGGGTGGCAACCCGTAAGCCGGAAGAAGGGATCCTGGAGGTTGAGAGTTATTGGGAGTTCGGTCTCTACTGATGACTCAACACGCCTCCTTGGCCTAGATTTCGGTGTAGAAGGGTGTCCTTGAGACCCGGCACACTCAATCGGCTGGTCGCTCCAAGCCCTAGGAAAAATCTTTTCTTTCTCTTCCTTGTCTTTTGTATCATACTGATACTCACCGTTCGCCCATAAATCTTATTTCTCAACCTTTCCAATCCTAAGAAGGCGGCGGCTTAACGGGTCAATCGTGCAGCATTTTCCTCGTGCGAGTATATCTTCTGTGTATCTCTAGTACAAGTCAGTAGGAAAGCCACTCCATTTATGTGTTCCCTTGTTGCGCTCCGTGGTGGGCAGAGAGCACGGAGGACGAATTTTAATACAATTTCATCATGGGTAATGATAAAAGAAAAAGAACTAAACAAACCCCAGAATCTGATATTTCAGATTTTGACGAAAACAATCAACCTCCAACTACCTCAACAAATGATATACCTCAACACTTTCCACGCTTTATTTTAGTTGAAAGCAAAGAAGAGAACAGACAGATAACATCTCTGTCCCCGTTTTTAATACAAAAGGTAATACAAAGTATAGCTGGTGAACCTGAAAACATCAAAAAACTACACAGGTCGAATCAGCTGTTCATTGAGGTATCCAAGAAAGCCCATGCCGAGAATCTTCTTCGTGCACAGACTTTTCACGACTTGAAAGTCCGAGTGTACCCTCATACCTCGCTGAATTCCTCAAAAGGGGTAATTCTTTGTCCCGAATTGAGGAATTGCGGCGAGGAGGAGATTCTCGAGGGCACAAGATCTCAAGGAGTAACTGGAGTAAAAAGATTCAAAATAAAACGAAATGGAGAGTTAAAAGACACAAACACCTTTGTTTTTACTTTCAATACGCCAGTTTTACCCAAAACGGTCAAAGTGGCATACTTTAGAGTCAACGTAGAAGTCTACGTACCAAATCCCTTGCGTTGTCATAATTGCCAAAAATATGGACACCATGAGGATAGGTGTTATAAAGACCCTATCTGTTCGAAATGCGGTCAAACAGGAGAACACCTCGAAAACATATGTAGCAACGAATTACACTGTGTAAATTGTGGTGAAAAACACAGTGCTGACTAAAGAATGTCAAAGGCACAAAGAAAAGGAAATTTTACGTATTAAACTCACCAGAAATATTTCTTTCGTTGAAGCGCGGAAACTCGTTGAGGCTCCAACTCCAATAACCTGGAATCAGTTATGCCAACATCACCCAGTCTTCTAAGAAAAAGGTTTCTGTGGTTGATACTGCAACTCAAACCGATCCGATCACGATTCTCGACTCTACTTTACAATCAAATATAACAAACACAAACAGCAAAACAGAAGATCTGCAGAAACAAAAAGGTCAAACAAACACCACAAACAAAAATCAAACAAAGACACCTATTGAGGAGAAAAAAAAGGAGAGGCTGGCCTGAAAAAAGCCACCATGGAGATGATAAGAAAAGATTGGAATAAACAACAACAGAAAGAAAGACAAGCAAGAAGTCAATCATCTCCACCTACGAAAGAACAAACAAAATCAAAACCTAGTCAAGGAACACAAAGACCAAGCACATCAGACAGAGAACGAAACGGTTCAAATAATGTTATTCAACAACATAACAGGTTCGGATCTTTGAGTGACAGTAGCGATGATATGGAGTTAGGAGAAGCTCAAGATCGCCCACGAACTAACAGAAATAGATCGAGATCATCAGAACATTCACACGTCAACAGTAGTAATAATAGATCAAAATCACCAATAACATGTCCCTTAGTTGCTAGTCTAACTAAAATCTAACAACTCTAAAATGAATTCAAATCACAGAATAATACAATGGAACTGTCGAGGTCTAAGGTCAAACTATAATGAAATCTTATTACTTATAGCTTTATTGAGTCCATCAGTTGTTTGCTTGAAAGATTTTTTTTTTAAAAAACTGATGATCAATTAAATATCAGAGATTTTAATACATACAATTATATATATTCAGAAGGCCAGAAGCCGTCTGGTGGAAGCTCAGTCTTAGTTCACTCTTCATGTCCGCAGCGAGAAATTAAACTTGTAACCAACCTTCAAGCCGTTGCGGTCCCTGTCACTTTAGATAAAGAAATTACTATTTGTTCTGTGTATATACCTCCGAAGTTTCATTTAGAGACCGAACATTTAGACACTTTACTGAAACAACTCCCTTCACCCTATATACTAGTTGGTGACTTCAATGGTCACAATATCCTTTGGGGATGTTAAGATAACAACCCTAAAGGTAATATTATTGAAGAGTTTATAACCAAAAACGATTTTTGTATTATGATTGACAAATCTCACACCTATCTCCATCCTGCCACTGGAAAGTTCTCTTCTTTAGCTCTTTACATGTGGCGTCCATCTCTACTGCTAGATTTCGACTGGACGGTCAGTGAAGATAAACATGGAAGTGATCACTTCCCTGTTATTATTGAAAGCGTAAACAATTCCACGAACGATCACAACGCAAAGTGGAAACTAAATAAAGCAAATTGGGAATTATATCATTCATTATGCGAAGAAAGTCTCAAAATACATAAATTTAACAATTCCATAGATCCTCTAGATGATTTTACTTCTTCTCTTCTCGATATCTCTAACAAAAGTATACCGAAAACCTCGACAAATCCAAAGAAAAGCAAGCCATGGTACAATGATGAATGCAAAGATGCCAGCAAACAGCGCAAGCAAGCATTATCGAAGGTCTGCAGATATCCAACAAAGGAGAACTTGAATATGGTTAAAAATTTCAGAGCAAAGGCTCGTCGAATAATAAAGGTCTCCAAACGCAAATCATGGAAATCTTACGTTTCCAATTTAAATCATAAAACTCCAATTGAAAAGGTTTGGGATATGATACGAAAAATATCTGGTAAATCAAAGTCACCCAGTTTCACCCACTTAAATACAAAACGTGGAAAAAGGCCACATCAAAGGAAGAGATAGCAAATACACTTGGCGAAACTTTTTTGGATAATTCCTCATCTCGGAATTATTCAGAGAAGTTTCAAAACATCAAAAAACAAGAAGAAAAGATCCAACTTAATTTCACCTCTTCAAATACTGAAGACTATAACAGTCTATTTAACATAACAGAACTTAAAGATGCTATCGCAGTATCAAAAGATACAGCTACAGGCCCTGATGACATACATGATCAGATGCTTAAACACCTTCCCGAAACCGCTCTTGACACACTTTTACATATTTTCAACGGTATATGGACAACAGGAGTTTTTCTAGAAAGCTGGCGTTTGGACACAATTATACCTATTTTCAAACCAGGTATAGATCATGCAGTTGCCTTTGCAAAACACTAGAGAGAATGATAAACAAACGACTTGTTTGGTACTTGGAATCTAACAATCTTATAACAAAGTATCAGTCGGGATTCCGAGCTGAACGTAGTACCAATGATAATTTAGTTAGATTAGAAACTTTTATCCGGAATGCTTTTATCAAACGAGAACATGTAGTCGCTGTATTTTTCGATTTGGAAAAAGCCTACGATACTACTTGGCGATACGGAATTTTGAAAGACCTACACAACTTTGGTCTGAAAGGAAGACTATCAAAGTTTATTAAAAGTTTTCTTGAAGATCGTACTATACAAGTGCGTGTAGGATCGACCCTCTCTTGACCTCAAGGAGCCATACTTTTAACCACTTTATTCAACGTGAAATTAAACGATATTATAAACTGTCTGGATTACAAGACAGATGATTCTTTGTACGTTGATGATTTCTGTATATGTTTTCGCTCGAATAATATGCGCACAATAGAAAGACATCTACAGCAATATCTAAATAGAATTGAAGACCGGGCAACAAGAAATGGCTTCAAATTTTCCAAATCGAAAACGCAGTGCGTTCATTGGGAGTCTAGGGGATCCCCCTGGGGCATACCGCAACCTCTTCATTTCATAAAATGCATAATATCTTGGTAACCATTCAGATCCCTACCCATAAACCATATACCATATACATGTATAGGCGCATTTTGTGACATGGATCTTGGGACCCCTGGGTATCCCCCTGGGGCATGCCCCACCCCCTTCATTTCATATAATGCATATTATCTTGGAAACCGTCCACATCTCCCACCAATAAACAATACAATTTCTTGTTCCTTATGATAAGGCACATTAAGTGACATGGATCTTGGGACCCCAGGGTGACCCCCGGGGCATGCCCCACCTCCTTCATTTCATAAAATGTGCAATATCTTGAAAACCGTTCAGATCCCCACCCATTAACCACAAGTATTCTTGTTCCTTATGATGAGACGTATTTAGTGACATTGGCCTTGGATGCCAAGGGGGTCCCCAAAGGGCATGCCCCACCCCCTTTGCTGCATAAGATGCATAATATCTCGAAAAACCGTTCAGATCCCCACCCATAAACCATATATATTATTGCTTCTTATGATAAGGCGCACTTAGTGACATTGTTCTTAGATCCCCAGGGGCTCTCATGGGGGCATGCCCAGCCCCCTTCATTTCACAAAATGCTTTATATCGAAAACCCATTCAGATCTCCACCCTTAATCCATATACATGTATATAATTATTTCTAATGATAAGGCGCATTTAGTGAAATGGTTCCCGGGGGTGGGGGGAGGCATGCCCCACCCCCTTCATAAAAGTCCTGATATCTTGGAAATGCTAAAGATCCCCACCCATAAGCCATATGTATTCTTGTTTCTAATGATTAGACACAGTCAATGACAAAGACCTTGGGTCCCTCCAGTCTTGCCCAGGTGCATGCCCTTACCTCTTCAGATCTTGGGCTGTCAGGTGAGCGCGTTTCAGGACCAACGGTCCTCTGGTTACATGATTTGATGTGCCAAATCCACATTTTATTCCGCTTTAGCACGGTGCGATGGAGGGATACGTTTCTTTTGCATCAGTTTTTAGCATGTTTTTGTCCTTCATGTTGACCTTCATGATCAGGATACAATTATCAAAACCGTGCTTGATGTCTCCTTGACATGCACCCTGACCTGGTGACCTCGCACACTGACCCTGGTATCATATTTCATGTACAAGTGACCTTGATTTTAAGTTGGCCTTTGATATCTAATATCTATGGATGCAGTCATCAAACCTTGCATATAATTAATCTCTTGGACAAGCGAACTCAGCATGCGCCTTGACCCTGCAACCTTGTCCTTTATTTCTGGCTACGCAGAGAAAAATTGTCTCTTCAGTATGCCATCAGGCTTGCTGCTGACCCTTCTAACCCTGCTTTTGAAGTCACATTTCCACCACAATTTCAGGAATATTATGAAGGAAAATCTAACGCAATTAAATCCTTCGGCCTTCGTATAGCACCACTTTTAGAAGCTGCTAATATTAATACTAAAAACATCCAAAAACACTTGTTTTTTGATATTCCATCCTGGTGCATTACTAAACCAACTATTCTTGTCGATTTAAACAACAGCAAAAAGTCACTTTCTGATTCACATCTCATAAAACAAAACTTCCAAGAATTACAATCGCGACTTTCAGATTATCAACACATCTACACTGATGGCTCAAAAGTTGAAGATAAGGTTGGCTGTGCATATATATCGGGCAGCCACCATGAAAAGATCCGTCTTTCTGATGGCTCATCTATTTTCACTGCCGAATCCAAGCTATTGATATGGCTTTGGATTACGTTATGAATAATTCTTTAGATAACAAATTCGTTATTTTCTCGGACTCCCTTTCTGTTTTGAAATCTCTAAACCACACATCTTCAAAAAATCCCAAAATTCAGAACCTGATAGAAAAACATCATGAGTTATCAAAAACTAAGGAAATTTTGTTCTGTTGGCTCCCTAGCCATGTTGGCATAAAAGGTAACGAGGCTGCCGACGAAGAAGCAAAGGCCTCATTCGATCTAGAAATTTCGAATTTTAAACTTCCATGTACAGATTTTAAATCTTTTATCAACAGGTAAATCTTATCCAAATGGCAGCTGTCATGGGACAGAGCGACATTCAATAAACTACATGAAATAAAACCGGTTCTTGGTAAAAATACCATTTATCGATCATTAAGGCGAGAAGAAGTGGTTCTTTCTCGTCTACGTATAGGTCATACTAGACTCACACATTCTTATCTACTCAAACGAGAAGATCAGCCATTTTGTATCAGCTGTAATGAACCTTTTACGGTGAAACACTTTCTGATCGACTGCATTGAATTCTCTCATATGCGACGTCAGTTCTTCCAAACAAATGACCTGAGATACTTATTTGAAAATGTACCCACTGATAACATACTCTGTTTTAAAGTACATCAATCTTTTTAACAAAGTATAACTGCTTTAATTTTTAAATTCGTTCTAGTTTTACATTTTATGCATTTATGACTTATCATTATAATCTTTTCACTACAGAACCATGTTAGTTCACCATTTTTACGCAAATGACCCTCATGGGTTGATGCGTCATTAAACCTGAATTAATCATCATCATCATTTACTTTTGAGAATTTAAAATTACAGGATGGTATCATACAGTGCAGCTTCAGCTTATTATTGAAATTTTGAGAATGTTTTGTCAATTGTTGGTGAATGCTTCTTTCATGACGGTTTAACGAATACTTTGTTTTATTAGTTTTAAAGCATTTAAAACACTGAAGTTTAATATGACTGCATGCCTAGTTGTCAACCCAATCATTGTTGATGGCTATGCTTCACTCTTTAATTGCACGACGGCGGTTCGGGCCTCAGACTCAATGACGGCCTCTTCGTAAAACTTTAACCAGTGGGTCTGAGCTTGACGATATGTCTTTGGCTTGGCCCGCCGTGGTTCAACTGTTGGTTTTCATTTACTCTGGCGTACAGTAGAATTAGCCATGAGTATTCGTCTTTGTTAATTATAGTGATTAATTTGATTTTTATGTTTTCGCTTTGATGCATTGACTGAGTTGGGAGCCTTTATGCGAACCGAATTTTTATGTGTTTCTGTACTAAGAGTAGCATCGGGACTTAGGGTGAAGTTAGCTAGCTGTAAAAGTGCTTTAAACCCCCCGGTGGTTTACTTTACTGACCGTTCTAAGGCGGTGGTGCCGGTGTTAGTCTTACTCTTTCTTGCTTTGTGGTTTATTCTACGAGGCGATTTGTTGTATGTCTTTCCGTGTCATTTTTTTTGTGCTTTTTAGTCCTTTTACTATTGCGATTACCTCGCTTGGGAAAGGGAGATCTAATCTTAGTGCTTTTCGTACGTTTGTTCGATTTGTGTTTTTTTGAATTTGTCGGTTTCCTCTTCCTCTTGGGGTCTGGGAAGGGCTGCGTTTTGTGATTGTGGCACTCCCTGAACTTTTCCCTTACCTTTTTTTTACTATTGTCTAATAGCGACATAGTTTTACTATAATTATGACCATGAGCAGTTAATTCGGATACTTTATCTGCTTTATTTTCTACACTTGCTTTAGATTTTACACTTTGTTCATCGTTTACATTACCTAATTACACTGTTCTTGAAAAATCTGTATCAGATTTCCATATTATCCTATCTATGTCCTTTATATGACATGGCCTGACGTTTCTTGTAGCTGGAGCATTCTCTGTGATGGCCTCATAATGACCACCTCCAGTTCTAGTCCAGGATATGTGTATCCTGAGCAGATCTGATCTGAAGGCGTGTTCAAGTGTAGTCACTTCTGGAGAAGAGTCATCTCCACCCATTGTAACAAGAATATTTATATTCAATGCTTTGGCCAATGCAAGTATACACTCTTGGCCTGCAAAAGTATTTGGTTGGCTTAACCTTCTGATTTCCCGTCGTAAATAGTTGTCATTCGAATATGTTTCAGGATGGAAAAAGTTGATAAACTGTTTTAAGTTTGTCTGTATTGTCTCAATTGCTAGATTCCTCAAAGTGATATGTTCTTGCTTCAACTAATTGATCTAAAAAGACAGTTCCCATCACCAATTATGCTGTGTCTGTGAAGACCATACTGTAATAACTGTTCATCTTGCCTTATCACTTCCAGAGATGTGTCTGTTAGTGCCTTGAGAATCTGTGATAGATCTGTGTCCTTTATCTACAATGTATTAATGTAAAAATAAAAGTTTAGCCTCCAATTAATCGGTAAATGAGTATACCAAACAAAGAAACGTCACCTAAATTCTTCCATATATTTTGATAAACCATTATATTTTCAGGTACGGTTTTATATGATCCACGATCATTTGACATCACATGACAAAATGCCATAGATGTTTTTCAGTTTGCTCAGGAAAAGAATATTTATTTTAAGAAATAATTTGCTGAATGCACAAAGGATCTGGCTTTCAGAAAATCAGAATAACAACCTTAGAAATTGAAATCACACCAAAATTACTCGATAGATTGCTTTAGATTTGGATGATCAGATCCTTTAATGCTATATTTGAGTGAAATGCTATAAAATCGCTAGGTATGTAATTTTGGTCACATTAGGGCCGTCGTCTGAGAAAAGGTATAGTCTGTATACCGAGGGTATACATGGAACTTATTCAACGTTCACTAAAGTCTGATAGATACATTGGCCCTCGGGGATGGTATAGTAAGTGTACCTGTGGTATGCATTCTACTCTGATAAATATTAGGCTGCAGGGGAGGGGGTGCGGTATAGTATGTGTACTTGGGTTTAAATCGTACTGACTAGGTGTACAATCCACCACACTGAAAGATACATTAACCCTAGTGGATATACCATAATTACCTGGGGTAAACTTCATACCGCCTGAGTACACAATAAACATGGTATGCTGTATGTACCTTTGGTACACACAATGCAGACTCAGAGTTCACAACATACATATACATTGGCGCGAAGGGACTTTGCAGTATGTGTACCTGGAAAATGCATGCCATCAAAACTTTGGGATCTTCGAAGATATGTTAGTGCATTTGTTAGATCATTAAATAGAACATGCCTTCAAATTCATTAGTATCATTTGACAAGAGAAAAAATGTTTCTATCTACATAAATAAGGTACACTGTTAACTTGGTTGCAGCAATACTGAAATGTTAACTTTTGAACGAATGATCTTTCAAAACGTTATCCATCCACACGGTTGATCGAAACAAGTGGAATGCTTGATTTAGAAGGTGATTTAAGGCCAAGATACAGTGACCTTACGAAGTAAAGTTTGTGTACCTGAGGTATACAACTCGCTGACTCAGAGCATACAACATCCGGAAAGATACGCCCGAGGGGAAGATATGACATGTGCACCTAAATTATACGTGAAACTGATTCAGAGTTCACTAAACTCTGATAGATATATTGGCCCCAAGGGGGTGGTGTAGCATGTGTACCTGGGGTATTCATCACACTCACTCAGAGTACGCTTCACTCTGGTACATAGGTTGGAACCAGGGGCGGCGGTATAGTATGTGTACTTGGGTTTAAATCATACTAACACTGTGTACAATCCACCACACTGACCGATAAATTGACCCTAGTGGATGTACTATATATATATATTTACCTGGGGTAAATCTCATACCGGCTGAACAGACAACACACATACAGGTACATTGAATCTAGGTGAAGATATGCGATAAAATATGTACCTGAGGTATACATAATGCATATTCTGAGTACACACTGACTCTAAAGAATGCCGAAATTGGCACAAAGAAAAAGAAATCTTACGCATTAAGTTCACCAGAAATATTTCTTTCACTGAAGCGCGGAAACTTGTTGAGGCCCGAACTCCAGTTCCAGATATCAGTTACGCCAACATTACCCAATCTTCTATGAAAAAGGTTTCTGTGGTTGATACTGCCACTCAAACTGATCCTATTACTATTGTCGACCCTGCAGTACAATCAAAAACAACAAGTTCAAACAACAAAACAGAACTACTAAAACAAAAACTACAAAGCAATACCACAAAAAAAGTCAAACAAAAACCTGAATCAAAATTTCTTGGGGTTATATTTGATAGAAAACTCTCCTTCATACCCCATATAAAATACTTGAAAGCGAAATGTTTAAAAGCATTAAACCTTTTAAAAGTTTTATCTCACACAAGTTGGGGAGCGGACAGAACAACTCTTCTTCACCTGTATCGTTCTTTAATTCGATCAAAACTTGATTATGGGTCCATCATATATGGATCTGCTAGAAAATCTTATCTACAGATGTTAGACACTGTACATAATCAAGGACTTCGTTTGGCATTGGGAGCTTTTCGTACATCTCCAGTATCGAGTCTTAACGTGGAAGCAGATGAGCCATCGTTGTGGCTACGCAGAGAAAAATTGTCTCTTCAGTATGCCATCAGACTTGCTGCTAACCCTTCTAACCCTGCTTTTGAAGTCACATTTCCACCACAATTTCAGGAATATTATGAAAGAAAACCCAACGCTATTAAATCCTTCGGCCTTCGTATAGCACCACTTTTAGAATCTACTAATATTAACATTAAAAACATTCAAAAACACTCTTTTTCAGATATTCCATCCTGGTGCATTACTAAACCAAATATTCTTTTCGATTTACACAACAGCAAAAAGTCACTTTCTGATTCACATCTCATGAAACAAAACTTCCAAGAATTACAGTCGCGACTTTCAGATTATCAACACATCTACACTGATGGCTCAAAAGTTGAAGATAAGGTTGGCTGTGCGTATATATCGGGCAGCCACCATGAAAAGATCCGTCTTCCTGATGGCTCATCTATTTTCACTGCTGAATCCAAGGCTATTGATATGGCTTTGGATTACGTTATGAATAACTCTTTAGAGAACAAATTCGTTATTTTCTCGGACTCCCTTTCTGTTTTGAAATCTCTAAATCACACAGCTTCAAAAAATCCCAAAATCCAGAACGTGATAGAAAAACATCACGAGCTATCGAAATCTAAGGACATTTTGTTCTGTTGGCTCCCCAGCCATGTTGGCATAAAAGGTAACGAGGCTGCCGACGTAAAAGCAAAGGCCTCACTCGATCTAGAAATTTCGAATTTTAAACTTCCATGTACAGATTTTAAACCTTTTATCAACAGGTACATATTATCCAAATGGCAGCTGTCATGGGACAGAGCGACATTCAATAAACTACATGAAATAAAACCGGTTCTTGGTAAAAATAATATTTATCGGTCATTAAGGCGAGAAGAAGTGGTTCTTACTCGTCTACGTATAGGTCATACTAGACTCACACATTCTTATCTACTCAAACGAGAAGATCAGCCATTTTGTATCAGCTGTAATGAACCTTTTACGGTAAAACACTTTCTGATCGATTGCATTGAATTCTTTCATGTACGACGTCAATTCTTCCAAACAAATGACCTGAGATACTTATTTGAAAATGTACCAAATGATAGCATACTTATGTTTTTAAAACACATCAATTTTTTTAACAAAGTATAACTGCTTGAATTTTTAACTTCATTCTAGTTTTACATTTTATGCATTTATGACTTATCATTATAATCGTTTCACTACAGAACCATGTTAGTTCACCATTTTGACGCAAATGACCCTCATGGGTTGATGCGTCGTTAAACCTGAACTCATCATCATCATCAAACAAAAACATCTATTGAGGAGAAAAAAGGAGAGGCTGGCCTGAAAAATGCCACCATGGAGATGATAAGAAAAGATTGAAAAAAAAAAAAAAAAAAACAGAAAGAAAGACAAGCCAGAAGTCAATCATCACCACCTACAAAAGACCAAACAAAATTAAAATCTAACCAGGGATCACAAAGATCAGTCACAACAAACAGAGAACGAAAGGGTTCTAATGATGCGATTCAACAACATAAAAGATTCGGATCTTTGAGTGACAGTAGCGATGATATGGAGTTAGGACAGACTCCAGATCGCCCACGAGCTAACTGCAGTAGATCGAGATCATCAGAACATCAACCTACCAACAGTAGTTATAAAAGATCAAAATCACCAATAACTTATCCCTAGTTTCTAGTCTAACTAAACATTCCACTGTAAAATGAATTTCAAACACAAAATAATACAATTGAACTGTCGTGGTCTAAAGTCAAACTATAACGAAATCTTATTACTTTTATCTTTATTGAGTCCATCAATTTTTTGCTTGCAAGAAACTTTTTTAAAAACTGATGATCAATTAAATATCAGAGATTTCAATACATACCATTATATATATTCAGAAGGCCAGAGGCCGTCTGGTTGAAGCTCAATCTTAGTTCACTCTTCATGTTCCCAGCGAGAAATTAAACTTGTAACCAGTCTTCAAGCCGTTGCGGTTTCTGTCACTTTAGATAAATAAATTACTATTTGTTTTTTGTATATACCTCCGAATTTTCATTTAGAGACCGAACATTTAGACACTTTACTCAAACAACTCCTTCACCTTATATACTAGTTGGTGACTTCAGTAGTCACAATATCCTTTGGGGATGTAAAGATAACAACCCTAAAGGTAATATTGAAGACTTTATAACTAAAAACGATCTTTGACTTATGAATGACAAATCTCACACTTATCTCCATCCTGCAACAGGAAATTTTTCTTCTTTAGATCTTTCCATATGTCACCCATCTCTCCTGCTAGACTTCGACTGGATGGTCAGTGGAGACCAACATGGAAGTGATCACTTCCCTGTTATTATTGAAAGCGTAAATAATTCCACGAATGATCACAACGCAAAGTGGAAACTAAATAAAGCAAATTGGGAATTATATCACTTATTATGCGAAGAAAATCTCCAAAATAGATAAGTTTGACAATTCCTTGGACCCTCTAGATGATTTTACTTCTTCTCTTCTTGACATCGCTAATAAAAGTATACCAATAACCTCGACAAATCCAAAGAAAAGCAACCCATGGTACAATGATGAATGCAAAGATGCCATAAAACAGCGCAAGCCAGCATTATCAAAGTTCTGCAGATATCCAACAAAGGAGACCTTGAATAAGGTTAAAACCTTCAGAGCAAAGGCTCGTCGAACAATAAAGGCCTCCAAACGCAAATCAGGGAAATCTTACGTTTCGCATTTAAATCATAAAACACCAATTAAAAAGGTTTTGGATATGATACGAAAAATATCTGGTAGATCAAAATCACCCAGTTTCACCCACTTAAATACAAAACGTGGTACAAAGGCCACATCAAAGGAAGAGATAGCAAATACACTTAGCGAAACTTTTTTTGATAATTCCTCATCTCGGAATTATTCAGAGAAGTTTCAAAACATCAAAAAACAAGAAGAAAAGATCAAACTTAATTTCACCTCTTCAAATACTGAAGAGTATAACAGTCTGTTTAACATAACAGAACTTAAAGATAGTATAGCAGTATCAAACGATACAGCAACAGGCCCTAATGACATCCATTATCAGATGCTTAAACACCTTCCCGAAACCGCCCTTGATAATGGATGTCATTAGGGCCTGTAGCTGTATCGTTTGATACTGCGATACTATCTTTAAGTTCTTCCAGAAAGCTGGCGTTTGGCCACAATTATACCTATTCCCAAACCAGAGAAAGATCATGCAGAACCAACAAACTATATACCAATAGCGCTAACAAGTTGCCTTTGCAAGATGATCATTCAACGATATTGGTTAGAATTATTCATGTCCGTGCTCGGGTATTTTATATAAATCAAAAAATCAATAGAAATTGTCAGGAGTAGGCTATACAGTTAAGCAAACGTTTCTATAAAGTAATTTACAGAAACACTTTTGAATATTTCTTACTCAGACAGAATGGAGTAAAGCTAAGAGAAATGGATAAAAAGTTCAGTTCGCTCAATTAAAATTCTTTTCACTAATATATATGCAAAATGTATACATATTACACACACAGTTAATCCTTTGCAGAGAGAGGAAAAAAACATATCGAAATTGGCAATATTATTCTTGAAAAAGGGCTAAAATCGTGTTTTGACAACACATTCTAAAAGCCTAAACTTCAAGCGGAAGTCCCATTGGCCGTATATCTTCGATCTGTTTTAATATTCTCTGTGTCATTGCTTCAATATTCTTGCATGCTGGAATAGTCCATTCCTTTTCTCGGTCATCATACCGTACTAAGCGGCAGTATTTCCGCGTGTCTTTGAGATAAGAACTGTAAATATATTGGCCTGAGTAAATAGCTACTTCATATGCTACACAGACATTACATTTTTATTTGTATTGTTTAGCGTCTCAGTAAACATCTATCTTCAGTCGAACGTGCATCAAGATAAGCCACCGAGCCTGGCTATTCCATGTCAAAAAGTTCGTAAATAATATATCAATTTTGAAATCGATCCATTTGACAAAAAGTGCATATAATATATTGTGTTTTTCTCTGGTCCTATTTAGTATCCGGTTGCCTCTGGGGTTCATAGGAAAAAAAATGAATATGAACGTTCAACAAAAATCTGAAAGATAGCCCTTGGAAACCAAAATAAAAAAAAAAAACATTACAGATAGAAAATGGGAGTTTTGGTTTTATTGAAACTCTTCATAAGCAGTATTGCAGTTCGCGACACTGCTTACGCCCTGTACATAAGAACTCAACTTTCAAAGATACAACAATTGGCTCAATGAACCCTGCTGTAACAGCATCAAACAGTGTAGCTTGAATAGCCATTATCATAACAAAATCAATTTTATATATCGGAACGCCATACGATGTTAAACTACAGATTTGATTTTAGAAATATCAGGAAACATTCCAGATCTAAATTTTATACCAATACATTGGGGATCAGTTTCGACATATCGCTGTAAGTTATATGGTTGAATTAAGCATATACGAGGGTAGTTCAATAACTTCGTAGAACTCGGTATTTTTCTATACAATTCAAGATTTCTTTTTTTCATTTTTGTGCAGTGTAAACCTTTGTCAGTTGAATGATAACAGCCTTTCAGTCAACACGTACATTTTTGCTCTTACTTCTTGTTTGCAAACCTATACCCATAGGCAAAAATGGAAAGTCCCAATATTGAGTTCAGAGCAGTCATAAAGTTCCTCACTAAGGAGGGTGCAAAGGCCAAAGAAATCCATCGGCGCATGGCTGATGTGTATGATGATAGTAGCTCAAAGTATTCCACAGTGGCAAAGTGGTCAGCAGCATTTAAACGTGGGCGAGACTCTTTAGATGAAAAAAGGCCAGGTCGCCCTGCTGATGTCATCAGCCAGGAGATGATCAACCGTGTTGAGAGACTTGTGATAAACAATCGCCGAATCAAAGTTGCCGAACTTGCTTCAGAATGTGGTATTTCTAATGGAAGTGTTTACACTATAATCAATAAACATTTAGGCATGTCAAAAGTATCTGCCAGGTAGGTACCCAGAAACTTGAACAAGCAAGATCGTCAGCAAAGGGTGGAGTCAAGTCAAGAACTTCTGGAAGTGTACAATACCAATCCAGAAGACTTTCACACTTGTCTTGTAACAGGAAATGAAACTTGGCTTCACCACTGGGACCCAGATACTAAAAAAAGAGTCCATGCAATGGAAGCGTCCTGGCTCACCCCACCTAAGAAATTTCGTACCCAACCATCAGCCAGCAAGGTAATGGCCACGGTGTTTTGGGACTCCAAAAGAATTATATTGATAGATTACAAGCCTGCTGGTACTTCAGTTACAGGAGAATACTATGCCAATGTCATTAAACAATTAAGGGTTGCTATTAAAGAAAAACAAAGGGGAAAGCTAGCTGCTGGTGTCCTTTTTTGCATGATAATGCCCCTGTGCACAAGTCCAGAGTTGTACAAGCGGCTATTCGTGAGTGCGTTCGAGCAGTTAAATCACCCGCCATACCGTCCAGACCCTGGCCCCAAGTGATTATTATCTGTTCCCACTTGCGTGGAACGAGATTTCGAGACGATGATGAGCTCAAGGCTGCTACAGAGACTTGGTTTGAGGACCAAATAGACGACTTTTATTTCAAAGACCCCTCGTACGTTCAAGATGCATATGCAACATGTATGGTTCATATGCATTAAATACTCACATCCAGTGATGATACTGACGCCGTTGAGACTTTATCACTGAGGAAATGGATCAGATGCGATGTGTTCTCTTTAAGTGGCTGATTTCTGTAATCCATGGAATTCCGACGAAATAGTTAATATGATGGCAGACTTTGGCCGCTACATAGCCATGTAATTTAGCGCGATGAAACTTGATTGGAAAAATATTGCGACTTAACTAACTGGATGCACTAGAAAAATCATGATACATTATTTGGCTGTATGGCGGCAGAAGTATGCTACCAGAAGAAGCTTTACTTTTAGTTTGGTAAGTAAATCAGAGCACAGAAGTAAAACTAGCATAAATTAAAAGCAGTAAGTGTGTAATAAAATGAAGCTGAATATAAAAGACAGTAACTATTGAAAACTAATCAATCAAACATCAAACAACTTACAGATGTGACTTCTCAACAATTCTCTGGTGACCACGGTCTCTCGATGTAAAGTCTAGTGTAACCTAAAAGGTTAAAATTTATTTTTTCACACATGTATGATTCATCGAAATGTTTCTCAGTATTATCGTTTACCGGTAATTAACAACTTATGATTCAGTATTTGTGATGATATTACTTTGTTTGCGAATAGATGCCATTGATATTTTTAGCAGTCACCATTTAAAGAAACCTGTGAACAAAGGTAACATTCTATGAAGTGTAACCAACACACAAATCAAAGTATATTCCTATATTTCTATATCAGTTCCTGATCGTTGCTTGTCTTATATTTTGTACATGTTAGTTCCTTTCAGTGCATAATTTAGGATTTTTAAGTGTAAGGGTAACAAAATCTAAAATATATCAAACGACGTGATGTGTCCTTAACACGTTCGTTATTTAAGTGTTTTGTCATTAAGATTCAGTAAACAATGTAAGAGCAGTAAAAATGAAGTTACTTAACAGAAAATTCAGTCAACAGCACTTATGAAATCTATAAAACCCACTAACCTGGTTTACCCAAAACTGCATGGCAACTTCGACTCCGACGGAAGAAAACAGTATTAGAATCTGGATCATTTTTTCTAGTGACATCATGCAAGTCATCTACCTGAAAATGATACATATTATGAACTGTTTGTGTACTCTGGGTCAGGGTATGTTGTGGCGGGGGCGTACTATTTACTCTGACCAAACCGGTTTCCGTTTTCGAACCGGTTAGTCGAACTGTCTGTTTCTTATTGAACTTGTTGAATAATATATGACAGTCCCTGCCGCGGCGCTATAAATGTTTTTCTAGTGACATCATGCAAGTCATCTACCTGAAAATGATACATATTATGAACTGTTTGTGTACTCTGGGTCAGGGTATGTTGTGGCGGGGGCGTACTATTTACTCTGACCAAACCGGTTTCCGTTTTCGAACCGGTTAGTCGAACTGTCTGTTTCTTATTAAACTGTCTGTTTCTTATTGAACTTGTTGAATAATATATGACAGTCCCTGCCGCGGCGCTATAAATGTTATTTCACAAGTGATACTGAAAAAAAGGTAAGAGAAAAGTCCAGGGAGTGCCACAATCACAAACCGCAGCCCTTCCCAGACCCCAAGAGGAAGAGGAAACCGACAAATCTAAACAAGCACAAACCGAAGAAACGTACGAAAAGCACTAAGATTAGCTCTCTCTTCCCCAAACGAGGTAATCGCAATACTAAAAGGACTGAAAAACACAAGAACAAAATGACACACGGAAAGACATACAACAAATCGCCTCGTAGAATAAACCACAAAGCAACAAAGAGTAAGACTAACACCGGCACCACCGCCTTAGAACGGTCGGTAGAGCAAACCACCGGGGGGTTTAAAGCACTTTTACAGCTAGCTAACTTCACCCTGGGTCCCGATGCTACTCTTAATACAGAAATACATAAAATTTCGGTTCGCATAAAGGCTCCCAACTCAGTCAATGCATCAAATCGAAAACATAAAAATCAAATTAATCACTATAATAAACAAAGACGAGTACTCATGCCTAATTCTACTGTATGCCAGAGTAAATGAAAACCAATAGTTGAACCACGGCGGGCCAAGCCAAAGACATATCGTTAAGCCCCACCCCACTGGTTAAAGTTTTACGAAGAGGCCGTCATTGAGTCTGAGGCCCGAACCGCCGTCGTGCAATTAAAGAGTGAAGCATAGCCATCAACAATGATTGGGTTGAGAACTAGGCATGCAG
The DNA here is from genome assembly GCA_964016985.1 of Anodontia alba. Taxonomy (NCBI): domain Eukaryota; kingdom Metazoa; phylum Mollusca; class Bivalvia; order Lucinida; family Lucinidae; genus Anodontia; species Anodontia alba. The sequence continues at coordinate 45,861,228 of OZ024835.1, read as the reverse complement.
TCTGCCGCATAATATCCAGGCTATAGCCAATTCTTTTATAACGGTTAATAAGTTTTCTGAATTGCTCCGTAAAGCTAGATTTACCTACAATTTTTCTAAATCTGTATACTAAGTCACCGTAAAATTCGGGTTCCGATATACCTTGTTGCAGAAGTGTTTTCAGACTGACGCTATATTTTTCTAACAAGGCACTGTGTCTGCGATAAAATTTTGAAAACGCCTTACGAAGTTTAAAATAACGATAGCCCTGCCTAAGAAGTTTGGCAGTAAGGGTTTTATTACGGTAGTTAAAGTCATTAAGATTTGAAGAAGCTCTGGCGAATCTTATGTATACCCCATATGAGGTACGCCGGGGGACATCGCCATCCAGAAAAGGGAAATTGACTATATCAAAATCAAACTCGTCCCGTTTATCATAAATTTTGGTGGAAACTGTACCATTAGATATACATAGATTCAAATCCAAAAAAGGTGCCTCGGTATCGGAAGAATTTGCTGTATTTAATTGGAGTTCTGTAGGGTATATCCGGTCCACCATTTGGTCAAAGTAAATATTGTCAATATTTAGTATTGATATAATAAAGTCGTCACACAACAACAACATTATTAGCAGCTTTATCAGCTGGAGCCAAAACATACTTCATATGAAACTCTTGGATACCTTGTTTCAAATATCGAAAAGATAATTTAGGCTTAGGAGGGAGAAGATCAAGGTTATTAGAGTAAAATAACACACGTTCATCAATGATCTTAAAAATCTTTAATTTCCAATTATTTAAAGCACTAGACTCAACATGCTCTCATTTACACCAACGCGTACAATAATCATTTAAAGCACTGGCAATTGTTTCCCGACATTTATTGAAATCAATGTGGGCTGGGAATCTATATTTAGGTCCTTTTGAAATAACTGAACGGATTCGTGAATCAGTTATAATTTTCAAGTTACCAGTGACAATATGACCCGCTGGTTGATAACAAAATTTAGAATCTTTACAATCTCAAGAATTAGGGGAACTTGTTTCAATATCAAGTTCAGAAACTAATTTCTTGAAATTAAGTATAGTATTACGGATAGGTTTGTTATATTTATAACAAATAATAGGAGATTCCGTGTTTTCGAAATATGAAGGTATAGCTGATATAACATTATTATCTCGAAATATGCTAGGTAAATCTATGAATTCAATACCTTTATTAATGAATGGAATTTTGATGAAGTGTCTAATGTGGTTAATTTCAGAATCAATGTAAGGACGAAGAGCATGTTAAGTATAACATCTAGTAAGGAGAGCTGCTTCATACAAATCATGTTTTCTATCATAAAATTTATTTGCCTCATCATCTAACTTACGTAATGAAGAAACAGACAGTGAAGCTAGTTTAGAAAGCATTTGATGACGTCCAGAATTTAAGAGAATATTTAAATCAAAAAGATAAAACAGTATTGTTTTCGTTTAAAATTGCCATTTTTGCACTTACCATGGGATCGTTTATTACGTTTTTTTAATATTTAAAAGGGAAAAAGCATCGAAATCCGGCATTTTAGAAATATTTCTTATATTATCATTAAATCCAAGTGGAAAAGGGGTTTGTAAACGTTTAATCCATTTAAGTTCAAGTTCATGTCTTAAAATATTTTTGAATCTTTCGGTAGAATTGGACTTGTGTATAATTTTTTCAACAGGTTGAACCAAAACTTTACTAGACGATCATGAATGACCAGTACTCCGGAAATGTTGAAAAAGAAATGTATCAATTTTCTTTGCTTTTTTTGATTTTAAGTAAATGTTCCTTAATCCTTGTTTAAGGGCCCGTTTGGTCTGTCCAACATACTGCATTCCTCAGCCTCCTTCGCTGCAAGTGAGAACATATATAACATCCTCTGATTTTCAGTCTAAATCAGAGTTGTTTACAACTGAAAATTGTCTATGATTAACTGAGGAAATTATAGTTGACCGACAAATTAAATGATAGCAGCAGGTGCAACTCTTGGCATTGCACTTAGAAATATTAGGGTACATACTGTTCCTTTTATACGGATTCTTATATTTTAGAAGTAAAGGAGATATAATTGGAGAAAGTCTAATTCTAAGGTGATTACAGAAAATATTATAATTGGAAGTGTCTCCACAACAGGCGTGGTATGCAAAAAAGGTAAGAGAAAAGTCCAGGGAGTGCCACAATCACAAACCGCAGCCCTTCCCAGACCTCACGAGGAAGACGAAACCGACAAATCTAAACAAGCACAAACCGAACAAACGTACGAAAAGCACTAAGATTAGCTCTCTCTTCCCCAAACGAGGTAATCGCAATACTAAAAGGACGGAAAAACACAAGAACAAAATGACACACGGAAAGACATACAACAAATCGCCTCGTAGAATAAACCACAAAGCAACAAAGAGTAAGACCTCTGACCGGGACCACCGCCTTAGAACGGTTGGTAGAGCAAACCACCGGGGGTGGGGGGGAGGTTTAAAGCACTTTTACAGCTAGCTAACTTCACCCTGGGTCCCGATGCTACTCTTAATACAGAAATACATAAAAATTCGGTTCGCATAAAGTCAGTGCATCAAAGCAAAAACATAAAAATCAAATTAATCACTATAATAAACAAAGACGAGTACTCATGGCTAATTCTACTGTATGCCAGAGTAAATGAAAACCAATAGTTGAACCACGGCGGCCCAAGCCAAAGACATATCATCAAGCCCCACCCCACTGGTTAAAGTTTTACGAAGAGGCCGTCATTGAGTCTGATGCCCGAACCGCCGTCGTACAATTAAAGAGTGAAGCATAGCCATCAACAATGATTGGGTTGACAACTAGGCATGCAGTCTGCCGCATAATATCCAGGCTATAGCCAATTCTTTTATAACGGTTAATAAGTTTTCTGAATTGCTCCGAAAAGTTAGATTTACCTACAATTTTCCCCTGGGTATTAAACTTTCCGCCTTGTCGAGGCCCTGGGGGCTCAATTCCCACTGGGAACGTTGCTAGCTTGGTGAGCAGTAATTGTCCCCTTTGGGAAGAGCGAAGAGGAAATACCACCCGTTTGCCGTGGGTGGCAACCCGTAAGCCGGAAGAAGGGATCCTGGAGGTTGAGAGTTATTGGGAGTTTGTTCTCTCCTGATGGCTCAACACGCCTCTTTGGCCTAGATTTCAGTGTAGAAGGGTGTCCGTGAGACCCGGCACGGTCAATCGGCTGGTCGCGCCAAGCCCTAGGAAAAATCTTTTCTTTCTCTTCCTTGTCTTTTGTATCATACTGATACTCACCGTTTGCCCATAATTCTTATTTCTCAATCTTTCCAATCCTAAGAAGGCGGCGGCTTAACGGGTCAATCGTGCAGCATTTTGCTCGTGCGAGTATATCTTCTGTGTATCTCTAGCACATGTGAGTAGGAAAGCCACTCCATTTATGTGTTCCCTTGTTGGGCTCCGTGGTTGGCGGAGAGCATGGAGGACGGATTTTAATACAACTTCATCATGGGTAATGATAAAAGAAAAAGAACTAAACAAACCCCAGACACTGATAATTCAGAATTTGACGAAAATTCTCTTCCTCCAACTACCTCAACAAATGATACGTCTCATCAACATTTTCCACGCTTCATTTTAGTTGAAATCAAAGAAGAGGGCAGACAGATAACATCTCTGTCCCCTTTTTTGATACAAAAGGTCATACAGAGTATAGCTGGTGAACCGGAAAACATAAAAAAACTAAACAGATCGAACCAGTTACTCATTGAGGTATCCAAGAAAGCCCATGCCGAGAATCTTCTTCGTGCACAGACTTTTCACGACTTGAAAGTCCGAGTGTACCCCCATACCTCGCTTAATTCCTCAAAAGGGGTAATTCGTTGTCCCGAATTGAGGAATTCCGGCGAGGAGGAGATTCTCGAGGGCACAAAGTCTCAAGGAGTTACTGGAGTAAAAAGATTCAAAATAAAACGAAACGGAGAGTTAAAAGACACAAACACCTTTGTTTTTACTTTCAATACGCCAGTTTTACTCAAAACGGTCAAAGTGGCATACTTTAGAGTCAACGTAGAAGTCTACGTACCAAATCCCTTGCGTTGTCATAATTGTCAAAAATATGGACACCATGAGGATAGGTGTTCTAAAGACCCTATCTGTTCGAAATGCGGTCAAACAGGAGAACACCTCGAAAGTAGATGTAGCAACGAATTACACTGTGTCAATTGTGGTGAAAAACACAGTGCTGACTCTAAAAAATGCCGAATTTGGCACAAAGAAAAGGAAATTCTACGTCTTAAGTTTACCAGAAATATTTCTTTCGTTGAAGCGCGGAAACTTGTTGAGACCCCAACTCCAATACCTGGAATCAGTTATGCCAACATCACCCAGTCTTCTATGAGAAAGGTTTCTGTGGTTGATACTGCCACTCAAATTGATCCGATCACTATTCTCGACTCTGCAGTACAATCAAATACAACAATCACAAATAGCAAAACAGAAGATCTGCAGAAACAAAAAGGTCAAACAAACACCACAAACAAAAATCAAACAAAGACACCTATTGAGAAAAAAGGAGAGGGTGGCCTGAAAAAAGCCACCATTGAGATGATAAGAAAAGATTGGAAGAAACAACAACAGAAAGAAAGACAAGCAAGAAGTCAATCATCTCCACCTACGAAAGAAACAAAATCAAAATCTAGTCAAGGAACACAAAGACCAAGCACATCAAACAGGGAACGAAAAGGTTCAAATAATGTTATTCAACAACATAACAGATTCGGATCTTTGAGTGACAGTAGCGATGATATGGAGTTAGGAGAAGCTCCAGATCGCCCACGAACTAACAGAAATAGATCGAGATCATCAGAACATTCACACGTCAACAATAGTAATAATAGATCAAAATCACCAATAACATATCCTAAGTTGCTAGTCTAACTAAAATTTAACAACTCTAAAATGAATTCAAATCACAAAATAATACAGTGGAACTGTCGAGGTCTAAAGTCAAACTATAACGAGATCTTATTACTTTTATCTTTATTGAGTCCATCAGTTTTTTTGCTTGCAAGAAACTTTTTTAAAAACCGATGATCAATTAAATATCAGAGATTTCATTACATACAATTATATATATTCAGAAGGCCAGAGGCCGTCTGGTGGAAGCTCAGTATTAGTTCACTCTTCATGTCCCCAGCGAGAAATTAAACTTGTAACCAATCTTCAAGCCGTTGCGGTTTCTGTCACTTTAGATAAAGAAATTACTATTTGTTCTGTGTATATACCTCCAAATTTTCATTTAGTGACCGAACATTTAGACACTTTACTCAAACAACTCCCTTCACCCTATATACTAGTTGGTGACTTCAATGGTCACAATATCCTTTGGGGATGTAAAGATAACAACCCTAAAGGTAATATTATTGAAGACTTTATAACCAAAAACGATCTTTGTCTTATGAATGACAAATCTCACACCTATCTCCATCCTGCAACTGGAAATTTTTCTTCTTTAGATCTTTCCATATGTCATCCATCTCTACTGCTGGATTTCGATTGGACGGTCAGTGAAGATCAACATGGAAGTGACCACTTCCCTGTTATTATTGAAAGCGTAAATAATTCCACGAACGATCACAACACAAAGTGGAAACTAAATAAAGCAAATTGGGAATTGTATCACTCATTATGTGAAGAAAGTCTCAAAATAGATAAGTTTAACAATTCCTTGGATCCTCTAGATGATTTTACTTCTTCTCTTCTCGATATCTCTAACAAAAGTATACCGAAAACCTCGACAAATCCAAAGAAAAGCAAGCCATGGTACAATGATGAATGCAAAGATGCCATAAAACAGCGCAAGCAAGCATTATCAAAGTTCTGCAGATATCCAACAAAGGAGAACCTGAATAAAGTAAAGAATTTCAGAGCAAAGGCTCGTCGAACAATAAAGGCCTCCAAACGCAAATCATGGAAATCTTACGTTTCGAATTTAAATTATAAAACTCCAATTAAAAAGGTTTGGGACATGATACGAAAAATATCTGGTAAATCAAAATCACCCAGTTTCACCCACTTAAATACAAAACGTGGAACAAAGACCACATCAAAGGAAGAGATAGCAAACACATTTGGCGAAACTTTTTTGGATAATTCTTCATCCCGGAATTATTCAGAGCAGTTTCAAAACATCAAAAAACAAGAAGAAAAAATCAAACTTAATTTCACCTCTTCAAATACTGAAGAATATAACAGCCTGTTTAACATTACAGAACTTAAAGATGCTATCGCAGTATCAAAAGATACAGCTACAGGCCCTGATGACATCCATTACCAGATGCTTAAACGCCTTCCGGAAACCGCCCTTGACACATTTTTACATATTTTCAACGGTATATGGACAACAGGAGTTTTTCCAGAAAGCTGGCGTTTGGCCACAATTATACCTATTCCCAAACCAGGGAAAGATCATGCAGAACCAACAAACTACAGACCAATAGCGCTAACAAGTTGCCTTTGCAAAACACTAGAGAGAATGATAAACAAACGACTTGTTTGGTACTTAGAATCTAACAATCTTATAACAAAACTTCAGTCGGGATTCCGAGCTGAACGTAGTACCAATGATAATTTAGTTAGACTAGAAAATATCCGTGATGCTTTTATCAAACGAGAACATGTAGTCGCTGTATTTTTCGATTTGGAAAAAGCCTATGATACCACTTGGCGATATGGAATTTTAAAAGACTTACATAACTTTGGTATGAAAGGAAGACTACCAAACTTTATTAAAAGTTTTCTTGAAGATCGTACAATACAAGTGCGTGTAGGATCGACCCTGTCTGATCTCTATGATCAAGAACAGGGCGTTCCTCAAGGAGCAATACTTTCAACCACGTTATTCAACGTGAAATTAAACGATATTATAAACTGTCTGGATTACAAAACAGATGGTTCTTTGTACGTTGATGATCTCTGTATTTGTTTTCGCTCGAAAAATATGCGCACAATAGAAAGACATCTACAGCAATGTCTAAATAGAATTGAAGACTGGGCAACTAGAAATGGCTTTAAATTTTCCAAATCGAAAACTCAGTGCGTTCATTTCTGTCAACAACGGAAAATACACAACGATCCAGTGCTCTACATATATGGCTCTCAAATACCAGTTGTTGCTGAATCAAAATTTCTTGGGGTTATATTTGATAAAAAACTCTCCTTCATACCCCATATAAAATACTTGAAAGCGAAATGTTTAAAAGCATTAAACCTTTTAAAAGTTTTATCTCACACAAGTTGGGGAGCGGACAGAACAACTCTTCTTCACCTGTATCGTTCTTTAATTCGATCAAAACTTGATTATGGGTCCATCGTATATGGATCTGCTAGAAAATCTTATCTACAGATGTTAGACACTGTACATAATCAAGGACTTCGTTTGGCATTGGGAGCTTTTCGTACATCTCCAGTATCGAGTCTTAACGTGGAAGCAGATGAGCCATCGTTGTGGCTACGCAGAGAAAAATTGTCTCTTCAGTATGCCATCAGACTTGCTGCTAACTCTTCTAACCCTGCTTTTGAAGTCACATTTCCACCACAATTTCAGGAATATTATGAAAGAAAACCCAAAGCTATTAAATCCTTCGGCCTTCGTATAGCACTACTTTTAGAATCTACTAATATTAACATTAAAAACATTCAAAAACACTCTTTTTCTGATATTCCATCCTGGTGCATTACTAAACCAAATATTCTTTTCGATTTACACAACAGGAAAAAGTCACTTTCTGATTCACATCTCATGAAACAAAACTTCCAAGAATTACAGTCGCGACTTTCAGATTATCAACACATCTACACTGATGGCTCAAAAGTTGAAGATAAGGTTGGCTGTGCGTATATATCGGGCAGCCACCATGAAAAGATCCGTCGTCCTGATGGCTCATCTATTTTCACTGCTGAATCCAAGGCTATTGATATGGCTTTGGATTACGTTATGAATAACTCTTTAGAGAACAAATTCGTTATTTTCTCGGACTCCCTTTCTGTTTTGAAATCTCTAAATCACACAGCTTCAAAAAATCCCAAAATCCAGAACGTGATAGAAAAACATCACGAGCTATCGAAATCTAAGGAAATTTTGTTCTGTTGGCTCCTAAGCCATGTTGGCATAAAAGGTAACGAGGCTGCCGACGTAAAAGCAAAGGCCTCACTCGATCTAGAAATTTCGAATTTTAAACTTCCATGTACAGATTTTAAACCTTTTATCAACAGGTACATCTTATCCAAATGGCAGCTGTCATGGGACAGAGCGACATTCAATAAACTACATGAAATAAATCCGGTTCTTGGTAAAAATAACATTTATCGGTCATTAAGGCGAGAAGAAGTGGTTCTTACTCGTCTACGTATAGGTCATACTAGACTCACACATTCTTATCTACTCAAACGAGAAGATCAGCCATTTTGTATCAGCTGTAATGAACCTTTTACGGTAAAACACTTTATGATCGATTGCATTGAATTCTCTCATATACGACGCCAATTCTTCCAAACAAATGACCTGAGATACTTATTTGAAAATATACCAACTGATAACATACTTATGTTTTTAAAACACATCAATCTTTTTAACAAAGTATAACTGTTTTAATTTTTTAATTCGTTCTAGTTTTACATTTTATGCATTTATGACTTATCATTATAATCGTTTCATTACAGAACCATGTTAGTTCACCATTTTGACGCAAATGACCCTCATGGGTTGATGCGTCGTTAAACCTGAACTCTCCCCTGGGTATTAAACTTTCCGCCTTGCCGAGGCCCTGGGGGCTCAATTCCCACTGGGAACGTTGCTAGCGTGGTGAGCAGTAATTGTCCCCTTTGGGAAGAGCGAAGAGAAAATACCACCCGTTTGCCGTGGGTGGCAGCCCGTAAGCCGGAAGAAGGGATCCTGGAGGTTGAGAGTTATTGGGAGTTTGGTCTCTCCTGATGGCTCAACACGCCTCTTTGGCCTGGATTTCGGTGTAGAAGGGTGTCCGTGAGACCCGGCACGGTCAATCGGCTGGTCGCGCCAAGCCCTAGGAAATATCTTTTCTTTCTCTTCCTTGTCTTTTGTATCATACTGATACTCACCGTTTGCCCATAATTCTTTTTTCTTAACCTTTCCAATCCTAAGAAGGCGGCGGCTTAACGGGTCAATCGTGCAGCATTTTGCTCGTGCGAGTATATCTTCTGTGTATCTCTAGCACAAGTGAGTAGGAAAACCACTCCATTGATGTGTTCCCTTGTTGGGCTCCGTGGTGGGCGGAGAGCATGGAGGACGAATTTTAATACATCTTTATCATGGGTTCTAATCGAAGAAAAAGAACTAAACAATGTTCAGAATCTGATATTTCAGATGTTATCGAAAGCACTCAACCTCCAACAACCTCTACCAAAGATACATCATCTCAACATTTTCCGCGTTTCATTTTAGTTGAAAGCAAGGAAGAAAACAAACCAGTAACATCTTTATCTCCGTTTGTAATACAAAAAGTCATTCAAAGTATAGCTTGTGAGCCGGAAAACATAAAGAAACTACACAGGTCGAATCAGCTACTCATTGAGGTATCCAGGAAAGCCCATGCCGAGAATCTTCTACGTGCACAGACTTTTCACGACTTGAAAGTCCGGGTGTACCCTCATACTTCGCTGAACTCCTCAAAGGGGGTAATTCGTTGCCCCGAATTGGGGAATTGCAGCGAGGAGGAGATTCTCGAAGGCACAAGATCTCAAGGAGTAACTGCAATAAAACGATTCAAAGTTAAACGAAACGGAGAGTTAAAAAACACAAACACCTTTGTCTTTACATTCAATACATCAGTTCTACCAAAAACAATAAAAGTAGCATACTTTAGAGTCAACGTAGAAGTCTACATACCAAATCCTTTGCGTTGTCATCATTGCCAGAAATATGGACACCATGAGGATAGGTGTTCTAAGGACCCTATCTGTTCGAAATGCGGTCAGGTAGCAGAACACCCAGAAAGTCAATGTAGAAACGAACTGCACTGTGTCAATTGTGGTGAAAAACACAGTGCTGACTCTAAAGAATGCCAAGTTTGGCACAAAGAAAAAGAAATCTTACGTCTTAAGTTTACCAGAAATATTTCTTTCATTGAAGCGCGGAAACTTGTTGAGGCCCCAACTCCAATTCCTGGAATGAGTTATGCCAACATCACCCAGTCTTCTATGAAAAAGGTTTCTGTGGTTGATACTGCCACTCAAACCGATCCGATCAATATTCTCGACTCTGCAGTTCAATCAAGTTCAACAAACACAAACAGCCAAACAGAAGATCTGCAGAAACAAAAAGGTCAAACAAACACTACAAACAAAAATCAAACAAAGACACCTTCTGAAGAGAAAAAAGGAGATGGTGGCCTGAAAAAAGCCACCATTGAAATGATAAGAAAAGATTGGAAGAAACAACAACAGAAAGAAAGACAAGCAAGAAGTCAATCATCTCCACCTACGAAAGAAACAAAATCAAAATCTAGTCAAGGAACACAAAGACCAAGCACATCAAACAGAGAACGAAAAGGTTCAAATAATGTTATTCAACAACATAACAGGTTCGGATCTTTGAGTGACAGTAGCGATGATATGGAGTTAGGAGAAGCTCCAGATCGCCCACGAACTAACAGAAATAGATCGAGATCATCAGAACATTCACACGTCAACAATAGTAATAATAGATCAAAATCACCAATAACATATCCTTAGTTGCTAGTCTAACTAAAATCTAACAACTCTAAAATGAATTCAAATCACAAAATAATACAATGGAACTGTCGAGGTCTAAAGTCAAACTATAACGAGATCTTATTACTTTTATCCTTATTGAATCCATCAGTTTTTTGCTTGCAAGAAACTTTTTTAAAAACTGATGATCAATTAAATATCAGAGATTTCAATACATACAATTTTATATATTCAGAAGGCCAGAGGCCGTCTGGTGGAAGCTCAATCTTAGTTCACTCTTCATGTCCGCAGCGAGAAATTAAACTTGTAACCAATCTTCAAGCCGTTGCGGTTTCTGTTACTTTAGATAAAGAAATTACTATTTGTTCTGTGTATATACCTCCGAATTTTCATTTAGAGACCGAACATTTAGACATTTTACTGAAACAACTCCCTTCGCCCTGTATACTAGTTGGTGACTTCAATGGTCACAATATCCTTTGGGGATGTAAAGATAACAACCCTAAAGGTAATATTATTGAAGACTTTATAACCAAAAACGATCTTTGTCTTTTGAATGACAAATCTCACACTTATCTCCATCCTGCAACAGGAAAATTTTCTTCTTTAGATCTTTCCATATGTCACCCATCTCTCCTGCTGGACTTCGACTGGACGGTCAGTGAAGACCAACATGGAAGTGATCACTTCCCTGTTATTATTGAAAGCGTAAATAATTCCACGAATTATCACAACGCAAAGTGGAAACTAAATAAAGCAAATTGGGAATTATACCACTTATTATGCGAAGAAAGTCTCAAAATAGATCAGTTTGACAATTCCTTGGACCCTCTAGATGATTTTACTTCTTCTCTTCTTGACATAGCTAATAAAAGTACACCGAAAACCTCGACAAATCCAAAGAAAAGCAAGCCATGGTACAATGATGAATGCAAAGATGCCATAAAACAGCGCAAGCAAGCATTATCAAAGTTCTGCAGATATCCAACAAAGGAGAACCTGAATAAAGTAAAGAATTTCAGAGCAAATGCTCGTCGAACAATAAAGGCCTCCAAACGCAAATCATGGAAATCTTACGTTTCGAATTTAAATTATAAAACTCCAATTAAAAAGGTTTGGGACATGATACGAAAAATATCTGGTAAATCAAAATCACCCAGTTTCACCCAGTTAAATACAAAACGTGGAACAAAGGCCACATCAAAGGAAGATATAGCAAACACACTTGGCGAAACTTTTTTGGATAATTCTTCATCTCGGAATTATTCAGAGAAGTTTCAAAACATCAAAAAACAAGAAGAAAAAATCAAACTTAATTTCACCTCTTCAAATACTGAAGAATATAACAGCCTGTTTAACATTACAGAACTTAAAGATGCTATCGCAGTATCAAAAGATACAGCTACAGGCCCTGATGACATCCATTACCAGATGCTTAAACACCTTCCCGAAACCGCCCTTGACACACTTTTACATATTTTCAACGGTATATGGACAACAGGAGTTTTTCCAGAAAGCTGGCGTTTGGCCACAATTATACCTATTCCCAAACCAGGGAAAGATCATGCAGAACCAACAAACTACAGACCAATAGCGCTAACAAGTTGCCTTTGCAAAACACTAGAGAGAATGATAAACAAACGACTTGTTTGGTTCTTAGAATCTAACAATCTTATAACAAAACTTCAGTCGGGATTCCGAGCTGAACGTAGTACCAATGATAATTTAGTTAGACTAGAAACTTTTATCCGGGATGCTTTTATCAAACGAGAACATGTAGTCGCTGTATTTTTCGATTTGGAAAAAGCCTATGATACCACTTGGCGATATGGAATTTTAAAAGACCTACATAACTTTGGTATGAAAGGAAGACTACCAAACTTTATTAAAAGTTTTCTTGAAGATCGTACAATACAAGTGCGTGTAGGATCGACCCTGTCTGATCTCTATGATCAAGAACAGGGCGTTCCTCAAGGAGCAATACTTTCAACCACGTTATTCAACGTGAAATTAAACGATATTATAAACTGTCTGGATTACAAAACAGATGGTTCTTTGTACGTTGATGATTTTTGTATTTGTTTTCGCTCGAAAAATATGCGCACAATAGAAAGACATCTACAGCAATGTCTAAATAGAATTGAAGACTGGGCAACAAGAAATGGCTTCAAATTTTCCAAATCGAAAACTCAGTGCGTTCATTTCTGTCAACAACGGAAAATACACAATGATCCAGCACTCTACATATATGGATCTCAAATACCAGTTGTTGCCGAATCAAAATTTCTTGGGGTTATATTTGATAGGAAACTCTCCTTCATACCCCATATAAAATACGTGAAAGCGAAATGTTTAAAAGCATTAAACCTTTTAAAAGTGTTATCTCACACAAGTTGGGGTGCGGACAGAACAACTCTTCTTCATCTATATCGTTCTTTAATTCGATCAAAACTTGATTTTGGGTCCCTCGTATATGGATCTGCTAGAAAATCTTATCTACAGATGTTAGACACTGTACATAATCAAGGACTTCGTTTGGCATTGGGAGCTTTTCGTACGTCTCCAATATCGAGTCTTAACGTGGAAGCAGATGAGCCATCGTTATGGCTATGTAGAGAAAAATTGTCCCTTCAGTACGCCATCAGACTTGCTGCTAACCCTTCTAACCCTGCTTTTGAAGTCACATTTCCACCACAATTTCAGGAATATTATGAAAGAAAACCTAACGCAATTAAATCCTTCGGCCTTCGTATAGCACCACTTTTAGAATCCTCTAATATTAACACTAAAAACATCCAAAAGCACTCTTTTTCTGATATTCCATCCTGGTGCATTACTAAACCAACTATTCTTTTCGATTTACACAATAGCAAAAAGTCACTATCTGATTCACATCTCATGAAACAAAACTTCCAAGAATTACAATCGCGACTTTCAGACTATCAACACATCTACACTGATGGCTCAAAAGTTGAAGAAAAGGTTGGCTCTGCGTATATATCGGGCAGTCACCATGAAAAGATCCGTCTTCCTGATGGCTCATCTATTTTCACTGCTGAATCCAAGGCTATTGATATGGCTTTGGATTACGTTATGAATAATTCTTTAGATAACAAATTCGTTATTTTCTCTGACTCCCTTTCTGTTTTGAAATCTCTAAACCACACATCGTCCCAAAATTCAGAACTTGATAGAAAAACATCACGAGTTATCGAAAACTAAGGAAATTATATTCTGTTGGCTCCCGAGCCATGTTGGCATAAAAGGTAACGAGGCTGCCGATGTAAAAGCAAAGGCCTCACTCGATCTAGAAATTTCGAATTTTAAACTTCCATGTACAGATTTTAAACCTTTTATCAACAGATACATCTTATTCAAATGGCAGCTGTCATGGGACAGAGCGACATTCAATAAACTACATGAAATAAAACCGGTTCTTGGTAAAAATACCATTTATCGATCATTAAGGCGAGAAGAAGTGGTTCTTACTCGTCTACGTATAGGTCATACTAGACTCACACATTCGTATCTGCTTAAACGAGAAGATCAGCCATTTTGTATCAGCTGTAATGAACCTTTTACGGTGAAACACTTCCTGACCGACTGCATTGAATTCTCTCATGTGCGACGTCAATTCTTTCAAACAAATGACCTAAGATACTTATTTGAAAATGTACCTGCTGATAATATACTGTTCTTTTTAAAACACATCAACCTTTTTAACAAAGTCTAACTGCTTTAATTTTTAAATTCGTTCTAGTTTTACATTTTATGCATATATGACTTACTTTTATAGCCGTTTCATTACAGAACCATGTTAGTTTACCATTTTGACGCAAATGACCCTCATGGGTTGATGCGTCGTTAAACCTGAACTCATCATCATCATAAACCTGAACTCATCATCATCATTACCTACAATTTTTCTAAATCTGTATACTAAGTCACCGTAAAATTCGGCTTCCGATATACCTTGTTGCAGAAGTGTTTTCAGACTGACGCTATTTTTTTTCTAACAAGGCACTGTGTCTGCGATAAAATTTTGAAAACGCCTGACGAAGTTTAAAATAACGATAGCCCTGCCTAAGAAGTTTGGCAGTAAAACACAAACTGGGCCCCAAGTCATGTAATATGATTTTAAATTGTAATTAAATTTAAATTAATTTATTCTTAGGAATTCATTAAATTTAAATTTATACCTACAGAAAATCGACAATTTAGGCTCGTTAGAGCGGCGCGATAGCGGCTTAAAGAACAGGTTTTGGCAAAGTATACCTACTTTCAGAGCCGTAACAACTGCCGCCTGTTTGTATACTTCGGGTCTGGATGCTGTATACCCTGGGTACAGATACTATATTTCTTTTCACACCCATAATAGCAATCTGTTTGTGTACACGATCATGTAAGGTGATAGTAGGTAAACAACTAATCCCCGCTTTCAAAACCAATATATATTATTTGAGTATTCTGGGTTAGGAGGTCATATCCCTAAACATACAGATAAGCTATTATATATGTTTTTGTGTCCTCTGGCTCAGGATGCTGTAAACCCTGGGTACACAAATGATACCTACCTACAGGTCCATAATAACTGCTTCTGTGTAATCGGGGTCAGGATATCGTATACCATGGGCACACAAAATATATCTACCTTCAGAATCATAATAACTGCCGTCTATTTGGGTCAAGATGATGTATATCTTGGATACACAAATTATACCTACTGCCAGAGCCATAATAGCTGCAGTCTGTTTGTGTACTCTGGGTCATGATGCTGTATACCCTGGGTACACAAATTATACCTACCTCCAGGGCCATAAAGCTGTCATCTGTTTGTGTTTTCTGGATCGGAATACTGTATACTTTGGGTAGACAAATTATACCTACCGCCACAGCCTTAATACCTGTTATCCATTTGTGAACTCTGGATCAGAATGCTGTATAACCTGGGTACACAAATTATACCTATTGTCAGAGCCCAAATAGGTGCCGTCATTTTGTGTACTCAGAGTCAGGATGCTGTATACCCTAGGTACACAAATTATACCTACTTTCAGAGCCATAAGCTGCAGTCTGTTTGTGTATTCGGGGTCAGGATGCTGTGTACCCTGGGTACACAAATTATACCTACCTTCAGAGCTATAATAGCTGCCGTCTGTGTGTATACTCTGAGCCAGGATATGTATACCCTGGGTACACAAATTATACCTATTGTCAGAGCCCAAATAGGTGCCGTCATTTTGTGTACTCAGAGTCAGGATGCTGTATACCCTAGGTACACAAATTATACCTACTTTCAGAGCCATAAGCTGCAGTCTGTTTGTGTATTCGGGGTCAGGATGTTGTGTACCCTGGGTACACAAATTATACCTACCTTCAGAGCCATAATAGCTGCCGTCTGTGAGCCAGGATATGTATACCCTGGGTACACAAATTATACCTATTGTCAGAGCCTAAATAGCTGCCGTCGTTTTGTGTATTCGGGGTCAGGATGCTGTATACCCTAGGTACACAAATTATACCTACCTTCAGAGCCATAAGCTGCAGTCTGTTTGTGTACTCGGAGGTCAGGATGCTATGTACCCTGAGTACATAAATAATACTACCTTCAGCCTTAATAACTGCCGACTGTTTGTGTATTCTCGGTCTGGATACGCTGCATACCCTGGATACACAAATTATACCTACATGGCCATAATAGCTGCCCTTTGTTTGATACTTGGGGTAAGCGTGCTGTGTACTTCGGCTACACATATCATACCTACCTTCAGCCATAATAGCTGCCGTCTGTTAGTGTACTCTGGGTCAGGATACTGTATACCCTGGGTACACAAATTATTCCTGCCTCCAGGGCCATAATAGCTGCCGTCTATTTGTGTACTCTGGGTCAGGCTGTTGTGTACCCTGGATACACAAATTATACCTACGAGCGTACCTTCAACCACAGTAGCTGCCGTCTTTTTTGTACTCTGGGTCAGGATGTTGTATACCTTGAGTAGACAAATTATACTTACTGTCAGAGACATAATAACTGCTGTCTGTTTGTGTACTCTGGGTCAATATGCTGTATACCCTTGTTACACAAATTATACATACTGCCAGAGCCATAATAACTGTCGTCTGTTCGTGTACTCTGGGTCAAGATGCTGTATACTCTAGTACAGGGCTCGGGAAAACCGGAAAAATAGCCGGTCTGGACCGAAATTAAGAATTCTGGACCGATTTCAAACACCCCAAAACGCTAATAAATCGGTCCAACAGGTTTGTGCCTTGAACCCCATTTTTCCCCAACCAACCAATTTTCACGAATCAATGATGTCTACAAACGGTCACGTCTTCCCAAACTGACAACGTCCGCGCACCTTTTAAATGCGATATTATGGTAGTTAAAAGGCTCAAAACGGTCATTTGACATGTATATTGGAGACACAGTTGAATAACGGCAACCTACCGCAGCACAAATTAATTACGTCATTATCCAAACATTGTCAAAAAATCAACACTTCACTGACCTTTGTGCGGTAAACAAGCGATTAACACGAATCATCAGTAACGGTAGTCTAATAATTAATCCGTTTGTATGACACGTGTGAATACACTGAGACTGTAAAACATCCAGGTGCAGTCGGCGTGTCCAAAAAGATCAAAGGTAGCTTTACTGAGAGTGAAAAAAGAATGCACCGCTTGAACGCACCCGTTTTCTTCCTCTTCTTTTTTGTTTTGATCAACACGGTTTGTCGGTCCCACCCCCTGGGTATTAAACTTTCCGCCTTGTCGAGGCCCTGGGGGCTCAATTCCCACTGGGAACGTTGCTAGCTTGGTGAGCAGTAATTGTCCCCTTTGGGAAGAGCGAAGAGGAAATACCACCCGTTTGCCGTGGGTGGCAACCCGTAAGCCGGAAGAAGGGATCCTGGAGGTTGAGAGTTATTGGGAGTTTGTTCTCTCCTGATGACTCAACACGCCTCTTTGGCCCAGATTTCGGTGTAGAAGGGTGTCCGTGAGACCCGGCACGGTCAATCGGCTGGTCGCGCCAAGCCCTAGGAAAAATCTTTTCTTTTCTCTTCCTTGTCTTTTGTATCATACTGATACTCACCGTTTGCCCATAATTCTTATTTCTCAATCTTTCCAATCCTAAGAAGGCGGCGGCTTAACGGGTCAATCGTGCAGCATTTTGCTCGTGCGAGTATATCTTCTGTGTATCTCTAGCACATGTGAGTAGGAAAACCACTCCATTTATGTGTTCCCTTGTTGGGCTCCGTGGTGGGCGGAGAGCACGGAGGACGAATTTTAATACAACTTCATCATGGGTAATGATAAAAGAAAAAGAACTAAACAAACCCCAGACACTGATAATTCAGATTTTGACGAAAATTCTCAAACTCCATCTACCTCAACAAATGATACGTCTCCTCAACACTTTCCACGCTTCATTTTAATTGAAAGCAAAGAAGAGAACAGACAGATAACATCTCTGTCACCGTTTCTTATACAAAAAATCATACAGAGTATAGCTGGTGAACCTGAAAACATCAAAAAACTACACAGATCGAATCAGCTACTCATTGAGGTATCCAAGAAAGCCCATGCCGAGAATCTTCTTCGTGCACAGACTTTTCACGACTTGAAAGTCCGAGTGTACCCTCATACCTCGCTAAATTCCTCAAAAGGGGTAATTCGTTGTCCCGAATTGAGGAATTGCGGCGAGGAGGAGATTCTCGAGGGCACAAGATCTCAAGGAGTAACTGGAGTAAAAAGATTCAAAATAAAACGAAACGGAGAGTTAAAAGACACAAACACCTTTGTTTTTACTTTCAATACGCCAGTTTTACCCAAAACGGTCAAAGTGGCATACTTTAGAGTCAACGTAGAAGTCTACGTACCAAATCCCTTGCGTTGTCATAATTGCCAAAAATATGGACACCATGAGGATAGGTGTTCTAAAGACCCTATCTGTTCGAAATGCGGTCAAACAGGAGAACACCTCGAAAATAGATGTAGCAACGAATTACACTGTGTCAATTGTGGTGAAAAACACAGTGCTGACTCTAAAGAATGCCGAATTTGGCACAAAGAAAAGGAAATCTTGCGTATCAAGTTCACCAGAAATATTTCTTTCGTTGAAGCGAGGAAACTTGTTGAGACCCCAACTCCAATACCTGGAATCAGTTATGCCAACATCACCCAGTCTTCTATGAGAAAGGTTTCCGTGGTTGATACTGCCACTCAAACTGATCCGATCACTATTCTCGACTCTGCAGTACAATCAAATACAACAAACACAAACAGCAAAACAGAAGATCTGCAGAAACAAAAAGGTCAAACAAACACCACAAACAAAAATCAAACAAAGACACCTATTGAGGAGAAAAAAGGAGAGGGTGGCCTGAAAAAAGCCACCATTGAGATGATAAGGAAAGATTGGAAGAAACAACAACAGAAAGAAAGACAAGCAAGAAGTCATTCATCTCCACCTACGAAAGAAACAAAATCAAAATCTAGTCAAGGAACACAAAGACCAAGCACATCAAACAGAGAACGAAAAGGTTCAAATAATGTTATTCAACAACATAACAGATTCGGATCTTTGAGTGACAGTAGCGATGATATGGAGTTAGGAGAAGCTCCAGATCGCCCACGAACTAACAGAAATAGATCGAGATCATCAGAACATTCACACGTCAACAATAATAGATCAAAATCACCAATAACATATCCTTAGTTGCTAGTCTAACTAAAATTTAACAAGTCTAAAATGAATTCAAATCACAAAATAATACAATGGAACTGTCGAGGTCTAAAGTCAAACTATAACGAGATCTTATTACTTTTATCTTTATTGAGTCCATCAGTTTTTTGCTTGCAAGAAACTTTTTTAAAAACTGATGATCAATTACATATCAGAGATTTCATTACATACAATTATATATATTCCGAAGGCCAGAGGCCGTCTGGTGGAAGCTCAATCTTAGTTCACTCTTCATGTCCCCAGCGAGAAATTAAACTTGTAACCAATCTTCAAGCCGTTGCGATTTCTGTCACTTTAGATAAAGAAATTACTATTTGTTCTGTGTATATACCTCCAAATTTTCATTTAGAGACCGAACATTTAGACACTTTACTCAAACAACTCCCTTCACCCTATATACTAGTTGGTGACTTCAATGGTCACAATATCCTTTGGGGATGTAAAGATAACAACCCTAAAGGTAATATTATTGAAGACTTTATAATCAAAAACGATCTTTGTCTTATGAATGACAAATCTCACACCTATCTCCACCCTGCAACTGGAAATTTTTCTTCTTTAGATCTTTCCCTATGTCATCCATCTCTACTGCTGGATTTCGATTGGACGGTCAGTGAAGATCAACATGGAAGTGACCACTTCCCTGTTATTATTGAAAGCGTAAATAATTCCACGAACGATCACAACGCAAAGTGGAAACTAAATAAAGCAAATTGGGAATTGTATCACTCATTATGTGAAGAAAGTCTAAAAATAGATAAGTTTAACAATTCCTTGGATCCTCTAGATGATTTTACTTCTTCTCTTCTCGATATCTCTAACAAAAGTATACCGAAAACCTCGACAAATCCAAAGAAAAGCAAGCCATGGTACAATGATGAATGCAAAGATGCCATAAAACAGCGCAAGCAAGCATTATCAAAGTTCTGCAGATATCCAACAAAGGAGAACCTGAATAAAGTAAAGAATTTCAGAGCAAAGGCTCGTCGAACAATAAAGGCCTCCAAACGCAAATCATGGCAATCTTACGTTTCGAATTTAAATTATAAAACTCCAATTAAAAAGGTTTGGGACATGATACGAAAAATATCTGGTAAATCAAAATCACCCAGTTTCACCCACTTAAATACAAAACGTGGAACAAAGGCCACATCAAAGGAAGAGATAGCAAACACACTTGGCGAAACTTTTTTGGATAATTCTTCATCTCGGAATTATTCAGAGAAGTTTCAAAACATCAAAAAACAAGAAGAAAAGATCAAACTTAATTTCACCTCTTCAAATACTGAAGAATATAACAGCCTGTTTAACATTACAGAACTTAAAGATGCTATCGCAGTATCAAAAGATACAGCTACAGGCCCTGATGACATCCATTACCAGATGCTTAAACACCTTCCCGAAACCGCCCTTGACACACTTTTACATATTTTCAACGGTATATGGACAAAAGGAGTTTTTCCAGAAAGCTGGCGTTTGGCCACAATTATACCTATTCCCAAACCAGGGAAAGATCATGCAGAACCAACAAACTACAGACCAATAGCGCTAACAAGTTGCCTTTGCAAAACACTAGAGAGAATGATAAACAAACGACTTGTTTGGTACTTAGAATCTAACAATCTTCTAACAAAACTTCAGTCGGGATTCCGAGCTGAACGTAGTACCAATGATAATTTAGTTAGACTAGAAACTTTTATCCGTGATGCTTTTATCAAACGAGAACATGTAGTCGCTGTATTTTTCGATTTGGAAAAAGCCTATGATACCACTTGGCGATATGGAATTTTAAAAGACCTACATAACTTTGGTATGAAAGGAAGACTACCAAACTTTATTAAAAGTTTTCTTGAAGATCGTACAATACAAGTGCGTGTAGGATCGACCCTGTCTGATCTCTATGATCAAGAACAGGGCGTTCCTCAAGGAGCCATACTTTCAACCACGTTATTCAACGTGAAATTAAACGATATTATAAACTGTCTGGATTACAAAACAGATGGTTCTTTGTACGTTGATGATTTCTGTATTTGTTTTCACTCGAAAAATATGCGCACAATAGAAAGACATCTACAGCAATGTCTAAATAGAATTGAAGACTGGGCAACTAGAAATGGCTTTAAATTTTCCAAATCGAAAACTCAGTGCGTTCATTTCTGTCAACAACGGAAAATACACAACGATCCAGCGCTCTACATATATGGATCTCAAATACCAGTTGTTGCTGAATCTAAATTTCTTGGGGTTATATTTGATAAAAAACTCTCCTTCATACCCCATATAAAATACTTGAAAGCGAAATGTTTAAAAGCATTAAACCTTTTAAAAGTTTTATCTCACACAAGTTGGGGAGCGGACAGAACAACTCTTCTTCACCTGTATCGTTCTTTAATTCGATCAAAACTTGATTATGGGTCCATCGTATATGGATCTGCTAGAAAATCTTATCTACAGATGTTAGACACTGTACATAATCAAGGACTTCGTTTAGCATTGGGAGCTTTTCGTACATCTCCAGTATCGAGTCTTAACGTGGAAGCAGATGAGCCATCGTTATGGCTACGCAGAGAAAAATTGTCCCTTCAGTATGCCATCAGACTTGCTGCTAACCCATCTAACCCTGCTTTTGAAGTCACATTTCCACCACAATTTCAGGAATATTATGAAAGAAAACCTAACGCTATTAAATCCTTCGGCCTTCGTATAGCACCACTTTTAGAATCTACTAATATTAACATTAAAAACATTCAAAAACGCTCGTTTTCTGATATTCCATCCTGGTGCATTACTAAACCAAATATTCTTTTCGATTTACACAACAGCAAAAAGTCACTTTCTGATTCACATCTCATGAAACAAAACTTCCAAGAATTACAGTCGCGACTTTCAGATTATCAACACATCTACACTGATGGCTCAAAAGTTGAAGATAAGGTTGGCTGTGCGTATATATCGGGCAGCCACCATGAAAAGATCCGCCTTCCTGATGGCTCATCTATTTTCACTGCTGAATCCAAGGCTATTGATATGGCTTTGGATTACGTTATGAATAACTCTTTAGAGAACAAATTCGTTATTTTCTCTGACTCCCTTTCTGTTTTGAAATCTCTAAATCATACATCTTCAAAAAATCCCAAAATCCAGAACGTGATAGAAAAACATCACGAGCTATCAAAAACTAAGGAAATTTTGTTCTGTTGGCTCCCCAGCCATGTTGGCATAAAAGGTAACGAGGCTGCCGACGTAAAAGCAAAGGCCTCACTCGATCTAGAAATTTCGAATTTTAAACTTCCATGTACAGATTTTAAATCTTTTATCAACAGGTACATCTTATCCAAATGGCAGCTGTCATGGGACAGAGCGACATTCAATAAACTACATGAAATAAAACCGGTTCTTGGTAAAAATAATATTTATCGGTCATTAAGGCAAGAAGAGGTGGTTCTTACTCGTCTACGTATAGGTCATACTAGACTCACACATTCTTATCTACTCAAACGAGAAGATCAGCCATTTTGTATCAGCTGTAATGAACCTTTTACGGTAAAACACTTTCTGATCGATTGCATTGAATTCTCTCATGTACGACGTCAATTCTTCCAAACAAATGACCTGAGATACTTATTTGAAAATGTACCAAATGATAGCATACTTATGTTTTTAAAACACATCAATCTTTTTAACAAAGTATAACTGCTTTAATTTTTAAATTCGTTCTAGTTTTACATTTTATGCATTTAAGACTTACCATTATAATCGTTTCACTACAGAACCATGTTAGTTCACCATTTTGACGCAAATGACCCTCATGGGTTGATGCGTCGTTAAACCTGAACTCATCATCATCATTAAAACACATCAATCTTTTTAACAAAGTATAACTGCTTTAGTTTTTAAATTCGTTCTAGTTTTACATTTTATGCATTTATGACTTATCATTATAATCGTTTCATTACATAACCATGTTAGTTCACCATTTTGACGCAAATGACCCTCATGGGTTGATGCGTCGTTAAACCTGAACTCATCATCATCATTGTCGGTCCCAGATTCAATAAATGAATTCCCAAACCGTGTACGTCCTGATCACATGTCGCATACAACGGCGTCTGATCTGGGTATTATTGATTGCTTCTTCTTTTTTTTTTTTTTTTTTTTTTTTTTTTTTGTTGATTGCTTTTTTTTTTTTTTTTTTTTTTTTGTTGATTGCCGTAACACGCGAGTATAATTCAAGGTAGATTTCACGGTAAAAATAAATAATGCACCACTTGCGCTAGACAAGATTGATCAGTGCTTAAAATTTAAGCAGTCTGATCAAATCTTGAAACATTGAAAACTGCAAAACCGCCCGTGGCGCAGGCCTTTTTTTATTAGACCTAATTAGGTCCATGAAAGTCGTTTCGTTCCGTCTCTCCTGTTTCCCGTCGTCTTCGCGCTTATACAAGACGGGAATCAGTTGTTTATAAATAGTTTAGGAAAACCCTCAGAGGTGGAAATAAAACAAAAGCGTTTTTGTTTTTGTTTTTTCTTTCTTTCTTTTTACATACCTGACTGTATTTATTGATGACGCCAGCTTTGATCATGCTCGTTATACCCGGACTTCCGTCATATAACGGAGTTGAGGTGTATTATTTAAAAGGACTTATAGGACTGCCAATTGTCATTAGTTTTCGTGACAGGTGATATATACATATTTTTTGGAAATGGGCTCATTGATGACGTCATCGTCATCGGCTGGACTGATTCAGATTTCAAAATTTCCAGAGCCCTGCTCTAGGTACACAAATAATACCTACCTTCAGCCATAATAGCTGTCGTCTATTTGTGCACTATGGGTCAGGATGCTGTATGCCCTGAGTACACATACTTAACCTACTGCCAGAGCCATAATAGCTGCTGTCTGTTTGTATACTCTGGGTCAAAATGCTGTATACCCTAGGTACACAAATTATACATACTGCCAGAGTCATAATATGGCCACCATGCCCATATAAGGTAAAAACACTTTAAAATATTCTTCTCAGGAACCAGTGGGCTGATTGTCATGAAACTTGGTATATTGCATTGGGGACTCAAGCCAATTGTAGTTTATTCAAATGATGACCCCTGGAGGGCTTTGACCTGTTTTAGGCCAAGGTCAACTTTCGTCGCATAGGCTTTGTATGGGGAAAAAGCAAAACTGAGTATTTTTTAGAAACTATTCCAGCCTGTGATCTGAAAATTTATAGATGCAGGTAGCTAAATAAGTAAATGAAACTACATTAGTATTCAAGATCAAGGTCAATCCTTGACCTTGGCCCAAGGTCATTCAGATATGAAAATTAAAACTTGTTTTTCTCAGAAACCACTGGGCCCTTTGTTACCATTTCATAGGAAAGCTTTTAGGAACAAGGAAATGAAAACTAATAAATACGAGTTTGGTGACATTATAAAAATGGCTGCCATATCCATATATGGTAAAATCATTTAAGAAACATTCTCCAGAACCAATGGACTGATTGCCTTTAAACTTGGTATGTAGTGTTTTTTGACCTTGACTCAATTTATATCAAGGTCAAATTTGGTCACATATGCTTTTGAATTGGAAAAAGTGGAAATTGTTAATTTTTTTGTAAACTATTGTTGCCTGTGAACTTTAATTTTGTATTTGCAATCAAATAAATGAAGCTTCATGAGTGTCAAAGGTCAAGGTCACTTCTTGACCTTCGACCTTAGCACAGAATTTAACATCATCAGCAAATAAACTCATGGTACAGACCCCTGGGTTCATGATCTTAAGGAGGGACATAAAGCGCCATAACACGAGCCTGGCTTCCAATAAGCATATTAACGGTCCATGGGACAGTCTTCTATAATGACCTCCAAATTCATTTCAAAAACACTCAGTTCTCAGGTGAGCGGTTTAGGACCATTGGTCCTCTGGTTTCCTTTGGGATCATTGAGCCAATCCTGGTTATTTTAAAAATCAAATACCACCTAATCCGACTCTTGGGGGTGAATGCAGCAAACTACATTGTTGCATATGAAGAGACTCAATCAAACCGAGTCTAAGATTTTTGGGATTTTGTGTGTTCTTTGTTATACCCCACCACATGTAAGTGGCGTGGTATTATGGTTTCACGTTGACGTCCGTTTGTCTGTCAGTCATCCGTCCGTCCATCCATTTAACGTTTCCGGATGATAACTTGAGTAAACATCAATGCACTTTCACCAAACTTGGTATTTGAATCGATATTGTGGAGATCTGGTTTTGGATTGCTAAGTGGCAAAGTTCGTCAAAATTTTCCGGCATTATCTGCCTGAGACACGCCCATGTTTTGGTTTCCTGATGATAACTTGAGTAAACATCAATGGATTTTCACCAAACTTGGTATGTGATCGATATTGTGGAGATCTGGTTTGAAATTGCTAACGGGCACATTTTGTCAAATTTTTACAGAGTCACCTGCCCAAGACACGCCCATATTTTCGTTTTCTGGACAATAATAACTTGAGTAAATGTCAAGGGATTTTAACCAAACTTGGTACATGCATTGATATGAAGGAGATATGGTTTTGTATTGCTTATGGACAAATGTCGTCAATGTTTGACAGATTTATACCAAACTTGGTACATGCATTGATATGAAGGAGATCTGGTTTGGGATTGCTTATGGACAAATTTCGTCAATGTTTGACAGATTTATCTGCCCATGACGCAATAATGGCAGGCTATTATAGTTTAATGTTTTTAGTTCCAAAAGCAATCCTTTTTGACTTTTATTTGAAACTAAACAACAATTATTTATTGCATTGTCAATAAAAAGTTACATTGTTAAATATCACAAAACTGCAAATTCCAGAAAGAAATTTACATGCTTTAGGTTTTAAAATTTTAATAAACAAGAGGGCCATGATGGCCCAATATTGCCCACCTGAATCATGTTATAAATATCATTGCTAACAGAGAGGCGGTTCTAAAGGTCATGGTCAATGTCACCATAAAGGTCATGGTAAACCTGACCATGACCTTTGTCCTCAGGGTCATCTTCTGGTCAGAAAAAACATCCCTATGATGTTTGCGGGTCCTAGCCCCAGGCAGTGCGGAGTTATAAGTTTGTTTTGTACTAGAGGCCACTGTAGCCTTGACCTTTGCCATTAGGGTCATCTACTAGTCAAGACCAACACCCCTGGGTATTAAACTTTCCGCTTTGCCGAGGCTCTGGGGGCTCAATTCCCACTGGGAACATTGCTGGCTTGGTGAGCAGTAATTGTCCCCTTTGGGAAGAGCGAAGAGGAAATACCACCCGTTTGCCGTGGGTGGCGACCCGTAAGCCGGGACCCTGGGGTTTATTGGGAGTTTGGTCTCTCCTAATAGCTCAACACGCCTCTTTGGCCTGGATTTCAGTGTAGAAGGGTGTCCGTGAGACCCGGAATGGTCAGTCGGCTGGTCGCGCCAAGCCCTAGGAAAAATCTTTTCTTTCTCTTCCTTGTCTTTTGTATCATACTGATACTCACCATTTGCTCATAAGTCTTATTTCTCAACCTTTCCAATCCTAAGAAGGCGGCGGCTTAACGTGTCAGTCGTGCAGCATTTTGCTCGTGCGAGTATATCTTCTGTGTATCTCTAGCACAAGTGAGTAGGAAATCCACTCCATTTATGTGTTTTCCTTTGTTGCGCTCCGCAGTGGGCGGAGAGCATGGAGGACGAATTTTAATACAACCATCATGGGTAATGATAAAAGAAAAAGAACTAAACAAACCCCAGACTCTGATATTTCAGATTTTGACGAAAACAATCAACCTCCAACTACCTCAACAAATGATACACCTCAACATTTTCCGCGCTTGATTTTAGTTGAAAGCAAAGAAGAGAACAGACAGATAACATCTCTGTCCCCTTTTGTGATACAAAAAGTCATACAGAGTATAGCTGGTGAACCCGAAAACATAAAAAATCTGCTATTTACTGAGGTATTTAAGAAAGCCCATGCAGAGAATCTTCTTCGTGCACAGACTTTTTCACGATTTGAAAGTCCGAGTGTATCCTCATACCTCGCTGAATTCCTCAAAAGGGGTAATTCGTTGCCCCGAATTGAGGAATTGCGGCGAGGAGGAGATTCTCGAACGCACAAGATCTCAAGGAGTGACTGCAGTAAAAAGATTCAAAGTAAAACGAAACAGAGAGTCAAAAGACCCAAACACCTTTGTCTTTACATTTAATACACCAGTTTTACCTAAAACAGTTAAAATGGCTTACTTTAGAGTCAACGTAGAAGTCTACATACCAAATCCTTTGCGTTGTCATAACTGCCAAAAATATGGACACCATGATAGGTGTTCCAAAGACCCTATCTGTTCAAAATGTGGTCAAACAGCCGAACACATCGAAAGTAGATGTACAAACGAATAACACTGTATAAATTGTGGTGAAAAACACAGTACCGACTCTAAAGAATGTCGAATTTGGCACAAAGAAAAAGAAATATTACGTATAAAGTTCAGCAGAAATATTTCTTTCGTTGAAGCGTGGAAACTTGTTGAGGCTCCAACTCCAATTCCTGGAATTAGTTATGCAAACCTCACCAAGTCTTCTATGAAAAAAGTTTCTGTGGTTGATACTGCCACTCAAACTGATCCAATAACTATCATCGACTCTGCAGTTCAATCAAGTACAACAAACACAAACAGCCAAACAGAAGAACTGCAAACACAAAAAGTTCAAACAAACAATAGGCACAAGATCTCAAGGAGTAACTGCAATAAAACGATTCAATGTTAAACGAAACGGAGAGTTAAAAAACACAAACACCTTTGTCTTTACATTCAATACATCAGTTCTACCAAAGACAATAAAAGTAGCATACTTTAGTCAACGTAGAAGTCTACATACCAAATCCTTTGCGTTGTCATCATTGCCAGAAATATGGACACCATGAGGATAGGTGTTCTAAAGACCCTATCTGTTCGAAATGCGGTCAGGTAGCAGAACACCTTGAAAGTCAGTGTAGAAACGAACTGCACTGTGTCAATTGTGGTGAAAAACACAGTGCTGACTCTAAAGAATGCCAAATTTGGCACAAAGAAAAAGAAATCTTACGTCTTAAGTTTACCAGAAATATTTCTTTCATTGAAGCGCGGAAACTTGTTGAGGCCCCAACTCCAATTCCTGGAATCAGTTACGCCAACATTACCCAGTCTTCTATGAAAAACGTTTCTGTGGTTGATACTGCCACTCAAACTGATCCGATTACTATTGTCGACCCTGCAGTCCAATCAAAAACAGCAAGTTCAAACAACAAAATAGAAGAATTACAAAAACAAAAACTCCAAAGTAATACCACCAAGAAAAGTCAGACAAAAACATCTATCGAAGAGAAACAAACAGAGGCTGGCCTGAAAAATGCCACCATGGAAACGATAAGAAAAGATTGGAAAAAACAACAACAGAAAGAAAGACAAGCCAGAAGTCAATCATCACCACCTACAACAGACCAAACAAAATCAAAATCTACTCAGGGATCACAAAGATCAATCAGAACAAACAGAGAACAAAAAGGTTCTAATGATGCGATTCAACAACATAATACCCCTGGGTATTAAACTTTCCGCCTTGCCGAGGCCCTGGGGGCTCAATTCCCACTGGGAACGTTGCTAGCGTGGTGAGCAGTAATTGTCCCCTTTGGGAAGAGCGAAGAGAAAATACCACCCGTTTGCCGTGGGTGGCAGCCCGTAAGCCGGAAGAAGGGATCCTGGAGGTTGAGAGTTATTGGGAGTTTGGTCTCTCCTGATGGCTCAACACGCCTCTTTGGCCTGGATTTCGGTGTAGAAGGGTGTCCGTGAGACCCGGCACGGTCAATCGGCTGGTCGCGCCAAGCCCTAGGAAATATCTTTTCTTTCTCTTCCTTGTCTTTTGTATCATACTGATACTCACCGTTTGCCCATAATTCTTTTTTCTTAACCTTTCCAATCCTAAGAAGGCGGCGGCTTAACGGGTCAATCGTGCAGCATTTTGCTCGTGCGAGTATATCTTCTGTGTATCTCTAGCACAAGTGAGTAGGAAAACCACTCCATTGATGTGTTCCCTTGTTGGGCTCCGTGGTGGGCGGAGAGCATGGAGGACGAATTTTAATACATCTTTATCATGGGTTCTAATCGAAGAAAAAGAACTAAACAATGTTCAGAATCTGATATTTCAGATGTTAACGAAAGCACTCAACCTCCAACAACCTCTACCAAAGATACATCATCTCAACATTTTCCGCGTTTCATTTTAGTTGAAAGCAAGGAAGAAAACAAACCAGTAACATCTTTATCTCCGTTTGTAATACAAAAAGTCATTCAAAGTATAGCTGGTGAGCCGGAAAACATAAAGAAACTACACAGGTCGAATCAGCTACTCATTGAGGTATCCAGGAAAGCCCATGCCGAGAATCTTCTACGTGCACAGACTTTTCACGACTTGAAAGTCCGGGTGTACCCTCATACTTCGCTGAACTCCTCAAAGGGGGTAATTCGTTGCCCCGAATTGGGGAATTGCAGCGAGGAGGAGATTCTCGAAGGCACAAGATCTCAAGGAGTAACTGCAATCAAACGATTCAAAGTTAAACGAAACGGAGAGTTAAAAAACACAAACACCTTTGTCTTTACATTCAATACATCAGTTCTACCAAAAACAATAAAAGTAGCATACTTTAGAGTCAGCGTAGAAGTCTACATACCAAATCCTTTGCGTTGTCATCATTGCCAGAAATATGGACACCATGAGGATAGGTGTTCTAAGGACCCTATCTGTTCGAAATGCGGTCAGGTAGCAGAACACCCAGAAAGTCAATGTAGAAACGAACTGCACTGTGTCAATTGTGGTGAAAAACACAGTGCTGACTCTAAAGAATGCCAAGTTTGGCACAAAGAAAAAGAAATCTTACGTCTTAAGTTTACCAGAAATATTTCTTTCATCGAAGCGCGGAAACTTGTTGAGGCCCCAACTCCAATTCCTGGAATCAGTTATGCCAACATCACCCAGTCTTCCATGAAAAAGGTTTCTGTGGTTGATACTGCCACTCAAACCGATCCGATCAATATTCTCGACTCTGCAGTTCAATCAAGTTCAACAAACACAAACAGCCAAACAGAAGATCTGCAGAAACAAAAAGGTCAAACAAACACTACAAACAAAAATCAAACAAAGACACCTTCTGAAGAGAAAAAAGGAGATGGTGGCCTGAAAAAAGCCACCATTGAGATGATAAGAAAAGATTGGAAGAAACAACAACAGAAAGAAAGACAAGCAAGAAGTCAATCATCTCCACCTACGAAAGAAACAAAATCAAAATCTAGTCAAGGAACACAAAGACCAAGCACATCAAACAGAGAACGAAAAGGTTCAAATAATGTTATTCAACAACATAACAGGTTCGGATCTTTGAGTGACAGTAGCGATGATATGGAGTTAGGAGAAGCTCCAGATCGCCCACGAACTAACAGAAATAGATCGAGATCATCAGAACATTCACACGTCAACAATAGTAATAATAGATCAAAATCACCAATAACATATCCTTAGTTGGTAGTCTAACTAAAATCTAAAACTCTAATATGAATTCAAATCACAAAATAATACAATGGAACTGTCGAGGTCTAAAGTCAAACTATAACGAGATCTTATTATTTTTATCCTTATTGAATCCATCAGTTTTTTGCTTGCAAGAAACTTTTTTAAAAACTGATGATCAATTAAATATCAGAGATTTCAATACATACAATTATATATATTCAGAAGGCCAGAGGCCGTCTGGTGGAAGCTCAATCTTAGTTCACTCTTCATGTCCGCAGCGAGAAATTAAACTTGTAACCAATCTTCAAGCCGTTGCGGTTTCTGTTACTTTAGATAAAGAAATTACATTTTGTTCTGTGTATATACCTCCGAATTTTCATTTAGAGACCGAACATTTAGACATTTTACTGAAACAACTCCCTTCACCCTGTATACTAGTTGGTGACTTCAATGGTCA
Source organism: Anodontia alba (assembly GCA_964016985.1). Taxonomy (NCBI): domain Eukaryota; kingdom Metazoa; phylum Mollusca; class Bivalvia; order Lucinida; family Lucinidae; genus Anodontia; species Anodontia alba. The sequence goes on along the minus strand of OZ024835.1, from coordinate 45,829,761 downwards.
CAATATCCTTTGGGGATGTAAAGATAACAACCCTAAAGGTAATATTATTGAAGACTTTATAACCAAAAACGATCTTTGTCTTATGAATGACAAATCTCACACTTATCTCCATCCTGCAACAGGAAAATTTTCTTCTTTAGATCTTTCCATATGTCACCCATCTCTCCTGCTGGACTTCGACTGGACGGTCAGTGAAGACCAACATGGAAGTGATCACTTCCCTGTTATTATTGAAAGCGTAAATAATTCCACGAATGATCACAACGCAAAGTGGAAACTAAATAAAGCAAATTGGGAATTATATCACTTATTATGCGAAGAAAGTCTCAAAAAAGATAAGTTTAAGAATTCCTTGGATCCTCTAGATGATTTTACTTCTTCTCTTCTTGATATCTCTAACAAAAGTATACCGAAAACCTCGACAAATCCAAAGAAAAGCAAGCCATGGTACAATGATGAATGCAAAGATGCCATAAAACAGCGCAAGCAAGCATTATCAAAGTTCTGCAGATATCCAACAAAGGAGAACCTGAATAAAGTAAAGAATTTCAGAGCAAAGGCTCGTCGAACAATAAAGGCCTCCAAACGCAAATCATGGAAATCTTACGTTTCGAATTTAAATTATAAAACTCCAATTAAAAAGGTTTGGGACATGATACGAAAAATATCTGGTAAATCAAAATCACCCAGTTTCACCCACTTAAATACAAAACGTGGAACAAAGGCCACATCAAAGGAAGAGATAGCAAACACACTTGGCGAAACTTTTTTGGATAATTCCTCATCTCGGAATTATTCAGAGAAGTTTCAAAACATCAAAAAACAAGAAGAAAAAATCAAACTTAATTTCACCTCTTCAAATACTGAAGAATATAACAGCCTGTTTAACATTACAGAACTTAAAGATGCTATCGCAGTATCAAAAGATACAGCTACAGGCCCTGATGACATCCATTACCAGATGCTTAAACACCTTCCGGAAACCGCCCTTGACACACTTTTACATATTTTCAACGGTATATGGACAACAGGAGTTTTTCCAGAAAGCTGGCGTTTGGCCACAATTATACCTATTCCCAAACCAGGGAAAGATCATGCAGAACCAACAAACTACAGACCAATAGCGCTAACAAGTTGCCTTTGCAAAACACTAGAGAGAATGATTAACAAACGACTTGTTTGGTACTTAGAATCTAACAATCTTATAACAAAACTTCAGTCGGGATTCCGAGCTGAACGTAGTACCAATGATAATTTAGTTAGACTAGAAACTTTTATCCGTGATGCTTTTATCAAACGAGAACATGTAGTCGCTGTATTTTTCGATTTGGAAAAAGCCTATGATACCACTTGGCGATATGGAATTTTAAAAGACCTACATAACTTTGGTATGAAAGGAAGACTACCAAACTTTATTAAAAGTTTTCTTGAAGATCGTACAATACAAGTGCGTGTAGGATCGACCCTGTCTGATCTCTATGATCAAGAACAGGGCGTTCCTCAAGGAGCAATACTTTCAACCACGTTATTTAACGTGAAATTAAACGATATTATAAACTGCCTGGATTACAAAACAGATGCTTCTTTGTACGTTGATGATTTCTGTATTTGTTTTCGCTCGAAAAATATGCGCACAATAGAAAGACATCTACAGCAATGTCTAAATAGAATTGAAGACTGGGCAACTAGAAATAGCTTTAAATTTTCCAAATCGAAAACTCAGTGCGTTCATTTCTGTCAGCAACGGAAAATACACAACGATCCATCGCTCTACATATATGGATCTCAAATACCAGTTGTTGCTGAATCAAAATTTCTTGGGGTTATTTTTGATAAAAAACTCTCCTTCATACCCCATATAAAATACTTGAAAGCGAAATGTTTAAAAGCATTAAACCTTTTAAAAGTTTTATCTCACACAAGTTGGGGAGCGGACAGAACAACTCTTCTTCACCTGTATCGTTCTTTAATTCGATCAAAACTTGATTATGGGTCCATCGTATATGGATCTGCTAGAAAATCTTATCTACAGATGTTAGACACTGTACATAATCAAGGACTTCGTTTGGCATTGGGAGCTTTTCGTACATCTCCAGTATCGAGTCTTAATGTGGAAGCAGATGAGCCATCCTTATGGCTACGCAGAGAAAAATTGTCTCTTCAGTATGCCATCAGACTTGCTGCTAACCCTTCTAACCCTGCTTTTGAAGTCACATTTCCACCACAATTTCAGGAATATTATGAAAGAAAACCTAACGCTATTAAATCCTTCGGCCTTCGTATAGCACCACTTTTAGAATCTACTAATATTAACATTAAAAACATTCAAAAACACTCGTTTTCTGATATTCCATCCTGGTGCATTACTAAACCAAATATTCTTTTCGATTTACACAACAGCAAAAAGTCACTTTCTGATTCACATCTCATGAAACAAAACTTCCAAGAATTACAGTCGCGACTTTCAGATTATCAACACATCTACACTGATGGCTCAAAAGTTGAAGATAAGGTTGGCTGTGCGTTTATATCGGGCAACCACCATGAAAAGATCCGTCTTCCTGATGGCTCATCTATTTTCACTGCTGAATCCAAGGCTATTGATATGGCTTTGGATTACGTACTGAATAACTCTTTAGAGAACAAATTCGTTATTTTCTCGGACTCCCTTTCTGTTTTGAAATCTCTAAATCACACAGCTTCAAAAAATCCCAAAATCCAGAACGTGATAGAAAAACATCACGAGTTATCAAAAACTAAGGAAATTTTATTCTGTTGGCTCCCCAGCCATGTTGGCATAAAAGGTAATGAGGCTGCCGACGTAAAAGCAAAGGCCTCACTCGATCTAAAAATTTCGAATTTTAAACTTCCATGTACAGATTTTAAACCTTTTATCAACAGGTACATATTATCCAAATGGCAGCTGTCATGGGACAGAGCGACATTCAATAAACTACATGAAATAAAACCGGTTCTTGGTAAAAATAATATTTATCGGTCAATAAGGCGAGAAGAAGTGGTTCTTACTCGTCTACGTATAGGTCATACTAGACTCACACATTCTTATCTACTCAAACGAGAAGATCAGCCATTTTGTATCAGCTGTAATGAACCTTTTACGGTAAAACACTTTCTGATCGATTGCCTTGAATTCTCTCATGTACGACGTCAATTCTTCCAAACAAATGACCTGAGATACTTATTTGAAAATGTACCAAATGATAGCATACTTATGTTTTTAAAACACATCAATCTTTTTAACAAAGTATAACTGCTTTAATTTTTTAAATTCGTTCTAGTTTTACATTTTATGCATTTATGACGTATCATTATAATCGTTTCACTACAGAACCATGTTAGTTCACCATTTTGACGCAAATGACCCTCATGGGTTGATGCGTCGTTAAACCTGAACTCATCATCAACAACATAACAGATTCGGATCTTTGAGTGACAGTAGCGATGATATGGAGTTAGGAGAAGCTCCAGATCGCCCACGAACTAACAGAAATAGATCGAGATCATCAGAACATTCACACGTCAACAATAATAGATCAAAATCACCAATAACATATCCTTAGTTGCTAGTCTAACTAAAATTTAACAAGTCTAAAATGAATTCAAATCACAAAATAATACAATGGAACTGTCGAGGTCTAAAGTCAAACTATAACGAGATCTTATTACTTTTATCTTTATTGAGTCCATCAGTTTTTTGCTTGCAAGAAACTTTTTTAAAAACTGATGATCAATTACATATCAGAGATTTCATTACATACAATTATATATATTCCGAAGGCCAGAGGCCGTCTGGTGGAAGCTCAATCTTAGTTCTCTCTTCATGTCCCCAGCGAGAAATTAAACTTGTAACCAATCTTCAAGCCGTTGCGATTTCTGTCACTTTAGATAAAGAAATTACTATTTGTTCTGTGTATATACCTCCAAATTTTCATTTAGAGACCGAACATTTAGACACTTTACTCAAACAACTCCCTTCACCCTATATACTAGTTGGTGACTTCAATGGTCACAATATCCTTTGGGGATGTAAAGATTACAACCCTAAAGGTAATATTATTGAAGACTTTATAATCAAAAATGATCTTTGTCTAATGAATGACAAATCTCACACCTATCTCCACCCTGCAACTGGAAATTTTTCTTCTTTAGATCTTTCCCTATGTCATCCATCTCTACTGCTGGATTTCGATTGGACGGTCAGTGAAGATCAACTTGGAAGTGACCACTTCCCTGTTATTATTGAAAGCGTAAATAATTCCACGAACGATCACAACGCAAAGTGGAAACTAAATAAAGCAAATTGGGAATTGTATCACTCATTATGTGAAGAAAGTCTAAAAATAGATAAGTTTAACAATTCCTTGGATCCTCTAGATGATTTTACTTCTCTTCTCGATATCTCTAACAAAAGTATACCGAAAACCTCGACAAATCCAAAGAAAAGCAAGCCATGGTACAATGATGAATGCAAAGATGCCATAAAACAGCGCAAGCAAGCATTATCAAAGTTCTGCAGATATCCAACAAAGGAGAACCTGAATAAAGTAAAGAATTTCAGAGCAAAGGCTCGTCGAACAATAAAGGCCTCCAAACGCAAATCATGGCAATCTTACGTTTCGAATTTAAATTATAAAACTCCAATTAAAAAGGTTTGGGACATGATACAAAAAATATCTGGTAAATCAAAATCACCCAGTTTCACCCACTTAAATACAAAACGTGGAACAAAGGCCACATCAAAGGAAGAGATAGCAAACACACTTGGCGAAACTTTTTTGGATAATTCTTCATCTCGGAATTATTCAGAGAAGTTTCAAAACATCAAAAAACAAGAAGAAAAGGGTTGATGCGTCGTTACACCTGAACTCATCATCAAAACAGGCATCGAGATAGAAACAATTGCGACAGACCGCCAAGTGCAAAGAAGGAAATATCTGAATGATGACCAGGCGGACATAAATCACCAATTTGACGTATGGCATTAGGCTAAGTATGTTCGAAAGGAACCCACTGCTGTGGCAAATAAAAATGGAAATCTTGAATTAATGCCATGGATCAAAAGCATTTCAATACTCCTATGGTTCAGTTGGATGCGAGTCCGACTGGTGATGAACTCCCGCCCCCCCCCCCCCCCCCCCCCCACGCACCTCCTCCGGGTCGGCAACATTCTTTTGAGGAGATGATAATAGATTCAAGAAGGGCAGTTGTCAGTTTATGGCGACAATGTGCACAATGCTGGTTAACCGCAAGGTAAATTGACCCCGCTCGACGTCATGACGCCAATGGTTGAGTGGGCCGTTAAACCTCAATACAGAAAAACCTATGGTTCTGTGCTAACCAGTGCAAAGAAGATGCAGAGTTAATGGTCGAACTGTGGACTTCTGATGTATGGCACATTCACAATGTTCATATCTTCGATGGGGGAGAGCTCAAAATCTGTGCACATTAACCTCTTGCGCCCGAGGATATCAGAAAGAAGAAATGGCTGGAAAAGTGGAGTAAGGCACTAAAAGCACTAGAACAAATTGTTTGTGACCATGGACTTTTGAAGGACATAAGACAACTTAATTTATTTTGCCACACAGATCTGGAAACCTACCTTTCCATGATGTTGAAGTATGTGCTTAAGCGCCAGGCTTTCGGATACGATTAGATGGTTGCACGAACAAGCTCTGCCCTTGATCACATACTCAATTTAAATCGGAAGGTTGCTGTTGATGCAGAGGGACACGGCTATATGTGACGAAATATTATGAAAATTTATGTTATTAGTGGTCAAAAAAGTTATCTGCAGAAACAGAAGAATGACCCATCAGAAAAAAACTAAATCACTTCCTAAAATCATTGCAGTGGTCGAAGCCCCTTTCAAAGCTTCTCTGGTAGAATCGCATGTGTCGCGCTATAAAGAGACAGAATTAGTAGTACGCCACAGCCTTGTAAAACTATTGTTAAAGTCCAAAGCTTAAATCGTGATTGATTAGCATCTGTGTTATTCTCAAACAAAAATGTATATCTTATAAGGAAAATTAGTCTAAAGGTTTTCGGTCTCTATCTTTGAAGAGTGATATATCCAACCGTGTTATAAAGAGGTTACCGTGTACCTAATGATTATTATGACTAGATGAACACAACAGGTCTGGAACCAAAGACTGTCTAAACTATAGATGTGATTTTAATTTTTGATTTGAATTAGCGCCAGTGTAACACAATTTAAGAATATATTATATTTATAAAACACAAGGTAAGAACAACGTTGATTCAAAGTTGATTCGACGCCAAGATGTCAGATCAACATTGTTTCAATGTTGTTTCAACGCTATGCCGGCCTCGGTGGCTCAGTTGGATGCGCCGTCCGACTTGAGACAAGGCGGTCGCGGGTTCAGCCCCCGCCGAGGTCGGCAACATTCTTTTGTGGAGATTGATCATGAAATAATTTCTACGGTCATTCTCTCCCTTCCGCTGATTCAAGAAGGGCAGTTGTCAGTTTCTGGCGAAAGAATGTGTACAATACTGGTTAACCGCTTAGAGGACTAAGCCTGCCCAGTAAACGTGTGGTTAGGTAAACTGACCGCGCTCGACATGATCCCATTGGATTGACTGTGCCGTAAAACCGCAACACAATGTTTCAACGTTATGTGCAAACTGAGCTGTTGGAGCAACTTGACAATGTTTGACACTTCAATAATAGTTAATAACTGGGGGAGGTGGGGGTAGGGGAATTATGTACAAAGCTGTATTTTATTAGTAGTGCCTGACTTGATTATAATACAAATGTACCAGTGTTGTTTCGAGCTAATGTCCTAGTAGAATTTTTAATCAATTGTAAAGAAAAGTTAGGTGTCAGTTTTCTTCAGAATGCTAAGATACACACTCCCTGGTATTTAGCATTAAGATGTATGGTTGTAAGGGAGAAAGAGTTAGAGAAAAATAAAAACAGGTTAGCTATTATACGAAGTGACGAAATTAAAAACATAACTATTCCAGCAAATAGCACTGTCAGGATACAAGGTGTAACTGCTAAAGAACTAGATCACTAATCTTCATGCGCTGTGATAGACAGGAGACTTTATCAAATGACTTTGATGTCACTCCTGCTGTGATAAATTATAATTCTGGGAAGAAGGTATGGTAGATGTATAAATAACAAATGTTACAACTTCAACACTGTTACACCCAGAGCAGTACTATGTGAGTTGCATTTTTTATTGTAAGAAATAAGAAAACGTATTGCAAAAGACTCAACTGTTCTGCTGTATTATGAAGCGCTCTCATATTGACACACAGTTTAAGGGTTCAAGTCACATCTTATTCTTACAAGTCGAGCTTGACCATCAACTTGTCCAGGGAGTAGAATGGCTGAAGAAGCAAATAAAACTCTACAAATCCGGAAAGAATTTTCCCCAGCTACTAACTATTATAGGGTTCAAAATGGAGGTAAAAATACTGACAGACCTTATTTTAATCTCAATGTGCACCAGTGGGTTCGTTCTATTCCTTCCCAATTCCCACTCCCCACCCCCGTCCACGAACCTGACGCAGGCGGGGACTGGCCATCGAAATGTCCCAAAATATAAACACCTGCCAGCTTAAATTTTTGGGTAGATGAGTGTAATCAGCCGTAAATTCATCATGCGATTTGAGAGAAACAAGTTTTCACCATGTTCGAGGTTCCTGTCTCACGGACACCCTTCTACACCGAAATCCAGGCCAAAGAGGCGTGTTGAGCCATCAGGAGAGACCAAACTCCCAATAACTCTCAACCTCCAGGATCCCTTCTTCCGGCTTACGGGCTGCCACCCACGGCAAACGGGTGGTATTTTCTCTTCGCTCTTCCCAAAGGGGACAATTACTGCTCACCACGCTAGCAACGTTCCCAGTGGGAATTGAGCCCCCAGGGCCTCGGCAAGGCGGAAAGTTTAATACCCAGGGGTCTAGATGATTTTACTTCTTCTCTTCTTGACATAGCTAATAAAAGTATACCGAAAACCTCGACAAATCCAAAGAAAAGCAAGCCATGGTACAATGATGAATGCAAAGATGCCATAAAACAGCGCAAGCAAGCATTATCAAAGTTCTGCAGATATCCAACAAAGGAGAACCTGAATAAAGTAAAGAATTTCAGAGCAAATGCTCGTCGAACAATAAAGGCCTCCAAACGCAATTCATGGAAATCTTACGTTTCGAATTTAAATTATAAAACTCCAATTAAAAAGGTTTGGGACATGATACGAAAAATATCTGGTAAATCAAAATCACCCAGTTTCACCCAGTTAAATACAAAACTTGGAACAAAGGCCACATCAAAGGAAGAGATAGCAAACACACTTGGCGAAACTTTTTTGGATAATTCTTCATCTCGGAATTATTCAGAGAAGTTTCAAAACATCAAAAAACAAGAAGAAAAAATCAAACTTAATTTCACCTCTTCAAATACTGAAGAATATAACAGCCTGTTTAACATTACAGAACTTAAAGATGCTATCGCAGTATCAAAAGATACAGCTACAGGCCCTGATGACATCCATTACCAGATGCTTAAACACCTTCCCGAAACCGCCCTTGACACACTTTTACATATTTTCAACGGTATATGGACAACAGGAGTTTTTCCAGAAAGCTGGCGTTTGGCCACAATTATACCTATTCCCAAACCAGGGAAAGATCATGCAGAACCAACAAACTACAGACCAATAGCGCTAACAAGTTGCCTTTGCAAAACACTAGAGAGAATGATAAACAAACGACTTGTTTGGTTCTTAGAATCTAACAATCTTATAACAAAACTTCAGTCGGGATTCCGAGCTGAACGTAGTACCAATGATAATTTAGTTAGACTAGAAACTTTTATCCGGGATGCTTTTATCAAACGAGAACATGTAGTCGCTGTATTTTTCGATTTGGAAAAAGCCTATGATACCACTTGGCGATATGGAATTTTAAAAGACCTACATAACTTTGGTATGAAAGGAAGACTACCAAACTTTATTAAAAGTTTTCTTGAAGATCGTACAATACAAGTGCGTGTAGGATCGACCCTGTCTGATCTCTATGATCAAGAACAGGGCGTTCCTCAAGGAGCAATACTTTCAACCACGTTATTCAACGTGAAATTAAACGATATTATAAACTGTCTGGATTACAAAACAGATGGTTCTTTGTACGTTGATGATTTTTGTATTTGTTTTCGCTCGAAAAATATGCGCACAATAGAAAGACATCTACAGCAATGTCTAAATAGAATTGAAGACTGGGCAACAAGAAATGGCTTCAAATTTTCCAAATCGAAAACGCAGTGCGTTCATTTCTGTCAACAACGGAAAATACACAATGATCCAGCACTCTACATATATGGATCTCAAATACCAGTTGTTGCCGAATCAAAATTTCTTGGGGTTATATTTGATAGAAAACTCTCCTTCATACCCCATATAAAATACGTGAAAGCGAAATGTTTAAAAGCATTAAACCTTTTAAAAGTGTTATCTCACACAAGTTGGGGTGCGGACAGAACAACTCTTCTTCATCTATATCGTTCTTTAATTCGATCAAAACTTGATTATGGGTCCCTCGTATATGGATCTGCTAGAAAATCTTATCTACAGATGTTAGACACTGTACATAATCAAGGACTTCGTTTGGCATTGGGAGCTTTTCGTACATCCCCAGTATCGAGTCTTAACGTGGAAGCAGATGAGCCATCGTTATGGCTACGCAGAGAAAAATTGTCTCTTCAGTATGCCATCAGACTTGCTGCTAACCCTTCTAACCCTGCTTTTGAAGTCACATTTCCACCACAATTTCAGGAATATTATGAAAGAAAACCTAACGCTATTAAATCCTTCGGCCTTCGTATAGCACCACTTTTAGAATCTACTAATATTAACATTAAAAACATTCAAAAACACTCGTTTTCTGATATTCCATCCTGGTGCATTACCAAACCAAATATTCTTTTCGATTTACACAACAGCAAAAAATCACTTTCTGATTCACATCTCATGAAACAAAACTTCCAAGAATTACAGTCGCGACTTTCAGATTATCAACACATCTACACTGATGGCTCAAAAGTTGAAGATAAGGTTGGCTGTGCGTTTATATCGGGCAACCACCATGAAAAGATCCGTCTTCCTGATGGCTCATCTATTTTCACTGCTGAATCCAAGGCTATTGATATGGCTTTGGATTACGTACTGAATAACTCTTTAGAGAACAAATTCGTTATTTTCTCGGACTCCCTTTCTGTTTTGAAATCTCTAAATCACACAGCTTCAAAAAATCCCAAAATCCAGAACGTGATAGAAAAACATCACGAGTTATCAAAAACTAAGGAAATTTTATTCTGTTGGCTCCCCAGCCATGTTGGCATAAAAGGTAACGAGGCTGCCGACGTAAAAGCAAAGGCCTCACTCGATCTAGAAATTTCGAATTTTAAACTTCCATGTACAGATTTTAAACCTTTTATCAACAGGTACATCTTATCCAAATGGCAGCTGTCATGGGACAGAGCGACATTGAATAAACTACATGAAATAAAACCGGTTCTTGGTAAAAATAACATTTATCGGTCATTAAGGCGAGAAGAAGTGGTTCTTACTCGTCTACGTATAGGTCATACTAGACTCACAAATTCTTATCTACTCAAACGAGAAGATCAGCCATTTTGTATCAGCTGTAATGAACCTTTTACAGTAAAACACTTTCTGATCGATTGCATTGAATTCTCTCATATACGACGTCAATTCTTCCAAACAAATGACCTGAGATACTTATTTGAAAATGTACCAACTGATAACATACTTATGTTTTTAAAACACATCAATCTTTTTAACAAAGTATAACTGCTTTAGTTTTTAAATTCGTTCTAGTTTTACATTTGATGCATTTATGACTTATCATTATAATCGATTCATTACAGAACCATGTTAGTTCACCATTTTGACGCAAATGACCCTCATGGGTTGATGCGTCGTTAAACCAGAACTCATCATCATCATCAAGGACTTCGTTTGGCATTGGGAGCTTTTCGTACGTCTCCAATATCGAGTCTTAACGTGGAAGCAGATGAGCCATCGTTATGGCTACGCAGAGAAAAATTGTCCCTTCAGTACGCCATCAGACTTGCTGCTAACCCTTCTAACCCTGCTTTTGAAGTCACATTTCCACCACAATTTCAGGAATATTATGAAAGAAAACCTAACGCAATTAAATCCTTCGGCCTTCGTATAGCACCACTTTTAGAATCCTCTAATATTAACACTAAAAACATCCAAAAGCACTCTTTTTCTGATATTCCATCCTGGTGCATTACTAAACCAACTATTCTTTTCGATTTACACAATAGCAAAAAGTCACTATCTGATTCACATCTCATGAAACAAAACTTCCAAGAATTACAATCGCGACTTTCAGACTATCAACACATCTACACTGATGGCTCAAAAGTTGAAGAAAAGGTTGGCTCTGCGTATATATCGGGCAGTCACCATGAAAAGATCCGTCTTCCTGATGGCTCATCTATTTTCACTGCTGAATCCAAGGCTATTGATATGGCTTTGGATTACGTTATGAATAATTCTTTAGATAACAAATTCGTTATTTTCTCTGACTCCCTTTCTGTTTTGAAATCTCTAAACCACACATCTTCAAAAAGTCCCAAAATTCAGAACTTGATAGAAAAACATCACGAGTTATCGAAAACTAAGGAAATTATATTCTGTTGGCTCCCCAGCCATGTTGGCATAAAAGGTAACGAGGCTGCCGATGTAAAAGCAAAGGCCTCACTCGATCTAGAAATTTCGAATTTTAAACTTCCATGTACAGATTTTAAACCTTTTATCAACAGATACATCTTATTCAAATGGCAGCTGTCATGGGACAGAGCGACATTCAATAAACTACATGAAATAAAACCGGTTCTTGGTAAAAATACCATTTATCGATCATTAAGGCGAGAAGAAGTGGTTCTTACTCGTCTACGTATAGGTCATACTAGACTCACACATTCTTATCTGCTTAAACGAGAAGATCAGCCATTTTGTATCAGCTGTAATGAACCTTTTATGGTGAAACACTTCCTGACCGACTGCATTGAATTCTCTCATGTGCGACGTCAATTCTTTCAAACAAATGACCTAAGATACTTATTTGAAAATGTACCTGCTGATAATATACTGTTCTTTTTAAAACACATCAACCTTTTTAACAAAGTCTAACTGCTTTAATTTTTAAATTCGTTCTAGTTTTACATTTTATGCATATATGACTTACTTTTATAGCCGTTTCATTACAGAACCATGTTAGTTTACCATTTTGACGCAAATGACCCTCATGGGTTGATGCGTCGTTAAACCTGAACTCATCATCATCATCATCATCGAGGTTCCTGTCGTAAGGAAGTTAGTAACAAACAACTGAACATCCAAACAATGCCTTTGTTTCAATCACCATGTTGAAACATCCGGGACGCCGAAGAACTGTCGCTTTGATCGCTCTCAGAGCTGCTTACGTGACTTTTGGCAGTTGGTCCATACTGATGTGGTCTTATGGGCACAGGTTCGTCAAGATCCACGTCCGAAATATCGCTTGAATCACTGTCATACACCAAATCAATAATCTACATAATTATCACGTGTTAGCCGATCTTCAGTGTCAACTGTGACGTAACAAATCAATGGAAACTACTCTTACTTAATAAAATCAAGCGGGATAAGCGTGTTTTAATTCTTTATACGCCTAATTAATTACCTTAAAGCTTTTGGTCAGAAATGTTTCCTTGAAACTTTCTTATATTGTTTATTTATCTATATATCTCATTAAACTGATGTATTGGGAACTTTCGTCTATCAATTTCAAGTTTATAATCATTAAAAAACGCACAATATGAATCGGTTGCCTTGCGGTCGCGCGTAAAGACGGTAATGAGACTTGAAATTGTGACTTTGGTTGTGATGGTGTACCATTTTTCTTCCTTCGCTCATTGGGACGATGCTTCCCTCTCTTCTGAACAAATATCGGTGGGGATCGCTTAAAGCGGTATCCTTATCAAGCTCCTTACAAAAGGCTTTTGCCTGCTTCATTTGGGCTTTATACTGTATCGCTTTCTTCAAACGTACGGATCTCCACACCTTGTCTAATAGCATTACGTAGCTACAGCCAGTCGTGAAGCTTCTAAACGTGACCTGTACGTTCTTCCAGCACTGGTTAGTTTAGCGTGCCCTACTTCTGCCAGATTCGAAGCAGGGACATTAGAGGGTTTAAAAGCACGGAAAATGTGCGTTCTTCTATCATACGACCAATTGAGCCAACTTGCCATATGGATTGTGCCTTGCAGAAAATTTCTTCGGAGTAAGCGGATAAGAAATCAATTGGTGTCAGTGCTTCTAACATCGACGTAGCATGGCTAACGAAGTCGTCAGATTTGGACCAAAGTCGCCGAGCTTGTTGTTGTACACACTGCTTGAAATGGAACTCGCAGGAAACGACGCGTTGTATAACTTGCTCTCTGTACACATGCTTAAGGCTTTTCCAGTTCGCGTGATGCTCGTCTGCAACAAAGCCCTTTATATTCAAAACGGTTTCCTTGTTGTTCAAGATATCCTCCAATATTTCGTTTATAAGGTTACAGGAGAATTACAGGTTTTCTGTTTTTTCTTCTTCAATTTCCATTATGGCGAAGCATATAAGAGTTTCCTCGAGACAAGGTGGTACGTCTAGAGTGTCCTCTGACTCGATTGTGTTTGGCATCTACGTAGGCATATTCGTCTTTCAGTATGCCATCTCCATCCTTGTCCATTTGTAAAGCTAGCCGTCCTATACATGTACTTGACTTAAAACAACAAGAATTTTTTTTTATTATTTAACGCTCTATCGTTGATTCTATAGATGAGGTACTCGTCTTTTTCGTCATATTTTTTGAAACATCGCGAGTGCTTCATAGTTTTGTCCCTAAGGATGCAGTTCTCGCTTCAGATCTTCCCTTGCATTATGTAACTGCTTCACATCTATTAACTGTTCAGCTACGCTACCTCCTCCATTACGTTCCACGTAAAGCTTTGGATGTCATCAGTTTTACCAGTTTTTCGTTAATTTTTGGCTTGAGCTGTGGATTTTCTTCAATCTCTTTCCTGATCTTATCTCTGGATGGCTTTTTCTTTTTGATGACACAAGTGTGTTGGCCCTTGTGCATTACACGAACACGTTTTTTTTTGTTTTTTTTTTTCTTCTCTCCATTCTCCCAAACTTCCACCGCTGTGCACCTTCTCCTCCGGGGTACCACAAAAAAAGAACAGGAATGAAAGTGAAGAAACAGAATTAAAAACATCCCCGCTTCAAGGATAGCAGGCCGGCCTCGGTGGCTCAGTTGGATGCGCCGTCCGACTGGAGACCAGGAGGTCGCGGGTTCAACCCCCGCCGAGGTCGGCAACATTCTTTCGTGGAGATTGATCATGAAGTATTTTCTACGGTCATTCTCTCCCTTCCGCTGATTCAAGAAGGGCAGTTGTCAGTTTCTGGCGAAAGAATGTGTACAATACTGGTTAACCGCTTAGAGGACTAAGCCTGCCCAGTAAACGAGTGGTTAGGTAAACTGGCCGCGCTCGACATGACTCCTTTGGGTTGACTGGGCCGTAAAACCTCAACACAAACAAACAAGGATAGCAGGCCTTGCCAAACTGTAAGCCAATATCAGTTAAAATGCCCCAGTGACGTAAGATACATGTCACCTTCGCCACACCCGACCAACCACAGATTAGGTAACAAAGCGTGTGCGACCAGCGTAGACTCGAATAAGCCTGCGCATCCGTGCAGTCTGACCAGAGTTGGTTAATCGCATGAGCCTTCTGTAGGTACAGGGCTATCCACAGATAAGCGAAACACCTTGCATCACAGAGTACATGCGTATGTTGATCTAAGTCTTTGCAGGTCGCTGAGCGACCAGTGAAGACACAGATGCCTGCTCATCTGTGCAGTTTGACTGATATGGTTAGCATTATGTAGTCTCAAGGCTATCCAAAGTATAAGCAACAATGCTTGCCATACAGCGTATATGCGCATATTGATCTGAGTCTCTGCATATTGCACAGGTTTACTTTAGGTTTTGTCGTGCATTGGCTGATACATGACCAGTCAACAAAAAATGCTTTTAGTTCCGCCGATATTGTTCAAAGGCTTTGTTAACTAAATGCGATTTTATAGTCTGTATACTTGGTTAAGCATCTGGGCCCAGTTGTTCAAAGCATCGTTAGCTTAACAAGTTCGTTAGTGGTCAAAATGTTCACTGTTCTAGTAAGTACAATATCTAATTCTCAGGTATTTTGCTGAAAAAAGAACATGTGAGTAGCTTTTGCAAATTCAAAAGCTACTCACTTTTTTTCAGCAAAAATATTAGCGCATATGCCATATTTAATGATAAAAGTTTTAACGATACATTAACTAACGACATCGTTAGTTTTGAACAACTGGGCTCTGTGTGGTGTGTATACTTCGTTTATATAGGACATGATGGCAATACTATTCATATAGAGTATCACGTTGCCACATGTTTGCTTTAAACAGGATTTATTTATCAAGAACAATAAACATGTACAATCAATTACAGTCTCAACTGACAGGATCTAACAGTAAGCTTTGGTTTATATGAAAGTCATCTGTGATTTAGGAAATATTTACGAAGATAGTAATGGCAGCAACATACTGATAATGTAAACCAAATACAAATATATGAACCAGTAGAGAGAGAGAGAGAGAGTGAGTATTAATGACGTTGTATGTAAATTTTGTGCTCTGAGAGAGAGAGAGAGAGAGAGAGAGAGCTTATTTCTGGGTGATAGTATGTTCATGAGTGTCTTTAAATTTTGTGCTCAAATAGGACTTATGTGATGAGCTTTAACATAATCAATAATTTTACCCATTAATGCCAAGGGGACCGTTAAAATTTTGCCATTTAAGAGGTGACATCTTTTTCATTTGTGTCACTTTAACAAACATCAACCCAGTTGCATCACTGCATGGTGCTGCGTTCCACCTGGGTCTGCTTTGTTTGCCTTTGACTCATTGACGAGATTCGAAGCTTTATTGGTCTCATATATTTACATATACGCGGCGAATGCGACCAATATTTCATGCTTGCACAAAATTTAATATATAATGTATTTTACAAGGAAAGAAATGAAAAGGAGATGGACGGAAATGTTGACAGGGACCCCATTTGTAAAGGAAACAGTTCGGTGAAATTCATATTTAGGCTGGGAGCCTCTTTTTAAGAATGGTTTATAAAACGCCCTGAACACATGATTCACACATGGTGTACAAAGAACTGACCATGGAGTTTTCAGTTACACATAGGCCAAAAACATTATTTTACCCTGTCGTCAGGGTCTGTACTATTTGTCAATGTCTTCTTTTGGGCACTAGACCTGATGGTTAAAAGAAAACGCTACAGTCAATATTTGTCATATTTAGACAATGTCCGTTTCTTGGGGATTCAAGATTTGCGTTAATTTACATTCCCGGCTTATAACTTACCTGCTCTTTTCACACTTCTACCGTCTCAAACCATTCCAGCACATGGACTTAAAAGCCATTCTAAGGTGATATACTAGGTTATTCTTTTCAGATCGTTACTAAAATGAAATTAAGCCGCAAACACTGTGAGTATTCTGATCAGTGTGCACAAATGCATATGCTAATCTAAGCCTTCGATGGTTGTGGTGGAGCCTTTTAAGAGTTTTTTTTTTTAATTTTCAGATATGCAGTTTCACAAAAATAAACACATAATCTGTAGAACTTCCTCTGATCAGAGTTAATTAAAATCTCATTGGGTTAAAAGAACTAGGTAATAAAATGAAATCAATATATACCTGAGCTTTTGTAAGTATGTAAACTCCTGGTTTCTGAGTAACGGAATTCTGATAAGAGCTTGCCATTATGAAATTTACTTGGAGAATCGGCTTCCTTTCGCTGTTTCCTAAAGAGGCATTCATGGAAGTGATTTTTCCTTGATAATTTTTCCCATTGGGGAAAAATTCTGCTTTCAGGACCTCAAGAACTTCCCGGTATGTGTTTGTGACCCTGAAAGAAACAGGGCGTGGCTCTCTGCCGATTTTTTTTTAGTTCTTTCTGAGCAAGTATTTGGAACAGGAGAAACTGAAGTGCGTCCATCCTGCTCTCATGTTGATGTGGTCAACTTTCTTCTTGGGCTGAAAGAAACAGGTTTCACTGTGTCATTATCCTTGTACGTATTTAAACTCCAGTCTTGTGTCATTGGAAATTTGGGTAATTGCCTGTTTAGTAAAATGGGAATCAAACTAAAATATAATAGTAAAATAAAAGCATTGCTGACACTTTATGATATCGCGCCACCGAAGGCCAACAAAATGCATTGTTTTTCAGATATTTCTAGAACAGATAATCTTAGAAATGCCGTGTTATGGTTTTTATAACATAGTAATGATGATGAGTTCAGGTTTAACGACGCATCAACCCATGAGAGTCATTTGCGTCAAAATGGTGAACTAACATGGTTCTGTAATGAAACGATTATAATGATAAGTCATATATATGCATAAAATGTAAAACTAGAACGAATTTAAAAATTAAAGCAGTTATACTTTGTTAAAAAGATTGATGTGTTTTAAAAACACAAGTATGTTATCAGCCGGTATATCTTCAAATAAGTATCTCAGGTCATTTGTTTGGAAGAATTGACGTCGCACATGAGAGAATTCAATGTAGTCGATCAGAAAGTGTTTCACCGTAAAAGTTCATTACAGCTGATACAAAATGGCTGATCTTCTCGTTTGAGTAGATAAGAATGTGTGAGTCTAGTATGACCTATACATAGACGAGTAAGAACCACTTCTTCTCGCCTTAATGATCGATACATGATATTTTTACCAAGAACCGGGTTTATTTCATGAAGTTTATTGAATGTCGCTCTGTCCCATGACAGCTGCCATTTGGATAAGATGTACCTGTTGATAAAAGGTTTAAAGTCTGTACATGGAAGTTTAAAATTCAAAATTTCTAGATCGAGTGAGGCCTTTGCTTTTACATCAGCAGCCTCGTTACCGTTTATGCCAACAAGCCTGGGGAGCCAACAGAACAAAATTTCCTTAGTTTTCGATAACTCGTGATGTTTTTCTATCAGGTTCTGAATTTTGGGATTTTTTGAAGAAGTGTGGTTTCTAAGGCGGTGATCCCGGTGTTAGTCTTACTCCTTGTTGCTTTGTGGTTTTTTCTACGAGGCGATTTGTTGTATGTCTTTCCGTGTGTCATTTTGTTCTTGTGTTTTTCAGTCCTTTAGTATTGCGATTACCTCGCTTGGGGAAGAGAGAGCTCTTAGTGCTTTTCGTACGTTTGTTCGGTTTGTGCTTGTTTAGATTTGTCGGTTTCCTCTTCCTCTTGGGGTCTGGGAAGGGCTGCGGTTTGTGATTGTGGCACTCCCTGGACTTTTCTCTTACTTGTTTTTAGAGATTTCAAAACAGAAAGGGAGTCCGAGAAAATAACGATTTTGCTATCTAAAGAATTATTCATACCGTAGTCCAAAGCCATATCAATAGCCTTGGATTCAGCAGTGAAAATAGATGAGCCATCAGGAAGACGGATCTTTTCATGGTGATTGCCCGATATATATGCACATCCAACCTTATCTTCAACTTTTGAGCCATCAGTGTAGATGTGTTGATAATCTGAGTCGCGATTGTAATTCTTGGAAGTTTTGTTTTATGAGATGTGAATCAGAAGGTGACTTTTTGATGTTGTGTAAATCGAAAAGAATAGTTGGTTTAGTAATGCACCAGGATGGAATATCAGAAAAAGAGTGTTTTTGGATGTTTTTAGTGTTATAACATAGTAAACAGCTATAGGTTAGTCAGGACGATCAGTTATCTACACAGTTCCCAGACAGGCTTAGATCCTCTCTACAGTTCCCAGACAGCATGACCACGGAGTTATCAATTGCACATAGGCCAAAACCATTCAATTGTTAATGAAAACATTATTTTACCCTGCAACTGTGGACACGTCCGTTTTCAATTTAAGGGTATGTGCTTTCTTAAGTGTAGGCTTAAGTGCAGAAATTCCTGTAATTTTAGAAAAAGTAGAGATCTTGATCAGACGCTGTATTTTGTGCGATGTCGTCAGGGTCTGTACTATTTGTCAATGTCTTCTTTTGGTTACTAGACATGATGGTTAAAAGAAAACGCTCCAGTCAATAATATTTGTCATATTCAATATTAGAACTGAGAACAGCCGTTTGCAGACAGCGTAGCACACCTATTTCATGCTTTGTCTACCTGTGTCATCCCATTAACGTAAGGAAAATATTTCCCCTGGGTATTAAACTTTCCGCCTTGCCGAGGCCCTGTGTGGCACTATTCCCACTGGGAACGTTGCTAGCTTGGTGAGCTAAGTGTCCTCTTTGGGAAGAGCGAAGAGGAAATACCACCCGTTTGCCGTGGGTGGCAGCCCGTAAACCGGAAGAAGGGACCCTTGAGGTTGAGAGTTATTGGGAGTTTGGCCTCTCCTGATGGCTCAAAACGTCTCATTGATCTGGATTTCGGAGTAGAAGGGTATCCGTGAGACCCGGCACGGTCATTCGGCTGGTCGCGCCGTCCTAGGAAAAATCTTTTCTTTCTCTGCCTTGTCTTTTGTATCATACTGATACTAACCATTTGCTCATAACTCTTATTTCTCAACCTTTCTAGTCTCAAGAAGGCGGCGGCTCAACGGGTCAATCGTGCAGCATTTTGCTCGTGCGAGTATATCTTCTGTGGATCTCTAGCACAAGTGAGTAGGAAAGCCACTCCATTGATGTGTTCCCTTGTTGGGCTCCGTGGTGGGTGGAGAGCGCGGAGGACAAATTGTAACACATCTTCATCATGGGTTTTTATAAAAGAAAAAGAACTAGACAATGTCCAGCCTCTGATATTTCAGATTTTGACGATAGCACTCAACCTCCTACTACCTCAAATGATACACCTACTCAACATTTTCTGCGCTTCATTTTAGTTGAAAGCAAAGACGAGAACAGACAAATAACATCTTTGTCCCCGTTTTTAATACAAAAAGTAATACAAAGTATAGCTGGTGAACCTGAAAACAAAAAAAAACTACACAGGTCAAATCAGCTGCTCATTGAGGTTTCCAAGAAAACCCATGCCGAGAATCTACTTCGTGCTCAGACTTTTCACGACTTGAAAGTCCAAGTGTACCCTCATACCTCGCTGAATTCTTCAAAAGGGGTAATTCGTTGCCCCGAATTGAGGAATTGCGGCGAGGATGAGATTCTCGAGGGCACAAGATCTCAATCAGTAACTAGAGTAAAAAGATTCAAAATAAAACGAAACGGAGAGTTAAGACACACACACCTTTGTTTTTACTTTCAATACGCCAGTTTTACCCAAAACGGTCATGATGATGATTTTATGCTCAACGACGCGTCAACTCATGTTGCGGGTCATTTGCGTCAAACAGGTAGTTATAGATAATGTCTTTAAATTAATAGGTTGCTGAGATTAGCAAGAAAAGAATGGAGAAAAATAAAAATCTGTATGATTAAATTTTGTTGTATAAACGAATCATTTTTAAAAACAATATAATATTATCAACAGGCACATCTTGAAAAACTTGTTTCAAATTGATAACTCTGAAGAACATATTTCTTGTTTGTGAAAAGTCTACGCAATCAACGAGGATATGTTTGACAGTAAGGGGCTCGTTACAACCTATACATACTGGTTGTTATTCACGTTGAAGAAGATAGGAATGTGTCAATCTAGTATGCCCCATACGTAACCGGGTCAACACCACATCTTCTTTTCTGGACAATCGAGGTATGTAGCTTTTTTTTTTATTATATTAGGTTCAATAGCATGAAGTTTGTTAAAAACTGCACCGCTCCATGAGGTTTGCCATTTCGTCAAATGATGATGATGAGTTCAGGTTTAACGACGCATCAACCCATGAGGGTCATTTGCGTCAAAATGGTAAACTAACATGGTTCTGTAATGAAACGGCTATAAAGGTAAGTTATATATGCATAAAATGTAAAACTAGAACGAATTTAAAAATTAAAGCAGTTAGACTTTGTTAAAAAGGTTGATGTGTTTTAAAAACAACAGTATATTATCAGCAGGTACATTTTCAAATAAGTATCTCAGGTCATTTGTTTGAAAGAATTGACGTCGCACATGAGAGAATTCAATGCAGTCGATCAGGAAGTGTTTCACCGTAAAAGGTTCATTACAGCTGATACAAAATGGCTGATCTTCTCGTTTAAGCAGATAAGAATGTGTGAGTCTAGTATGACCTATACGTAGACGAGTAAAAACCACTTCTTCTCGCCTTAATGATCGATAAATGGTATTTTTACCAAGAACCGGTTTTATTTCATGTAGTTTATTGAATGTCGCTCTGTCCCATGACACTGATGGCTCAAAAGTTGAAGATAAGGTTGGCTGTGCGTATATATCGGGCAGCCACCATGAAAAGATCCGTCTTCCTGATGGCTCATCTATTTTCACTGCTGAATCCAAGGCTATTGATATGGCTTTGGATTACGTTATGAATAACTCTTTAGAGAACAAATTCGTTATTTTCTCTGACTCCCTTTCTGTTTTGAAATCTCTAAATCATACATCTTCAAAAAATCCCAAAATCCAGAACGTGATAGAAAAACACCACGAGCTATCGAAAACGAAGGAAATTTTGTTCTGTTGGCTCCCCAGCCATGTGGGCATAAAAGGTAACGAGGCTGCCGACGTAAAAGCAAAGGCCTCACTCGGTCTAGAAATTTCGAATTTTAAACTTCCATGTACAGATTTTAAATCTTTTATCAACAGGTACATCTTATCCAAATGGCAGCTGTCACGGGACAGAGCGACATTCAATAAACTACATGAAATAAAACCGGTTCTTGGTAAAAATAATATTTATCGGTCATTAAGGCGAGAAGAAGTGGTTCTTACTCGTCTACGTATAGGTCATACTAGACTCACAAATTCTTATCTACTCAAACGAGAAGATCAGCCATTTTGTATCAGCTGTAATGAACATAACATAACATAACATAACATAATTTTATTTCGTAATACAAGGCCACCGGCCCATAATACATATCTCATAGATACATGCAAAGTGGAGTGGTTTGCTTGTAACAGCAATTAAGTTTGTCTAACATCTTAAAAAGAGAGGTTCTCATCTGGCATATATGTTTATAAATACATGTAAAACTGAAGAAATGTACTTAATGTTTGAAGAACATTAGTGTATAGGAAAAACATGTTTCTACAGTAAAGAGTTGATTTACTTGTAATGAAAAATTATACCCCTGCTTGTAATAGTTCTTTTCTATGTGCAAAAGCACTTAAAAGAAATCTACAGATCGACATAGTCGAATTTTTGTCAGCATGTGACATTATATGATAGAACCTATGAATAGTTATTATACCTGTTATCCATTGTGGCTTGAAATACAATAATCTAATATCTTGGTATGAAGGGCAAATACAAAGAAAGTGGAACTCGTCTTCGACTGTATAAACATTCCGTTTCAAACATAACGGACAAAAACGCATTTCTCTATCAATGCTTTGATGCCGACCTTTTTCAATCATCAGAGAGTGACTTGAGCAACGAAAATTGGCTAAAGTTTTTCGATACATATAAGGCAATTCTAAAGTTAGGTACGTTTCGAGTTCCAAAATAAGTTTAAATTTACAATAATATTTAGACTTTGGTGACTCATTAATATCAGACTGCCATTCTTGCAGACAACAATCTTTCAATCGTTGTTTAAAGACTTTAACAAATGCATTAACATCTCCAATGGTATTTGACTCCCAAACATATCCAAAACCATATTTATACAATAGCATTCTAACGTTGGTAGCCCATGTTGTTTTCCCTGCTTCTGACAATGATCGCAGCATAGCATAACACTGTTTAGGGTATCTATGATCTGGCATCTGTAGTATTTTCGCCCAATATTTAATGCATCTACTCATATAAGTTATGGAGATAGGGTATCGGCCACATTCACTTAGGGCGAGGAAATCAGCAGTATTTTGATGTAAACCAACAAAACGTTTGCAGAATCTTGTATGTATCTTTTCTATAGTCTTACTAGACTCATATCCCCAGATCTCTGACCCGTAACATAAAATGGGGCTAACAATGGAATCAAATAATTTAAAAATATCTTTGGGTTGAAAAAAGCCAAATTGACGTTGGTATTGAAAGATTCTGTTTACAGCTTTACTAGCCTGATGCGCCAAAACTTCCTTTGTTTTTGTCCAAATGAGTTTGGGTGTAAAGTACACTCCTAAATATTTGTAAAATGATACTATATCAATATGTTCCCCTTGGTAAAACCAATGCTCAATGTCTTTAACAATACCACCGTTTCTGAATACAATGATTTTGGTCTTCAGTAAATTTAATGACATGCCGACAGACTCGCAAAATCTTTGAATGCAATTAATTTGTTGTTGAAGGCGAAATATTGAATCACTGAAACTAGCAACATCATCTGCAAACATTAAAGCAAGTAGGTCCTGAATTTGGTTTGAGACAAATATACCCCTATCACACTGGCTTCTTAAATATGTAACAAGGTCATTGATAAACAGTGAAAATATAATGGGAGAGCTAACACAGCCTTGTCTAGTACCAATATGACATTCAAAATACTTAGTCAGACCATTTTGAATTTTTACACAAGATTTGAGTTGAGCATACATAGATTTAAAGATTTTTAAGAATTTACTATTTTCAGTGATACCTTTTCTTTCAAGAGAAAGCCATAGATTTGCATGTTGGATGCTGTCAAACGCTCTTTTAAAATCTACAAAAATGCAATAGAATCGTCCTCTTGGTCTACATAAATACTTTTGCACTAAAGCTTGAAGTGAGAAAATATTATCAACAGTTGAATATTGCTTGCGAAACCCTGCTTGTGACTCATCTATAACTCCATTTTCTTCAGCCCAATTTGATAGTCTTATTGTAAGAATGTTCATGAATATTTTGCATAGACAGTTTATAAGCATAACTGCTCGATGGTTTTCTGGTTTATTAACCGATCCACCTTTATGAATTGGTGAAATGATACTTTTACACCAGTCTTCTGGAAAGATTCCATGCTCATAAAGATAATTAAACAGATCATGCAAATAGGGCATTATTATATCAACTGTGACTTTAAACATTTCTATACAAAGACCATCTGGTCCCCCTGATCGATTTAAATTCAAATTTCGAATACTTGCTCTTATTTCCTCCTCAGTTATTGGCAGATCGAGGTTATCAGCATTATTTTCGTTAATATTATTTCTAAATATATCTTCAGCATTACCATTTAGGTCTGTGTCAGGGGAACTAAATAGGTCTTCAAAATAATCTAACCAGTCCTCACATTTTATTATATTATCTTTTTCAGTTTTCGAAACAGAATTACCTTTGATAGTTTGCCAGAATAATTTTGGATTATCTTTTGAGTCTAATAAAGCAGATCGTCTTTTTCTTTGAAAGTCGTTTTTCTTTAGCTTGCATAAAGATTTAAACCTATTTCTTTGGGATTTATAGGTTGCAAAGTCTTCGGGGGAATTTGTTGCTCGAAACTTTCTCAGCGCTTTGTATTTAAGAGATTTAGCTTCCTCACAAGCTGGGTCCCACCACAGTGTTTGGTTTTTAGTGTCATTATTTTTCGATTTGTTAAAATTTACTTCCATTAAGTTCCCTGATGCCTGGAATATCTTTACAAAGTCTTGTAGGTAATAACTTGGTTCATGTTCATTCAATGATACTCTATCCCTAAATTCCGAATAATTATGGTTAAATTTATGTAAAAAGTCATCTTTTAGAGAGTTTTTCCATTTAAACTTACGCCAGTCATGAGTTTGTTCGTTACTTGTTGTTTTTCTCATGTTTCTTTTCAATGCTAATCTGAGTGAACATTTTAAAGGAAAATGGTCTGATACATCATACTCGTCAACAGAAAAAGATGAAAATGACTCGAATAGGTTTGATGATGCAATAATATAATCCACGACGCTCATTCCATCGTTAGAAATACAAGTAATGTTACCATCAACATCATTAAAAAGCCTCCCATTGAGGATATGGACATCATATTCACAGCATAGATCTATAAGAGACAAACCAAATCTATTATAAACATCGCAATCTTTCGACTTTCTTTTTAACTGAAAACTATCACTTGGATAATCAGTTTCTCCAAATACAAAATCTAGTTCATCTTCCGGAATAAAATCTTGGAAATCTTTTATACGGGAATTTAAATCACCAGCAATTATTATATCTGCATTTGGGTAATTGGATTTTATGTCAAATATTTTTTCATTTAATATCATTATGCCATTATCATTTTCAGGAGAGTAAATAGGTGAGCGTTCAGGTGCAATGTATGTAAATACCAAAACTATATCATTTATGTTTTCAAAATATTGGCCTTTTAACAGTAACACTACGCATTCACTCATTTCATGAAAAATGCGTTTTACAATATTGTTGTTTACAAGCCAGTCTTTGACAAATACGGATACACCTCCTGACCCACGATTAGCTGACCTCTTTAAAGGTCTAAGGCAATCGAAGTTAGTATAACCGTTTAATAAGTTATTAAATTCATCTTGGTCTCTTTGCCAAGTCTCATACATACCAATAAAGTCAAAAGCTTTGCAATAATTTTTAAAAACTGGATCATTTTCAAATTTCTTGAGACCTTGAACATTCATAGAACAAATGTTTATATTTACAGTTTCAACAGTAGTTTGGTTTGTTCTGTCAAACGGTAAAACACTTTCTGATCGATTGCATTGAATTCTCTCATGTACGACGTCAATTCTTCCAAACAAATGACCTGAGATACTTATTTGAAAATGTATCAAATGATAGCATACTTATGTTTTTAAAACACATCAATCTTTTTAACAAAGTATAACTGCTTTAATTTTTAAATTCGTTCTAGTTTTACATTTTATGCATTTATGACTTATCATTATAATCGTTTCACTACAGAACCATGTTAGTTCACCATTTTGACGCAAATGACCCTCATGGGTTGATGCGTCGTTAAACCTGAACTCATCATCATCTGTCCCATGACAGCTGCCATTTAGATAAGATGTATCTGTTGATAAAAGGTTTAAAATCTGTACATGGAAGTTTAAAATTCGAAATTTCTAGATCGAGTGAGGCCTTTGCTTTTACATCGGCAGCCTCGTTACCTTTTATGCCAACATGGCTGGGGAGCCAACAGAATATAATTTCCTTAGATTTCGATAACTCGTGATGTTTTTCTATCAAGTTCTGAATTTTGGGACTTTTTGAAGATGTGTGGTTTAGAGATTTCAAAACAGAAAGGGAGTCCGAGAAAATAACGAATTTGTTATCTAAAGAATTATTCATAACGTAATCCAAAGCCATATCAATAGCCTTGGATTCAGCAGTGAAAATAGATGAGCCATCAGGAAGACGGATCTTTTCATGGTGACTGCCCGATATATACGCACAGCCAACCTTTTCTTCAACTTCTGAGCCATCAGTGTAGATGTGTTGATAGTCTGAAAGTCGCGATTGTAATTCTTGGAAGTTTTGTTTCATGAGATGTGAATCAGATAGTGACTTTTTGCTATTGTGTAAATCGAAAAGAATAGTTGGTTTAGTAATGCACCAGGATGGAATATCAGAAAAAGAGTGCTTTTGGATGTTTTTAGTGTTAATATTAGAGGATTCTAAAAGTGGTGCTATACGAAGGCCGAAGGATTTAATTGCGTTAGGTTTTCTTTCATAATATTCCTGAAATTGTGGTGGAAATGTGACTTCAAAAGCAGGGTTAGAAGGGTTAGCAGCAAGTCTGATGGCGTACTGAAGGGACAATTTTTCTCTGCGTAGCCATAACGATGGCTCATCTGCTTCCACGTTAAGACTCGATATTGGAGACGTACGAAAAGCTCCCAATGCCAAACGAAGTCCTTGATTATGTACAGTGTCTAACATCTGTAGATAAGATTTTCTAGCAGATCCATATACGAGGGACCCATAATCAAGTTTTGATCGAATTAAAGAACGATATAGATGAAGAAGAGTTGTTCTGTCCGCACCCCAACTCTTGTGAGATAACACTTTTAAAAGGTTTAATGCTTTTAAACATTTCGCTTTCACGTATTTTATATGGGGTATGAAGGAGAGTTTTCTATCAAATATAACCCCAAGAAATTTTGATTCGGCAACAACTGGTATTTGAGATCCATATATGTAGAGTGCTGGATCAGTGTGTATTTTCCGTTGTTGACAGAAATGAACGCACTGCGTTTTCGATTTGGAAAATTTGAAGCCATTTCTTGTTGCCCAGTCTTCAATTCTATTTAGACATTGCTGTAGATGTCTTTCTATTGTGCGCATATTTTTCGAGCGAAAACAAATACAAAAATCATCAACGTACAAAGAACCATCTGTTTTGTAATCCAGACAGTTTATAATATCGTTTAATTTCACGTTGAATAACGTGGTTGAAAGTATTGCTCCTTGAGGAACGCCCTGTTCTTGA
The DNA here is from genome assembly GCA_964016985.1 of Anodontia alba. Classification (NCBI taxonomy): domain Eukaryota; kingdom Metazoa; phylum Mollusca; class Bivalvia; order Lucinida; family Lucinidae; genus Anodontia; species Anodontia alba. Next base: position 45,802,169 of record OZ024835.1, on the reverse strand, counting down.
TCATAGAGATCAGACAGGGTCGATCCTACACGCACATGTATTGAACGATCTTCAAGAAAACTTTTAATAAAGTTTGGTAGTCTTCCTTTCATACCAAAGTTATCTAGGTCTTTTAAAATTCCATATCGCCAAGTGGTATCATAGGCTTTTTCCAAATCGAAAAATACAGCGACTACATGTTCTCGTTTGATAAAAGCATCACGGATAAAAGTTTCTAGTCTAACTAAATTATCATTGGTACTACGTTCAGCTCGGAATCCCGATTGAAGTTTTGTTATAAGATTGTTAGATTCTAAGTACCAAACAAGTCGTTTGTTTATCATTCTCTCTAGTGTTTTGCAAAGGCAACTTGTTAGCGCTATTGGTCTGTAGTTTGTTGGTTCTGCATGATCTTTCCCTGGTTTGGGAATAGGTATAATTGTGGCCAAACGCCAGCTTTCTGGAAAAACTCCTGTTGTCCATATACCGTTGAAAAAATGTAAAAGTGTGTCAAGGGCGGTTTCCGGAAGGTGTTTAAGCATCTGGTAATGGATGTCATCAGGGCCTGTAGCTGTATCTTTTGATACTGCGATAGCATCTTTAAGTTCTGTAATGTTAAACAGGCTGTTATATTCTTCAGTATTTGAAGAGGTGAAATTAAGTTTGATTTTTTCTTCTTGTTTTTTGATGTTTTGAAACTTCTCTGAATAATTCCGAGATGAAGAATTATCCAAAAAAGTTTCGCCAAGTGTGTTTGCTATCTCTTCCTTTGATGTGGCCTTTGTTCCACGTTTTGTATTTAACTGGGTGAAACTGGGTGATTTTGATTTACCAGATATTTTTCGTATCATGTCCCAAACCTTTTTAATTGGAGTTTTATAATTTAAATTCGAAACGTAAGATTTCCATGATTTGCGTTTGGAGGCCTTTATTGTTCGACGAGCATTTGCTCTGAAATTCTTTACTTTATTTAGGTTCTCCTTTGTTGGATATCTGCAGAACTTTGATAATGCTTGCTTGCGCTGTTTTATGGCATCTTTGCATTCATCATTGTACCATGGCTTGCTTTTCTTTGGATTTGTCGAGGTTTTCGGTATACTTTTATTAGCTATGTCAAGAAGAGAAGAAGTAAAATCATCTAGACCCCTGGGTATTAAACTTTCCGCCTTGCCGAGGCCCTGGGGGCTCAATTCCCACTGGGAACGTTGCTAGCGTGGTGAGCAGTAATTGTCCCCTTTGGGAAGAGCGAAGAGAAAATACCACCCGTTTGCCGTGGGTGGCAGCCCGTAAGCCGGAAGAAGGGATCCTGGAGGTTGGGAGTTATTGGGAATTTGGTCTCTCCTGATGGCTCAACACGCCTCTTTGGCCTGGATTTCGGTGTAGAAGGGTGTCCGTGAGACCCGGCACGGTCAATCGGCTGGTCTCGCCAAGCCCTAGGAAATATCTTTTCTTTCTCTTCCTTGTCTCTTGTATCATACTGATACTCACTGTTTGCCCATAATTCTTGTTTTCTTAACCTTTCCAATCCTAAGAAGGCGGCGGCTTAACGGGTCAATCGTGCAGCATTTTGCTCGTGCGAGTATATCTTCTGTGTATCTCTAGCACAAGTGAGTAGGAAAACCACTCCATTGATGTGTTCCCTTGTTGGGCTCCGTGGTGGGCGGAGAGCATGGAGGACGAATTTTAATACATCTTTATCATGGGTTCTAATCGAAGAAAAAGAACTAAACAATGTTCAGAATCTGATATTTCAGATGTTAACGAAAGCACTCAACCTCCAACAACCTCTACCAAAGATACATCATCTCAACATTTTCCGCGTTTCATTTTAGTTGAAAGCAAGGAAGAAAACAAACCAGTAACATCTTTATCTCCGTTTGTAATACAAAAAGTCATTCAAAGTATAGCTGGAGAGCCGGAAAACATAAAGAAACTACACAGGTCGAATCAGCTACTCATTGAGGTATCCAAGAAAGCCCATGCCGAGAATCTTCTACGTGCACAGACTTTTCACGACTTGAAAGTCCGGGTGTACCCTCATACTTCGCTGAACTCCTCAAAGGGGGTAATTCGTTGCCCCGAATTGGGGAATTGCAGCGAGGAGGAGATTCTCGAAGGCACAAGATCTCAAGGAGTAACTGCAATAAAACGATTCAAAGTTAAACGAAACGGAGAGTTAAAAAACACAAACACCTTTGTCTTTACATTCAATACATCAGTTCTACCAAAAACAATAAAAGTAGCATACTTTAGAGTCAACGTAGAAGTCTACATACCAAATCCTTTGCGTTGTCATCATTGCCAGAAATATGGACACCATGAGGATAGGTGTTCTAAGGACCCTATCTGTTCGAAATGCGGTCAGGTAGCAGAACACCCAGAAAGTCAATGTAGAAACGAACTGCACTGTGTCAATTGTGGTGAAAAACACAGTGCTGACTCTAAAGAATGCCAAGTTTGGCACAAAGAAAAAGAAATCTTACGTCTTAAGTTTACCAGAAATATTTCTTTCATTGAAGCGCGGAAACTTGTTGAGGCCCCAACTCCAATTCCTGGAATCAGTTATGCCAACATCACCCAGTCTTCTATGAAAAAGGTTTCTGTGGTTGATACTGCCACTCAAACCGATCCGATCAATATTCTCGACTCTGCAGTTCAATCAAGTTCAACAAACACAAACAGCCAAACAGAAGATCTGCAGAAACAAAAAGGTCAAACAAACACTACAAACAAAAATCAAACAAAGACACCTTCTGAAGAGAAAAAAGGAGATGGTGGCCTGAAAAAAGCCACCATTGAGATGATAAGAAAAGATTGGAAGAAACAACAACAGAAAGAAAGACAAGCAAGAAGTCAATCATCTCCACCTACGAAAGAAACAAAATCAAAATCTAGTCAAGGAACACAAAGACCAAGCACATCAAACAGAGAACGAAAAGGTTCAAATAATGTTATTCAACAACATAACAGGTTCGGATCTTTGAGTGACAGTAGCGATGATATGGAGTTAGGAGAAGCTCCAGATCGCCCACGAACTAACAGAAATAGATCGAGATCATCAGAACATTCACACGTCAACAATAGTAATAATAGATCAAAATCACCAATAACATATCCTTAGTTGCTAGTCTAACTAAAATCTAACAACTCTAAAATGAATTCAAATCACAAAATAATACAATGGAACTGTCGAGGTCTAAAGTCAAACTATAACGAGATCTTATTACTTTTATCCTTATTGAATCCATCAGTTTTTTGCTTGCAAGAAACTTTTTTAAAAACTGATGATCAATTAAATATCAGAGATTTCAATACATACAATTATATATATTCAGAAGGCCAGAGGCCGTCTGGTGGAAGCTCAATCTTAGTTCACTCTTCATGTCCGCAGCGAGAAATTAAACTTGTAACCAATCTTCAAGCCGTTGCGGTTTCTGTTACTTTAGATAAAGAAATTACTATTTGTTCTGTGTATATACCTCCGAATTTTCATTTAGAGACCGAACATTTAGACATTTTACTGAAACAACTCCCTTCACCCTGTATACTAGTTGGTGACTTCAATGGTCACAATATCCTTTGGGGATGTAAAGATAACAACCCTAAAGGTAATATTATTGAAGACTTTATAACCAAAAACGATCTTTGTCTTATGAATGACAAATCTCACACTTATCTCCATCCTGCAACAGGAAAATTTTCTTCTTTAGATCTTTCCATATGTCACCCATCTCTCCTGCTGGACTTCGACTGGACGGTCAGTGAAGACCAACATGGAAGTGATCACTTCCCTGTTATTATTGAAAGCGTAAATAATTCCACGAATGATCACAACGCAAAGTGGAAACTAAATAAAGCAAATTGGGAATTATACCACTTATTATGCGAAGAAAGTCTCAAAATAGATAAGTTTGACAATTCCTTGGACCCTCTAGATGATTTTACTTCTTCTCTTCTTGACATAGCTAATAAAAGTATACCGAAAACCTCGACAAATCCAAAGAAAAGCAAGCCATGGTACAATGATGAATGCAAAGATGCCATAAAACAGCGCAAGCAAGCATTATCAAAGTTCTGCAGATATCCAACAAAGGAGAACCTGAATAAAGTAAAGAATTTCAGAGCAAATGCTCGTCGAACAATAAAGGCCTCCAAACGCAAATCATGGAAATCTTACGTTTCGAATTTAAATTATAAAACTCCAATTAAAAAGGTTTGGGACATGATACGAAAAATATCTGGTAAATCAAAATCACCCAGTTTCACCCATTTAAATACAAAACGTGGAACAAAGGCCACATCAAAGGAAGAGATAGCAAACACACTTGGCGAAACTTTTTTGGATAATTCTTCATCTCGGAATTATTCAGAGAAGTTTCAAAACATCAAAAAACAAGAAGAAAAAATCAAACTTAATTTCACCTCTTCAAATACTGAAGAATATAACAGCCTGTTTAACATTACAGAACTTAAAGATGCTATCGCAGTATCAAAAGATACAGCTACAGGCCCTGATGACATCCATTACCAGATGCTTAAACACCTTCCCGAAACCGCCCTTGACACACTTTTACATATTTTCAACGGTATATGGACAACAGGAGTTTTTCCAGAAAGCTGGCGTTTGGCCACAGTTATACCTATTCCCAAACCAGGGAAAGATCATGCAGAACCAACAAACTACAGACCAATAGCGCTAACAAGTTGCCTTTGCAAAACACTAGAGAGAATGATAAACAAACGACTTGTTTGGTACTTAGAATCTAACAATCTTATAACAAAACTTCAATCGGGATTCCGAGCTGAACGTAGTACCAATGATAATTTAGTTAGACTAGAAACTTTTATCCGGGATGCTTTTATCAAACGAGAACATGTAGTCGCTGTATTTTTCGATTTGGAAAAAGCCTATGATACCACTTGGCGATATGGAATTTTAAAAGACCTACATAACTTTGGTATGAAAGGAAGACTACCAAACTTTATTAAAAGTTTTCTTGAAGATCGTACAATACAAGTGCGTGTAGGATCGACCCTGTCTGATCTCTATGATCAAGAACAGGGCGTTCCTCAAGGAGCAATACTTTCAACCACGTTATTCAACGTGAAATTAAACGATATTATAAACTGTCTGGATTACAAAACAGATGGTTCTTTGTACGTTGATGATTTTTGTATTTGTTTTCGCTCGAAAAATATGCGCACAATAGAAAGACATCTACAGCAATGTCTAAATAGAATTGAAGACTGGGCAACAAGAAATGGCTTCAAATTTTCCAAATCGAAAACGCAGTGCGTTCATTTCTGTCAACAACGGAAAATACACAATGATCCAGCACTCTACATATATGGATCTCAAATACCAGTTGTTGCCGAATCAAAATTTCTTGGGGTTATATTTGATAGAAAACTCTCCTTCATACCCCATATAAAATACGTGAAAGCGAAATGTTTAAAAGCATTAAACCTTTTAAAAGTGTTATCTCACACAAGTTGGGGTGCGGACAGAACAACTCTTCTTCATCTATATCGTTCTTTAATTCGATCAAAACTTGATTATGGGTCCCTCGTTTATGGATCTGCTAGAAAATCTTATCTACAGATGTTAGACACTGTACATAATCAAGGTCTTCGTTTGGCATTGGGAGCTTTTCGTACGTCTCCAATATCGAGTCTTAACGTGGAAGCAGATGAGCCATCGTTATGGCTACGCAGAGAAAAATTGTCCCTTCAGTACGCCATCAGACTTGCTGCTAACCCTTCTAACCCTGCTTTTGAAGTCACATTTCCACCACAATTTCAGGAATATTATGAAAGAAAACCTAACGCAATTAAATCCTTCGGCCTTCGTATAGCACCACTTTTAGAATCCTCTAATATTAACACTAAAAACATCCAAAAGCACTCTTTTTCTGATATTCCATCCTGGTGCATTACTAAACCAACTATTCTTTTCGATTTACACAATAGCAAAAAGTCACTATCTGATTCACATCTCATGAAACAAAACTTCCAAGAATTACAATCGCGACTTTCAGACTATCAACACATCTACACTGATGGCTCAAAAGTTGAAGAAAAGGTTGGCTGTGCGTATATATCGGGCAGTCACCATGAAAAGATCCGTCTTCCTGATGGCTCATCTATTTTCACTGCTGAATCCAAGGCTATTGATATGACTTTGGATTACGTTATGAATAATTCTTTAGATAACAAATTCGTTATTTTCTCTGACTCCCTTTCTGTTTTGAAATCTCTAAACCACACATCTTCAAAAAGTCCCAAAATTCAGAACTTGATAGAAAAACATCACGAGTTATCGAAAACTAAGGAAATTATATTCTGTTGGCTCCCCAGCCATGTTGGCATAAAAGGTAACGAGGCTGCCGATGTAAAAGCAAAGGCCTCACTCGATCTAGAAATTTCGAATTTTAAACTTCCATGTACAGATTTTAAACCTTTTATCAACAGGTACATCTTATCTAAATGGCAGCTGTCATGGGACAGAGCGACATTCAATAAACTACACGAAATAAAACCGGTTCTTGGTAAAAATACCATTTATCGATCATTAAGGCGAGAAGAAGTGGTTCTTACTCGTCTACGTATAGGTCATACTAGACTCACACATTCTTATCTGCTTAAACGAGAAGATCAGCCATTTTGTATCAGCTGTAATGAACCTTTTACGGCGAAACACTTCCTGATCGACTGCATTGAATTCTCTCATGTGCGACGTCAATTCTTTCAAACAAATGACCTGAGATACTTATTTGAAAATGTACCTGCTGATAATATACTGTTCTTTTTAAAACACATCAACCTTTTTAACAAAGTCTAACTGCTTTAATCTTTAAATTCGTTCTAGTTTTACATTTTATGCATATATAACTTACCTTTATAGCCGTTTCATTACAGAACCATGTTAGTTTACCATTTTGACGCAAATGACCCTCATGGGTTGATGCGTCGTTAAACCTGAACTCATCATCATTATGCATTTATGACTTACCATTATAATCGTTTCACTACAGAACCATGTTAGTTCACCATTTTGACGCAAATGACCCTCATGGGTTGATGCGTCGTTAAACCTGAACTCATCATCAGAAGGCCAGAGGCCGTCTGGTGGAAGCTCAATCTTAGTTCACTCTTCATGTCCGCAGCGAGAAATTAAACTTGTAACCAATCTTCAAGCCGTTGCGGTTTCTGTTACTTTAGATAAAGAAATTACTATTTGTTCTGTGTATATACCTCCGAATTTTCATTTAGAGACCGAACATTTAGACATTTTACTGAAACAACTCCCTTCACCCTGTATACTAGTTGGTGACTTCAATGGTCACAATATCCTTTGGGGATGTAAAGATAACAACCCTAAAGGTAATATTATTGAAGACTTTATAACCAAAAACGATCTTTGTCTTATGAATGACAAATCTCACACTTATCTCCATCCTGCAACAGGAAAATTTTCTTCTTTAGATCTTTCCATATGTCACCCATCTCTCCTGCTGGACTTCGACTGGACGGTCAGTGAAGACCAACATGGAAGTGATCACTTCCCTGTTATTATTGAAAGCGTAAATAATTCCACGAATGATCACAACGCAAAGTGGAAACTAAATAAAGCAAATTGGGAAGTATATTACTCATTATGCGAAGAAAGTCTCAAAACAGATCAGTTTGACAATTCCTTGGACCCTCTAGATGATTTTACTTCTTCTCTTCTTGACATAGCTAATAAAAGTATACCGAAAACCTCGACAAATCCAAAGAAAAGCAAGCCATGGTACAATGATGAATGCAAAGATGCCATAAAACAGCGCAAGCAAGCATTATCAAAGTTCTGCAGATATCCAACAAAGGAGAACCTGAATAAAGTAAAGAATTTCAGAGCAAATGCTCGTCGAACAATAAAGGCCTCCAAACGCAAATCATGGAAATCTTACGTTTCGAATTTAAATTATAAAACTCCAATTAAAAAGGTTTGGGATATGATACGAAAAATATCTGGTAAATCAAAATCACCCAGTTTCACCCACTTAAATACAAAACGTGGAACAAAGGCCACATCAAAGGAAGAGATAGCAAACACACTTGGCGAAACTTTTTTGGATAATTCTTCATCTCGGAATTATTCAGAGAAGTTTCAAAACATCAAAAAACAAGAAGAAAAAATCAAACTTAATTTCACCTCTTCAAATACTGAAGAATATAACAGCCTGTTTAACATTACAGAACTTAAAGATGCTATCGCAGTATCAAAAGATACAGCTACAGGCCCTGATGACATCCATTACCAGATGCTTAAACACCTTCCCGAAACCGCCCTTGACACACTTTTACATATTTTCAACGGTATATGGACAACAGGAGTTTTTCCAGAAAGCTGGCGTTTGGCCACAATTATACCTATTCCCAAACCAGGGAAAGATCATGCAGAACCAACAAACTACAGACCAATAGCGCTAACAAGTTGCCTTTGCAAAACACTAGAGAGAATGATAAACAAACGACTTGTTTGGTACTTAGAATCTAACAATCTTATAACAAAACTTCAATCGGGATTCCGAGCTGAACGTAGTACCAATGATAATTTAGTTAGACTAGAAACTTTTATCCGCGATGCTTTTATCAAACGAGAACATGTAGTCGCTGTATTTTTCGATTTGGAAAAAGCCTATGATACCACTTGGCGATATGGAATTTTAAAAGACCTACATAACTTTGGTATGAAAGGAAGACTACCAAACTTTATTAAAAGTTTTCTTGAAGATCGTACAATACAAGTGCGTGTAGGATCGACCCTGTCTGATCTCTATGATCAAGAACAGGGCGTTCCTCAAGGAGCAATACTTTCAACCACGTTATTCAACGTGAAATTAAACGATATTATAAACTGTCTGGATTACAAAACAGATGGTTCTTTGTACGTTGATGATTTTTGTATTTGTTTTCGCTCGAAAAATATGCGCACAATAGAAAGACATCTACAGCAATGTCTAAATAGAATTGAAGACTGGGCAACAAGAAATGGCTTCAAATTTTCCAAATCGAAAACGCAGTGCGTTCATTTCTGTCAACAACGGAAAATACACAATGATCCAGCACTCTACATATATGGATCTCAAATACCAGTTGTTGCCGAATCAAAATTTCTTGGGGTTATATTTGATAGAAAACTCTCCTTCATACCCCATATAAAATACGTGAAAGCGAAATGTTTAAAAGCATTAAACCTTTTAAAAGTGTTATCTCACACAAGTTGGGGTGCGGACAGAACAACTCTTCTTCATCTATATCGTTCTTTAATTCGATCAAAACTTGATTATGGGTCCCTCGTATATGGATCTGCTAGAAAATCTTATCTACAGATGTTAGACACTGTACATAATCAAGGACTTCGTTTGGCATTGGGAGCTTTTCGTACGTCTCCAATATCGAGTCTTAACGTGGAAGCAGATGAGCCATCGTTATGGCTACGCAGAGAAAAATTGTCCCTTCAGTACGCCATCAGACTTGCTGCTAACCCTTCTAACCCTGCTTTTGAAGTCACATTTCCACCACAATTTCAGGAATATTATGAAAGAAAACCTAACGGAATTAAATCATTCGGCCTTCGTATAGCACCACTTTTAGAATCCTCTAATATAAACACTAAAAACATCCAAAAGCACTCTTTTTCTGATATTCCAACCTGGTGCATTACCAAACCAACTATTCTTTTCGATTTACACAATAGCAAAAAGTCACTATCTGATTCACATCTCATGAAACAAAACTTCCAAGAATTACAATCGCGACTTTCAGACTATCAACACATCTACACTGATGGCTCAAAAGTTGAAGAAAAGGTTGGCTGTGCGTATATATCGGGCAGTCACCATGAAAAGATCCGTCTACCTGATGGCTCATCTATTTTCACTGCTGAATCCAAGGCTATTGATATGGCTTTGAATTACGTTATGAGTAATTCTTTAGATAACAAATTCGTTATTTTCTCTGACTCCCTTTCTGTTTTGAAATCTCTAAACCACACATCTTCAAAAAGTCCCAAAATTCAGAACTTGATAGAAAAACATCACGAGTTATCGAAAACTAAGGAAATTATATTCTGTTGGCTCCCCAGCCATGTTGGCATAAAAGGTAACGAGGCTGCCGATGTAAAAGCAAAGGCCTCACTCGATCTAGAAATTTCGAATTTTAAACTTCCATGTACAGATTTTAAACCTTTTATCAACAGGTACATCTTATCTAAATGGCAGCTGTCATGGGACAGAGCGACATTCAATAAACTACATGAAATAAAACCGGTTCTTGGTAAAAATACCATTTATCGATCATTAAGGCGAGATGAAGTAGTTCTTACTCGTCTACGTATAGGTCATACTAGACTCACACATTCTTATCTGCTTAAACGAGAAGATCAGCCATTTTGTATCAGCTGTAATGAACCTTTTACGGCGAAACACTTCCTGATCGACTGCATTGAATTCTCTCATGTGCGACGTCAATTCTTTCAAACAAATGACCTGAGATACTTATTTGAAAATGTACCTGCTGATAATATACTGTTGTTTTTAAAACACATCAACCTTTTTAACAAAGTCTAACTGCTTTAATTTTTAAATTCGTTCTAGTTTTACATTTTATGCATATATAACTTACCTTTATAGCCGTTTCATTACAGAACCATGTTAGTTTACCATTTTGACGCAAATGACCCTCATGGGTTGATGCGTCGTTAAACCTGAACTCATCATCATCACAGGCACATCTTGAAAAACTTGTTTCAAATTATTAACTCTGAAGAACATATTTCTTGCCTGTAAAAAGTCAACGCAATCAACGAGGATATGTTTGACAGTAAGGGGTTCGTTACAACCTATACATACTGGTTGTTCTTCACGTTGAAGAAGATAGGAATGTGTCAATCTGGTATGCCCAATACGTAACCGGGTCAACACCACATCTTCTTTTCTGGACAATCGAGGTATGTAGCTTTTTTTGCTTATAATAGGTTCAATAGCATGAAGTTTGTTAAAAACTGCACCGTTCCATGAGGTTTGCCATTTCGACAAAATGTACTTGTTGATAAATGGTTTAAAATTGTTAAAAGGAATCTTAAAATCTGAAGGAATTTGACTAAGCGATTCTTTAGCTTTTCTGTCAGCAGACTCATTGCCAGAAATACCGATATGACTTGGGAGCCAACATAATATAATTTCTTTCGACTTTGATATTTCATGAATCTTCTCAATAATTTTTTGAATTTGATGATTTTTTGACGACGTGTGATTAAGTGCTTTAAGAACAGAAAGTGAATCCGAAAAAATAACAAATTTTTTAAGCCTGCAGGTGGTTATATAATCCAAAGCCAAGTCGACTGCTTTGGCTTCTGCAGTGAAAATAGATGAACCATCTGGAAGACGCAAGGTTTGTTGAGCATCTTTAGATACGTATGCACAGCCAAATTTATCATCATCTTTTGAGCCATCAGTAAAGATATGTTGATAATCAGAAAAACGTGACTGTAATTCTTGAAAGTTTTGTTTTAGAATACATGGATTTGATTCCGACTTTTTACCATTATGCAAATCAAATAAAACTGCGGGTTTCTTAATGCACCAAGATGGTAGGGTGGCCATATCATGTTCTTGTATGTTTTTAGGATGTATTTTTGAGCCTTCTAATAATGGTAATATACGTAATCCAAAAGGCTTAATGGCGTGAGGTTTGTTATCGTATAAATCTGAAAATTGTGATGGGTAGGTAGTTTTGGAAGCAGGGTTATTCGGATTAGCAGCAAGTCTGATAGCGTATTGGAGAGCAAGTTTTTCTCTGCGTAATGCCAAGGATGGTTCATCTGCTTCTACATAAAGACTTGTAACCGGAGAAGTTTGAAAAGCTCCCAGAGCCAGACGAAGTCCTTGGTGATGAATCGTATCTAACTTTTGTAAATAGGACTTTCTGGCAGAACCATACACAACCGAACCATAATCCAGTTTGGATCTGATTAAGGAGCGATAAAGATTTAACAAGGTAACACGATCAGCTCCCCAACTTGTATGTGCTAAAACTTTTAACAGATTAAGAGCTTTCAAACATTTAGCTTTAAGATATTTGATATGGGGTAAGAAAGATAGTTTTCGATCAAATATAACCCCAAGAAATTTGACTTCTTCGACAACTGGAATTTGAGATCCGTATAAGTATAGATCTGGATGGTCGTGTTTCTTTCGAAGATGACAGAAATGAACGCATTGAGTTTTTGACTTGGAAAATTTGAATCCGTTATTTGTAGCCCAGTCTTCTATTCTAGTTAAATTTTGCTGTAATTTCCTTTCTACAGTTCGCATGTTTTTTGACCGATAACATATACAAAAATCATCAACGTATAAAGAGCAATCTGTTTTGTCATCTAAACATTTCACGATATTATTAATTTTGATGTTGAATAATGTAGTTGAAAGAATGCTGCCTTGAGGAACACCCTGTTCTTGATCATAAAGGTCAGACAGGGTAGATCCAACTCGCACCTGTATAGTACGGTCTTCAAGAAAACTTTGAATGAAGCTGGGTAGACGTCCTTTTAATCCGCTATCATGTAAGTCCTTTAATATACCATAGCGCCAGGTGGTATCATAGGCTTTTTCCAAGTCGAAAAATATTGCTACAACATGTTCCTTTTTAATAAAAGCATTACGAATAAATGTTTCCAGTCTGATCAAATTGTCATTGGTACTACGTTCAGTTCGGAAGCCCGACTGATATTCAGATATAAGTTTATTGGATTCTAAGTACCAAACTAATCGTTTATTTATCATTCTTTCTAACGTTTTACACAGACAACTTGTAAGAGCTATTGGTCGATAATTTGTGGGTTCTGCATGATCTTTTCCAGGTTTGGGAATTGGTATTATTGTAGCTAAACGCCAAGTTTCTGGGTATTCCCCTGTTTCCCAAATAATATTAAAAATATTCAAAAGAGTTTGAAGTGATCTTTTTGGAAGATGTTTCAACATCTGATAATGAATATCATCTGGACCTGTAGCGGTATCATGGGACTTTTCGATGGCTTCAACGAGTTCAGAGAGATTAAAAGGATTGTTATAGTTCTCATTGTTAGGCGATTTGAAATTAAGTTTTCGTTTTTCTTGTTCTTTTTTGATAGTTTGGAATTTATTTGAATAATTTCTTGATGATGAGTTTCTCATAAATGTACTTCCTAGAGTATCAGCAATGTCTTTCTTTGTAGAAACTTTTTCTTCATCGTCAATATTAAGATGAGTATAATTGGGTGGTTTAAATTTACCAGATATTTTTCGTACCATATCCCAAATCTTTTTAACTGGTGTTCTATTACTTATTTTAGAAATGTAAGATCTCCAGGATTTTCTTTTTGAGGCTCTTACAGTTCTACGAGCTTTTGCTCTAAATACTTTTATATCATTTAATTTCTCTTTTGATGGATTCTTGCAGAATTTCGATAATGCTTCTTTACGTTGTTTAATAGCTTCTTTACAGTCATCATTAAACCATGGTTTGCTTTTCTTTGGATAAGTAGAGGTCTTAGGAATACATTTATTAGAAATATTAATAAGTGATGCAGTAAAATCAGCAACAATATCAGATGAGTCACTGAAATGCTCTACTGACAGTTCGTTATCACACATGGTATGAAACAACTCCCAGTTAGCTTTATTTAGTTTCCATTTTGGGTTATGGTCATCGTCTGAACAAGTGACACTTTCCATCAATACTGGGAAGTGATCACTTCCATGTTGATCGTCACAAACTGACCAATCATAGTCAAGCAGTAGGGACGGGTGGCACAAGGATAGATCTAAAGAAGAGAAATGACCTGTTGCAGGATGAAGATATGTTTGAGATTTATCATTCATTAAACATAAATCATTTTTAGCAATAAAATTCTCAAGCACTTCACCTCTGTTATTATTATTTTTACACCCCCATAGGATATTATGACCGTTAAAGTCACCTACTAATATGTAAGGCGAAGGTAGCTGCTTAAGCAACGATTCCAACTGTTCTGTCTTTAGTGAAAAAGATGGAGGAATATAAACAGAACAAATAGTGGTCTCCTTATCCAAGGAAACTGAAACTGCAACAGCTTGAAGTTCTGTCTTAAGTTTAATTTCTCTATGTGGAATAGAAGATTTTACTAAAATAGAGCTTCCACCAGATGGTCGTTGACCACCTGAATAAACATAATTATATGTATGGAAATCTTTGATATCTACGTTTTCATCCGGTTTCAGATGCGTTTCTTGCAAGCAAGACACAGATGGTCCTAGAAGAGTTAAAAGAAGTAATAACTCATTGTAATTTGCCTTAAGACCTCGACAATTCCACTGTATTATTTTATGTTTAAATACCATGGTTATTTATCAGATGGATGATAGTGTTATCAGACTGGGTTAATACGAATAATTGTACCTTTTGGAACACCTGGAGGGGATTCTGAAAAGATCACAGAATCATCATCCTCCATGTCCTCCAAAACGCTAAACGGATTATCTGATGCTTTGGTCAGTTTTCCATCAACCGCTGTTCTATCTTTACGTACAGTTTGAGTTCTCTGTCTTTGACGATCACGTGCCATATCTCTTTTAATCATGTCGATTGTTCCTGGTTTCAATATTTTTTCTGTTTTTTGTGATGTCGTAACTGTAATGTTTTTGTCACTGTCTTTACCGTTTGTATTTGTGTCTGTGAAAGTTGTAATAATAACAGGATCTGTTTGCGTTTGAGCATCTTTAGATGGTTTCACTTGGGCGGATTTTGTCACGCTGGCATAACTTGTGCTAACTGGTTTTTCTACCTTTTGTCGAGCTTCCTGAAAAGAGATGTTATTAGTGTACTTTATTTTCATGATTTCTTTTTCTTTGTGCCAGGATTGGCAATCACGTGAATTCGCAGCATGATTGCCAGAACAGTTAAAACATTTTGACGTTCGTGTACATCTACCAGAGTCCTCAGTATCATGTTGAGGCTCACCACAATTGACACAGATAGCTGGTCTGCTGCAATTGTCTTCATGGTGGCCAAACATTTGACATCGATAACACCGCAGTGGGTTCGGGATGTAAACTTCTACAGGTACTCGGAGATAACCAACTGTTGCCATTTTCGGTAACTCGGGTGTATTGAAAGTAAATACAAAAGTATTCGTGGGTCTTATCTGACCATCACGACGAACCTGGATTCTTCGAACTGCTAATACACCTTGGTCTCTCATCTCCTCAACAATATGTTCGTTGGTACAGCCCTTAAGGGCCGGACAACGAACAATACCCTTGGAAGAATTGAGGGTATTGTGTAATTTAACTTGGCATTTAATGTCGAAGAATGTAGTTGTTTTCAACAGGTTTTTGATATGTGATTCACGTTCACATTCAACTAGCAAGTCACCCGATTTTAAATTTTTGATACTTTTTGGTTCACCAGCAATGCTTTTTATTGTTTTAAATATAACGAAAGGCGACAGTGAACATATAGATTTGTTGTCTTCAAGAGAGGATATGACAAGAAATCGAGATGTTTTTGATAGTGTTTCACGTGTTTGACTGGTTGATGGCTTTTGTGACGCTTGGTCATCAGATTCTGTGTCGGTAGAGGGTTTTTGTCTTTTTCCTTTTGTTTTATTCGTCATGTTGAAATAATTAATATTTCTCTCCTCCGTGCTCTCCACCCACCACGGAGCCCAACAAGGGAACATTTCATTGGAGCGGATTTCCTACTCACCAATGCTAGAGATACACAGACAAGATACTCGTACAACTATGATAGCCATACGATTGACTCAATAAGCCGTCGCCTTCTAGGAATGACAAAGGTTAAGAAAAAGATTATGGGCACATGGTCGGTATCAGTGCGATACAAAGCAAGGAAGAGAAAGAAAAGTGATTTCCTAGGGCTTGGCACGACCAGCCGCTTATCCGTGTCGAGCCTACCACGGACACCCTTCTACACCGAATCAGAGGCCAAAGAGATGTGTTGAGACACCTGGAGATCCCTGGGGTGTCCCTCAATCTCCAGGATCCTCCTTTCCGGCTTACGGGTTGCCACCCACGGCAAACGGGTGGTATTTCCTCTTCGCTCTTCCCAAAGGGGACAATTACTGCTCATCAAGCTAGCAACGTTCCCAGTGGGAATTGAGCCCCCAGGGCCTCGGCAAGGCGGAAAGTTTAATACCCAGGGGTCAACGTAGAAGTCTACATACCAAATCCTTTGCGTTGTCATCATTGCCAGAAATATGGACACCATGAGGATAGGTGTTCTAAGGACCCTATCTGTTCGAAATGCGGTCAGGTAGCAGAACACCCAGAAAGTCAATGTAGAAACGAACTGCACTGTGTCAATTGTGGTGAAAAACACAGTGCTGACTCTAAAGAATGCCAAGTTTGGCACAAAGAAAAAGAAATCTTACGTCTTAAGTTTACCAGAAATATTTCTTTCATTGAAGCGCGGAAACTTGTTGAGGCCCCAACTCCAATTCCTGGAATGAGTTATGCCAACATCACCCAGTCTTCTATGAAAAAGGTTTCTGTGGTTGATACTGCCACTCAAACCGATCCGATCAATATTCTCGACTCTGCAGTTCAATCAAGTTCAACAAACACAAACAGCCAAACAGAAGATCTGCAGAAACAAAAAGGTCAAACAAACACTACAAACAAAAATCAAACAAAGACACCTTCTGAAGAGAAAAAAGGAGATGGTGGCCTGAAAAAAGCCACCATTGAGATGATAAGAAAAGATTGGAAGAAACAACAACAGAAAGAAAGACAAGCAAGAAGTCAATCATCTCCACCTACGAAAGAAACAAAATCAAAATCTAGTCAAGGAACACAAAGACCAAGCACATCAAACAGAGAACGAAAAGGTTCAAATAATGTTATTCAACAACATAACAGGTTCGGATCTTTGAGTGACAGTAGCGATGATATGGAGTTAGGAGAAGCTCCAGATCGCCCACGAACTAACAGAAATAGATCGAGATCATCAGAACATTCACACGTCAACAATAATAGATCAAAATCACCAATAACATATCCTTAGTTGCTAGTCTAACTAAAATCTAACAACTCTAAAATGAATTCAAATCACAAAATAATACAATGGAACTGTCGAGGTCTAAAGTCAAACTATAACGAGATCTTATTACTTTTATCCTTATTGAATCCATCAGTTTTTTGCTTGCAAGAAACTTTTTTAAAAACTGATGATCAATTAAATATCAGAGATTACAATACATACAATTATATATATTCAGAAGGCCAGAGGCCGTCTGGTGGAAGCTCAATCTTAGTTCACTCTTCATGTCCGCAGCGACAAATTAAACTTGTAACCAATCTTCAAGCCGTTGCGGTTTCTGTTACTTTAGATAAAGAAATTACTATTTGTTCTGTGTATATACCTCCAAATTTTCATTTAGAGACCGAACATTTAGACATTTTACTGAAACAACTCCCTTCACCCTGTATACTAGTTGGTGACTTCAATGGTCACAATATCCTTTGGGGATGTAAAGATAACAACCCTAAAGGTAATATTATTGAAGACTTTATAACCAAAAACGATCTTTGTCTTATGAATGACAAATCTCTCACTTATCTCCATCCTGCAACAGGAAAATTTTCTTCTTTAGATCTTTCCATATGTCACCCATCTCTCCTGCTGGACTTCGACTGGACGGTCAGTGAAGACCAACATGGAAGTGATCACTTCCCTGTTATTATTGAAAGCGTAAATAATTCCACGAATGATCACAACGCAAAGTGGAAACTAAATAAAGCAAATTGGGAATTATACCACTTATTATGCGAAGAAAGTCTCAAAATAGATAAGTTTGACAATTCCTTGGACCCTCTAGATGATTTTACTTCTTCTCTTCTTGACATAGCTAATAAAAGTATACCGAAAACCTCGACAAATCCAAAGAAAAGCAAGCCATGGTACAATGATGAATGCAAAGATGCCATAAAACAGCGCAAGCAAGCATTATCAAAGTTCTGCAGATATCCAACAAAGGAGAACCTGAATAAAGTAAAGAATTTCAGAGCAAATGCTCGTCGAACAATAAAGGCCTCCAAACGCAAATCATGGAAATCTTACGTTTCGAATTTAAATTATAAAACTCCAATTAAAAAGGTTTGGGACATGATACGAAAAATATCTGGTAAATCAAAATCACCCAGTTTCACCCATTTAAATACAAAACGTGGAACAAAGGCCACATCAAAGGAAGAGATAGCAAACACACTTGGCGAAACTTTTTTGGATAATTCTTCATCTCGGAATTATTCAGAGAAGTTTCAAAACATCAAAAAACAAGAAGAAAAGATCAAACTTAATTTCACCTCTTCAAATACTGAAGAATATAACAGCCTATTTAACATTACAGAACTTAAAGATGCTATCGCAGTATCAAAAGATACAGCTACAGGCCCTGATGACATCCATTACCAGATGCTTAAACACCTTCCCGAAACCGCCCTTGACACACTTTCACATATTTTCAACGGTATATGGACAACAGGAGTTTTTCCAGAAAGCTGGCGTTTGGCCACAGTTATACCTATTCCCAAACCAGGGAAAGATCATGCAGAACCAACAAACTACAGACCAATTGCGCTAACAAGTTGCCTTTGCAAAACACTAGAGAGAATGATAAACAAACGACTTGTTTGGTACTTAGAATCTAACAATCTTATAACAAAACTTCAATCGGGATTCCGAGCTGAACGTAGTACCAATGATAATTTAGTTAGACTAGAAACTTTTATCCGGGATGCTTTTATCAAACGAGAACATGTAGTCGCTGTATTTTTCGATTTGGAAAAAGCCTATGATACCACTTGGCGATATGGAATTTTAAAAGACCTACATAACTTTGGTATGAAAGGAAGACTACCAAACTTTATTAAAAGTTTTCTTGAAGATCGTACAATACAAGTGCGTGTAGGATCGACCCTGTCTGATCTCTATGATCAAGAACAGGGCGTTCCTCAAGGAGCAATACTTTCAACCACGTTATTCAATGTGAAATTAAACGATATTATAAACTGTCTGGATTACAAAACAGATGGTTCTTTGTACGTTGATGATTTTTGTATTTGTTTTCGCTCGAAAAATATGCGCACAATAGAAAGACATCTACAGCAATGTCTAAATAGAATTGAAGACTGGGCAACAAGAAATGGCTTCAAATTTTCCAAATCGAAAACGCAATGCGTTCATTTCTGTCAACAACGGAAAATACACAATGATCCAGCACTCTACATATATGGATCTCAAATACCAGTTGTTGCCGAATCAAAATTTCTTGGGGTTATATTTGATAGAAAACTCTCCTTCATACCCCATATAAAATACGTGAAAGCGAAATGTTTAAAAGCATTAAACCTTTTAAAAGTGTTATCTCACACAAGTTGGGGTGCGGACAGAACAACTCTTCTTCATCTATATCGTTCTTTAATTCGATCAAAACTTGATTATGGGTCCCTCGTATATGGATCTGCTAGAAAATCTTATCTACAGATGTTAGACACTGTACATAATCACGGACTTCGTTTGGCATTGGGAGCTTTTCGTACGTCTCCAATATCGAGTCTTAACGTGGAAGCAGATGAGCCATCGTTATGGCTACGCAGAGAAAAATTGTCCCTTCAGTACGCCATCAGACTTGCTGCTAACCCTTCTAACCCTGCTTTTGAAGTCACATTTCCACCACAATTTCAGGAATATTATGAAAGAAAACCTAACGCAATTAAATCCTTCGGCCTTCGTATAGCACCACTTTTAGAATCCTCTAATATTAACACTAAAAACATCCAAAAGCACTCTTTTTCTGATATTCCATCCTGGTGCATTACTAAACCAACTATTCTTTTCGATTTACACAATAGCAAAAAGTCACTATCTGATTCACATCTCATGAAACAAAACTTCCAAGAATTACAATCGCGACTTTCAGACTATCAACACATCTACACTGATGGCTCAAAAGTTGAAGAAAAGGTTGGCTGTGCGTATATATCGGGCAGTCACCATGAAAAGATCCGCCTACCTGATGGCTCATCTATTTTCACTGCTGAATCCAAGGCTATTGATATGGCTTTGGATTACGTTATGAATAATTCTTTAGATAACAAATTCGTTATTTTCTCTGACTCCCTTTCTGTTTTGAAATCTCTAAACCACACATCTTCAAAAAGTCCCAAAATTCAGAACTTGATAGAAAAACATCACGAGTTATCGAAAACTAAGGAAATTATATTCTGTTGGCTCCCCAGCCATGTTGGCATAAAAGGTAACGAGGCTGCCGATGTAAAAGCAAAGGCCTCACTCGATCTAGAAATTTCGAATTTTAAACTTCCATGTACAGATTTTAAACCTTTTATCAACAGGTACATCTTATCTAAATGGCAGCTGTCATGGGACAGAGCGACATTCAATAAACTACATGAAATAAAACCGGTTCTTGGTAAAAATACCATTTATCGATCATTAAGGCGAGATGAAGTAGTTCTTACTCGTCTACGTATAGGTCATACTAGACTCACACATTCTTATCTGCTTAAACGAGAAGATCAGCCATTTTGTATCAGCTGTAATGAACCTTTTACGGTGAAACACTTCCTGATCGACTGCATTGAATTCTCTCATGTGCGACGTCAATTCTTTCAAACAAATGACCTGAGATACTTATTTGAAAATATACCTGCTGATAATATACTGTTCTTTTTAAAACACATCAACCTTTTTAACAAAGTCTAACTGCTTTAATTTTTAAATTCGTTCTAGTTTTACATTTTATGCATATATAACTTACCTTTATAGCCGTTTCATTACAGAACCATGTTAGTTTACCATTTTGACGCAAATGACCCTCATGGGTTGATGCGTCGTTAAACCTGAACTCATCATCATCTTTAGATCTTTCCATATGTCACCCATCTCTCCTGCTGGACTTCGACTGCACGGTCAGTGAAGACCAACATGGAAGTGATCACTTCCCTGTTATTATTGAAAGCGTAAATAATTCCACGAATGATCACAACGCAAAGTGGAAACTAAATAAAGCAAATTGGGAAGTATATTACTCATTATGCGAAGAAAGTCTCAAAATAGATCAGTTTGACAATTCCTTGGACCCTCTAGATGATTTTACTTCTTCTCTTCTTGACATAGCTAATAAAAGTATACCGAAAACCTCGACAAATCCAAAGAAAAGCAAGCCATGGTACAATGATGAATGCAAAGATGCCATAAAACAGCGCAAGCAAGCATTATCAAAGTTCTGCAGATATCCAACAAAGGAGAACCTGAATAAAGTAAAGAATTTCAGAGCAAATGCTCGTCGAACAATAAAGGCCTCCAAACGCAAATCATGGAAATCTTACGTTTCGAATTTAAATTATAAAACTCCAATTAAAAAGGTTTGGGACATGATACGAAAAATATCTGGTAAATCAAAATCACCCAGTTTCACCCAGTTAAATACAAAACGTGGAACAAAGGCCACATCAAAGGAAGAGATAGCAAACACACTTGGCGAAACTTTTTTGGATAATTCTTCATCTCGGAATTATTCAGAGAAGTTTCAAAACATCAAAAAACAAGAAGAAAAAATCAAACTTAATTTCACCTCTTCAAATACTGAAGAATATAACAGCCTGTTTAACATTACAGAACTTAAAGATGCTATCGCAGTATCAAAAGATACAGCTACAGGCCCTGATGACATCCATTACCAGATGCTTAAACACCTTCCGGAAACCGCCCTTGACACACTTTTACATATTTTCAACGGTATATGGACAACAGGAGTTTTTCCAGAAAGCTGGCGTTTGGCCACAATTATACCTATTCCCAAACCAGGGAAAGATCATGCAGAACCAACAAACTACAGACCAATAGCGCTAACAAGTTGCCTTTGCAAAACACTAGAGAGAATGATAAACAAACGACTTGTTTGGTACTTAGAATCTAACAATCTTATAACAAAACTTCAATCGGGATTCCGAGCTGAACGTAGTACCAATGATAATTTAGTTAGACTAGAAACTTTTATCCGCGATGCTTTTATCAAACGAGAACATGTAGTCGCTGTATTTTTCGATTTGGAAAAAGCCTATGATACCACTTGGCGATATGGAATTTTAAAAGACCTACATAACTTTGGTATGAAAGGAAGACTACCAAACTTTATTAAAAGTTTTCTTGAAGATCGTACAATACAAGTGCGTGTAGGATCGACCCTGTCTGATCTCTATGATCAAGAACAGGGCGTTCCTCAAGGAGCAATACTTTCAACCACGTTATTCAACGTGAAATTAAACGATATTATAAACTGTCTGGATTACAAAACAGATGGTTCTTTGTACGTTGATGATTTTTGTATTTGTTTTCGCTCGAAAAATATGCGCACAATAGAAAGACATCTACAGCAATGTCTAAATAGAATTGAAGACTGGGCAACAAGAAATGGCTTCAAATTTTCCAAATCGAAAACGCAGTGCGTTCATTTCTGTCAACAACGGAAAATACACAATGATCCAGCACTCTACATATATGGATCTCAAATACCAGTTGTTGCCGAATCAAAATTTCTTGGGGTTATATTTGATAGAAAACTCTCCTTCATACCCCATATAAAATACGTGAAAGCGAAATGTTTAAAAGCATTAAACCTTTTAAAAGTGTTATCTCACACAAGTTGGGGTGCGGACAGAACAACTCTTCTTCATCTATATCGTTCTTTAATTCGATCAAAACTTGATTATGGGTCCCTCGTATATGGATCTGCTAGAAAATCTTATCTACAGATGTTAGACACTGTACATAATCAAGGACTTCGTTTGGCATTGGGAGCTTTTCGTACGTCTCCAATATCGAGTCTTAACGTGGAAGCAGATGAGCCATCGTTATGGCTACGCAGAGAAAAATTGTCCCTTCAGTACGCCATCAGACTTGCTGCTAACCCTTCTAACCCTGCTTTTGAAGTCACATTTCCACCACAATTTCAGGAATATTATGAAAGAAAACCTAACGCAATTAAATCCTTCGGCCTTCGTATAGCACCACTTTTAGAATCCTCTAATATTAACACTAAAAACATCCAAAAACACTCTTTTTCTGATATTCCTTTCTGGTGCATTACTAAACCAACTATTCTTCTCGATTTACACAATAGCAAAAAGTCACTATCTGATTCACATCTCATGAAACAAAACTTCCAAGAATTACAATCGCGACTTTCAGACTATCAACACATCTACACTGATGGCTCAAAAGTTGAAGAAAAGGTTGGCTGTGCGTATATATCGGGCAGTCACCATCAAAAGATCCGTCTTCCTGATGGCTCATCTATTTTCACTGCTGAATCCAAGGCTATTGATATGGCTTTGGATTACGTTATGAATAATTCTTTAGATAACAAATTCGTTATTTTCTCGGACTCCCTTTCTGTTTTGAAATCTCTAAACCACATATCTTCAAAAAGTCCCAAAATTCAGAACCTGATAGAAAAACATCACGAGTTATCGAAAACTAAGGAAATTATATTCTGTTGGCTCCCCAGCCATGTTGGCATAAAAGGTAACGAGGCTGCCGACGTAAAAGCAAAGGCCTCACTCGATCTAGAAATTTCGAATTTTAAACTTCCATGTACAGATTTTAAACCTTTTATCAACAGGTACATCTTATCCAAATGGCAGTTGTCATGGGACAGAGCGACATTCAATAAACTACATGAAATAAAACCGGTTCTTGGTAAAAATAACATTTATCGGTCATTAAGGCGAGAAGAAGTGGTTCTTACTCGTCTACGTATAGGTCATACTAGACTCACACATTCTTATCTACTCAAACGAGAAGATCAGCCATTTTGTATTAGCTGTAATGAACCTTTTACGGTAAAACACTTTCTGATCGACTGCATTGAATTCTCTCATATACGACGTCAGTTCTTCCAAAAAAATGACCTGAGATATTTATTTGAAAATGTCCCAACTGATAACATACTTATGTTTTTAAAACACATCAATCTTTTTAACAAAGTATAACTGCTTTAATTTTTAAATTCGTTCTAGTTTTACATTTTATGCATTTATGACTTATCTTTATAATCGTTTCATTACAGAACCATGTTAGTTCACCATTTTGACGCAAATGACCCTCATGGGTTGATGCGTCGTTAAACCTGAACTCATCATCATCAAAATCATCTAGAGGGTCCAAGGAATTGTCAAACTTATCTATTTTGAGACTTTCTTCGCATAATAAGTGGTATAATTCCCAATTTGCTTTATTTAGTTTCCACTTTGCGTTGTGATCATTCGTGGAATTATTTACGCTTTCAATAATAACAGGGAAGTGATCACTTCCATGTTGGTCTTCACTGACCGTGCAGTCGGTCCAGCAGGAGAGATGGGTGACATATGGAAAGATCTAAAGAAGAAAATTTTCCTGTTGCAGGATGGAGATAAGTGTGAGATTTGTCATTCATAAGACAAAGATCGTTTTTGGTTATAAAGTCTTCAATAATATTACCTTTAGGGTTGTTATCTTTACATCCCCAAAGGATATTGTGACCATTGAAGTCACCAACTAGTATACAGGGTGAAGGGAGTTGTTTCAGTAAAATGTCTAAATGTTCGGTCTCTAAATGAAAATTCGGAGGTATATACACAGAACAAATAGTAATTTCTTTATCTAAAGTAACAGAAACCGCAACGGCTTGAAGATTGGTTACAAGTTTAATTTCTCGCTGGGGACATGAAGAGTCAACTAAGATTGAGCTTCCACCAGACGGCCTCTGGCCTTCTGAATATATATAATTGTATGTATTGAAATCTCTGATATTTAATTGATCATCAGTTTTTAAAAAAGTTTCTAGCAAAAAACTGATGGATTCGATAAGGATAAAAGTAATAAGATCTCGTTATAGTTTGACTTTAGACCTCGACAGTTCCATTGTATTATTTTGTGATTTGAATTCATTTTAGAGTTGTTAGATTTTAGTTAGACTAGCAACTAAGGATATGTTATTGGTGATTTTGATCTATTATTACTATTGTTGACGTGTGAATGTTCTGATGATCTCGATCTATTTCTGTTAGTTCGTAGGCGATCTGGAGCTTCTCCTAACTCCATATCATCGCTACTGTCACTCAAAGATCCGAACATGTTATGTTGTTGAATAACATTATTTGAACCTTTTCGTTCTCTGTTTGATGTGCTTGGTCTTTGTGTTCCTTGACTAGATTTTGATTTTGTTTCTTTCGTAGGTGGAGATGATTGACTTCTTGCTTGTCTTTCTTTCTGTTGTTGTTTCTTCCAATCTTTTCTTATCATCTCAATGGTGGCTTTTTTCAGGCCACCATCTCCTTTTTTCTCTTCAGAAGGTGTCTTTGTTTGATTTTTGTTTGTAGTGTTTGTTTGACCTTTTTGTTTCCGCAGATCTTCTGTTTGGCTGTTTGTGTTTGTTGAACTTGATTGAACTGCAGAGTCGAGAATATTGATCGGATCGGTTTGAGTGGCAGTATCAACCACAGAAACCTTTTTCATAGAAGACTGGGTGATGTTGGCATAACTCATTCCAGGAATTGGAGTTGGGGCCTCAACAAGTTTCCGCGCTTCGATGAAAGAAATATTTCTGGTAAACTTAAGACGTAAGATTTCTTTTTCTTTGTGCCAAACTTGGCATTCTTTAGAGTCAGCACTGTGTTTTTCACCACAATTGACACAGTGCAGTTCGTTTCTACATTGACTTTCTGGGTGTTCTGCTACCTGACCGCATTTCGAACAGATAGGGTCCTTAGAACACCTATCCTCATGGTGTCCATATTTCTGGCAATGATGACAACGCAAAGGATTTGGTATGTAGACTTCTACGTTGACTCTAAAGTATGCTACTTTTATTGTTTTTGGTAGAACTGATGTATTGAATGTAAAGACAAAGGTGTTTGTGTTTTTTAACTCTCCGTTTCGTTTAACTTTGAATCGTTTTATTGCAGTTACTCCTTGAGATCTTGTGCCTTCGAGAATCTCCTCCTCGCTGCAATTCCCCAATTCGGGGCAACGAATTACCCCCTTTGAGGAGTTCAGCGAAGTATGAGGGTACACCCGGACTTTCAAGTCGTGAAAAGTCTGTGCACGTAGAAGATTCTCGGCATGGGCTTTCCTGGATACCTCAATGAGTAGCTGATTCGACCTGTGTAGTTTCTTTATGTTTTCCGGCTCACCAGCTATACTTTGAATGACTTTTTGTATTACAAACGGAGATAAAGATGTTACTGGTTTGTTTTCTTCCTTGCTTTCAACTAAAATGAAACGCGGAAAATGTTGAGATGATCTATCTTTGGTAGAGGTTGTTGGAGGTTGAGTGCTTTCGTTAACATCTGACATATCAGATTCTGAACATTGTTTAGTTCTTTTTCTTCGATTAGAACCCATGATAAAGATGTATTAAAATTCGTCCTCCATGCTCTCCGCCCACCACGGAGCCCAACAAGGGAACACATCAATGGAGTGGTTTTCCTACTCACTTGTGCTAGAGATACACAGAAGATATACTCGCACGAGCAAAATGCTGCACGATTGACCCGTTAAGCCGCCGCCTTCTTAGGATTGGAAAGGTTAAGAAAACAAGAATTATGGGCAAACAGTGAGTATCAGTATGATACAAGAGACAAGGAAGAGAAAGAAAAGATATTTCCTAGGGCTTGGCGAGACCAGCCGATTGACCGTGCCGGGTCTCACGGACACCCTTCTACACCGAAATCCAGGCCAAAGAGGCGTGTTGAGCCATCAGGAGAGACCAAATTCCCAATAACTCCCAACCTCCAGGATCCCTTCTTCCGGCTTACGGGCTGCCACCCACGGCAAACGGGTGGTATTTTCTCTTCGCTCTTCCCAAAGGGGACAATTACTGCTCACCACGCTAGCAACGTTCCCAGTGGGAATTGAGCCCCCAGGGCCTCGGCAAGGCGGAAAGTTTAATACCCAGGGGCCATTTCGTCAAAATGTACTTGTTGATAAATGGTTTAAAATTGTTAAAAGGAATCTTAAAATCTGAAGGAATTTGACTAAGCGATTTTTTAGCTTTTCTGTCAGCAGACTCATTGCCAGAAATACCAATATGACTTGGGGGCCAACATAATATAATTTCTTTAGACTTTGATATTTCATGAATCTTCTCAATAATTTTTTCAATTTGATGATTTTGTGACGGCGTGTGATTAAGTGCTTTAAGAACAGAAAGTGAATCCGAAAAAATAACAATTTATTAAGCCTGCAGGTGGTTATATAATCCAAAGCCAAGTCGACTGCTTTGGCTTCTGCAGTAAAAATAGATGATACGAATGCACAGCCAACTTTATCACCATTTTTTGAGCCATCAGTAAAGACATGTTGTTAATCAGAAAACCCCTGGGTATTAAACTTTCCGCCTTATCGAGGCCCTGGGGGCTCAATTCCCACTGGGAACGTTGCTAGCTTGGTGAGCAGTAATTGTCCCCTTTGGGAAGAGCGAAGAGGAAATACCACCCGTTTGCCGTGGGTGGCAACCCGTAAGCCGGAAGAAGGGATCCTTGAGATTGAGAGTTATTGGGAGTTTGTTCTCTCCTGATGGCTCAACACGCCTCTTTGGCCCAGATTTCGGTGTAGAAGGGTGTCCGTGAGACCCGGCACGGTC
Source organism: Anodontia alba (assembly GCA_964016985.1). NCBI lineage: Eukaryota > Metazoa > Mollusca > Bivalvia > Lucinida > Lucinidae > Anodontia > Anodontia alba. The sequence goes on along the minus strand of OZ024835.1, from coordinate 45,774,460 downwards.
CATCGGCTGGTCGCGTCAAGCCCTAGGAAAAACCTTTTTTCTCTTCCTTGTCTTTTGTATCATACTGATACGCACCGTTTGCCCATAATTCTTATTTCTCAATCTTTCCAATCCTAAGAAGGCGGCGGCTTAACGGGTCAATCGTGCAGCATTTTGCTCGTGCGAGTATATCTTCTGTGTATCTCTAGCACATGTGAGTAGGAAAACCACTCCATTTATGTGTTCCCTTGTTGGGCTCCGTGGTGGGCGGAGAGCACGGAGGACGAATTTTAATACAACTTCATCATGGGTAATGATAAAAGAAAAAGAACTAAACAAACCCCAGACACTGATAATTCAGATTTTGACGAAAATTCTCAAACTCCATCTACCTCAACAAATGATACGTCTCCTCAACACTTTCCACGCTTCATTTTAATTGAAAGCAAAGAAGAGAACAGACAGATAACATCTCTGTCACCGTTTCTTATACAAAAAATCATACAGAGTATAGCTGGTGAACCTGAAAACATCAAAAAACTACACAGATCGAATCAGCTACTCATTGAGGTATCCAAGAAAGCCCATGCCGAGAATCTTCTTCGTGCACAGACTTTTCACGACTTGAAAGTCCGAGTGTACCCTGATACCTCGCTAAATTCCTCAAAAGGGGTAATTCGTTGTCCCGAATTGAGGAATTGCGGCGAGGAGGAGATTCTCGAGGGCACAAGATCTCAAGGAGTAACTGGAGTAAAAAGATTCAAAATAAAACGAAACGGAGAGTTAAAAGACACAAACACCTTTGTTTTTACTTTCAATACGCCAGTTTTACCCAAAACGGTCAAAGTGGCATACTTTAGAGTCAACGTAGAAGTCTACGTACCAAATCCCTTGCGTTGTCATAATTGCCAAAAATATGGACACCATGAGGATAGGTGTTCTAAAGACCCTATCTGTTCGAAATGCGGTCAAACAGGAGAACACCTCGAAAATAGATGTAGCAACGAATTACACTGTGTCAATTGTGGTGAAAAACACAGTGCTGACTCTAAAGAATGCCGAATTTGGCACAAAGAAAAGGAAATTCTACGTCTTAAGTTTACCAGAAATATTTCTTTCGTTGAAGCGCGGAAACTTGTTGAGACCCCCCCAACTCCAATACCTGGAATCAGTTATGCCAACATCACCCAGTCTTCTATGAGAAAGGTTTCCGTGGTTGATACTGCCACTCAAACTGATCCGATCACTATTCTCGACTCTGCAGTACAATCAAATACAACAAACACAAACAGCAAAACAGAAGATCTGCAGAAACAAAAAGGTCAAACAAACACCACAAACAAAAATCAAACAAAGACACCTATTGAGGAGAAAAAAGGAGAGGGTGGCCTGAAAAAAGCCACCATTGAGATGATAAGGAAAGATTGGAAGAAACAACAACAGAAAGAAAGACAAGCAAGAAGTCATTCATCTCCACCTACGAAAGAAACAAAATCAAAATCTAGTCAAGGAACACAAAGACCAAGCACATCAAACAGAGAACGAAAAGGTTCAAATAATGTTATTCAACAACATAACAGATTCGGATCTTTGAGTGACAGTAGCGATGATATGGAGTTAGGAGAAGCTCCAGATCGCCCACGAACTAACAGAAATAGATCGAGATCATCAGAACAAAAACACGTCAACAATAATAGATCAAAATCACCAATAACATATCCTTAGTTGCTAGTCTGACTAAAATTTAACAACTCTAAAATGAATTCAAATCACAAAATAATACAATGGAACTGTCGAGGTCTAAAGTCAAACTATAACGAGATCTTATTACTTTTATCTTTATTGAGTCCATCAGTTTTTTGCTTGCAAGAAACTTTTTTAAAAACTGATGATCAATTACATATCAGAGATTTCATTACATACAATTATATATATTCCGAAGGCCAGAGGCCGTCTGGTGGAAGCTCAATCTTAGTTCACTCTTCATGTCCCCAGCGAGAAATTAAAATTGTAACCAATCTTCAAGCCGTTGCGATTTCTGTCACTTTAGATAAAGAAATTACTATTTGTTCTGTGTATATACCTCCAAATTTTCATTTAGAGACCGAACATTTAGACACTTTACTCAAACAACTCCCTTCACCCTATATACTAGTTGGTGACTTCAATGGTCACAATATCCTTTGGGGATGTAAAGATAACAACCCTAAAGGTAATATTATTGAAGACTTTATAATCAAAAACGATCTTTGTCTTATGAATGACAAATCTCACACCTATCTCCATCCTGCAACTGGAAATTTTTCTTCTTTAGATCTTTCCCTATGTCATCCATCTCTTCTGCTGGATTTCGATTGGACGGTCAGTGAAGATCAACATGGAAGTGACCACTTCCCTGTTATTATTGAAAGCGTAAATAATTCCACGAACGATCACAACGCAAAGTGGAAACTAAATAAAGCAAATCGGGAATTGTATCACTCATTATGTGAAGAAAGTCTAAAAATAGATAAGTTAAACAATTCCTTGGATCCTCTAGATGATTTTACTTCTTCTCTTCTCGATATCTCTAACAAAAGTATACCGAAAACCTCGACAAATCCAAAGAAAAGCAAGCCATGGTACAATGATGAATGCAAAGATGCCATAAAACAGCGCAAGCAAGCATTATCAAAGTTCTGCAGATATCCAACAAAGGAGAACCTGAATAAAGTAAAGAATTTCAGAGCAAAGGCTCGTCGAACAATAAAGGCCTCCAAACGCAAATCATGGCAATCTTACGTTTCGAATTTAAATTATAAAACTCCAATTAAAAAGGTTTGGGACATGATACGAAAAATATCTGGTAAATCAAAATCACCCAGTTTCACCCACTTAAATACAAAACGTGGAACAAAGGCCACATCAAAGGAAGAGATAGCAAACACACTTGGGGAAACTTTTTTGGATAATTCTTCATCTCGGAATTATTCAGAGAAGTTTCAAAACATCAAAAAACAAGAAGAAAAGATCAAACTTAATTTCACCTCTTCAAATACTGAAGAATATAACAGCCTGTTTAACATTACAGAACTTAAAGATGCTATCGCAGTATCAAAAGATACAGCTACAGGCCCTGATGACATCCATTACCAGATGCTTAAACACCTTCCCGAAACCGCCCTTGACACACTTTTACATATTTTCAACGGTATATGGACAACAGGAGTTTTTCCAGAGAGCTGGCGTTTGGCCACAATTATACCTATTCCCAAACCAGGGAAAGATCATGCAGAACCAACAAACTACAGACCAATAGCGCTAACAAGTTGCCTTTGCAAAACACTAGAGAGAATGATAAACAAACGACTTGTTTGGTACTTAGAATCTAACAATCTGATAACAAAACTTCAGTCGGGATTCCGAGCTGAACGTAGTACCAATGATAATTTAGTTAGACTAGAAACTTTTATCCGTGATGCTTTTATCAAACGAGAACATGTAGTCGCTGTATTTTTCGATTTGGAAAAAGCCTATGATACCACTTGGCGATATGGAATTTTAAAAGACCTACATAACTTTGGTATGAAAGGAAGACTACCAAACTTTATTAAAAGTTTTCTTGAAGATCGTACAATACAAGTGCGTGTAGGATCGACCCTGTCTGATCTCTATGATCAAGAACAGGGCGTTCCTCAAGGAGCAATACTTTCAACCACGTTATTCAACGTGAAATTAAACGATATTATAAACTGTCTGGATTACAAAACAGATGGTTCTTTGTACGTTGATGATTTCTGTATTTGTTTTCGCTCGAAAAATATGCGCACAATAGAAAGACATCTACAGCAATGTCTAAATAGAATTGAAGACTGGGCAACTAGAAATGGCTTTAAATTTTCCAAATCGAAAACTCAGTGCGTTCATTTCTGTCAACAACGGAAAATACACAACGATCCAGCGCTCTACATATATGGATCTCAAATACCAGTTGTTGCTGAATCAAAATTTCTTGGGGTTATATTTGATAGAAAACTCTCCTTCATACCCCATATAAAATACGTGAAAGCGAAATGTTTAAAAGTATTAAACCTTTTAAAAGTTTTATCTCACACAAGTTGGGGAGCGGACAGAACAACTCTTCTTCACCTGTATCGTTCTTTAATTCGATCAAAACTTGATTATGGGTCCATCGTATATGGATCTGCTAGAAAATCTTATCTACAGATGTTAGACACTGTACATAATCAAGGACTTCGTTTGGCATTGGGAGCTTTTCGTACATCTCCAGTATCGAGTCTTAACGTGGAAGCAGATGAGCCATCGTTATGGCTACGCAGAATAAAATTGTCCCTTCAGTATGCCATCAGACTTGCTGCTAACCCTTCTAACCCTGCTTTTGAAGTCACATTTCCACCACAATTTCAGGAATATTATGAAAGAAAACCTAATGCTATTAAATCCTTCGGCCTTCGTATAGCACCACTTTTAGAATCTACTAATATTAACATTAAAAACATTCAAAAACACTCGTTTTCTGATATTCCATCCTGGTGCATTACTAAACCAAATATTCTTTTCGATTTACACAACAGCAAAAAGTCACTTTCTGATTCACATCTCATGAAACAAAACTTCCAAGAATTACAGTCGCGACTTTCAGATTATCAACACATCTACACTGATGGCTCAAAAGTTGAAGATAAGGTTGGCTGTGCGTATATATCGGGCAGCCACCATGAAAAGATCCGTCTTCCTGATGGCTCATCTATTTTCACTGCTGAATCCAAGGCTATTGATATGGCTTTGGATTACGTTATGAATAACTCTTTAGAGAACAAATTCGTTATTTTCTCTGACTCCCTTTCTGTTTTGAAATCTCTAAATCATACATCATCAAAAAATCCCAAAATCCAGAACGTGATAGAAAAACACCACGAGCTATCGAAAACTAAGGAAATTTTGTTCTGTTGGCTCCCCAGCCATGTGGGCATAAAAGGTAACGAGGCTGCCGACGTAAAAGCAAAGGCCTCACTCGGTCTAGAAATTTCGAATTTTAAATTTCCATGTACAGATTTTAAATCTTTTATCAACAGGTACATCTTATCCAAATGGCAGCTGTCATGGGACAGAGCGACATTCAATAAACTACATGAAATAAAACCGGTTCTTGGTAAAAATAATATTTATCGGTCATTAAGGCGAGAAGAAGTGGTTCTTACTCGTCTACGTATAGGTCATACTAGACTCACAAATTCTTATCTACTCAAACGAGAAGATCAGCCATTTTGTATCAGCTGTAATGAACCTTTTACGGTAAAACACTTTCTGATCGATTGCATTGAATTCTCTCATGTACGACGTCAATTCTTCCAAACAAATGACCTGAGATACTTATTTGAAAATGTATCAAATGATAGCATACTTATGTTTTTAAAACACATCAATCTTTTTAACAAAGTATAACTGCTTTTATTTTTAAATTCGTTCTAGTTTTACATTTTATGCATTTATGACTTATCATTATAATCGTTTCACTACAGAATCATGTTAGTTCACCATTTTGACGCAAATGACCCTCATGGGTTGATGTGTCGTTAAACCTGAACTCATCATCATCATCATGCTAGCGTGGTGAGCAGTAATTGTCCCCTTTGGGAAGAGCGAAGAGAAAATACCACCCGTTTGCCGTGGGTGGCAGCCCGTAAGCCGGAAGAAGGGATCCTGGAGGTTGAGAGTTATTGGGAGTTTGGTCTCTCCTGATGGCTCAACACGCCTCTTTGGCCTGGATTTCGGTGTAGAAGGGTGTCCGTGAGACCCGGCACGGTCAATCGGCTGGTCGCGCCAAGCCCTAGGAAATATCTTTTCTTTCTCTTCCTTGTCTTTTGTATCATACTGATACTCACCGTTTGCCCATAATTCTTTTTTCTTAACCTTTTCAATCCTAAGAAGGCGGCGGCTTAACGGGTCAATCGTGCAGCATTTTGCTCGTGCGAGTATATCTTCTGTGTATCTCTAGCACAAGTGAGTAGGAAAACCACTCCATTGATGTGTTCCCTTGTTGGGCTCCGTGGTGGGCGGAGAGCATGGAGGACGAATTTTAATACATCTTTATCATGGGTTCTAATCGAAGAAAAAGAACTAAACAATGTTCAGAATCTGATATTTCAGATGTTAACGAAAGCACTCAACCTCCAACAACCTCTACCAAAGATACATCATCTCAACATTTTCCGCGTTTCATTTTAGTTGAAAGCAAGGAAGAAAACAAACCAGTAACATCTTTATCTCCGTTTGTAATACAAAAAGTCATTCAAAGTATAGCTGGTGAGCCGGAAAACATAAAGAAACTACACAGGTCGAATCAGCTACTCATTGAGGTATCCAGGAAAGCCCATGCCGAGAATCTTCTACGTGCACAGACTTTTCACGACTTGAAAGTTCGGGTGTACCCTCATACTTCGCTGAACTCCTCAAAGGGGGTAATTCGTTGCCCCGAATTGGGGAATTGCAGCGAGGAGGAGATTCTCGAAGGCACAAGATCTCAAGGAGTAACTGCAATCAAACGATTCAAAGTTAAAAGAAACGGAGAGTTAAAAAACACAAACACCTTTGTCTTTACATTCAATACATCAGTTCTACCAAAAACAATAAAAGTAGCATACTTTAGAGTCAACGTAGAAGTCTACATACCAAATCCTTTGCGTTGTCATCATTGCCAGAAATATGGACACCATGAGGATAGGTGTTCTAAGGACCCTATCTGTTCAAAATGCGGTCAGGTAGCAGAACACACAGAAAGTCAATGTAGAAACGAACTGCACTGTGTCAATTGTGGTGAAAAACACAGTGCTGACTCTAAAGAATGCCAAGTTTGGCACAAAGAAAAAGAAATCTTACGTCTTAAGTTTACCAGAAATATTTCTTTCATCGAAGCGCGGAAACTTGTTGAGGCCCCAACTCCAATTCCTGGAATCAGTTATGCCAACATCACCCAGTCTTCTATGAAAAAGGTTTCTGTGGTTGATACTGCCACTCAAACCGATCCGATCAATATTCTCGACTCTGCAGTTCAATCAAGTTCAACAAACATAAACAGCCAAACAGAAGATCTGCGGAAACAAAAAGGTCAAACAAACACTACAAACAAAAATCAAATAAAGACACCTTCTGAAGAGAAAAAAGGAGATGGTGGCCTGAAAAAAGCCACCATTGAGATGATAAGAAAAGATTGGAAGAAACAACAACAGAAAGAAAGACAAGCAAGAAGTCAATCATCTCCACCTACGAAAGAAACAAAATCAAAATCTAGTCAAGGAACACAAAGACCAAGCACATCAAACAGAGAACGAAAAGGTTCAAATAATGTTATTCAACAACATAACAGGTTCGGATCTTTGAGTGACAGTAGCGATGATATGGAGTTAGGAGAAGCTCCAGATCGCCCACGAACTAACAGAAATAGATCGAGATCATCAGAACATTCACACGTCAACAATAGTAATAATAGATCAAAATCACCAATAACATATCCTTAGTTGGTAGTCTAACTAAAATCTAACAACTCTAAAATAAATTCAAATCACAAAATAATACAATGGAACTGTCGAGGTCTAAAGTCAAACTATAACGAGATCTTATTACTTTTATCCTTATTGAATCCATCAGTTTTTTGCTTGCAAGAAAATTTTTTAAAAACTGATGATCAATTAAATATCAGAGATTTCAATACATACAATTATATATATTCAGAAGGCCAGAGGCCGTCTGGTGGAAGCTCAATCTTAGTTCACTCTTCATGTCCGCAGCGAGAAATTAAACTTGTAACCAATCTTCAAGCCGTTGCGGTTTCTGTTACTTTAGATAAAGAAATTACATTTTGTTCTGTGTATATACCTCCGAATTTTCATTTAGAGACCGAACATTTAGACATTTTACTGAAACAACTCCCTTCACCCTGTATACTAGTTGGTGACTTCAATGGTCACAATATCCTTTGGGGATGTAAAGATAACAACCCTAAAGGTAATATTATTGAAGACTTTATAACCAAAAACGATCTTTGTCTTATGAATGACAAATCTCACACTTATCTCCATCCTGCAACAGGAAAATTTTCTTCTTTAGATCTTTCCATATGTCACCCATCTCTCCTGCTGGACTTCGACTGGACGGTCAGTGAAGACCAACATGGAAGTGATCACTTCCCTCTTATTATTGAAAGCGTAAATTCCACGAACGATCACAACGCAAAGTGGAAACTAAATAAAGCAAATTGGGAATTATACCACTTATTATGCGAAGAAAGTCTCAAAATAGATAAGTTTAAGAATTCCTTGGATCCTCTAGATGATTTTACTTCTTCTCTTCTCGATATCTCTAACAAAAGTATACCGAAAACCTCGACAAATCCAAAGAAAAGCAAGCCATGGTACAATGATGAATGCAAAGATGCCATAAAACAGCGCAAGCAAGCATTATCAAAGTTCTGCAGATATCCAACAAAGGAGAACCTGAATAAAGTAAAGAATTTCAGAGCAAAGGCTCGTCGAACAATAAAGGCCTCCAAACGCAAATCATGGAAATCTTACGTTTCGAATTTAAATTATAAAACTCCAATTAAAAAGGTTTGGGACATGATACGAAAAATATCTGGTAAATCAAAATCACCCAGTTTCACCCACTTAAATACAAAACGTGGAACAAAGGCCACATCAAAGGAAGAGATAGCAAACACACTTGGCGAAACTTTTTTGGATAATTCTTCATCTCGGAATTATTCAGAGAAGTTTCAAAACATCAAAAAACAAGAAGAAAAAATCAAACTTAATTTCACCTCTTCAAATACTGAAGAATATAACAGCCTGTTTAACATTACAGAACTTAAAGATGCTATCGCAGTATCAAAAGATACAGCTACAGGCCCTGATGACATCCATTACCAGATGCTTAAACACCTTCCGGAAACCGCCCTTGACACACTTTTACATATTTTCAACGGTATATGGACAACAGGAGTTTTTCCAGAAAGCTGGCGTTTGGCCACAATTATACCTATTCCCAAACCAGGGAAAGATCAATCAGAACCAACAAACTACAGACCAATAGCGCTAACAAGTTGCCTTTGCAAAACACTAGAGAGAATGATTAACAAACGACTTGTTTGGTACTTAGAATCTAACAATCTTATAACAAAACTTCAGTCGGGATTCCGAGCTGAACGTAGTACCAATGATAATTTAGTTAGACTAGAAACTTTTATCCGTGATGCTTTTATCAAACGAGAACATGTAGTCGCTGTATTTTTCGATTTGGAAAAAGCCTATGATACCACTTGGCGATATGGAATTTTAAAAGACCTACATAACTTTGGTATGAAAGGAAGACTACCAAACTTTATTAAAAGTTTTCTTGAAGATCGTACAATACAAGTGCGTGTAGGATCGACCCTGTCTGATCTCTATGATCAAGAACAGGGCGTTCCTCAAGGAGCAATACTTTCAACCACGTTATTTAACGTGAAATTAAACGATATTATAAACTGCCTGGATTACAAAACAGATGGTTCTTTGTACGTTGATGATTTCTGTATTTGTTTTCGCTCGAAAAATATGCGCACAATAGAAAGACATCTACAGCAATGTCTAAATAGAATTGAAGACTGGGCAACTAGAAATGGCTTTAAATTTTCCAAATCGAAAACTCAGTGCGTTCATTTCTGTCAGCAACGGAAAATACACAACGATCCATCGCTCTACATATATGGATCTCAAATACCAGTTGTTGCTGAATCAAAATTTCTTGGGGTTATATTTGATAAAAAACTCTCCTTCATACCCCATATAAAATACTTGAAAGCGAAATGTTTAAAAGCATTAAACCTTTTAAAAGTTTTGTCTCACACAAGTTGGGGAGCGGACAGAACAACTCTTCTTCACCTGTATCGTTCTTTAATTCGATCAAAACTTGATTATGGGTCCATCGTATATGGATCTGCTAGAAAATCTTATCTACAGATGTTAGACACTGTACATAATCAAGGACTTCGTTTGGCATTGGGAGCTTTTCGTACATCTCCAGTATCGAGTCTTAACGTGGAAGCAGATGAGCCATCGTTATGGCTACGCAGAGAAAAATTGTCTCTTCAGTATGCCATCAGACTTGCTGCTAACCCTTCTAACCCTGCTTTTGAAGTCACATTTCCACCACAATTTCAGGAATATTATGAAAGAAAACCTAACGCTATTAAATCCTTCGGCCTTCGTATAGCACCACTTTTAGAATCTACTAATATTAACATTAAAAACATTCAAAAACACTCGTTTTCTGATATTCCATCCTGGTGCATTACTAAACCAAATATTCTTTTCGATTTACACAACAGCAAAAAGTCACTTTCTGATTCACATCTCATGAAACAAAACTTCCAAGAATTACAGCCGCGACTTTCAGATTATCAACACATCTACACTGATGGCTCAAAAGTTGAAGATAAGGTTGGCTGTGCGTTTATATCGGGCAACCACCATGAAAAGATCCGTCTTCCTGATGGCTCATCTATTTTCACTGCTGAGTCCAAGGCTATTGATATGGCTTTGGATTACGTACTGAATAACTCTTTAGAGAACAAATTCGTTATTTTCTCGGACTCCCTTTCTGTTTTGAAATTTCTAAATCACACAGCTTCAAAAAATCCCAAAATCCAGAACGTGATAGAAAAACATCACGAGTTATCAAAAACTAAGGAAATTTTATTCTGTTGGCTCCCCAGCCATGTTGGCATAAAAGGTAACGAGGCTGCCGACGTAAAAGCAAAGGCCTCACTCGATCTAGAAATTTCGAATTTTAAACTTCCATGTACAGATTTTAAACTTTTTATCAACAGGTACATCTTATCCAAATGGCAGCTGTCATGGGACAGAGCGACATTCAATAAACTACATGAAATAAAACCGGTTCTTGGTAAAAATAACATTTATCGGTCATTAAGGCGAGAAGAAGTGGTTCTTACTCGTCTACGTATAGGTCATACTAGACTCACACATTCTTATCTACTCAAACGAGAAGATCAGCCATTTTGTATCAGCTGTAATGAACCTTTTACAGTAAAACACTTTCTGATCGATTGCATTGAATTCTCTCATATACGACGTCAATTCTTCCAAACAAATGACCTGAGATACTTATTTGAAAATGTACCAACTGATAACATACTTATGTTTTTAAAACACATCAATCTTTTTAACAAAGTATAACTGCTTTAGTTTTTAAATTCGTTCTAGTTTTACATTTTATGCATTTATGACTTATCATTATAATCGTTTCATTACAGAACCATGTTAGTTCACCATTTTGACGCAAATGACCCTCATGGGTTGATGCGTCGTTAAACCTGAACTCATCATCATCTTATCTACTCAAACGAGAAGATCAGCCATTTTGTATCAGCTGTAATGAACCTTTTACGGTAAAACACTTTCTGATCGATTGCATTGAATTCCCTCATACACGACGTCATTTCTTCCAAACAAATGACCTGAGATACTTATTTGAAAATGTACCAACGGATAACATACTTATGTTTTTAAAACACATCAATCTTTTTAACAAAGTATAACTGCTTTAATTTTTAAATTCGTTCTAGTTTTACATTTTATGCATTTATGACTTATCATTATAATCGTTTCATTACAGAACCATGTTAGTTCACCATTTTGACGCAAATGACCCTCATGGGTTGATGCGTCGTTAAACCTGAACTCATCATCATCATCTGTGTATCTCTAGCACAAGTTAGTAGAAAAGCCACTCCATTTATGTGTTCCCTTGTTGGGCTCCGTGGTGGGCGGAGAGCACGGAGGACGAATTTTAATACAACTTCATCATGGGTAATGATAAAAGAAAAAGAACTAAACAAACCCCAGACACTGATAATTCAGATTTTGACGAAAATTCTCAACCTCCAACTACCTCAACAAATGATACGTCTCCTCAACACTTTCCACGCTTCATTTTAGTTGAAAGCAAAGAAGAGAACAGACAGATAACATCTCTGTCACCGTTTCTAATACAAAAAATCATACAGAGTATAGCTGGTGAACCTGAAAACATCAAAAAACTACACAGATCGAATCAGCTACTCATTGAGGTATCCAAGAAAGCCCATGCCGAGAATCTTCTTCGTGCACAGACTTTTCACGATTTGAAAGTCCGAGTGTACCCTCATACCTCGCTAAATTCCTCAAAAGGATTAATTCGTTGTCCCGAATTGAGGAATTGCGGCGAGGAAGAGATTCTCGAGAGCACAAGATCTCAAGGAGTAACTGGAGTAAAAAGATTCAAAATAAAACGAAACGGAGAGTTAAAAGACACAAACACCTTTGTTTTTACTTTCAATACGCCAGTTTTACCCAAAACGGTCAAAGTGGCATACTTTAGAGTCAACGTAGAAGTCTACGTACCAAATCCCTTGCGTTCTCATAATTGCCAAAAATATGGACACCATGAGGATAGGTGTTCTAAAGACCCTATCTGTTCGAAATGCGGTCAAACAGGAGAACACCTCGAAAATAGATGTAGCAACGAATTACACTGTGTCAATTGTGGTGAAAAACAGTGCTGACTCTAAAGAATGCCGAATTTGGCACAAAGAAAAGGAAATCTTGCGTATCAAGTTCACCAGAAATATTTCTTTCGTTGAAGCGCGGAAACTTGTTGAGACCCCAACTCCAATACCTGGAATCAGTTATGCCAACATCATCCAGTCTTCTATGAAAAATGTTTCTGTGGTTGATACTGCCACTCAAACCGATCCGATCAATATTCTCGACTCTGCAGTTCAATCAAGTTCAACAAACACAAACAGCCAAACAGAAGATCTGCAGAAACAAAAAGGTCAAACAAACACCACAAACAAAAATCAAACAAAGACACCTACTGAAGAGAAAAAAGGTGAGGCTGGTCTGAAAAAAGCCACCATAGAGATGATAAGAAAAGATTGGAAGAAACAACAACAGAAAGAAAGACAAGCAAGAAGTCAATCATCTCCACCTACGAAACAACAAACAAAATCAAAATCTAGTCAAGGAACACAAAGACCAAGCACATCAAACAGAGAACGAAAAGGTTCAAATAATGTTATTCAACAACATAACAAGTTCGGATCTTTGAGTGACAGTAGCGATGATATGGAGTTAGGAGAAGCTCCAGATCGCCCACGAACTAACAGAAATAGACCGAGGTCATCAGAACATTCACACGTCAACAATAGAAATAATAGATCAAAATCTCCAATAACATATCCTTAGTTGCTAGTCTATACCTCCAAATTTTCATTTAGAGACCGAACATTTAGACACTTTACTCAAACAACTCCCTTCACCCTATATATTAGTTGGTGACTTCAATGGTCACAATATCCTTTGGGGATGTAAAGATAACAACCCTAAAGATTATTATTGAAGACTTTATAACCAAAAACGATCTTTGTCTTATGAATGACAAATCTCACACCTATCTCCATCCTGCAACTGGAAATTTTTCTTCTTTAGATCTTTCCCTATGTCATCCATCTCTACTGCTGGATTTCGATTGGACGGTCAGTGAAGATCAACATGGAAGTGACCACTTCCCTGTTATTATTGAAAGCTTAAAAATATCCACGAACGATCACAACGCAAAGTGGAAACTAAATAAAGCAAATTGGGCCAATTGACTTCAAACTTCATAGGAGACATTGGGGTGACTTGTAGATCAAAAATAGCTAAAATCGTGCCAGTCGGATATCCAAGATGGCCGCCATGGCAGCCACCTTGAAATTCTATTTTTCGCTTCTCCTGAACCGAAAGGCCAGTTGACTCGAAACTTGGTAGGAAGCATTGGGGTGACTCGTAGATCAAAAATAGCTAAAATCGTGCCGATTGTAAATCCAAGCTGACTGCCATTTAGAGTTTGTTCAAATGATCACGCTCAATTGACTGGCATGCCATATATATTCTTCTTCAAAATTAAGAACTGTTTAAATGAAGATCTTTTCATTAGTTGCGATGACAGGATTGGAAAAATGTTGCATAACATCTGCATATCTGCAGTGGCTATGTCACTCAGGTGAGCGACCCGTGGCCCGTAGGCCTCTTGTTATTGAAAGCGTAAATAATTCCACGAATGATCACAACGCAAAAGGGAAACTAAATAAAGCAAATTGGGAATTGTATCACTCATTATGTGAAGAAAGTCTCAAAATAGATAAGTTTAACAATTCCTTGGATCCTCTAGATGATTTTACTTCTTCTCTTCTCGATATCTCTAACAAAAGTATACCGAAAACCTCGACAAATCCAAAGAAAAGCAAGCCATGGTACAATGATGAATGCAAAGATGCCATAAAACAGCGCAAGCAAGCATTATCAAAGTTCTGCAGATATCCAACAAAGGAGAACCTGAATAAAGTAAAGAATTTCAGAGCAAAGGCTCGTCGAACAATAAAGGCCTCCAAACGCAAATCATGGAAATCTTACGTTTCGAATTTAAATTATAAAACTCCAATTAAAAAGGTTTGGGACATGATACGAAAAATATCTGGTAAATCAAAATCACCCAGTTTCACCCACTTAAATACAAAACGTGGAACAAAGGCCACATCAAAGGAAGAGATAGAAAACACACTTGGCGAAACTTTTTTTGATAATTCTTCATCTCGGAATCATTCAGAGAAGTTTCAAAACATCAAAAAACAAGAAGAAAAAATCAAACTTAATTTCACCTCTTCAAATACTGAAGAATATAACAGCCTGTTTAACATTACAGAACTTAAAGATGCTATCGCAGTATCAAAAGATACAGCTACAGGCCCTGATGACATCCATTACTAGCTTAAACACCTTCCCGAAACCGCCCTTGACACACTTTTACATATTTTCAATGGTATATGGACAACAGGAGTTTTTCCAGAAAGCTGGCGTTTGGCCACAATTATACCTATTCCCAAACCAGGGAAAGATCATGCAGAACCAAAAAACTACAGACCAATAGCGCTAACAAGTTGCCTTTGCAAAACTCTAGAGAGAATGATAAACAAACGACTTGTTTGGTACTTAGAATCTAACAATCTTATAAAAAAAACTTCAGTCGGGATTCCGAGCTGAACGTAGTACCAATGATAATTTAGTTAGACTAGAAACTTTTATCCGTGATGCTTTTATCAAACGAGAACATATAGTCGCTGTATTTTTTGATTTGGAAAAAGCCTATGATACCACTTGGCGATATGGAATTTTAAAAGACCTACATAATTTTGGTCTGAAAGGAAGACTACCAAACTTTATTAAAAGTTTTCTTGAAGATCGTACAATGCAAGTGCGTGTAATGATGATGAGGAGTTCAGGTTTAACGACGCATCAACCCATGAGGGTCATTTGCGTCAAAATGGTGAACTAACATGGTTCTGTAATGAAACGATTATAACGATAAGTCATAAATGCATAAAATGTTAAACTAGAACGAATTTAAAAATTAAAACAGTTATACTTTGTTAAAAAGATTGATGTGTTTTAAAAACATAAGTATGTTATCCGTTGGTACATTTTCAAATAAGTATCTCAGGTCATTTGTTTGGAAGAATTGGCGTCGTATATGAGAGAATTCAATGCAATCGATCAGAAAGTGTTTTACCGTAAAAGGTTCATTACAGCTGATACAAAATGGCTATCTTCTCGTTTGAGTAGATAAGAATGTGTGAGTCTAGTATGACCTATACGTAGACGAGTAAGAACCACTTCTTCTCGCCTTAATGGCCGATAAATGTTATTTTTACCAAGAACCGGTTTTATTTCATGTAGTTTATTGAATGTCGCTGTCCCATGACAGCTGCCATTTCCCCTGGGTATTAAACTTTCCGCCTTGCCGAGGCCCTGGGGGCTCAATTCCCACTGGGAACGTTGCTAGCGTGGTGAGCAGTAATTGTCCCCTTTGGGAAGAGCGAAGAGAAAATACCACCCGTTTGCCGTGGGTGGCAGCCCGTAAGCCGGAAGAAGGGATCCTGGAGGTTGAGAGTTATTGGGAGTTTGGTCTCTCCTGATGGCTCAACACGCCTCTTTGGCCTGGATTTCGGTGTAGAAGGGTGTCCGTGAGACCCGGCACGGTCAATCGGCTGGTCGCGCCAAGCCCTAGGAAATATCTTTTCTTTCTCTTCCTTGTCTTTTGTATCATACTGATACTCACCGTTTGCCCATAATTCTTTTTTCTTAACCTTTCCAATCCTAAGAAGGCGGCGGCTTAACGGGTCAATCGTGCAGCATTTTGCTCGTGCGAGTATATCTTCTGTGTATCTCTAGCACAAGTGAGTAGGAAAACCACTCCATTGATGTGTTCCCTTGTTGGGCTCCGTGGTGGGCGGAGAGCATGGAGGACGAATTTTAATACATCTTTATCATGGGTTCTAATCGAAGAAAAAGAACTAAACAATGTTCAGAATCTGATATTTCAGATGTTAACGAAAGCACTCAACCTCCAACAACCTCTACCAAAGATACATCATCTCAACATTTTCCGCGTTTCATTTTAGTTGAAAGCAAGGAAGAAAACAAACCAGTAACATCTTTATCTCCGTTTGTAATACAAAAAGTCATTCAAAGTATAGCTGGAGAGCCGGAAAACATAAAGAAACTACACAGGTCGAATCAGCTACTCATTGAGGTATCCAAGAAAGCCCATGCCGAGAATCTTCTACGTGCACAGACTTTTCACGACTTGAAAGTCCGGGTGTACCCTCATACTTCGCTGAACTCCTCAAAGGGGGTAATTCGTTGCCCCGAATTGGGGAATTGCAGCGAGGAGGAGATTCTCGAAGGCACAAGATCTCAAGGAGTAACTGCAATAAAACGATTCAAAGTTAAACGAAACGGAGAGTTAAAAAACACAAACACCTTTGTCTTTACATTCAATACATCAGTTCTACCAAAAACAATAAAAGTAGCATACTTTAGAGTCAACGTAGAAGTCTACATACCAAATCCTTTGCGTTGTCATCATTGCCAGAAATATGGACACCATGAGGATAGGTGTTCTAAGGACCCTATCTGTTCGAAATGCGGTCAGGTAGCAGAACACCCAGAAAGTCAATGTAGAAACGAACTGCACTGTGTCAATTGTGGTGAAAAACACAGTGCTGACTCTAAAGAATGCCAAGTTTGGCACAAAGAAAAAGAAATCTTACGTCTTAAGTTTACCAGAAATATTTCTTTCATTGAAGCGCGGAAACTTGTTGAGGCCCCAACTCCAATTCCTGGAATCAGTTATGCCAACATCACCCAGTCTTCTATGAAAAAGGTTTCTGTGGTTGATACTGCCACTCAAACCGATCCGATCAATATTCTCGACTCTGCAGTTCAATCAAGTTCAACAAACACAAACAGCCAAACAGAAGATCTGCAGAAACAAAAAGGTCAAACAAACACTACAAACAAAAATCAAACAAAGACACCTTCTGAAGAGAAAAAAGGAGATGGTGGCCTGAAAAAAGCCACCATTGAGATGATAAGAAAAGATTGGAAGAAACAACAACAGAAAGAAAGACAAGCAAGAAGTCAATCATCTCCACCTACGAAAGAAACAAAATCAAAATCTAGTCAAGGAACACAAAGACCAAGCACATCAAACAGAGAACGAAAAGGTTCAAATAATGTTATTCAACAACATAACAGGTTCGGATCTTTGAGTGACAGTAGCGATGATATGGAGTTAGGAGAAGCTCCAGATCGCCCACGAACTAACAGAAATAGATCGAGATCATCAGAACATTCACACGTCAACAATAGTAATAATAGATCAAAATCACCAATAACATATCCTTAGTTGCTAGTCTAACTAAAATCTAACAACTCTAAAATGAATTCAAATCACAAAATAATACAATGGAACTGTCGAGGTCTAAAGTCAAACTATAACGAGATCTTATTACTTTTATCCTTATTGAATCCATCAGTTTTTTGCTTGCAAGAAACTTTTTTTAAAAACTGATGATCAATTAAATATCAGAGATTTCAATACATACAATTATATATATTCAGAAGGCCAGAGGCCGTCTGGTGGAAGCTCAATCTTAGTTCACTCGTCATGTCCGCAGCGAGAAATTAAACTTGTAACCAATCTTCAAGCCGTTGCGGTTTCTGTTACTTTAGATAAAGAAATTACTATTTGTTCTGTGTATATACCTCCGAATTTTCATCTAGAGACCGAACATTTAGACATTTTACTGAAACAACTCCCTTCACCCTGTATACTAGTTGGTGACTTCAATGGTCACAATATCCTTTGGGGATGTAAAGATAACAACCCTAAAGGTAATATTATTGAAGACTTTATAACCAAAAACGATCTTTGTCTTATGAATGACAAATCTCACACTTATCTCCATCCTGCAACAGGAAAATTTTCTTCTTTAGATCTTTCCATATGTCACCCATCTCTCCTGCTGGACTTCGACTGGACGGTCAGTGAAGACCAACATGGAAGTGATCACTTCCCTGTTATTATTGAAAGCGTAAATAATTCCACGAATGATCACAACGCAAAGTGGAAACTAAATAAAGCAAATTGGGAATTATACCACTTATTATGCGAAGAAAGTCTCAAAATAGATAAGTTTGACAATTCCTTGGACCCTCTAGATGATTTTACTTCTTCTCTTCTTGACATAGCTAATAAAAGTATACCGAAAACCTCGACAAATCCAAAGAAAAGCAAGCCATGGTACAATGATGAATGCAAAGATGCCATAAAACAGCGCAAGCAAGCATTATCAAAGTTCTGCAGATATCCAACAAAGGAGAACCTGAATAAAGTAAAGAATTTCAGAGCAAATGCTCGTCGAACAATAAAGGCCTCCAAACGCAAATCATGGAAATCTTACGTTTCGAATTTAAATTATAAAACTCCAATTAAAAAGGTTTGGGATATGATACGAAAAATATCTGGTAAATCAAAATCACCCAGTTTCACCCACTTAAATACAAAACGTGGAACAAAAGCCACATCAAAGGAAGAGATAGCAAACACACTTGGCGAAACTTTTTTGGATAATTCCTCATCTCGGAATTATTCAGAGAAGTTTCAAAACATCAAAAAACAAGAAGAAAAAATCAAACTTAATTTCACCTCTTCAAATACTGAAGAATATAACAGCCTGTTTAACATTACAGAACTCAAAGATGCTATCGCAGTATCAAAAGATACAGCTACAGGCCCTGATGACATCCATTACCAGATGCTTAAACACCTTCCGGAAACCGCCCTTGACACACTTTTACATATTTTCAACGGTATATGGACAACAGGAGTTTTTCCAGAAAGCTGGCGTTTGGCCACAATTATACCTATTCCCAAACCAGGGAAAGATCATGCAGAACCAACAAACTACAGACCAATAGCGCTAACAAGTTGCCTTTGCAAAACACTAGAGAGAATGATAAACAAACGACTTGTTTGGTACTTAGAATCTAACAATCTTATAACAAAACTTCAGTCGGGATTCCGAGCTGAACGTAGTACCAATGATAATTTAGTTAGACTAGAAACTTTTATCCGTGATGCTTTTATCAAACGAGAACATGTAGTCGCTGTATTTTTCGATTTGGAAAAAGCCTATGATACCACTTGGCGATATGGAATTTTAAAAGACCTACATAACTTTGGTATGAAAGGAAGACTACCAAACTTTATTAAAAGTTTTCTTGAAGATCGTACAATACAAGTGCGTGTAGGATCGACCCTGTCTGATCTCTATGATCAAGAACAGGGCGTTCCTCAAGGAGCAATACTTTCAACCACTTTATTCAATGTGAAATTAAACGATATTATAAACTGTCTGGATTACAAAACAGATGGTTCTTTGTACGTTGATGATTTCTGTATTTGTTTTCGCTCGAAAAATATGCGCACAATAGAAAGACATTTACAGCAATGTCTAAATAGAATTGAAGACTGGGCAAATAGAAATGGCTTTAAGTTTTCCAAATCGAAAACTCAGTGCGTTCATTTCTGTCAACAACGGAAAATACACAACGATCCAGTGCTTTACATATATGGATCTCAAATACCAGTTGTTGCTGAATCGAAATTTCTTGGGGTTATATTTGATAAAAAACTCTCCTTCATACCCCATATAAAATACTTGAAAGCGAAATGTTTAAAAGCATTAAACCTTTTAAAAGTTTTATCTCACACAAGTTGGGGAGCGGACAGAACAACTCTTCTTCACCTGTATCGTTCTTTAATTCGATCAAAACTTAATTATGGGTCCATCGTATATGGATCTGCTAGAAAATCTTATCTACAGATGTTAGACACTGTACATAATCAAGGACTTCGATTGGCATTGGGAGCTTTTCGTACATCTCCAGTATCGAGTCTTAACGTGGAAGCAGATGAGCCATCGTTGTGGCTACGCAGAGAAAAATTGTCTCTTCAGTATGCCATCAGACTTGCTACTAACTCTTCTAACCCTGCTTTTGAAGTCACATTTCCACCACAATTTCAAGAATATTATGAAAGAAAACCTAACGCTATTAAATCCTTCGGCCTTCGTATAGCACCACTTTTAGAATCTTCTAATATTAACATTAAAAACATTCAAAAACACTCTTTTTCTGATATTCCATCCTGGTGCATTACTAAACCAAATATTCTTTTCGATTTACACAACAGCAAAAAGTCACTTTCTGATTCACATCTCATGAAACAAAACTTCCAAGAATTACAGTCGCGACTTTCAGTTTATCAACACATCTACACTGATGGCTCAAAAGTTGAAGATAAGGTTGGCTGTGCGTATATATCGGGCAGCCACCATGAAAAGATCCGTCTTCCTGATGGCTCATCTATTTTTACTGCTGAATCCAAGGCTATTGATATGGCTTTGGATTACGTTATGAATAACTCTTTAGAGAACAAATTCGTTATTTTCTCGGACTCCCTTTCTGTTTTGAAATCTCTAAACCACACATCTTCAAAAAATCCCAAAATTCAGAACCTGATAGAAAAACATCATGAGTTATCGAAAACTAAGGAAATTTTGTTCTGTTGGCTCCCCAGCCATGTTGGCATAAAAGGTAACGAGGCTGCCGACGTAAAAGCAAAGGCCTCACTCTATCTAGAAATTTCGAATTTTAAACTTCCATGTACAGATTTTAAATCTTTTATCAACAGGTACATCTTATCCAAATGGCAGCTGTCATGGGACAGAGCGACATTCAATAAACTACACGAAGTAAAACCGGTTCTTAGTAAAAATATCATTTATCGATCATTAAGGCGAGAAGAAGTGGTTCTCACTCGTCTACGTATAGGTCATACTAGACTCACACATTCTTATCTACTCAAACGAGAAGATCAGCCATTTTGTATCAGCTGTAATGAACCTTTTACGGTGAAACACTTTCTGATCAACTGCATTGAATTCTCCGATACGCGACGTCAATTCTTCCAAACAAATGACCTGAGATACTTATTTGAAAATGTACCAACTGATAATATACTTATGTTTTTAAAACACATCAATATTTTTAACAAAGTATAACTGTTAAATTTTTAAATTCTTTCTAGTTTTACATTTAATGCATTTATGACTTACCATTATAATCGTTTCACTACAGAACCATGTTAGTTCACCACTTTGACGCAAATGACCCTCATGGGTTGACGCGTCGTTAAACCTGAACTCATCATCATCATCAATAAAAGTATACCGAAAACCTCGACAAATCCAAAGAAAAGCAAGCCATGGTACAATGATGAATGCAAAGATGCCATAAAACAGCGCAAGCAAGCATTATCAAAGTTCTGCAGATATCCAACAAAGGAGAACCTGAATAAAGTAAAGAATTTCAGAGCAAATGCTCGTCGAACAATAAAGGCCTCCAAACGCAAATCATGGAAATCTTACGTTTCGAATTTAAATTATAAAACTCCAATTAAAAAGGTTTGGGACATGATACGAAAAATATCTGGTAAATCAAAATCACCCAGTTTCACCCACTTAAATACAAAACGTGGAACAAAAGCCACATCAAAGGAAGAGATAGCAAACACACTTGGCGAAACTTTTTTGGATAATTCCTCATCTCGGAATTATTCAGAGAAGTTTCAAAACATCAAAAAACAAGAAGAAAAAATCAAACTTAATTTCACCTCTTCAAATACTGAAGAATATAACAGCCTGTTTAACATTACAGAACTTAAAGATGCTATCGCAGTATCAAAAGATACAGCTACAGGCCCTGATGACATCCATTACCAGATGCTTAAAACCGCCCTTGACACACTTTTACATATTTTCAACGGTATATGGACAACAGGAGTTTTTCCAGAAAGCTGGCGTTTGGCCACAATTATACCTATTCCCAAACCAGGGAAAGATCATGCAGAACCAACAAACTACAGACCAATAGCGCTAACAAGTTGCCTTTGCAAAACACTAGAGAGAATGATAAACAAACGACTTGTTTGGTACTTAGAATCTAACAATCTTATAACAAAACTTCAGTCGGGATTCCGAGCTGAACGTAGTACCAATGATAATTTAGTTAGACTAGAAACTTTTATCCGTGATGCTTTTATCAAACGAGAACATGTAGTCGCTGTATTTTTCGATTTGGAAAAAGCCTATGATACCACTTGGCGATATGGAATTTTAAAAGACCTACATAACTTTGGTATGAAAGGAAGACTACCAAACTTTATTAAAAGTTTTCTTGAAGATCGTACAATACAAGTGCGTGTAGGATCGACCCTGTCTGATCTCTATGATCAAGAACAGGGCGTTCCTCAAGGAGCAATACTTTCAACCACGTTATTCAATGTGAAATTAAACGATATTATAAACTGTCTGGATTACAAAACAGATGGTTCTTTGTACGTTGATGATTTCTGTATTTGTTTTCGCTTGAAAAATATGCGCACAATAGAAAGACATCTACAGCAATGTCTAAATAGAATTGAAGACTGGGCAACTAGAAATGGCTTTAAATTTTCCAAATCGAAAACTCAGTGCGTTCATTTCTGTCAACAACGGAAAATACACAACGATCCAGTGCTCTACATATATGGATCTCAAATACCAGTTGTTGCTGAATCAAAATTTCTTGGGGTTATATTTGATAAAAAACTCTCCTTCATACCCCATATAAAATACTTGAAAGCGAAATGTTTAAAAGCATTAAACCTTTTAAAAGTTTTATCTCACACAAGTTGGGGAGCGGACAGAACAACTCTTCTTCACCTGTATCGTTCTTTAATTCGATCAAAACTTGATTATGGGTCCATCGTATATGGATCTGATAGAAAATCTTATCTACAGATGTTAGACACTGTACATAATCAAGGACTTCGTTTGGCATTGGGAGCTTTTCGTACATCTCCAGTATCGAGTCTTAACGTGGAAGCAGATGAGCCATCGTTGTGGCTACGCAGAGAAAAATTGTCTCTTCAGTATGCCATCAGACTTGCTGCTAACTCTTCTAACCCTGCTTTTGAAGTCACATTTCCACCACAATTTCAAGAATATTATGAAAGAAAACCTAACGCTATTAAATCCTTCGGCCTTCGTATAGCACCACTTTTAGAATCTTCTAATATTAACATTAAAAACATTCAAAAACACTCTTTTTCTGATATTCCATCCTGGTGCATTACTAAACCAAATATTCTTTTCGATTTACACAACAGCAAAAAGTCACTTTCTGATTCACATCTCATGAAACAAAACTTCCAAGAATTACAGTCGCGACTTTCAGTTTATCAACACATCTACACTGATGGCTCAAAAGTTGAAGATAAGGTTGGCTGTGCATATATATCGGGCAGCCACCATGAAAAGATCCGTCTTCCTGATGGCTCATCTATTTTTACTCCTGAATCCAAGGCTATTGATATGGCTTTGGATTACGTTATGAATAACACTTTAGAGAACAAATTCGTTATTTTCTCGGACTCCCTTTCTGTTTTGAAATCTCTAAACCACACATCTTCAAAAAATCCCAAAATTCAGAACCTGATAGAAAAACATCATGAGTTATCGAAAACTAAGGAAATTTTGTTCTGTTGGCTCCCCAGCCATGTTGGCATAAAAGGTAACGAGGCTGCCGACGTAAAAGCAAGGGCCTCACTCTATCTAGAAATTTCGAATTTTAAACTTCCATGTACAGATTTTAAACCTTTTATCAACAGGTACATCTTATCCAAATGGCAGCTGTCATGGGACAGAGCGACATTCAATAAACTACACGAAATAAAACCGGTTCTTAGTAAAAATATCATTTATCGATCATTAAGGCGAGAAGAAGTGGTTCTCACTCGTCTACGTATAGGTCATACTAGACTCACACATTCTTATCTACTCAAACGAGAAGATCAGCCATTTTGTATCAGCTGTAATGAACCTTTTACGGTGAAACACTTTCTGATCAACTGCATTGAATTCTCCGATACGCGACGTCAATTCTTCCAAACAAATGACCTGAGATACTTGTTTGAAAATGTACCAACTGATAATATACTTATGTTTTTAAAACACATCAATATTTTTAACAAAGTATAACTGTTAAATTTTTAAATTCTTTCTAGTTTTACATTTAATGCATTTATGACTTATCATTGTAATCGTTTCACTACAGAACCATGTTAGTTCACCACTTTGACGCAAATGACCCTCATGGGTTGACGCGTCGTTAAACCTGAACTCATCATCATCATCAGCTGCCATTTGGATAAGATGTACCTGTTGATAAAAGGTTTAAAATCTGTACATGGATGTTTAAAATTCGAAATTTCTAGATCGAGTGAGGCCTTTGCTTTTACGTCGGCAGCCTCGTTACCTTTTATGCCAACATGGCTGGGGAGCCAACAGAACAAAATTTCCTTAGATTTCGATAGCTCGTGATGTTTTTCCATCACGTTCAGGATTTTGGGATTTTTTGAAGCTGTGTGATTTAGAGATTTCAAAACAGAAAGGGAGTCCGAGAAAATAACGAATTTGTTCTCTAAAGAGTTATTCATAACGTAATCCAACGCCATATCAATAGCCTTGGATTCAGCAGTGAAAATAGATGAGCCATCAGGAAGACGGATCTTTTCATGGTGGCTGCCCGATATATACGCACAGCCAACCGTATCTTCAACTTTTGAGCCATCAGTGTAGATGTGTTGATAATCTGAAAGTCGCGACTGTAATTCTTGGAAGTTTTGTTTCATGAGATGTGAATCAGAAAGTGTCTTTTCGCTGTTGTGTAAATCGAAAAGAATATTTGGTTTAGTAATGCACCAGGATGGAATATCAGAAAAAGTGTTTTTGAATGCTTTTAATGTTAATATTAGTAGATTCTAAAAGTGGTGCTATACGAAGGCCGAAGGATTTAATAGCGTCGGGTTTTCTTTCATGGAAATGTGACTTCAAAAGCAGGGTTAGAAGAGTTAGCAGCAAGTCTGATGGCATACTGAAGAGACAATTTTTCATCTGCGTAGCCACAACGATGGCTCATCTGCTTCCACGTTAAGACTCGATACTGGAGATGTACGAAAAGCTCCCACTGCCAAACGAAGTCCTTGATTATGTACAGTGTCTAACATCTGTAGATAAGATTTTCTATCAGATCCATATACGATGGACCCATAATCAAGTTTTGATCGAATTAAAGAACGATACAGGTGAAGAAGAGTTGTTCTGTCCGCTCCCCAACTTGTGTGAGATAAAACTTTTAAAAGGTTTAATGCTTTTAAACATTTCGCTTTCAAGTATTTTATATGGGGTATGAAGGAGAGTTTTTTATCAAATATAACCCCAAGAAATTTTGATTCAGCAACAACTGGTATTTGAGATCCATATATGTAGAGCACTGGATCGTTGTGTATTTTCCGTTGTTGACAGAAATAAACGCACTGAGTTTTCGATTTGGAAAATTTAAAGCCATTTCTAGTGCCCAGTCTTGAATTCTGTTTAGACATTGCTGTAGATGTCTTTCTATTGTGCACATATTTTTCGAGCGAAAACAAATACAGAAATCATCAACGTACAAAGAACCATCTGTTTTGTAATCCAGACAGTTTATTATATCGTTTAATTTCACGTTGAATAACGTGGTTGAAAGTATTGCTCCTTGAGGAACGCCCTGTTCTTGATCATAGAGATCAGACAGGGTCGATCCTACATACACTTGTATTGTACGATCTTCAAGAAAACTTTTAATAAAGTTTGGTAGTCTTCCTTTCATACCAAAGTTATGTAGGTCTTTTAAAATTCCATATCGCCAAGTGGTATCATAGGCTTTTTCCAAATCGAAAAATACAGCGACTACATGTTCTCGTTTGATAAAAGCATCGCGGATAAAAGTTTCTAGTCTAACTAAATTATCATTGGTACTACGTTCAGCTCGGAATCCCGACTGAAGTTTTGTTATAAGATTGTTAGATTCTAAGTACCAAACAAGTCGTTTGTTTATCATTCTCTCTAGTGTTTTG
The DNA here is from genome assembly GCA_964016985.1 of Anodontia alba. Classification (NCBI taxonomy): domain Eukaryota; kingdom Metazoa; phylum Mollusca; class Bivalvia; order Lucinida; family Lucinidae; genus Anodontia; species Anodontia alba. The sequence goes on along the minus strand of OZ024835.1, from coordinate 45,747,997 downwards.
CAAAGGCAACTTGTTAGCGCTATTGGTCTGTAGTTTGTTGGTTCTGCATGATCTTTCCCTGGTTTGGGAATAGGTATAATTGTGGCCAAACGCCAGCTTTCTGGAAAAACTCCTGTTGTCCATATACCGTTGAAAATATGTAAAAGTGTGTCAAGGGCGGTTTCGGGAAGGTGTTTAAGCATCTGGTAATGGATGTCATCAGGGCCTGTAGCTGTATCTTTTGATACTGCGATAGCATCTTTAAGTTCTGTAATGTTAAACAGGCTGTTATATTCTTCAGTATTTGAAGAGGTGAAATTAAGTTTGATTTTTCCTTCTTGTTTTTTGATGTTTTGAAATTTCTCTGAATAATTCCGAGATGAAGAATTATCAAAAAAAGTTTCGCCAAGTGTGTTTTCTATCTCTTCCTTTGATGTGGCCTTTGTTCCACGTTTTGTATTTAAGTGGGTGAAACTGGGTGATTTTGATTTACCAGATATTTTTCGTATCATGTCCCAAACCTTTTTAATTGGAGTTTTATAATTTAAATTCGAAACGTAAGATTTCCATGATTTGCGTTTGGAGGCCTTTATTGTTCGACGAGCCTTTGCTCTGAAATTCTTTACTTTATTCAGGTTCTCCTTTGTTGGATATCTGCAGAACTTTGATAATGCTTGCTTGCGCTGTTTTATGGCATCTTTGCATTCATCATTGTACCATGGCTTGCTTTTCTTTGGATTTGTCGAGGTTTTTGGTATACTTTTGTTAGAGATATCGAGAAGAGAAGAAGTAAAATCATCTAGAGGATCCAAGGAATTGTTAAACTTATCTATATTTTGAGACTTTCTTCACATAATGAGTGATACAATTCCCAATTTGCTTTATTTAGTTTCCACTTTGTGTTGTGATCGTTCGTGGAATTATTTACGCTTTCAATAATAACAGGGAAGTGGTCACTTCCATGTTGATCTTCACTGACCGTCCAATCGAAATCCAGCAGTAGTGATGGATGACATAGGGAAAGATCTAAAGAAGAGAAATTTCCAGTTGCAGGATGGAGATAGGTGTGAGATTTGTCATTCATAAGACAAAGATCGTTTTTGGTTATAAAGTCTTCAATAATATTACCTTTAGGGTTGTTATCTTTACATCCCCAAAGGATATTGTGACCATTGAAGTCACCAACTAGTATATAAGGTGAAGGGAGTTGTTTGAGTAAAGTGTCTAAATGTTCGGTCTCTAAATGACAATTTGGAGGTATATACACAGAACAAATAGTAATTTCTTCATCTAAAGTGACGGAAACCGCAACGGCTTGAAGATTGGTTACAAGTTTAATTTCTCGCTGGGGACATGAAGAGTGAACTAAGATCGAGCTTCCACCAGACGGCCTCTGGCCTTCTGAATATATATAATTGTATGTAATGAAATCTCTGATATTTAATTGATCATCAGTTTTTAAAAAAGTTTCTTGCAAGCAAAAAACTGATGGACTCAATAAAGATAAAAGTAATAAGATCTCGTTATAGTTTGACTTTAGACCTCGACAGTTCCACTGTATTATTTTGTGATTTGAATTCATTTTAAAGTTGTTAAATTTTAGTTAGACTGTCAACTAAGGATATGTTATTGGTGATTTTGATCTAGTATTACTATTGTTGACGTGTGAATGTTCTGATGATCTCGATCTATTTCTGTTAGTTCGTGGGCGATCTGGAGCTTCTCCTAACTCCATATCATCGCTACTGTCACTCAAACATCCGAATCTGTTATGTTGTTGAATAACATTATTTGAACCTTTTCGTTCCCTGTTTGATGTGCTTGGTCTTTGTGTACCTTGACTAGATTTTGATTTTGTTTCTTTCGTAGGTGGAGATGATTGACTTCTTGCTTGTCTTTCTTTCTGTTGTTGTTTCTTCCAATCTTTTCTTATCATCGCAATGGTGGCTTTTTTCAGGCCACCCTCTCCTTTTTTCTGCTCAATAGGTGTCTTTGTTTGATTTTTGTTTGTGGTGTTTGTTTGACCTTTTTGTTTCTGCAGATCTTCTGTTTTGCTGTTTGTGTTTGTTGTATTTGATTGTACTGCAGAGTCGAGAATAGTGATCGGATCAGTTTGAGTGACAGTATCAACCACAGAAACCTTTCTCATAGAAGACTGGGTGATGTTGGCATAACTGATTCCAGGTATTGGAGTTGGGGTCTCAACAAGTTTCCGCGCTTCAACGAAAGAAATATTTCTGGTAAACTTAAGACGTAGAATTTCCTTTTCTTTGTGCTAAATTCGGCATTCTTTAGAGTCAGCACTGTGTTTTTCACCACAATTGACACAGTGTAATTCGTTGCTACATCTACTTTCGAGATGTTCTCCTGTTTGACCGCATTTCGAACAGATAGGGTCTTTAGAACACCTATCCTCATGGTGTCCATATTTTTGACAAATATGACAACGCAAGGGATTTGGTACGTAGACTTCTACGTTAACTCTAAAGTATGCCACTTTGACCGTTTTGGGTAAAACTGGCATATTGAAAGTAAAAACAAAGGTGTTTGTGTCTTTTTACTCTCCGTTTCGTTTTATTTTGAATCTTTTTATTCCAGTAACTCCTTGAGACTTTGTGCCCTCGAGAATCTCCTCCTCGCAACATTTCGGGACAACGAATTACCCCTTTTGAGGAATTAAGCGAGGTATAGGGGTACACTCGGACTTTCAAGTCGTGAAAAGTCTGTGCACGAAGAAGATTCTCGGCATGGGCTTTCTTGGATACCTCAATGAGTAACTGGTTCGATCTGTTTAGTTTTTTATGTTTTCCGGTTCACCAGCTATACTCTGCATGACCTTTTGTATCAAAAAAGGGGACAGAGATGTTATCTGTCTGCCCTCTTCTTTGTTTTCAACTAAAATGAAGCGTGGAAAATGTTGATGAGACGTATCATTTGTTGAGGTAGTTGGAGGTTGAGAATTTTCGTCAAAATCTGAATAATCAGTATCTGGGGTTTGTTTAGTTCTTTTTCTTTTATCATTACCCATGATGAAGTTGTATTAAAATCTGCCCACCACGGAGCCCAACAAGGGAACACATAAATGGAGTGGCTTTCCTACTCACATGTGCTAGAGATACACAGAAGATATACTCGCACGAGCAAAATGCTGCACGATTGACCCGTTAAGCCGCCGCCTTCTTAGGATTGGAAAGATTGAGAAATAAGAATTATGGGCAAACGGTGAGTATCAGTATAATACAAAAGACAAGGAAGAGAAAGAAAAGATTTTTCCTAGGGCTTGGCGCGACCAGCCGATTGACCGTGCCGGGTCTCACGGACACCCTTCTACACCGAAATCTAGGCCAAAGAGGCGTGTTGAGCCATCAGGAGAGAACAAACTCCCAATAACTCTCAACCTCCAGGATCCCTTCTTCCGGCTTACGGGTTGCCACCAACGGCAAACGGGTGGTATTTCCTCTTCGCTCTTCCCAAAGGGGACGATAACTGCTCACCAAGGTAGCAACATTCCCAGTGGGGCCTCGATAAGGTGGAAAATTTAGTACCCAGGGGACGTAGACGAGTAAGAACCACTTTTTCTCGCCTTAATGATCGATAAATGGTATTTTTACCAAGAACCGGTTTTATTTCGTGCAGTTTACTGAATGTCGCTCTGTCCCATGACAGCTGAAATTTGGATAAGATGTACCTGTTAATAAAAAGTTTAAAATCTGTACATGGAAGTTTAAAATTCGAAATTTCTAGATAGAGTGAGGCCTTTGCTTTTACGTTGGCAGCCTCGTTACCTTTTATGCCAACATGGCTGGGGAGCCAACAGAACACGATTTCCTTAGTTTTCGATAACTCGTGATGTTTTTCTATCAGGTTCTGAATTTTGGGATTTTTTGAAGATGCGTGGATTAGAGATTTCAAAACAGAAAGGGAGTCCGAGAAAAGAACGAATTTGTTATCTAAAGAATTATTCATAACGTAATCCAAAGCCATATCAGTAGCCTTGGATTCAGCAGTGAAAACAGATGAGCCATCAGAAAGACGGATCTTTTCATGGTGGCTGCCCGATATATACGCACAGCCAACCTTATCGTCAACTTTTGGGCCATAAGTGTAGATGTGTTGATAATCCGAAAGTCGCGATTGTAATTCTTGGAAGTTTTGTTTTATGAGATGTGAATCAGAAAGTGACTTTTTGCTGTTGTGTAAATCGACAAGAATAGTTGGTTTAGTAATGCACCAGGATGGGATGTTTTTAGTATTAATATTAGCAGATTCTAAAAGTGGTGCTATACGAAGGCCGAAGGATTTAATTGCGTTAGGTTTTCTTTCATAATATTCCTGAAATTGTGGTGGAAATGTGACTTCAAAAGCAGGGTTAGAAGGGTAAGCAGCAAGTCTGATGGCATACTGAAGAGACAATTTCTCTCTGCGTAGCCATAACGATGGCTCATCTGCTTCCACGTTAAGACTCGATACTGGAGACGTACGAAAAGCTCCCAATGCCAAACGAAGTCCTTGATTATGTACAGTGTCTAACATCTGAGGATAAGATTTTCTAGCAGATCCATATACGATGGACCCATAATCAAGTTTTGATCGAATTAAAGAACGATACAGATGAAGTAGAGTTGTTCTGTCCGCATCCCAACTTGAAGGTTTAATGCTTTTAAACATTTCGCTTTCACGTATTTTATATGGGGTATGAAGGAGAGTTTTCTATCAAATATAACCCCAAGAAATTTTGAATCAGCAACAACTGGTATTTGAGATCCATATATGTAGAGTGCTGGATCATTGTGTATTTTCCGTTGTTGACAGAAATGAACGCACTGAGTTTTCGATTTGGAAAATTTGAAGCCATTTCTTGTTGCCCAGTCTTCGATTCTGTTCAGACATTGCTGTTAGATGTCTTTCTATTGTGCGCATATTTTTCGAGCGAAAACATATACAGAAATCATCAACATACGAAGAACCATCCGTCTTGTAATCCAGACAGTTTATAATATCGTGTAATTTCACGTTGAATAAAGTGGTTGAAAGTATGGCTCCTTGAGGAACGCCCTGCTCTTGATCATAGAGGTCGGAGAGGGTCGATCCCACACGCACTTGTATAGTACGATCTTCAAGAAAACTTTTAATAAAGTTTGGTAGTCTTCCTTTCAGATCAAAGTTGTGCAGGTCTTTCAAAATTCCGTATCGCCAAGTAGTATCATAGGCTTTTTCCAAATCGAAAAATACAACGACTACATGTTCTCGTTTGATAAAAGCATCGCGGATGGAAGTTTCTAATCTAACTAAATTATCATTGGTAGTACGTTCAGCTCGGAATCCCGACTGAAACTTTGTTATAAGATTGTTAGATTCTAAGTATCAAACAAGTCGTTTGTTTATCATTCTCTCTAGTGTTTTGCAAAGGCAACTTGTTAGCGCTATTGGTCTGTAGTTTGTTGGTTCTGCATGATCTTTCCCTGCTTTCTGGAAAAACTCCTGTTGTCCATATACCATTGAAAATATGTAAAAGTGTGTCAAGGGCGGTTTCGGGAAGGTGTTTAAGCATCTGGTAATGGATGTCATCAGGGCCTGTAGCTGTATCTTTTGATATTGCGATAGCATCTTTAAGTTCTGTTATGTTAAACAGATTGTTATATTCTTCAGTATTTGAAGAGGTGAAATTAAGTTTGATCTGTTCTTCTTGTTTTTTGATGTTTTGAAACTTCTCTGAATAATTCCCAGATGAGGAATTATCCCAAAAAGTTTCGCCAAGTGTGTTTGCTATCTCTTCCTTTGATGTGGCCTTTGTTCCATGTTTTGTATTTAAGTGGGTGAAACTGGGTGATTTTGACTTACCAGATATTTTTCGTATCATATCCCAAACCTTTTTAATTGGAGTTTTATGATTTAAGTTTGAAACGTAAGATTTCCATGATTTGCGTTTGGAGGCCTTTATTGTTCGACGGGCCTTTGCTCTGAAGTTTTTAACGTTATTCAAGTTCTCCTTTGTTAGATATCTGCAGAACTTTGATAATGCTTGCTTGCGCTGTTTTATGGCATCTTTGCATTCATCATTATACCATGGCTTGCTTTTCTTTGGATTTGTCGAGGTTTTTGGTATACTTTTATTAAAGATGTCAAGAAGAGAAGAAGTAAAATCATCTAGAGGGTCCAAGGAATTGTCAAACTTATCTATTTTGAGACCTTCTTCGCATAATGAGTAATATAATTTTCAATTTGCTTTATTTAATTTCCACTTTGTGTTGTGATCGTTCGTGGAATTATTTACGCTTTCAATAATAACAGGGAAGTGATCACTTCCGCACTGATCAGCATATACGGACCAGTCAAAGTCTAAAAAGAGAGATGGGTGACACAAAGAGAGATTTAAAGACGATAAATGTCCTGTTGCAGGATGGAGATATGTGTAAGATTTATCATTCGTCAAGCAAAGATTGTTATTTGCAATAAAATTTTCAATAATGTCTCCTCTACTGTTATTATCTTTACATCCCCAAAACGTGTTGTGCCCAAGTCACCTACTAAAATATAGGGTGCAGGAAGTTGACTTAGTAATGATTGGAGATGTTCAGTTGTTAAGGAAAACGCAGGGGGTATATAAACAGAAAAAAATTGTAGTTTCTTTATCCAACGTGACTGAGATTGCAACAGCTTGTAGCTGTGTTTTAATTTTGATCTCTCTTTGTGGCAAACAAGATTTGACAAAAATTGAACTGCCACCAGATGGTCTTTGACCTTCAGAATGGATATTGTTATATGATTTGAAACCTTTGATATCGATGTTGTCATTAGTTTTTAAAAAGGTTTCTTGTAAACAAAAAATCGATGGGTTTAATAAGGACAGAAGTAATAGGATTTCATTATAGTTTGACTTAAGACCTCGACAATTCCATTGTATTATTTTATGTTTTATATCCATTGTGTGGAGAGAATGTGATAAGACAAGAAATTATGAAGGTACAATCGGTGACCTCGATCTATTATTACCACCGTGGTGTTGGGTTTTCGAACTCCATATCGCTGCTGTCACTCAAACATTCGAAACGATTGCGATTCTTAATATTGTCTCTTGAACCTTTGCGTTGTCTGTCTGATATAATTTGTTTTTGAGATATCTGTTGTTTTTGTTGTTTTTTTTTTTTTCAAATCTTTTTTGATCATTTCTAAAGTAGCGTTTTTCAGCACTTTTTCAGTTTTATTTGTTTCAGTTGGTTGTGGTGATGTTTGACTTGTACTATTGTTCTTTTGGTCTCCAGATGTATTTTTAGGTTTTAATTTTTCTAGAGGTTTGAGACCAGGAGTCGGATCAGTTTGAGTGACAGCATCTTCAACAGTTACCTTTTTACAGGTGACTGTGCAATGCTGGCATAGCTGACTCCAGGAATAGGTGTAGGGGACTCAACGATTTTTCGCGCTTCTGGAAATGAGATATTTCTTGTGAATTTTACAGTTAAAATTTCTTTTTCTTTGTGCCAAACCTGGCATTCTTTAGAGTTAGCACTTAGTTTTTCACCATAGTTAACACAGGAGTATTTCCACAATTTTGTTCCGTGTGATTTGCCGGCTCGCCACAATTTGCACAGATAGGGTCTTTCGTACACCTGTTTTCGTGGTGTCCATATTTCTGGCAACTGTGGCAGCGTAACGGATTTGGAATGTAGATCTCCACACTAACTCTAAAATATGCCACTTTAACTGTTTTTGGTAGTGTTGGAGTATTAAAAGTAAAAACAAAGGTGTTCGTGTCTTTTAATTGGCCGTTCCTTTTTATCTTGAATCGTTTTACAGCAGTTACTCCTTGAGATCGAGTGCCTTCGAGATTCTCCTCCTCGCTCGAGTTCCTCAAATCAGGGCAACGAATTACCCCCCTTGAGGATGATGATGATGAGTTCAGGTTTAACGACGCGTCAACCCATGAGGGTCATTTGCGTCAAAGTGGTGAACTAACATGGTTCTGTAGTGAAACGATTATAATGGTAAGTCATAAATGCATTAAATGTAAAACTAGAAAGAATTTAAAAATTTAACAGTTATACTTTGTTAAAAATATTGATGTGTTTTAAAAACATAAGTATATTATCAGTTGGTACATTTTCAAATAAGTATCTCAGGTCATTTGTTTGGAAGAATTGACGTCGCGTATCGGAGAATTCAATGCAGTTGATCAGAAAGTGTTTCACCGTAAAAGGTTCATTACAGCTGATACAAAATGGCTGATCTTCTCGTTTGAGTAGATAAGAATGTGTGAGTCTAGTATGACCTATACGTAGACGAGTGAGAACCACTTCTTCCCGCCTTAATGATCGATAAATGATATTTTTACTAAGAACCGGTTTTACTTCGTGTAGTTTATTGAATGTCGCTCTGTCCCATGACAGCTGCCATTTGGATAAGATGTACCTGTTGATAAAAGGTTTAAAATCTGTACATGGAAGTTTAAAATTCGAAATTTCTAGATAGAGTGAGGCCTTTGCTTTTACGTCGGCAGCCTCGTTACCTTTTATGCCAACATGGCTGGGGAGCCAACAGAACAAAATTTCCTTAGTTTTCGATAACTCATGATGTTTTTCTATCAGGTTCTGAATTTTGGGATTTTTTGAAGATGTGTGGTTTAGAGATTTCAAAACAGAAAGGGAGTCCGAGAAAATAACGAATTTGTTCTCTAAAGAGTTATTCATAACGTAATCCAAAGCCATATCAATAGCCTTGGATTCAGCAGTAAAAATAGATGAGCCATCAGGAAGACGGATCTTTTCATGGTGGCTGCCCGATATATACGCACAGCCAACCTTATCTTCAACTTTTGAGCCATCAGTGTAGATGTGTTGATAAACTGAAAGTCGCGACTGTAATTCTTGGAAGTTTTGTTTCATGAGATGTGAATCAGAAAGTGACTTTTTGCTGTTGTGTAAATCGAAAAGAATATTTGGTTTAGTAATGCACCAGGATGGAATATCAGAAAAAGAGTGTTTTTGAATGTTTTTAATGTTAATATTAGAAGATTCTAAAAGTGGTGCTATACGAAGGCCGAAGGATTTAATAGCGTTAGGTTTTCTTTCATAATATTCTTGAAATTGTGGTGGAAATGTGACTTCAAAAGCAGGGTTAGAAGAGTTAGTAGCAAGTCTGATGGCATACTGAAGAGACAATTTTTCTCTGCGTAGCCACAACGATGGCTCATCTGCTTCCACGTTAAGACTCGATACTGGAGATGTACGAAAAGCTCCCAATGCCAAACGAAGTCCTTGATTATGTACAGTGTCTAACATCTGTAGATAAGATTTTCTAGCAGATCCATATACGATGGACCCATAATCAGGTTTTGATCGAATTAAAGAACGATACAGGTGAAGAAGAGTTGTTCTGTCCGCTCCCCAACTTGTGTGAGATAAAACTTTTAAAAGGTTTAATGCTTTTAAACATTTCGCTTTCAAGTATTTTATATGGGGTATGAAGGAGAGTTTTTTATCAAATATAACCCCAAGAAATTTCGATTCAGCAACAACTGGTATTTGAGATCCATATATGTAGAGCACTGGATCGTTGTGTATTTTCCGTTGTTGACAGAAATGAACGCACTGAGTTTTCGATTTGGAAAATTTAAAGCCATTTCTATTTGCCCAGTCTTCAATTCTATTTAGACATTGCTGTAAATGTCTTTCTATTGTGCGCATATTTTTCGAGCGAAAACAAATACAGAAATCATCAACGTACAAAGAACCATCTGTTTTGTAATCCAGACAGTTTATAATATCGTTTAATTTCACATTGAATAACGTGGTTGAAAGTATTGCTCCTTGAGGAACGCCCTGTTCTTGATCATAGAGATCAGACAGGGTCGATCCTACACGCACTTGTATTGTACGATCTTCAAGAAAACTTTTAATAAAGTTTGGTAGTCTTCCTTTCATACCAAAGTTATGTAGGTCTTTTAAAATTCCATATCGCCAAGTGGTATCATAGGCTTTTTCCAAATCGAAAAATACAGCGACTACATGTTCTCGTTTGATAAAAGCATCACGGATAAAAGTTTCTAGTCTAACTAAATTATCATTGGTACTACGTTCAGCTCGGAATCCCGACTGAAGTTTTGTTATAAGATTGTTAGATTCTAAGTACCAAACAAGTCGTTTGTTTATCATTCTCTCTAGTGTTTTGCAAAGGCAACTTGTTAGCGCTATTGGTCTGTAGTTTGTTGGTTCTGCATGATCTTTCCCTGGTTTGGGAATAGGTATAATTGTGGCCAAACGCCAGCTTTCTGGAAAAACTCCTGTTGTCCATATACCGTTGAAAATATGTAAAAGTGTGTCAAGGGCGGTTTCCGGAAGGTGTTTAAGCATCTGGTAATGGATGTCATCAGGGCCTGTAGCTGTATCTTTTGATACTGCGATAGCATCTTTAAGTTCTGTAATGTTAAACAGGCTGTTATATTCTTCAGTATTTGAAGAGGTGAAATTAAGTTTGATTTTTTCTTCTTGTTTTTTGATGTTTTGAAACTTCTCTGAATAATTCCGAGATGAGGAATTATCCAAAAAAGTTTCGCCAAGTGTGTTTGCTATCTCTTCCTTTGATGTGGCTTTTGTTCCACGTTTTGTATTTAAGTGGGTGAAACTGGGTGATTTTGATTTACCAGATATTTTTCGTATCATATCCCAAACCTTTTTAATTGGAGTTTTATAATTTAAATTCGAAACGTAAGATTTCCATGATTTGCGTTTGGAGGCCTTTATTGTTCGACGAGCATTTGCTCTGAAATTCTTTACTTTATTCAGGTTCTCCTTTGTTGGATATCTGCAGAACTTTGATAATGCTTGCTTGCGCTGTTTTATGGCATCTTTGCATTCATCATTGTACCATGGCTTGCTTTTCTTTGGATTTGTCGAGGTTTTCGGTATACTTTTATTAGCTATGTCAAGAAGAGAAGAAGTAAAATCATCTAGAGGGTCCAAGGAATTGTCAAACTTATCTATTTTGAGACTTTCTTCGCATAATAAGTGGTATAATTCCCAATTTGCTTTATTTAGTTTCCACTTTGCGTTGTGATCATTCGTGGAATTATTTACGCTTTCAATAATAACAGGGAAGTGATCACTTCCATGTTGGTCTTCACTGACCGTCCAGTCGAAGTCCAGCAGGAGAGATGGGTGACATATGGAAAGATCTAAAGAAGAAAATTTTCCTGTTGCAGGATGGAGATAAGTGTGAGATTTGTCATTCATAAGACAAAGATCGTTTTTGGTTATAAAGTCTTCAATAATATTACCTTTAGGGTTGTTATCTTTACATCCCCAAAGGATATTGTGACCATTGAAGTCACCAACTAGTATACAGGGTGAAGGGAGTTGATTCAGTAAAATGTCTAAATGTTCGGTCTCTAAATGAAAATTCGGAGGTATATACACAGAACAAATAGTAATTTCTTTATCTAAAGTAACAGAAACCGCAACGGCTTGAAGATTGGTTACAAGTTTAATTTCTCGCTGCGGACATGAAGAGTGAACTAAGATTGAGCTTCCACCAGACGGCCTCTGGCCTTCTGAATATATATAATTGTATGTAATGAAATCTCTGATATTTAATTGATCATCAGTTTTTAAAAAAGTTTCTTGCAAGCAAAAAACTGATGGATTCAATAAGGATAAAAGTAATAAGATCTCGTTATAGTTTGACTTTAGACCTCGACAGTTCCATTGTATTATTTTGTGATTTGAATTCATTTTAGAGTTGTTAGATTTTAGTTAGACTAGCAACTAAGGATATGTTATTGGTGATTTTGATCTATTATTACTATTGTTGACGTGTGAATGTTCTGATGATCTCGATCTATTTCTATTAGTTCGTGGGCGATCTGGAGCTTCTCCTAACTCCATATCATCGCTACTGTCACTCAAAGATCCGAACCTGTTATGTTGTTGAATAACATTATTTGAACCTTTTCGTTCTCTGTTTGATGTGCTTGGTCTTTGTGTTCCTTGACTAGATTTTGATTTTGTTTCTTTCGTAGGTGGAGATGATCGACTTCTTGCTTGTCTTTCTTTCTGTTGTTGTTTCTTCCAATCTTTTCTTATCATCTCAATGGTGGCTTTTTTCAGGCCACCATCTCCTTTTTTCTCTTCAGAAGGTGTCTTTGTTTGATTTTTGTTTGTAGTGTTTGTTTGACCTTTTTGTTTCTGCAGATCTTCTGTTTGGCTGTTTGTGTTTGTTGAACTTGATTGAACTGCAGAGTCGAGAATATTGATCGGATCGGTTTGAGTGGCAGTATCAACCACAGAAACCTTTTTCATAGAAGACTGGGTGATGTTGGCATAACTCATTCCAGGAATTGGAGTTGGGGCCTCAACAAGTTTCCGCGCTTCAATGAAAGAAATATTTCTGGTAAACTTAAGACGTAAGATTTCTTTTTCTTTGTGCCAAACTTGGCATTCTTTAGAGTCAGCACTGTGTTTTTCACCACAATTGACACAGTGCAGTTCGTTTCTACATTGACTTTCTGGGTGTTCTGCTACCTGACCGCATTTCGAACAGATAGGGTCCTTAGAACACCTATCCTCATGGTGTCCATATTTCTGGCAATGATGACAACGCAAAGGATTTGGTATGTAGACTTCTACGTTGACTCTAAAGTATGCTACTTTTATTGTTTTTGATAGAACTGATGTATTGAATGTAAAGACAAAGGTGTTTGTATTTTTTAACTCTCCGTTTCGTTTAACTTTGAATCGTTTTATTGCAGTTACTCCTTGAGATCTTGTGCCTTCGAGAATCTCCTCCTCGCTGCAATTCCCCAATTCGGGGCAACGAATTACCCCCTTTGAGGAGTTCAGCGAAGTATGAGGGTACACCCGGACTTTCAAGTCGTGAAAAGTCTGTGCACGTAGAAGATTCTCGGCATGGGCTTTCTTGGATACCTCAATGAGTAGCTGATTCGACCTGTGTAGTTTCTTTATGTTTTCCGGCTCTCCAGCTATACTTTGAATGACTTTTTGTATTACAAACGGAGATAAAGATGTTACTGGTTTGTTTTCTTCCTTGCTTTCAACTAAAATGAAACGCGGAAAATGTTGAGATGATGTATCTTTGGTAGAGGTTGTTGGAGGTTGAGTGCTTTCGTTAACATCTGAAATATCAGATTCTGAACATTGTTTAGTTCTTTTTCTTCGATTAGAACCCATGATAAAGATGTATTAAAATTCGTCCTCCATGCTCTCCGCCCACCACGGAGCCCAACAAGGGAACACATCAATGGAGTGGTTTTCCTACTCACTTGTGCTAGAGATACACAGAAGATATACTCGCACGAGCAAAATGCTGCACGATTGACCCGTTAAGCCGCCGCCTTCTTAGGATTGGAAAGGTTAAGAAAAAAGAATTATGGGCAAACGGTGAGTATCAGTATGATACAAAAGACAAGGAAGAGAAAGAAAAGATATTTCCTAGGGCTTGGCGCGACCAGCCGATTGACCGTGCCGGGTCTCACGGACACCCTTCTACACCGAAATCCAGGCCAAAGAGGCGTGTTGAGCCATCAGGAGAGACCAAACTCCCAATAACTCTCAACCTCCAGGATCCCTTCTTCCGGCTTACGGGCTGCCACCCACGGCAAACGGGTGGTATTTTCTCTTCGCTCTTCCCAAAGGGGACAATTACTGCTCACCACGTTAGCAACGTTCCCAGTGGGAATTGAGCCCCCAGGGCCTCGGCAAGGCGGAAAGTTTAATACCCAGGGGCCCCCTTGAGGAATTCAGCGAAGTATGAGGAAATACTCTCACTTTCAAATTGTGAAATAATGTTCTCCTCAGGAGATTCTCGGCATGAGATTTTTTACTGATCTCAACGAACAACAGATTTGATCTGTACAATTTTTTTATGTTTTCTGGTTCACCAGCAATTCCTAAAATAACTTTTTGAATAACGAAAGGAGATAAAGAAGTGATGTTCTGATTTTCTTCTATACTTTCGATCAGTAAAAAGCGCGGAAAATGTTGAGTCGTAGTATCATTTGTTGTTATGTTGTCGCCGTTGTCCGATATCTCAGCATCTGATGAGTCGTCTTGGGTTGGTTTTTTTCTTTTTTTATCTTTTCCCATGATGAAAAGATTGTATGACTCATCCTCCATGCTCTCCGCCCACCGTGGAGCCCAACAAGGGAACACTTTAGTGAGTGGATTTCCTACATCAAGTGTTAGAGATACACAGAAGATATACTCGTACACGCAAGAAGCTGCTCGATTGGTCCGTTAAGCCGCCGCCTTCTAGAAATGGAAAGGTTGTGAAAAAGACTTTATAAGCAAACGGTGTGTATTCAGATTGATACAAAAGGCAAGGAAGAGAAAGTAAAAGGTTATTCCTAGGGCTTGGCACGACCAGCCGATTGACCGTGCCGGACCGCACGGCCACCCGTCTAACCGAAATCCAGGCCAAAGAGGTGTGTTGGGCACCTGAAGCACTGAACTTCCGATAACCCTCAACCTCCAGGACCCCTTCATCCGGCTTACGGGACGCCACCCACGGCAAACGGGTGGTATTTCCTCTTCGCTCCTCCCCAAGGGGACAATTACTGCTCACCACGCCAGCAACGTTCCCAGTGGGAATTGAGCCCCCCCCCCCCTCCCCACCCCAGGGCCTCGACAAGGCGGAAAGTTTAATACCCAGGGGACACATATAATATAGTTCAGTATGAAACAAGACGAATTCAGGTTTAAAATCAAGTTCAGGGCCCACTTGTTCAAAGCTAACGATGTCGTTAGTTAACGATTCGTTAAAATTTTATCAAGTGATACGCAAATATGCTGAATTTTTCAAAATTTCAGAATATTGTGTATTGAATCCGCTAAAACAGTTAACGAAATGACCCTTTACGAGCTCGTTAAGCTAACGACGCTTTGAACAACTGGGCCCAAAAGTTTTAAGACCAAGCAACAGACATGTAACCCAACAAGATGGATGCACTTGCGCATTAAACGAATGCTTTTACGGAGGACAAAACTCACCATTATCACGTGAAATATTAAAAGCATATCCTCTTGTGCACAATATGTAACATCTTATCCTAATAGAAATCATAAATCATATGGGCGCATGCACGGTCTTGTAAAACCTTCGGGTGTTAGATGCGTGATCTGAACATTGTTAGAGCTTCTATAAGAAAAACGAAAGTTAGAATCGAAACAAACTTGTCTTAATGATGTCCTAAATCAGGTTTTCTCAAGACAGACGCACAAACGTCCCAAAAGCAACATGCCCCTCCAACCTTTTCGAAGTTGGGGGCATAATAATGAGACAGGTATGCAGGAAAATAGAAAAATGAACTAATTTAAAGATAACAATAGCTATATTTTGTTAAAGATACCGGTACCGGACGCCTAACTTCGGAGACTAGCCGTCCGGATTCGGCATCAAGCCTTAGAGGCTAGCCGTATGGAACCGGACTTCTTGCCAGGCCATACTGGATAGGCTAGCCGTCCGGAATTAGATCAGTGCGTGTTGCTAATTTAATGATTTATTTCTTTCCCTGTAATGGTGACAAACTATTTTGTTTTTACACGCGGTTGTGGCCTTAGAGCCATTAGCGTATTTGATATATCTTCGTTTACATGCGCATTGTACGAGCTATACACGTACATTATTCTTTGAGCCTCGTCATGAGAAAACCTATTTTATGCTTATGAACAACAAAGGCGCGCCTGTGCATCTGTGTGATCAGCACCTTTGTTGTTCGCTGCTGAGAGCATACTACTACTACTTCCTATAACTGAGCAGATCGGTTTATGTCTCATCTTGTCGAAAACCCCAGAGAGCGGTGGCTCGCGACGTGGCTCATTTCATTTTAGGTTGATCAGTTACGTGCACATTGCATGTGTGTGTGATGGGTATGATGCGACTAAATTAATCTTTATTCGCGGTGTTCTTAGAATGCGATCAAACTGATTTAAATTAGCTGTCTGACCAAACCACAGGATATATATACAATGAAATTTAGATAGGTAACTTTCGCTCACCTACTGATTCGTTCGCAGTTTGGAGGGCGATATTTTGTGCATGATTGGATAGCGAACTTGAAAAAATATGCCTTTTTGTTTTTATTTATTAAATTGTCTATCAATACGAAGTTTAATTTTCCTAATTGAATGACTTTGTTTTTATACACCGCCTCGCATACACAATCCGCAGTCGGAAAGTACAACAATTAGGCGATAATTAGGATTCTTAATTCTATTATATCAGGATTCATGTTCATCTATTTTATAATACGAATTTCGGATTATACCAAAGTAATGATGATGATGAGTTCAGGTTTAACGACGCATCAACCCATGAGGGTCATTTGCGTCAAAATGGTGAACTAACATGGTTCTGTAATGAAACGATTGTAATGATAAGTCATAAATGCATAAAGTGTAAAACTAGATCGAATTTAAAAACTGAAACAGTTATACTTTATTAAAAAGATTGATGTGTTTTAAAAACATTAGTATGTTATCAGTCGGTACATTTTCAAATAAGTATCTCAGGTCATTTGTTTGGAAGAATTGACGTCGCATATGAGAGAATTCAATGCAGTCGACCAGAAAGTGTTTCACCGTAAAAGGTTCATTACAGCTGATACAAAATGGCTGATCTTCTCGTTTGAGTAGATAAGAATGTGCGAGTCTAGTATGACCTATACGTAGGCGAGTAAGAACCCCTTCTTCTCGCCTTAATGATCGATAAATGGTATTTTTACCAAGAACCGGTTTTATTTCATGTAGTTTATTGAATGTCGTTCTGTCCCATGACAGCTGCCATTTGGATAAGATGTACCTGTTGATAAAATGTTTAAAATCTGTACATGGAAGTTTAAACTTTTAAAATTTCTAGATCGAGTGAGGCCTTTGCTTTTACATCGGCAGCCTCGTTACCTTTTATGCCAACATGGCTGGGGAGCCAACAGAACAAGATTTCCTTAGTTTTCGATAACTCGTGATGTTTTTCTGTCAGGTTCTGAATTTTGGGATTTTTTGAAGATGTGTGGTTTAGAGATTTCAAAACAGAAACGGAGTCCGAGAAAATAACGAATTTGTTACCTAAAGAATTATTCATAACGTAATCCAAAGTCATATCAATAGCCTTGGATTCAGCAGTGAAAATAGATGAGCCATCAGGAGGACGGATCTTTTCATGGTGGCTGCCCGATATATACGCACAGCCAACCTTATCGTCAACTTTTGAGCTATCAGTGTAGATGTGTTGATAATCTGAAAGTCGCGATTGTAATTCTTGGAAGTTTTGTTTCATGAGATGTGAATCAGAAAGTGACTTTTTGCTCTTGTGTAAATCGAAAAGAATGGTTGGTTTAGTAATGCACCAGGATGGAATATCAGAACAAGAGTGTTTTTGGATGTTTTTGGTGTTAATATTAGCATATTCTAAAAGTGGTGCTATACGAAGGCCGAAGGTTTTAGTTGCGTTAGGTTTTCTTTCATAATATTCCTGAAATTGTGGTGGAAATGTGACTTCAAAAGCAGGGTTAGTAGGTTTAGCAGCAAGTCTGATGGCGTACTAAAGAGACAATTTTTCTCTGCGTAGCCATAACGATGGCTCATCTGCTTCCACGTTAAGACTCGATACTGGATATGTACGAAAGGCCCCAAATGCCAAACGAAGTCCTTGATTATGTACAGTGTCTAACATCTGCAGATAAGATTTTCTAGCAGATCCATATACAATGGACCCATCATCAAGTTTTGATCGAATTAAAGAACGATACAGGTGAAAAAGAGTTGTTCTGTCCGCACCCCAACTTGTGTGAGATAAAACTTTTACAAGGTTTAATGCTTTTAAACATTTCGCTTTCACGTATTTTATATGGGGTATGAAGGAGAGTTTTCTATCAAATATAACCCCAAGAAATTTTGATTCAGCAACAACTGGTATTTGAGATTCGGAAAATTTGAAGCCATTTCTTGTTGCCCAGTCTTCAATTCTATTTAGACATTGCTGTAGATGTCTTCCTATTGTGCGCATATTTTTCGAGCGAAAACATATACAGAAATCATCAACGTACAAAGAACCATCTGTCTTGTAATCCAGACAGTTTATAATATCGTTTAATACCAAAGTAATAATGAAAATGTTATTATACCAGAACATATACATCGCATGCATGTATCGATCTAATTTCGGATGGCTAGCCTACCAAGTGCGGCTTGGCTAGAAGTCTGGTTCCGGATAGCTAGCCTCCGAGTCTACGCGTCCAGTTCCGGACATCTGGTCCGACAAACATGTTTTAAGAACGAGTGTTAACAACTGGCACATTTTGAAATAAGTATCTTAAATCATTAATCTGAAAAATAAATGGCATTTAACATAAAAGAATTTAATTCATTCGACCAGAAAGTGTTTACCGTTATTTAAAGCTTACAAAGAGGTAGCTTTTCTCGTTAGACATGCTCAAGGAATTATAGTTGTTGGCGGGACAGGAAATGAAACGGCACATTTCGACGGGCAACAATATTGCGGTGGCTCGAGACAGACACAAATATTATAGACATTGCCAAGAAAACTTCCGAGAAAGGCGATATGTTTGCGGCTGACCTCAATGAATACCAGCCGTACAATTCAACTTGACAAGATGTGTTGGGAGTAGAAGTGGTGGATGAAGAAATCTACATTCTTTGCCACAAGTGGCATGCACAAGGCGAATTATGAATCCTGGACATGGATGGCTAAAAGAGTAGGTGCAAACCCAGATGGGTCATTTCTTTTAACATCTGCGTTCAGTCTTACAATAAGACTTCAGGAAAGATTTTGTTATGATAACGGCACCATGCCATGAATGGTACATGACGGAAATATTGTATACCAATATAAAGATTGGGACTTAAGAGGGCCGACTGGAGTTTGTGTTAATACTGGACATCATTGCATGCGACTAAGGACAATGTGTTTTCTTCCTGTGCTTATGGTATGAACAGCAATATATATCGTAACATGATGAAATTTTATAACAATGTGGATGAGGTCAAGGCGGTGTGTCGTGTACAAAAAAAAGATTGTCCTCCTTTTCTTAGTTTCGAGGAACTTCCCAGTGATTAGTTTCTTTCAGACTATCCTTGTGAGCACCGTAACTAAGTAACCGTATGGAATATCTGGATGGAGCTTCATAGCAATGGGTATGAGGTCTAGACGGCTTGTCGCATGCAAATATAATTGCACTCCCTTTCTTACTTTTGTGAGTTACTTCCCTTTGATTAGATTTCTTTTTCTTTAGATTATCATTGTGCGCGCCATAAGTAGATAATCATATGGAATATTTTGATGAAACTTTATAGCAATGGGTATGAGGTTAAGACGGTGCGTCGTGTAGAAAAAAAATTGCTCTGCCTTTCTCCGTATCTCTTTGCTTAAATTTTTGACTGACCTTGTGCGAAACATAATATGTAACCGTTTGGAATATCTTCATGACACTAAAAAGATTCCTCTTTTTTAATTTTTGTTTCTGAGTTACTTTCTTTTGATTATTTTATTTTTACACTATACCTATGCCTGCCATAACTACATAGCCACATGGAATATCTTGATGAACTTTATAGAAATATGCAAAAGGTCATGACTATGTCGCTTACAAAAAAGATTACTCTCCCTTTCTTACTTACTTCCTTTTTACAGAAAGTAAGGAAAGGAGAGCAAAATGATCGCTCTCCCTTTCTTACTTTCTGAGTAACTTACCTATAGATTTTTAGAGATTAGTTTTTTTTCATACTAGTGTGCGCACCATAACTAGGTAAACATATGGAATATCTTAATAGAACGTATGAGGTTAAGACAGGGTGTCGCAAACATTAAAAAAAAATAAAATAAAAATAATAAATATTGCTCTCGCTTTCTCTATGCGGGTTACTTCCCTTCGAATAAAATTTAGTTTGACTGACCTTTTACGTACCATAAGTAGGTAACCGTGCGGAATATCTTGATGAAACTTTAAAGCAATGTGTATGATGTTAAGACGACTTGTCATGTTTAAAAAAATGCTCTCTTTTAAAGCAATATAGTTATAGTTTTTTTTTTGTTGTTTTTTTTTCTCGCTATCCTTATGCATGCCATAACTAGGTAACTATATGGAACATCTTTATGAAATTTTACAGCAATTTGTATGAGGTTAAAATGGTGTCTCGAATACAAAAAAAAAAAAAAAAAAAAAAATGCTCTCTGTTTTTCAGTTTTCGAGACACTTCTCTTTGTTTTAAAAGTTTTTTTTTTCACTTTTTCTTTATGCATGCCATAACTAGGTAACTGCCGTATTCCCAAATACGAGCGTATGTCCTCGGTACTATTACCAAAGCAGGCAAGTAAGTATGAAAATATTATGGCAACAACCAAAATGTACTGAATTGCACTGTTTTATCAAAATAATTGTACGTTATGGTTATTGGCATGCTTAAATATTTTAAAAGGGATGTTCGTTCATAAGCTTTATTGTAGCACATATAGATGCGGGGCCCCCGTAGCATGGTGGACAGGAGAGTTGACACTTTATTAGGTTTCTCACCGCTGTGGTTCGAACCTAGCTCTGGTCACATGTGGGGAACCCCTGGGTATTAAACTTTCCGCCTTGCCGAGGCCCTGGGGGCTCAATTCCCACTGGGAACGTTGCTAGCGTGGTGAGCAGTAATTGTCCCCTTTGGGAAGAGCGAAGAGAAAATACCACCCGTTTGCCGTGGGTGGCAGCCCGTAAGCCGGAAGAAGGGATCCTGGAGGTTGAGAGTTATTGGGAGTTTGGTCTCTCCTGATGGCTCAACACGCCTCTTTGGCCTGGATTTCGGTGTAGAAGGGTGTCCGTGAGACCCGGCACGGTCAATCGGCTGGTCGCGCCAAGCCCTAGGAAATATCTTTTCTTTCTCTTCCTTGTCTTTTGTATCATACTGATACTCACCGTTTGCCCATAATTCTTTTTTCTTAACCTTTCCAATCCTAAGAAGGCGGCGGCTTAACGGGTCAATCGTGCAGCATTTTGCTCGTGCGAGTATATCTTCTGTGTATCTCTAGCACAAGTGAGTAGGAAAACCACTCCATTGATGTGTTCCCTTGTTGGGCTCCGTGGTGGGCGGAGAGCATGGAGGACGAATTTTAATACATCTTTATCATGGGTTCTAATCGAAGAAAAAGAACTAAACAATGTTCAGAATCTGATATTTCAGATGTTAACGAAAGCACTCAACCTCCAACAACCTCTACCAAAGATACATCATCTCAACATTTTCCGCGTTTCATTTTAGTTGAAAGCAAGGAAGAAAACAAACCAGTAACATCTTTATCTCCGTTTGTAATATAAAAAGTCATTCAAAGTATAGCTGGTGAGCCGGAAAACATAAAGAAACTACACAGGTCGAATCAGCTACTCACTGAGGTATCCAGGAAAGCCCATGCCGAGAATCTTCTACGTGCACAGACTTTTCACGACTTGAAAGTCCGGGTGTACCCTCATACTTCGCTGAACTCCTCAAAGGGGGTAATTCGTTGCCCCGAATTGGGGAATTGCAGCGAGGAGGAGATTCTCGAAGGCACAAGATCTCAAGGAGTAACTGCAATAAAACGATTCAAAGTTAAACGAAACGGAGAGTTAAAAAACACAAACACCTTTGTCTTTACATTCAATACATCAGTTCTACCAAAAACAATAAAAGTAGCATACTTTAGAGTCAACGTAGAAGTCTACATACCAAATCCTTTGCGTTGTCATCATTGCCAGAAATATGGACACCATGAGGATAGGTGTTATAAGGACCCTATCTGTTCGAAATGCGGTCAGGTAGCAGAACACCCAGAAAGTCAATGTAGAAACGAACTGCACTGTGTCAATTGTGGTGAAAAACACAGTGCTGACTCTAAAGAATGCCAAGTTTGGCACAAAGAAAAAAGAAATCTTACGTCTTAAGTTTACCAGAAATATTTCTTTCATTGAAGCGCGGAAACTTGTTGAGGCCCCAACTCCAATTCCTGGAATCAGTTATGCCAACATCACCCAGTCTTCTATGAAAAAGGTTTCTGTGGTTGATACTGCCACTCAAACCGATCCGATCAATATTCTCGACTCTGCAGTTCAATCAAGTTCAACAAACACAAACAGCCAAACAGAAGATCTGCAGAAACAAAAAGGTCAAACAAACACTACAAACAAAAATCAAACAAAGACACTTTCTGAAGAGAAAAAAGGAGATGGTGGCCTGAAAAAAGCCACCATTGAGATGATAAGAAGACATTGGAAGAAACAACAACAGAAAGAAAGACAAGCAAGAAGTCAATCATCTCCACCTACGAAAGAAACAAAATCAAAATCTAGTCAAGGAACACAAAGACCAAGCACATCAAACAGAGAACGAAAAGGTTCAAATAATGTTATTCAACAACATAACAGGTTTGGATCTTTGAGTGACAGTAGCGATGATATGGAGTTAGGAGAAGCTCCAGATCGCCCACGAACTAACAGAAATAGATCGAGATCATCAGAACATTCACACGTCAACAATAGTAATAATAGATCAAAATCACCAATAACATATCCTTAGTTGCTAGTCTAACTAAAATCTAACAACTCTAAAATGAATTCAAATCACAAAATAATACAATGGAACTGTCGAGGTCTAAAGTCAAACTATAACGAGATCTTATTACTTTTATCCTTATTGAATCCATCAGTTTTTTGCTTGCAAGAAACTTTTTTAAAAACTGATGATCAGTTAAATATCAGAGATTTCAATACATACAATTATATATATTCAGAAGGCCAGAGGCCGTCTGGTGGAAGCTCAATCTTAGTTCACTCTTCATGTCCGCAGCGAGAAATTAAACTTGTAACCAACCTTCAAGCCGTTGCGGTTTCTGTTACTTTAGATAAAGAAATTACTATTTGTTCTGTGTATATACCTCCGAATTTTTATTTAGAGACCGAACATTTAGACACTTTACTGAAACAACTCCCTTCACCCTATATACTAGTTGGTGACTTCAATGGTCACAATATCCTTTGGGGATGTAAAGACAACAACCCTAAAGGTAATATTATTGAAGACTTTATAACCAAAAACGATCTTTGTCTTATGAATGACAAATCTCACACTTATCTCCATCCTGCAACAGGAAAATTTTCTTCTTTAGATCTTTCCATATGTCACCCATCTCTCCTGCTGGACTTCGACTGGACGGTCAGTGAAGACCAACATGGAAGTGATCACTTCCCTGTTATTATTGAAAGCGTAAATAATTCCACGAATGATCACAACGCAAAGTGGAAACTAAATAAAGCAAATTGGGATTTTTTTTTTTTTTTTTTTTTTTTTTTTTGATTTGGGTTTTACGGCCCTTTCAAGAATATTTCACTTATATCGAGCCGATCGTTCATCGAAGGTGGGCGAAAACCGGAGAACCCGGAGAAAAACCACCTGACCATCCGTAAGCAGAACTTGGCTTTCCCACATATGACCCGAGCGAGGCCCGAACCACAGCGGTGAGAAACCTAATGGATTAAGAGTCAACTCTCTTATCCACTAGGCTATGGGGGCCCGTTAAATTGGGAATTATATCACTTATTATGCGAAGAGTCTCAAAATAGATAAGTTTGACAATTCCTTGGACCCTCTAGATGATTTTACTTCTTCTCTTCTTGACATAGCTAATAAAAGTATACCGAAAACCTCGACAAATCCAAAGAAAAACAAACCATGGTACAATGATGAGTGCAAAGATGCCATAAAACAGCGCAAGCAAGCATTATCAAAGTTCTGCAGATATCCAACAAAGGAGAACTTGAATAACGTCAAAAACTTTAGAGCAAAAGCCCGTCGAACAATAAAGGCCTCCAAACGCAAATCATGGAAATCTTACGTTTCAAACTTAAACTATAAAACTCCAATTAAAAAGGTTTGGGATATGATACGAAAAATATCTGGTAAATCAAAATCACCCAGTTTCACCCACTTAAATACAAAACGTGGAACAAAAGCCACATCAAAGGAAGAGATAGCAAACACACTTGGCGAAACTTTTTTGGATAATTCCTCATCTCGGAATTATTCAGAGAAGTTTCAAAACATCAAAAAAACAGGAAGAAAAAATCAAACTTAATTTCACCTCTTCAAATACTGAAGAATATAACAGCCTGTTTAACATTACAGAACTTAAAGATGCTATCGCAGTATCAAAAGATACAGCTACAGGCCCTGATGACATCCATTACCAGATGCTTAAACACCTTCCGGAAACCGCCCTTGACACACTTTTACATATTTTCAACGGTATATGGACAACAGGAGTTTTTCCAGAAAGCTGGCGTTTGGCCACAATTATACCTATTCCCAAACCAGGGAAAGATCATGCAGAACCAACAAACTACAGACCAATAGCGCTAACAAGTTGCCTTTGCAAAACACTAGAGAGAATGATAAACAAACGACTTGTTTGGTACTTAGAATCTAACAATCTTATAACAAAACTTCAGTTGGGATTCCGAGCTGAACGTAGTACCAATGATAATTTAGTTAGACTAGAAACTTTTATCCGTGATGCTTTTATCAAACGAGGGCTCAATTCCCACTGGGAACGTTGCTAGCTTGGTGAGCAGTAATTGTTCCCTTTGGGAAGAGCGAAGAGGAAATACCACCCGTTTGCCGTGGGTGGCAACCCGTAAGCCGGAAGAAGGGATCCTGGAGGTTGAGAGTTATTGGGAGTTTGTTCTCTCCTGATGGCTCAACACGCCTCTTTGGCCTAGATTTCGGTGTAGAAGGGTGTCCGTGAGACCCGGCACGGTCAATCGGCTGGTCGCGCCAAGCCCTAGGAAAAATCTTTTCTTTCTCTTCCTTGTCTTTTGTATCATACTGATACTCACCGTTTGCTCATAAGTCTTATTTCTCAACCTTTCCAATCCTAAGAAGGCGGCGGCTCAACGGGTCAATCGTGCAGCATTTTGCTCGTGCGAGTATATCTTCTGTGTATCTCTAGCACAGGTGAGTAGGAAAGCCACTCCATTTATGTGTTCCCTTGTTGGGCTCCATGGTGGGTGGAGAGCATGGAGGACGAATTTTAATACATTTTCATCATGGGTTATGATAAAAGAAAACGAACTAGACAATGTACAGACTCAGATATTTCAGATTTTGACGATAGCACTCAACCTCCAACTACCTCAAATGATACACCTCAACATTTTCCACGCTTCATTTTAGTTGAAAGCAAAGACGAGAAGAGACAAATAACATCTTTGTCCCCGTTTTTAATACAAAAAGTAATACAAAGTATAGCTGGTGAACCCGAAAAAATAAAAAAAAACTACACAGGTCCAATCAGCTGCTCATTTAGGTATCCAAGAAAGCCCATGCCGAGAATCTACTTCGTGCACAGACTTTTCACGACTTGAAAGTTCGAGTGTACCCTCATACCTCGCTTAATTCCTCAAAAGGGGTAATTCGTTGCCCCGAATTGAGGAATTGCGGCGAGGATGAGATTCTCGAGGGCACAAGATCTCAAGGAGTAACTGGGGTTAAAAGATTCAAAGTAAAACGAAACGGAGAGTTAAAAGACACAAACACCTTTGTCTTTACATTTAATACACCAGTTTTACCTAAAACAGTTAAAGTGGCTTACTTTAGAGTCAACGTAGAAGTCTACATACCAAATCCTTTGCGTTGCCATAACTGCCAAAAATATGGACACCATGAGGATAGGTGTTCCAAAGACCCTATCTGTTCAAAATGTGGTCAAATAGCCGAACACTCCGAAGGTAGATGTACAAACGAATTACACTGTGCAAATTGTGGTGAAAAACACAGTGCCGACTCTAAAGAATGTCAAATTTGGCACAAAGAAAAAGAGATATTACGTATAAAGTTCACCAGAAATGTTTCTTTCGTTGAGGCGCGGAAACTCGTTGAGGCTCCAACTCCAATTCCTGGAATAAGTTATGCAAACATCACCCAGTCTTCTATGAAAAAAGTTTCTGTGGTTGATACTGCCACTCAAACTGATCCAATAACTACCATAGACTCTGCAGTTCAATCAAGTTTAACAAACACAAACAGCCAAACAGAAGAACTGCAAAGACAAAAAGTTCAAACAAACAACGCAACCAGAAGTCAAACAAAGACACCTATCGAAGAGAAAAAAACAGAGGTTGGCCTGAAAAAAGCCACCATTGAGATGATAAAAAAAGATTTGAAGAAACAACAACAGAAAGAAAGACAAGCAAGAAGTCATTCATCACCATCTAAGAAAGATCAAACAAAAATAAAATCTAGTCAAGGAACAAAAAAACTAGTCCCATCAAACAGAGAACGAAAAGGTGAAAATGATGATATTCAACAGCATAACCGATTTGGATCTTTGAGTGACAGTAGCGATGATATGGAGTTAGGAGAAGCTCCAGATCGCCCACGAACTAACAAAAATAGATCAAGATCAAGAGAAAATACTCACGCCAGTAGTAGTAATAATAGATCAAAATCACCAATAACATATCCTTAGTTTCTAGTCTAACTAAAATCTAACAACTCTTAAATGAATTCAAATCATAGAATAATACAATGGAACTGTCGAGGTCTAAGGTCAAACTATAATGAGATCTTATTACTTTTATCTTTATTGAGTCCATCAGTTTTTTGCTTGCAAGAAACTTTTTTAAAACCTGATGATCAATTAAATATCAGAGATTTCAATACATACAATTATATATATTCGGAAGGCCAGAGGCCGTCTGGTGGAAGCTCAATCTTAGTTCACTCTTCATGTCCGCAGCGAGAAATTAAACTTGTAACCAATCTTCAAGCCGTTGCCGTTTCTGTCACTTTAGATAAAGAAATTACTATTTGTTCTGTGTATATACCTCCGAATTTTCATTTAGATACCGAACATTTAGACACTTTACTCAAACAACTTCCTTCACCCTATATACTAGTTGGTGACTTCAATGGTCACAATATCCTTTGGGGATGTAAAGATAACAACCCTAAAGGTAATATTATTGAAGACTTTATAACCAGAAACGATCTTTGTCTTATGAATGACAAATCTCACACCTATCTCCATCCTGCAACTGGAAATTTCTCTTCATTAGATCTTTCCATGTGTCATCCATCTCTACTGCTAGATTTCGACTGGACGGTCAGTGAAGATCAACATGGAAGTGATCACTTCCCTGTTATTATTGAAAGCGTAAACAATTCCACGAACGATCATAACGCGAAGTGGAAACTAAATAAAGCAAATTGGGAATTATATTATTCGTTATGCGAAGAAAGTCTCAAAATAGATAAGTTTAACAATTCCTTAGATCCTCTAGATGATTTTACTTCTTCTCTTCTCGATATCTCTCACAAAAGTATACCGAAAACCTCGACAAATCCAAAGAAAAGCAAGCCATGGTACAATGATGAATGCAAAGATGCCATAAAACAGCGCAAGCAAGCATTATCAAAGTTCTGCAGATATCCAACAAAGGAGAACTTAAATAAGGTTAAAAACTTCAGAGCAAAGGCTCGTCGAACAATAAAGGCCTCCAAACGCAAATCATGGAATTCTTATGTTTCGAATTTAAATCATAAAACTCCAATTAAAAAGGTTTGGGATATGATACGAAAAATATCTGGTAAATCAAAATCACCCAGTTTCACCCACTTAAATACAAAACGTGGAACAAAGGCCACATCAAAGGAAGAGATAGCAAATACACTTGGCGAAACTTTTTTGGATAATTCCTCATCTCGGAATTATTCAGAGAAGTTTCAAAACATCAAAAAACAAGAAGAAAAAATCAAACTTAATTTCACCTCTTCAAATACTGAAGAATATAACAGTCTATTTAATATAACAGAACTTAAAGATGCTATCGCAGTATCAAAAGATACAGCTACAGGCCCTGATGATATCCATTATCAGATGCTTAAACACCTTCCCGAAACCGCCCTTGAAACACTTTTACATATTTTCAACGGTATATGGACAACAGGAGTTTTTCCAGAAAGCTGGCGTTTGGCCACAATTATACCTATTCCCAAACCAGGGAAAGATCATGCAGAACCAACAAACTACAGACCAATAGCGCTAACAAGTTGCCTTTGCAAAACATTAGAGAGAATGATAAACAAACGACTTGTTTGGTACTTAGAATCTAACAATCTTATCACAAAGTTTCAGTCGGGATTCCGAGCTGAACGTAGTACCAATGATAATTTAGTTAGACTAGAAACTTTTATCCGCGATGCTTTTATCAAACGAGAACATGTTGTCGCTGTATTTTTCGATTTGGAAAAAGCCTACGATACTACTTGGCGATACGGAATTTTAAAAGACCTTCACAACTTTGGTCTGAAAGGAAGACTACCAAACTTTATTAAAAGTTTTCTTGAAGATCGTACTATACAAGTGCGTGTAGGATCGACCCTCTCTGACCTCTATGATCAAGAGCAGGGTGTTCCTCAAGGAGCCATACTTTCAACCACTTTATTCAACGTGAAATTAAACGATATTATAAACTGTCTGGATTACAAGACAGATGGTTCTTTGTACGTTGATGATTTCTGTATATGTTTTCGCTCGAAAAATATGCGCACAATAGAAAGACATCTACAGCAATGTCTAAATAGAATTGAAGACTGGGCAATAAGAAATGGTTTCAAATTTTCCAAATCGAAAACTCAGTGCGTTCATTTCTGTCAACAACGGAAAATACACAATGATCCAGCGCTCTACATATATGGATCTCAAATACCAGTTGTTGCTGAATCAAAATTTCTTGGGGTTATATTTGATAGAAAACTCTCCTTCATACCCCATATAAAATACGTGAAAGCGAAATGTTTAAAAGCATTAAACCTTTTAAAAGTTTTATCTCACACAAGTTGGGGTGCGGACACAACAACTCTTCTTCACCTGTATCGTTCTTTAATTCGATCAAAACTTGATTATGGGTCCATCGTATATGGATCTGCTAGAAAATCTTATCTACAGCTGTTAGACACTGTACATAATCAAGGACTTCGTTTGGCATTGGGAGCTTTTCGTACGTCTCCAATATCGAGTCTTAACGTGGAAGCAGATGAGCCATCGTTATGGCTACGCAGAGAAAAATTGTCTCTTCAGTATGCCATCAGACTTGCTGCTAACCCTTCTAACCCTGCTTTTGAAGTCACATTTCCACCACAATTTCAGGAATATTATGAAAGAAAACCTAACGCAATTAAATCCTTCGGCCTTCGTGTGGCGCCACTTTTAGAATCTGCTAATATTAACACTAAAAACATCCAAAAGCACTCTTTTTCTGATATTCCATCCTGGTGCATTACTAAACCAACTATTCTTTTCGATTTACACAATAGCAAAAAGTCACTTTCTGATTCACATCTCATGAAACAAAACTTCCAAGAATTACAATCGCGACTTTCAGACTATCAACACATCTACACTGATGGCTCAAAAGTTGAAGAAAAGGTTGGCTGTGCGTACATATCGGGCAGTCACCATGAAAAGATCCGTCTTCCTGATGACTCATCTATTTTCACTGCTGAATCTAAGGCTATTGATATGGCTTTGGATTACGTTATGAATAATTCTTTAGATAACAAATTCGTTATTTTCTCGGACTCCCTTTCTGTTTTGAAATCTCTAAACCACACATCTTCAAAAAGTCCCAAAATTCAGAACCTGATAGAAAAACATCACGAGTTATCGAAAACTAAGGAAATTATATTCTGTTGGCTCCCCAGCCATGTTGGCATAAAAGGTAACGAGGCTGCCGATGTAAAAGCAAAGGCCTCACTCGATCTAGAAATTTCGAATTTTAAACTTCCATGTACAGATTTTAAACCTTTTATCAACAGGTACATCTTATCCAAATGGCAGCTGTCATGGGACAGAGCGACATTCAATAAACTACATGAAATAAAACCGGTTCTTGGTAAAAATAATATTTATCGGTCATTAAGGCGAGAAGAAGTGGTTCTTACTCGTCTACGTATAGGTCATACTAGACTCACACATTCTTATCTACTTAAACGAGAAGATCAGCCATTTTGTATCAGCTGTAATGAACCTTTTACGGTAAAACACTTTCTGATCGATTGCATTGAATTCTCTCATGTACGACGTCAATTCTTCCAAACAAATGACCTGAGATACTTATTTGAAAATGTACCAAATGATAGCATACTTATGTTTTTAAAACACATCAATCTTTTTAACAAAGTATAACTGCTTTAATTTTTAAATTCGTTCTAGTTTTACATTTTATGCATTTATGACTTATCATTATAATCGTTTCACTACAGAACCATATTATTTCACCATTTTGACGCAAATGACCCTCATGGGTTGATGCGTCGTTAAACCTGAACTCATCATCATCATCAAACGAGAACATCTAGTCGCTGTATTTTTCGATTTGGAAAAAGCTTATGATACCACTTGGCGATATGGAATTTTAAAAGACCTACATAACTTTGGTATGAAAGGAAGACTACCAAACTTTATTAAAAGTTTTCTTGAAGATCGTACAATACAAGTGCGTGTAGGATCGACCCTGTCTGATCTCTATGATCAAGAACAGGGCGTTCCTCAAGGAGCAATACTTTCAACCACGTTATTCAATGTGAAATTAAACGATATTATAAACTGTCTGGATTACAAAACAGATGGTTCTTTGTACGTTGATGATTTCTGTATTTGTTTTCGCTCGAAAAATATGCGCACAATAGAAAGACATCTACAGCAATGTCTAAATAGAATCGAAGACTGGGCAACTAGAAATGGCTTTAAATTTTCCAAATCGAAAACTCAGTGCGTTCATTTCTGTCAACAACGGAAAATACACAACGATCCAGTGCTCTACATATATGGATCTCAAATACCAGTTGTTGCTGAATCAAAATTTCTTGGGGTTATATTTGATAATGATGATGATGATGAGTTCAGGTTTAACGACGCATCAACCCATGAGGGTCATTTGCGTCAAAATGGTGAACTAACATGGTTCTGTAGTGAA
The DNA here is from genome assembly GCA_964016985.1 of Anodontia alba. Classification (NCBI taxonomy): domain Eukaryota; kingdom Metazoa; phylum Mollusca; class Bivalvia; order Lucinida; family Lucinidae; genus Anodontia; species Anodontia alba. The sequence continues at coordinate 45,717,012 of OZ024835.1, read as the reverse complement.
ACGATTATAATGGTAAGTCATAAATGCATAAAATGTAAAACTTGAACGAATTTAAAAATTAAAGCAGTTATACTTTTTTAAAAAGATTGATGTGTTTTAAAAACATAAGTATGCTATCATTTGGTACATTTTCAAATAAGTATCTCAGGTCATTTGTTTGGAAGAATTGACGTCGTACATGAGAGAATTCAATGCAATCGATCAGAAAGTGTTTTACCGTAAAAGGTTCATTACAGCTGATACAAAATGGCTGATCTTCTCGTTTGAGTAGATAAGAATGTGTGAGTCTAGTATGACCTATACGTAGACGAGTAAGAACCACCTCTTCTCGCCTTAATGACCGATAAATATTATTTTTACCAAGAACCGGTTTTATTTCATGTAGTTTATTGAATGTCGCTCTGTCCCATGACAGCTGCCATTTGGATAAGATGTACCTGTTGATAAAAGATTTAAAATCTGTACATGGAAGTTTAAAATTCGAAATTTCTAGATCGAGTGAGGCCTTTGCTTTTACGTCGGCAGCCTCGTTACCTTTTATGCCAACATGGCTTGGGAGCCAACAGAACAAAATTTCCTTAGTTTTCGATAGCTCGTGATGTTTTTCTATCACGTTCTGGATTTTGGGATTTTTTGAAGATGTGTGATTTAGAGATTTCAAAACAGAAAGGGAGTCAGAGAAAATAACGAATTTGTTCTCTAAAGAGTTATTCATAACGTAATCCAAAGCCATATCAATAGCCTTGGATTCAGCGGTGAAAATAGATGAGCCATCAGGAAGACGGATCTTTTCATGGTGGCTGTCCGATATATACGCACAGCCAACCTTATCTTCAACTTTTGAGCCATCAGTGTAGATGTGTTGATAATCTGAAAGTTGCGACTGTAATTCTTGGAAGTTTTGTTTCATGAGGTGTGAATCAGAAAGTGACTTTTTGCTGTTGTGTAAATCGAAAAGAATATTTGGTTTAGTAATGCACCAGGATGGAATATCAGAAAACGAGTGTTTTTGAATGTTTTTAATGTTAATATTAGTAGATTCTAAAAGTGGTGCTATACGAAGGCCGAAGGATTTAATAGCGTTAGGTTTTCTTTCATAATATTCCTGAAATTGTGGTGAAAATGTGACTTCAAAAGCAGGGTTAGAAGGGTTAGCAGCAAGTCTGATGGCATACTGAAGGGACAATTTTTCTCTGCGTAGCCATAACGATGGCTCATCTGCTTCCACGTTAAGACTCGATACTGGAGATGTACGAAAAGCTCCTAATGCCAAACGAAGTCCTTGATTGTGTACAGTGTCTAACATCTGTAGATAAGATTTTCTAGCAGATCCATATACGATGGACCCATAATCAAGTTTTGATCGAATTAAAGAACGATACAGGTGAAGAAGAGTTGTTCTGTCCGCTCCCCAACTTGTGTGAGATAAAACTTTTAAAAGGTTTAATGCTTTTAAACATTTCGCTTTCAAGTATTTTATATGGGGTATGAAGGAGAGTTTTTTATCAAATATAACCCCAAGAAATTTAGATTCAGCAACAACTGGTATTTGAGATCCATATATGTAGAGCGCTGGATCGTTATGTATTTTCCGTTGTTGACAGAAATGAACGCACTGAGTTTTCGATTTGGAAAATTTAAAGCCATTTCTAGTTGCCCAGTCTTCAATTCTATTTAGACATTGCTGTAGATGTCTTTCTATCGTGCGCATATTTTTCGAGCGAAAACAAATACAGAAATCATCAACGTACAAAGAACCATCTGTTTTGTAATCCAGACAGTTTATAATATCGTTTAATTTCACGTTGAATAAAGTGGTTGAAAGTATGGCTCCTTGAGGAACGCCCTGTTCTTGATCATAGAGATCAGACAGGGTCGAACCTACACGCACTTGTATTGTACGATCTTCAAGAAAACTTTTAATAAAGTTTGGTAGTCTTCCTTTCATACCAAAGTTATGTAGGTCTTTTAAAATTCCATATCGCCAAGTGGTATCATAGGCTCTTTCCAAATCGAAAAATACAGCGACTACATGTTCTCGTTTGATAAAAGCATCACGGATAAAAGTTTCTAGTCTAACTAAATTATCATTGGTACTACGTTCAGCTCGGAATCCCGACTGAAGTTTTGTTATCAGATTGTTAGATTCTAAGTACCAAACAAGTCGTTTGTTTATCATTCTCTCTAGTGTTTTGCAAAGGCAACTTGTTAGCGCTATTGGTCTGTAGTTTGTTGGTTCTGCATGATCTTTCCCTGGTTTGGGAATAGGTATAATTGTGGCTAAACGCCAGCTTTCTGGAAAAACTCCTGTTGTCCATATACCGTTGAAAATATGTAAAAGTGTGTCATGGGCGGTTTCGGGAAGGTGTTTAAGCATCTGGTAATTGATGTCATCAGGGCCTGTAGCTGTATCTTTTGATACTGCGATAGCATCTTTAAGTTCTGTAATGTTAAACAGGCTGTTATATTCTTCAGTATTTGAAGAGGTGAAATTAAGTTTGATCTTTTCTTCTTGTTTTTTGATGTTTTGAAACTTCTCTGAATAATTCCGGGATGAAGAATTATCCAAAAAAGTTTCGCCAAGTGTGTTTGCTATCTCTTCCTTTGATGTGGCCTTTGTTCCACGTTTTGTATTTAAGTGGGTGAAACTGGGTGATTTTGATTTACAAGATATTTTTCGTATCATGTCCCAAACCTTTTTAATTGGAGTTTTATAATTTAAATTCGAAACGTAAGATTGCCATGATTTGCGTTTGGAGGCCTTTATTGTTCGACGAGCCTTTGCTCTGAAATTCTTTACTTTATTCAGGTTCTCCTTTGTTGGATATCTGCAGAACTTTGATAATGCTTGCTTGCGCTGTTTTATGGCATCTTTGCATTCATCATTGTACCATGGCTTGCTTTTCTTTGGATTTGTCGAGGTTTTCGGTATACTTTTGTTAGAGATATCGAGAAGAGAAGAAGTAAAATCATCTAGAGGATCCAAGGAATTGTTAAACTTATCTATTTTTAGACTTTCTTCACATAATGAGTGATACAATTCCCAATTTGCTTTATTTAGTTTCCACTTTGCGTTGTGATCGTTCGTGGAATTATTTACGCTTTCAATAATAACAGGGAAGTGGTCACTTCCATGTTGATCTTCACTGACCGTCCAATCGAAATCCAGCAGTAGAGATGGATGACATAGGGAAAGATCTAAAGAAGAAAAATTTCCAGTTGCAGGATGGAGATAGGTGTGAGATTTGTCATTCATAAGACAAAGATCGTTTTTGATTATAAAGTCTTGAATAATATTACCTTTAGGGTTGTTATCTTTACATCCCCAAAGGATATTGTGACCATTGAAGTCACCAACTATTATATAGGGTGAAGGGAGTTGTTTGAGTAAAGTGTCTAAATGTTCGGTCTCTAAATGAAAATTTGGAGGTATATACACAGAACAAATAGTAATTTCTTTATCTAAAGTGACAGAAATCGCAACGGCTTGAAGATTGGTTACAAGTTTAATTTCTCGCTGGGGACATGAAGAGTGAACTAAGATTGAGCTTCCACCAGACGGCCTCTGGCCTTCGGAATATATATAACTGTATGTAATGAAATCTCTGATATGTAATTGATCATCAGTTTTTAAAAAAGTTTCTTGCAAGCAAAAAACTGATGGACTCAATAAAGATAAAAGTAATAAGATCTCGTTATAGTTTGACTTTAGACCTCGACAGTTCCATTGTATTATTTTGTGATTTGAATTCATTTTAGAGTTGTTAAATTTTAGTTAGACTAGCAACTAAGGATATGTTATTGGTGATTTTGATCTATTATTGTTGACGTGTGAATGTTCTGATGACCTCGATCTATTTGTGTTAGTTCGTGGGCGATCTGGAGCTTCTCCTAACTCCATATCATCGCTACTGTCACTCAAAGATCCGAATCTGTTATGTTGTTGAATAACATTATTTGAACCTTTTCGTTCTCTGTTTGATGTGCTTGGTCTTTGTGTTCCTTGACTAGATTTTGATTTTGTTTCTTTCGTAGGTGGAGATGAATGACTTCTTGCTTGTCTTTCTTTCTGTTGTTGTTTCTTCCAATCTTTCCTTATCATCTCAATGGTGGCTTTTTTCAGGCCACCCTCTCCTTTTTTCTCCTCAATAGGTGTCTTTGTTTGATTTTTGTTTGTGGTGTTTGTTTGACCTTTTTGTTTCTGCAGATCTTCTGTTTTGCTGTTTGTGTTTGTTGTATTTGATTGTACTGCAGAGTCGAGAATAGTGATCGGATCAGTTTGAGTGGCAGTATCAACCACGGAAACCTTTCTCATAGAAGACTGGGTGATGTTGGCATAACTGATTCCAGGTATTGGAGTTGGGGGGGCCTCAACAAGTTTCCGCGCTTCAACGAAAGAAATATTTCTGGTAAACTTAAGACGTAGAATTTCCTTTTCTTTGTGCCAAATTCGGCATTCTTTAGAGTCAGCACTGTGTTTTTCACCACAATTGACACAGTGTAATTCGTTGCTACATCTACTTTCGAGGTGTTCTCCTGTTTGACCGCATTTCGAACAGATAGGGTCTTTAGAACACCTATCCTCATGGTGTCCATATTTTTGACAATTATGACAACGCAAGGGATTTGGTACGTAGACTTCTACGTTGACTCTAAAGTATGCCACTTTGACCGTTTTGGGTAAAACTGGCGTATTGAAAGTAAAAACAAAGGTGTTTGTGTCTTTTAACTCTCCGTTTCGTTTTATTTTGAATCTTTTTACTCCAGTAACTCCTTGAGATTTTGTGCCCTCGAGAATCTCCTCCTCGCCGCAATTCCTCAATTCGGGACAACGAATTACCCCTTTTGAGGAATTAAGCGAGGTATGGGGGTACACTCGGACTTTCAAGTCGTGAAAAGTCTGTGCACGAAGAAGATTCTCGGCATGGGCTTTCTTGGATACCTCAATGAGTAACTGGTTCGATCTGTTTAGTTTTTTTATGTTTTCCGGTTCACCAGCTATACTCTGTATGACCTTTTGTATCAAAAAAGGGGACAGAGATGTTATCTGTCTGCCCTCTTCTTTGCTTTCAACTAAAATGAAGCGTGGAAAATGTTGATGAGACGTATCATTTGTTGAGGTAGTTGGAGGTTGAGAATTTTCGTCAAAATCTGAATTATCAGTGTCTGGGGTTTGTTTAGTTCTTTTTCTTTTATGATTACCCATGATGAAGTTGTATTAAAATTCGTCCTCCGTGCTCTCCGCCCACCACGGAGCCCAACGAGGGAACACATCAATGGAGTGGCTTTCCTACTCACATGTGCTAGAGATACACAGAAGATATACTCGCACGAGCAAAATGCTGCACGATTGACCCGTTAAGCCGCCGCCTTCTTAGGATTGGAAAGATTGAGAAATAAGAATTATGGGCAAACGGTGAGTATCAGTATGATACAAAAGACAAGGAAGAGAAAGAAAAGGTTTTTCCTAGGGCTTGACGCGACCAGCCGATTGACCGTGCCGGGTCTCACGGACACCCTTCTACACCGAAATCCAGGCCAAAGAGGCGTGTTGAGCCATCAGGAGAGAACAAACTCCCAATAACTCTCAACCTCCAGGATCCCTTCTTCCGGCTTACGGGTTGCCACCCACGGCAAACGGGTGGTATTTCCTCTTCGCTCTTCCCAAAGGGGACAATTACTGCTCACCACGCTAGCAACGTTCCCAGTGGGAATTGAGCCCCCAGGGCCTCGACAAGGCGGAAAGTTTAATACCCAGGGGTATATTTGATAAAAAACTCTCCTTCATACCCCATATAAAATACTTGAAAGTGAAATGTTTAAAAGCATTAAACCTTTTAAAAGTTTTATCTCACACAAGTTGGGGAGCGGACAGAACAACTCTTCTTCACCTGTATCGTTCTTTAATTCCATCAAAACTTGATTATGGGTCCATTGTATATGGATCTGCTAGAAAATCTTATCTACAGATGTTAGACACTGTACATAATCAAGGACTTCGTTTGGCATTGGGAGCTTTTCGTACATCTCCAGTATCGAGTCTTAACGTGGAAGCAGATGAGCCATCGTTGTGGCTACGCAGAGAAAAATTGTCTCTTCAGTATGCCATCAGACTTGCTGCTAACTCTTCTAACCCTGCTTTTGAAGTCACATTTCCACCACAATTTCAGGGATATTATGAAAGAAAACCCAACGCTATTAAGTCCTTCGGCCTTCGTATAGCACCACTTTTAGAATCTACTAATATTAACATTAAAAACATTCAAAAACACAATATTTTTCTGATATTCCATCCTGGTGCATTACCAAACCAAATATTCTTTTCGATTTACACAACAGCAAAAAGTCACTTTCTGATTCACATCTCATGAAACAAAACTTCCAAGAATTACAGTCGCGACTTTCAGATTATCAACACATCTACACTGATGGCTCAAAAGTTGAAGATAAGGTTGGCTGTGCGTATATATCGGGCACCCACCATGAAAAGATCCGTCTTCCTGATGGCTCATCTATTTTCACTGCTGAATCCAAGGCTATTGATATGGCTTTGGATTACGTTATGAATAACTCTTTAGAGAACAAATTCGTTATTTTCTCGGACTCCCTTTCTGTTTTGAAATCTCTAAATCACACAGCTTCAAAAAATCCCAAAATCCAGAATGTAATAGAAAAACATCACGAGCTATCGAAATCTAAGGAAATTTTGTTCTGTTGGCTCCCCAGCCATGTTGGCATAAAAGGTAACGAGGCTGCCGACGTAAAAGCAAAGGCCTCACTCGATCTAGAAATTTCGAATTTTAAACTTCCATGTACAGATTTTAAACCTTTTATCAACAGGTACATATTATCCAAATGGCAGCTGTCATGGGACAGAGCGACATTCAATAAACTACATGAAATAAAACCGGTTCTTGGTAAAAATAATATTTATCGGTCATTAAGGCGAGAAGAAGTGGTTCTTACTCGTCTACGTATAGGTCATACTAGACTCACACATTCTTATCTACTCAAAAGAGAAGATCAGCCATTTTGTATCAGCTGTAATGAAGCTTTTACGGTAAAACACTTTCTGATCGATTGCATTGAATTCTCTCATGTACGACGTCAATTCTTCCAAACAAATGACCTGAGATACTTATTTGAAAATGTACCAAATGATAGCATACTTATGTTTTTAAAACACATCAATCTTTTTAACAAAGTATAACTGCTTTAATTTTTAAATTGGTTCTAGTTTTATATTTTATGCATTTATGACTTATCATTATAATCGTTTCACTACAGAACCATGTTAGTTCACCATTTTGACGCGAATGACCCTCATGGGTTGATGCGTCGTTAAACCTGAACTCATCATCACATGTGGGGAAGCCAAGTTCTGCTTACGGAAAGTCAAGTGGGTTTTTCCCCCGTGTTCTCCGGTTTTCGCCCAACTCTGATAAGTGATCGGCTCGATATAAGTGAAATATTCTTGAAAGGGCTGTAAAGCCCAAATAAAAAAAAGCATGTACAGAAATATTACCTGGGAATTAAGTATCTATTGTTCGCGCATATCGCACACATCACCTGTTACAGTTTTTTCCCCTAACTTTTATTTCTCATATTCTGCAAGCTTTACAAGCACACATGATACTATTTAACATTTTCTACATATCATTAGGCATATCCAATTCTTTTATCTAACTTATATTAATATAGTCTTATACATATATATTTAATTCAGCAATAAAACATGTAAAAAAGTGTGGCAGTATGGGCAGCAGTTTCTTGTATTATTTCGTAACCCGACTCCACAAGAAAGAAAACAAAACTATTTTACGAATTTATGTATGCTCCGTTTCCTCATATTTTCTTACCTCAAAATGGTAATGAATAAGTTAAAATTTGCCCTTAATACCATATCGTACCTGTTATAATAATTTACTAGAGCAGGTGTTTGTAAAACATTATGCCCCCAACTGCCTGACTCTAACACTGCTTGACTCCAACACTGCTTGCTCATGACGGTAACAACAGTACAAATATACGAAATTTCAATGTTATTTTATTAAAAGGGAAATAACTCTAAAATATGGGTCTCCTACTTTTTCATGAGTAATCCATATATGAAATTTCAAACTAGCATGCACAGTTCAAAACTTATGCCATCAAGCAGTGTGCAATGTAAAAAGGCCCAAAATGACAAAGGGTCATAACTCAAGAAGTACTTTTCAGAATTTTATTCAGAAGTTAATCAGGTCATCTACTCATCGCTACCAATCTATTCCTTAAATTTCAAGGCTCTAGCTTCAATAGTTTTTGAGATATTTTGCTGACCAGATTCCATCCATATTTCTTCAAAGGGCCATAACTCAGGAAAGGGGCACAATCCTGACGGGGAAAATATGTTTCAGCTATTTTTTCTTGAGGAATCCACACATGAAATTTCAAAATCCTAACATGCACATTTCAAAAACTATGCCAAGCATCAAAAAGTGTGCAATGTAAAAATGCCCAAAATGACAAAGGGCCATAACTCAAGAAGTACTTCTCAGAATTTATTCAAAAGTTAATCAGGTCATCTACTCATCGTTACCAATTTATTTCTAAATTTCAAGGCTCTAGCCTCAATAGTTTTTGAGATATTTTGCTGACAAGACTTCATCTATATTTGTTTTCATAGTGCCGTAGCTCAGGTAAGGGGCATAATCCTAATAAGAAGAAGAAGAAGAAAAAAAAATAAAAAAATGTGTCAGCTATTTTTTCATGAGAAATCTAAATATGAAATTTCAAAACCCTAGCATGCACAGTTCAAAACTTATGCTATGCATCAAAAAGTGTGCAATGTAAAAATGCCCAAAATGACAAGAGGCCATAATTCAAGAAGTGCTTTTCAGAATTAATTCAAAGTTAATCTGGTCATCTACTCATCGCTACCAACCTATTCCTCAAATTTCAAGGCTCTAGCTTCAATAGTTTTTGAGATAGCTTGCTGAAAAGATTCCATCCATATTTTTTTCAAAGGCCATAACTCAGGAAAAGGGCATAATCCTGATCAGAAAACAATGTGTCAGCTATTTTTTCATGAGGAATCCATATATGAAATTTCAAAACCCTAGTACTTATGCTATGCATCAAAAAGTGTGCAACGTAAAAATGCCCAAAGTTATAAAGGGCCATAACTCATGAAGTAATTTTCAGAATTTATTATCTACTTATCAATACCAATGTATTCACCAGGTTTCAAGGCTCTAGCTTCAATAGCTTTTGAGATATTTTGCTGACAAGAATTCATCCATATTTTTTCAAAGTGCCATAACTCAGGAAAGGGGCACAATCCTGATAAAAAAAATCGCGTCAGCTATTTTTTCATGAGGAATCCATATATGAAATTTCAAAACCATAGCATGTACAGTTCAAAACTTATGCTATGCTTCAAAAAGTGTGCAATTGTAAAAATGCTCAGTTATAAAGGGCCATAACTCATGAAGTAATTTTCAGAATTTATTCAAAAGTTAATCAGGTCATCTACTCATCAATACCAATCTATTCACCAAGTTTCAAGGCTCTAGCTTCAATAGCTTTTCAAGTATTTTGCTGCCAAGATTTCATCAAAGGGTCATAAGTCAGGAAAGGGACATAATCCTGAAGGGAAAAAAATACGGGTCAGCTATTTTTTCATGAAGAATCCACATATGAAATTTCAAAACCCTAGCATGCGTGGTTCAGAAGTTATGCTATGCATCGAAAAGCGTAACGGACGGACGCACGCGAAAACGCCCCAGAAGCAATATGCCCTTCCAACTTCTTCGAAGTTGGGGGCATAATCACGCGAGATTACCTGTATAGAAATTTGGTCTTATATTAGTCTCACTTCTACTGGCACTGAAAAAGGACTCAGAATCACAGCTAAAATATTAATTTGTTTGTGTTGTGGCTTGACTGCCCACTCAACCGAATTGGGTCATGTCGAGAGCGGTCAGTTTAACCACAATTTTACTTCGCAGGCTTAGTCCTCAAAGCAGTTAAGCAGTACTGTGCATATTCTTTAGCCAGAAACTGACAACTGCCCTCCTTAAATCAGCGGAAGGGAGAGAATGGCCGTAGGAAATATTAAGCTTGAGCATGGTATTTTAGGGGTTTTATAGGGTTAGAATTTTAGATGATCAGGGCATGTGTTGTTTTCGACGACGACGACGAGTTCAGGTTTAACGACGCATCAACCCATGAGGGTCATTTGCGTCAAAATAGTGAACTAACATGGTTTTGTAATGAAACGATTATAATAATAATTCATCAATGCATAAAATGTAAAACTATAACGAATTTAAAAATTAAAACAGTTATACTTTGTTAAAAAGATTGATGTGTTTTAAAAACACAAGTATGTTATCAGCCGGTACATTTTCAAATAAGTATTTCAGGTCATTTGTTTGGAAGAATTGACGTCGCACATGAGAGAATTCAATGCAGTCGATCAGGAAGTGTTTCACCTCACCGTAAAAGGTTCATTGCAGCTGATACAAAATGGCCGATCTTCTCGTTTGAGTAGATAGGAATGTGTGAGTCTAGTATGACCAATACGTAGACGAGTAAGAACCACTTCTTCTCGCCTTAATGACCGATAAATGGTATTTTTACCAAGAACCGGTTTAACTTCATGTAGTTTATTAAATGTCGCTCTGTCCCAGGACATCTGCCATTTCAATAAGATGAACCTGTTGATAAAATGTTTAAAATCTGTACATGGAAGTTTAAAATTCGAAATTTCTAGATCGAGTGAGGCCTTTGCTTTTACATCGGCAGCCTCGTTACCTTTTATGCCAACATGGCTGGGGAGCCAACAGAACAAAATTTCCTTAGTTTTCGATAGCTCGTGATGTTTTTCTATCACGTTCTGGATTTTGGGATTTTTTGAAGATGTGTGATTTAGAGATTTCAGAACAGAAAGGGAGTCCGAGAAAATAACGAATTTGTTCTCTAAAGAGTTATCCATAACGTAATCCAAAGCCATATCAATAGCCTTGGATTCAGCGGTGAAAATAGATGAGCCATCAGGAAGACGGATCTTTTCATGGTGGATGCCCGATATATACGCACAGCCAACCTTATCTTCAATTTTTGAGCCATCAGTGTCGCGACTGTAATTCTTGGAAGTTTTGTTTCATGAGATGTGAATCAGAAAGTGACTTTTTGCTGTTATGTAAATCGAAAAGAATATTTGGTTTAGTAATGCACCAGGATGGAATATCAGAAAAAGAGTGTTTTTGAATGTTTTTAATGTTAATATTAGTAGATTCTAAAAGTGGTGCTACACGAAGGCCGAAGGATTTAATTGCGTTAGGTTTTCTTTCATAATATTCCTGAAATTGTGGTGGAAATGTGACTCTAAAAGCAGGGTTAGAAGGGTTAGCAGCAAGTCTGATGGCATACTGAAGAGACAATTTTTCTCTGCGTAGCCATAACGATGGCTCATCTGCTTCCACGTTAAGACTCGATACTGGAGACGTACGAAACGCTCCCAATGCTAAACGAAATCCTTGATTATGTACTGTATCTAACATCTGTAGATAAGATTTTCTAGCAGATCCATATACGATGGACCCATAATCAAGTTTTGATCGAATTAAAGAACGATATAGATGAAGAAGAGTTGTTCTGTCCGCACCCCAACTTGTGTGAGATAAAACTTTTAAAAGGTTTAATGCTTTTAAACATTTCACTTTTAAGTATTTTATATGGGGTATGAAGGAGAGTTTTCTATCAAATATAACCCCAAGAAATTTGGATTCGGCAACAACTGGTATTTCAGATCCATATATGTAGAGTGCTGGATCATTGTGTATTTTCCGTTGTTGACAGAAATGAACGCACTGAGTTTTCGATTTGGAAAATTTGAAGCCATTTCTTATTGCCCAGTCTTCAATTCTATTTAGACATTGCTGTAGATGTCTTTCTATTGTGCGCATATTTTTCGAGCGAAAACATATACAGAAATCATCAACGTACAAAGAACCATCTGTCTTGTAATCCAGACAGTTTATAATATCGTTTAATTTCACGTTGAATAAAGTGGTTGAACGTATGGCTCCTTGAGGAACGCCCTGCTCTTGATCATAGAGGTCAGAGAGGGTCGATCCTACACGCACTTGTATAGTACGATCTTCAAGAAAACTTTTAATAAAGTTTGGTAGCCTTCCTTTCAGACCAAAGTTGTGTAGGTCTTTCAGAATTCCGTATCGCCAAGTAGTCTCGTAGGCTTTTTCCAAATCGAAAAATACAGCGACTACATGTTCTCGTTTGATAAAAGCATCGCGGATAAAAGTTACTAGTCTAACTAAATTATCATTGGTACTACGTTCAGCTCGGAATCCCGACTGATACTTTGTTATAAGATTGTTAGATTCTAAGTACCAAACAAGTCGTTTGTTTATCATTCTCTCTAGTGTTTTTGCAAAGGCAACTTGTTAGCGCTATTGGTCTGTAGTTTGTTGGTTCTGCATGATCTTTCCCTGGTTTGGGAATAGGTATAATTGTGGCCAAACGCCAGCTTTCTGGAAAAACTCCTGTTGTCCATATACCGTTGAAAATATGTAAAAGTGTGTCGAGAGCGGTTTCGGGAAGGTGTTTAAGCATCTGATAATGGATGTCATCAGGGCCTGTAGCTGTATCTTTTGATACTGCGATAGCGTCTTTAAGTTCTTTTATGTTAAATAGACTGTTATATTCTTCAGTATTTGAAGAGGTGAAATTAAGTTTGATCTTTTCTTCTTGTTTTTTGATGCTTTGAAACTTCACTGAATAATTCCGAGATGAGGAATTATCCAAAAAAGTTTCGCCAAGTGTATTTGCTATCTCTTCCTTTGATGTGGCCTTTGTTCCACGTTTTGTATTTAAGTGGGTGACACTGGGTGACTGATTTACCAGATATTTTTCGTATCATATCCCAAACCTTTTTAATTGTATTCTTCAGTATTTGAAGAGGTGAAATTAAGTTTGATCTTTTCTTCTTGTTTTTTGATGCTTTGAAACTTCACTGAATAATTCCGAGATGAGGAATTATCCAAAAAAGTTTCGCCAAGTGTATTTGCTATCTCTTCCTTTGATGTGGCCTTTGTTCCACGTTTTGTATTTAAGTGGGTGACACTGGGTGACTTTGATTTACCAGATATTTTTCGTATCATATCCCAAACCTTTTTAATTGGAGTTTTATGATTAAATTCGAAACGTAAGATTTCCATGATTTGCGTTTGGAGGCCTTTATTGTTCGACGAGCCTTTGCTCTGAAGTTTTTAACCTTATTCAAGTTCTCCTTTGTTGGATATCTGCAGAACTTTGATAATGCTTGCTTGCGCTGTTTTATGGCATCTTTGCATTCATCATTGTACCATGGCTTGCTTTTCTTTGGATTTGTCGAGGTTTTTGGTATACTTTTGTTTTGATTGTGTTGGGGTTTAACGACACGTCAACCCTTGAGGGTCATTTTGTGTCGTCTCCCAGAGAAAGGGAGAAAAGAGATAGAAGAGACAGTAGAAGAGATAAAAGAGAGGGACAGGGAAGAAAGAGGAGCAGGAATGAAAGTGAAGAAACAGAAGAAATAAAAACATTCCCCCTCTACCCTTACCCACTACAAGGATAGCAGGCCTTGCCCAACTGTAAGCCAATATCAGCTGGACACCCCGGTGATGTAAGATACACAGCACCTTCGCACCACCCGACCACCCCCAGGTATACTTTTGTTAGAGATATCGAGAAGAGAAGAAGGAAAATCATCTAGAGGATCTAAGGAATTGTTAAACTTATCTATTTTGAGACTTTCTTCACATAATGAGTAATATAATTCCCAATTTGCCTTATTTAGTTTCCACTTTGCATTGTGATGGTTCGTGGAATTATTTGCGCTTTCAATAATAACAGGGAAGTGATCACTTCCATGTTGATCCTCACTGACCGTCCAGTCGAAATCTAGTAGGAGAGATGGATGACACACGGAAAGATCTAAAGAAGAAAATTTTCCAGTTGCAGGATGGAGATAGGTGTGAGATTTGTCATTCATAAGACAAAGATCGTTTTTGGTTATAAAGTCTTCAATAATATTACCTTTAGGGTTGTTATCTTTACATTCCCAAAGGATACTGTGACCATTTAAGTCACCAACTAGTATATAGGGTGAAGGGAGTTCTTTCAGTAAAGTGTCTAAATGTTCGGTCTCTAAATGAAAATTCGGAGGTATATACACAGAACAAATAGTAATTTCTTTATCTAAAGTGACAGAAACCGCAACGGCTTGAAGATTGGTTACAAGTTTAATTTCTCGCTGCGGACATGAAGAGTGAACTAAGATTACTTCCACCAGACGGCCTCTGGCCTTCTGAATACATATAATTGTATGTATTGAAATCTCTGATATTTAATTTATCATCAGTTTTTAAAAAAGTTTCTTGCAAGCAAAAAACTGATGGACTCTATTAATAAAGATATAAGTAATAAAATCTCGTTATAGTTTGAGTTTAGACCTCGACAGTTCCATTGTATTATTTTGTGTTTGGGATTCATTTTACAGTGGAATGTTTTAGTTTGACTTGAGACTAAGGATAAGTTATTGGTGATTTTGATCTATTATTACTATTGTTGGTAGTTGGATGTTCTGATGATCTCGATCTACTGCGGTAAGCTCATGGGTGATCTGGAGTCTGTCCTAACTCAATATCATCGCTACTGTCACTCAAAGATCCGAACCTATTATGTTGTTGAATCGCATCATTAGAACCTTTTCGTTCTCTGTTTGTTGTGATTGATCTTTGTGATCCCTGGCTATATTTTAATTTTGTTTGGTCTTTTGTAGGTGGTGATGATTGACTTCTGTCTTGTCTTTCTTTCTGTTGTTGTTTTTTCCAATCTTTTCTTATCATCTCCATGGTGGCATTTTTAAGGCCAGCCTCTGTTTTTTTCTCCTCAATCGATGTTTTTGTTTGAATTTTCTTGGTGGTATTACTTGGTAGTTTTTGTTTTGATTGTTCTTCTGTTTTGTTGTTTGAACATGTTGTTTTTGATTGTATTGCAGGGTCGACAATAGTAATCGGATCAGTTTGAGTGGCAGTATCAACCACAGAAACCTTTTTCATAGAAGACTGGGTAATATTGGCGTAACTGATTCCAGGAATTGGAGTTGGAGCCTCAACAAGTTTCCGCGCTTCAATGAAAGAAATATTTTTGGTGAAGTTGATACGTAAAATTTCTTTTTCTTTGTGCCAAATTCGACAGTCTTTAGAGTCAGCACTGTGTTTTTCGCCGCAGTTCGTTCCTACATTGACTTTCAAGGTGTTCTGCTATCTGACCGCATTTCGAACAGATAGGGTCATTAGAACACCTATCCTCATGGTGTCCATATTTCTGGCAATGATGACAACGCAAAGGATTTGGTATGTAGACTTCTACGTTGACTCTAAAGTATGCTACTTTTATTGTCTTCGGTAAAACTGATGTATTGAATGTAAAGACAAAGATGTATGTGTTTTTCAATTCTCCGTTTCGTTTAACTTTGAATCGTTTTATCGCAGTTACTCCTTGAGATCTTGTGCCTTCGAGAATCTCCTCCTCGCTGCAATTCCCCAATTCGGGGCAACGAATTACCCCCTTTGAGGAGTTCAGCGAAGTATGAGGGTACACCCGGACTTTCAAGTCGTGAAAAGTCTGTGTACGTAGAAGATTCTCAGCATGGGCTTTCCTGGATACCTCAATGAGTAGCTGATTCGACCTGTGTAGTTTCTTAATGTTTTCCGGCTCACCAGCTATACCTTGAATTACTTTTTGTATTATAAACGGAGATAAAGATGTGATAGGTTTGTTTTCTTCCTTACTTTCAACTAAAATGAAACGCGGAAAATGTTGGGGTGATGTATCTTTGTTCGAGGTTGTTGGAGGTTGAGTGCTGTCGTCAATATCTGAAATATCAGATTCTGAACATTGTTTAGTTCTTTTTCTTCGATTAGAACCCATGATGAAGTTGTATTAAAATTCGTCCTCCATGCTCTCCGCCCACCACGGAGCCCAACAAGGGAACACATCAATGGAGTGGTTTTCCTACTCATTTGTGCAAGAGATACACAGAAGATATACTCGCACGAGCAAAATGCTGCACGATTGACCCGTTAAGCCGCCACCTTCTTAGGATTGAAAAGATTGAGAAATAAGAATTATGGGCAAACGGTGAGTATCAGTGTGATACAAAAGACAAGGAAGAGAAAGAAAAGATTTTTCCTAGGGCTTGGCGCGACCAGCCGATTGACCGTGCCGGGTCTCACGTACACCCTTCTACACCGAAATCCAGGCCAAAGAGGCGTGTTCAGCCATCAGGAGAGACCAAACTCCCAATAACTCTCAACCTCCAGGATCCCTTCTTCCGGCTTACGGGTTGCCACCCACGGCAAACGGGTGGTATTTCCTCTTCGCTCTTCCCAAAGGGGACAATTACTGCTCACCAAGTTAGCAACGTTCCCAGTGGGAATTGAGCCCCCAGGGCCTCGACAAGGCGGAAAGTTTAATACCCAGGGGTGTGTTGTTTTCATTTACGTAAAATACATTGGCTATGTGAATAGAAATGGTTAGTGGCGTGATGATCTGATGGAACTGCTAACAGTTCTGATCTTCATTAGAGTGCTTAATAAACTGGGTCTTCATGGTTTTAGTATAACATAAAACGAAAGCAATCCGATATGATATGGGCCTAAAAAGTCTTGTCTGGACTGCTTCACAGTTAAATATGTACGGTAAAAATATTGCTGCACTCTTCATCTGATTAACATCTACGTATACTGTTATAAATAGCACAAAAACAGTCTGATCTGGCCTTAATTTATATCAGGCTTGTTTATCAAAACATTTACAATTATGAATGGTAAACACTGCCCCTGATCTGACCTGGGCCGACAATATTATACAGAGCAGGCCATGAAAGCAATGTGGTCTGATATGGGTACACACTTTGCTTAGGCCCGTAAGTACCATTGTTTACGGTACTTAGTGCCACTGATCTAATCTGGGACGATAGTATTATGATAGCATTCTGATCTGATATGGGTTTACGCTGTTCAGACCAGTTTGTCCAATCATTTACTGTAATTACGATTTATACATTGACGACACCGTTTCTCTTGGCACACTTAAATTATATAATGGTCTACAGAAAAAGCCCATCGAACTGGAAAGACGCGAAACCTTATTACTGGCGAAATCTCCACCGCGAAAAGGTGCGAAAACTACCGAGTAGGGAAACCTCTAGCCACGATACTGCAAGGTAGCTCCGACAACTAATCAAATCCTTCGCTTAACTTCACCTATCAGATGTGTGCATTTGAAGCTGAATGGAAGTGCTTTCGAAGTTGTGTGCTTAATGTAGCCCAAGCTATTTGCGAGCAAAGCCGCTGATAATTTTCAAATCCCTCACTTAACCTCCCCTATCAGTGACGTGCATTTGTAGTACATCTCTAACTCTGATTGGAAAGACTTTCGAAAAGCTTAAACTTGCGTGCTTAATGTAGCCCAATATATTTGCGTAAGCCAATACTAATTGGATAGTAAAATCTGCGTTCATTTGAGCTGATTTCGGCTGACTTTTACACACCGCAGCGATAATCAGAGAATAGAAATAACCTCGTCACTTTTTGGATTGGTTCAAGAATAAATGCTATTAAGTAACTTACACTATGCCAAGGATAATATTTTCACCCAAGCTTTTTTAGAAAGCTAATACTTGTATTATGGGGGGTGGGCGCGGGCGGGGGCGGGGGGAAGAAAAAAAAAGTGGGGCCTCGGTGGTTCCGTCGCTTTCAGGTCCCGGGATCGATCCCCAATAAGACCGGCAACATTCTTTCGCACAGACTGCTCATGAAATATTTTCTACTGTCGTTCTCTCCCGTCCGCTGATTCAAGAAGTGCAGAATTCAGCTTCTGGCGAGGGAAAGAGAACAAATAGTGAAATACGCTACACCGACTAGCCGCTCAGAGTCAGAGGTCCAAGTCTGCCAAGGAATGGCGTGGTTAGGTAAAGTGACCTCCTCAGCATGACTCTAACTGACTGATTGGGCCGTACAATCTCAATCAATCGATCAATCAATCAATCAATCAAAAAAAAAAACAAAATAACTGTACTCAACTGATTTCAATACCTTAAAGTATATTTTGTACAAAGTGTATTTGTTGTTCAGCGTTTTAAAACTTAATTTTGTACGTTGTGTTTACTATTTTACCATTGGCGCACTAGAAGAGCATTTCTGGCGAAGACTAATCCTGCCGAGTAACGTGTAGTTAGGTACATTGACAGCGCTCGACATGACCCCATTGGGTTGACTGGGCCATAAAACCTCAACGCAAACAAACAAACTAGTAGAACAACTTTCAGCATTTGTGGGGTGTAGCCAGACTGGAAGTATAACAAACGTTGTTATGTATCAAAATGTTGGACATAGCCAATACTTTAAGGAAACGGTATAAGGTTTTCAAAACTTTTGGTACTAGCCTGGAAATTCAAGATGGCGTCCAAGATGGCTGCTAATTTTGTGAAAAAATCGATCTTATGTATGAAAATCCTCGAGTGATGGTTGAAGGATAATAATCTGGCGGAAGCCCAAACATGGCGGCGGAATTCGCCAGCTCTACACGTCATCATAAAATATCAACAAAATTCATAAATGATAACTGATAACCTAAATGTCAAGGCATATCAAGTGGTTATCCAGTGTAGTAGGGCGGTCGGTAGATACTGACTAGACGTACCCTGTCGTAGAAACACCGAGCCATAAATCTTAGAACCAACAGTCAAAGGGTCATTATCTAGCTTCGCGTTGTGTTTCCGAACGGTATTCCCAATGACTATTAATCCTTGAGGTTTAGGTTTGAATCTCTGGATGAGGTGATACGCCATTGTAAAGTCAAAAGACAACCATGAAAGATTCTATTTAAGAGTTCGCTTTTTGTATTTTAGTTTTTCTTATGCATTTTCCCTGGGTATTAAACTTTCCGCCTTGCCGAGGCCCTGGGGGGGGGCTCAATTCCCACTGGGAACGTTGCAGGCTTGGTGAGCAGTAATTGTCCCTTTTGGGAAGAGCGAAGAGGAAATACCACCCGTTTGCCGTGGGTGGCGACCCGTAAGCCGGAAGAAGGGACCCTGGGGGTTGAGAGTTATTGGGAGTTTGGTCTCTCCTCATGGCTTAACACGCCTCTTTGGCCTGGATTTCGGTGTAGAAGGGTGTCCGTGAGACCCGGCACGGTCAATCGGCTGGTCGCGCCAAGCCCTAGGAAAAATCTTTTCTTTCTCTTCCTTGTCTTTTGTATCATACTGATACTCACCGTTTGCCCATAAGTCTTATTTCTCAACCTTTCCAATCCTAAGAAGGCAGCGGCTTAACAGGTCAAACGTGCAGCATTTTGCTCGTGCGAGTATATCTTCTGTGTATCTCTAGTACAAGTGAGTAGGAAAGCCACTCCATTTATGTGTTCCCTTGTTGGGCTCCGTGGTGGGCGGAGAGCACGGAGGACGAATTTTAATACAACTTCATCATGGGTAATGATAAAAGAAAAAGAACTAAACAAACCCCAGACACTGATATTTCAGATTTTGACGAAAACAATCAACCACTACTAAATCAACAAATGATACACCTCAACATTTTCCGCGATTCATTTTAGTTGAAAGCAAAGAAGAGAACACACAGATAACATCTCTGTCCCCTTTTTTAGCTCACCTGAGCAGGAAGTGCTCATGGTGAGCTATTGTGGTCAGTGAATGTCCGTCGTGCATCGTGCCGCGTCAACAATTGCTTTAAAAGCCTACTTCTCCTACACCCCTGGGCCAATTGACCCGATACTTGGTAGGAAGCATCAGGGTGACCTGTAGATCAAAAATAGCTAAAATCGTGCCGATCGGAAATCCAAGATGGCCGCCATCTTAAAAATTTATTTTTCGCTTCTTCTCCTGAACCGAAAGGCCAATTGACTCCAAACTTACTAGGAAGCATCGGGGTGACTTGTAGATCAAAAATAGCTAAAATCGTGCCGATCGGAAATCCAAGATGGCCGCCATCTTGAAAATCTATGTTTTGCTTCTTCTCCTGAACCAAAAGGCCAATCGACTCCAAACTTGCTAGGAAGCATCGGGGTAATTTGTAGATCAAAAATAGCTAAAATGGTACCAATCGGAAATCCAAGATGGCCGCCATGGCAGCCATCTTGAAAATCTATTTTCGCTTCTCCTGAACCGAAAGACCAATTGACACTAAACTTGCTAGGAAGCATCGGGGCGACTTGTAGATCAAAAATAGCTAAAATCGTGCCGATCGGAAATCCAAGATGGCCGCCATTACAGCCATCTTGAAAATCTATTTACGCTTCTCCTGAACCCAAAAGCCAATTGACTCCAAACATGGTAGGAAGCATTTGGGTGACTAGTAGATCAAAAATAGCTAAACTCGTTCCGATCGGAAATCCAAGATGGCTGCTATGGCAGCCATCTTGAAAATCTATTTTTTGCTTCTCCTGAAACAAAAGGCCAGTTGAGTCCAAACTTGCAAGGAAGCATAGGTGTGACATGTAGATCAAAAATAGCTAAAATTGTGCCTATCATAAATCCATGGCGGCCATCTTGAAAATCTATTTTTCCCTTCTTCTCCTAAATCCAAATGCCAATTGACTCGAAACTTGGTAGGAAGCATCGGGGTGACTTGTAGATCTAAAGTAGCAAAAATCTTTCCAATCGGAAATCCAAGATGGCCGCCTTGATCGCCATCTTCAAAATCTATTTTTCTCTTCTTTTCCTGAGCCGAAAGGCCTATTGACTCCAAACTTTGTAGGACGCATCAGGGTAAGTTGCAGATCAAAAATAGCTAAAATCATGCTGATTGGAAATCCAAGATGGCCGCCATGGTGGCCCTCTTGAAAATCTTTTTTTCGCTTCTTCTCCTAAATCCAAAAGCTAATTGACTTGAAACTTGGTAGGAAGCATTGGGGTGACTTATAGATTGAAATTGGCTAAAATCGTTCCGATTGGAAATCCAAGATGGCCGCCATCTTGAAAATCTGTTTTTCACTTCTTGTCCTGAACCAAAAGGCTTATTGACTTTAAACTAGGTAGGAAGCATCAGGGTGACCTGTAATTTAAAAAATAGCTAAAATCATCCCTATCAGAAATCCAAGATGGCCACCATGACAGCCATCTTGAAAATCTATTTTTCGCTTCTTCTCCGGAACTGAAAGGCCATTTGATTCGAAACTTGGTAGCAAGCATTTGGGTGACTTGTAGGTCTAAAATAGCTTAAATTGTTTGGATCGAAAATCCAAGATGGCCATCATGGCGGCCATCTTGAAACTCTTTTTTCACTTATTTTCCTGAACCAAAGGGCCAGTTGATTTGAAAATTGGTAGGAAGGATTGGGATGAATTGTAGATATAAAAATAGCTAAAATTGTTCCAATCGGAAATCAAAGATGGCGGCCATCTTGAAAATCTATTTTGCCCTTTTTCTTCTGAACTGAAAGGCCAGTTGACTCGAAACTTGATAGGAAGCATCGGGGTGAGTTGTAGATGAAAAATAGCTCTAATCGTTGCGATAGGGAATCCCAAATTGCGGCTATGGGGGCCATCTTGAAAATCTTGTTTTGAACTTTTTCTCCTGAACCGACTCAAAGTTAATTGAAAGTATCGAGGTGACTTGTAGATCAACAGTAGCTAAAATCATTCTGATTGGAAATCCAAGATGGCTGCCATCTTGTTTATGTTTATTATATTTCCCTGCTACTGTGCTGTTTACATGTATAAAACCATGATTCTTCAGAAACCGATTAGCCAATTGCCTCCAAATTTCACATTGATCCTACTGTTGAAATGTGACTGACAGTTTGTGCAAATGATCATGCTCCATTGACTGTCATGCCATATATAATATTCTTCTTCAAAATTAAGAACTGCTTAATCTTTTCATTAGCTGCGATGACAGGACTGGAAAAATGTTGCATAACATCCGCATATCTGCAGTGGCTATGTCACTCAGGTGAGCGACCCGTGGCCCGTGGGCCTCTTGTTTTGTGATACAAAAAGTCATACAGAGTATAGCTGGTGAACCTGAAAACATAAAAAAAAACTACACAGATCGAATAAGATACTCACTGAGGTATCCAAGAAAGCCCATGCGGAGAATCTTCTTCGTGCACAGACTTTTCACGACTTGAAAGTCCGAGTGTACCCTCATACCTCGCTGAATTCCTCAAAAGGGGTAATTCGTTGTCCCGAATTGAGGGATTACGGCGAGGAGGAGATTCTCGGGGGCACAAGATCTCAAGGAGTAACTGCAGTAAAAACATTCAAAGTAAAACGAAACGGAGAGTTAAAAGACACAAACAGTTTTGTTTTTACATTCAGTACGCCAGTTTTACCTAAAACGGTCAAAGTGGCATACTTTAGAGTCAACGTAGATGTCTACGTACCAAATCCCTTGCGTTGTCATTTGCCAAAAATATCGACACCATGAGGATAGGTGTTCTAAAGATCTGTTCGAAATGCGGTCAAGGAGCAGAACACCTCGAAAATAGACGTAGCAACGAATTACACTGTGTCAATTGTGAAGAAAAAAACAGTGCTGACTCTAAAGAATACAGAATTTGGCACAAAGAAAAAGAAATATTACGTATAAAGTTCACCAGAAATATTTCTTTCGTTGAAGCGCGGAAACTTGTTGAGGCCACAACTCCAATACCTGGAATCAGTTATGCCAACATCACGCAGTCTTCTATGAAAAGGGTGTCTATGGTTGATACTGCCACTCAAACCGATCCGAATTCTATTCTCGACTCTGCAGTACAATCAAATACAACAAATACAAACAGCAAAACAGAAGATCTGCAGAAACAAAAAGGTCAAACAAACACCACAAACAAAAGTCAAACAAAGACACATATTGAGGAGAAAAAAGGAGAGCTGGCCTGAAAAAAAAAAGCCACCATGGAGATGATAAGAAAAGATTGGAAGAAACAACAACAGAAAGAAAGACAAGCAAGAAGTCAGTCATCTCCACCTACGAAAGAACAAACAAAATCAAAAGCTAGTCAAGGAACACAAAGACCAAGCACATCAAACAGAGAACGAAAAGGTTCAAATGATGTTATTCAGCAACATAATAGGTTCGGATCTTTGAGTGACAGTAGCGATGATATGGAGTTAGGAGAAGCTCCAGATCGCCCACGAACTAACAGAAATAGATCGAGACCATCACAACATTCACACGTCAACAATAGTAATAATCATCACAACATTCGCACGTCAACAATAGTAATAATAGATCAAAATCACCAATAACATATCCTTAGTTTCTAGTCTAACTAGAATCTAACAACTCTA
This sequence comes from Anodontia alba, assembly GCA_964016985.1. NCBI lineage: Eukaryota > Metazoa > Mollusca > Bivalvia > Lucinida > Lucinidae > Anodontia > Anodontia alba. Next base: position 45,693,645 of record OZ024835.1, on the reverse strand, counting down.
AAATGAATTCAAATCACAGAATAATACAATGGAACTGTCGAGGTCTAAGGTCAAACTATAATGAGATCTTATTACTTTTATCTTTTTTGAGTCCATCAGTTTTTTGCTTGCAAGAAACTTTTATAAAAACTGATGATCAATTAAATATCAGAGATTTCAAAACACACAATTATATATATTCAGAAGGTCAGAGGCCGTATGGTTGAAGCTCAATCTTAGTTCACTCTTCATGTCCGCAGCGAGAAATTAAACTTGTAACCAATCTTCAAGCCGTTGCGGTTTCTGTCACTTTAGATAAAGAAATTACTATTTGTTCTGTGTATATACCTCCGAATTTTCATTTAGAGACCGAACATTTAGACACTTTACTGAAAGAACTCGCTTCACCCTATATACTAGTTGGTGACTTAAATGGTCACAATATGCTTTCGGGATGTATAGATAACAACCCTAAAGGTAATATTATAGAAGACTATATCCAAAACGATCTTTGTCTTATGAATGACAAATCTCACATCTGTCTCCATCCTGCAACTGGAAAGTTCTCTTCTTTAGATCTTTCCATGTGTCATCCATCTCTACTGCTAGATTTCGACTGGACGGTCAGTGAAGATCAACATGAAAGTGATCACTTCCCTGTTATTATTGAAAGCGTAAATAATTCCACGAACGATCACAATGCAAAGTGGAAACTAAATAAAGCAAATTGGGAATTCTATCATTCATTATGCGAAGAAAGTCTCAAAATTGATAAGTTTAACAATTCCTTGGGTCCTCTAGATGATTTTCCTTCTTCTCTTCTCGATTAACAAAAGTATACCGAAAACCTCGACAAATCCAAAGAAAATCAAGCCATGGTACAATGAGATACCATAAAACAGCGCAAGCAAGCATTATCAAAGTTCTGCTGATATCCAACAAAGAGGAACTTAAATAAAGTGAAGAATTTCAGAGCAAAGGCTCGTCGAATAATAAAGGCCTCCAAACGCAAATCACGGAAATCTTACGTTTCAAAGTTAAATCATAAAACTCCAATTAAAAAGGTTTGGGACATGATACGAAAAATATCTGGTAAATCAAAATCACCCAGTTTCACCCACTTAAATACAAAACGTGGAACAAAGGCCACGTCAAAGAAAGAGATAGCAAATACACTTGGCGAAACTTTTTTGGATAATTCCTCATCTCAAGTTTCAAAACATCACAAAACAAGAAGAAAAGATTAAACTTAATTTCACCTCTTCAAATACTGAAGACTATAACAGTCTGTTTAACAAACCAGAACTTAAAGATGCTATTGCAGTATCAAAAGATACAGCTACAGGCCCTGATTACATCCATTATCAGATGCTTAAACACCTTCCCGAAACCGCCCTTGACACACTTTTACACATATTTTCAACGGTATATGGACAGCAGGTTTTCCAGAAAGCTGGCGTTTGGCCACAATTATACCTATTCCCAAACCAGGGAAAGATCATGCAGAACCAACAAACTACAAACCAATAGCGCTAACAGGTTGCCTTTGCGAAACACTAAAGAGAATGATAAACAAACGACTTGTTTGGTACTTAGAATCTAACAATCTTATAACAAAGTTTCAGTCGGGATTCCGAGCTGAACGTAGGACCAATGATAATTTAGTTAGACTAGAAACTTTTATCCTCAGAAACTTTTATCCTCGATGCTTTTATAGAACGAGAACATGTAGTCGCTGTATTTTTCGATTTGGAAAAAGCCTACTATACTACTTGGCGATATGGAATTTTGAAAGACCTACACAACTTTGATCTGAAAGGAAGACTACCAAACTTTATTGAAAGTTTTTTTGAAGATCGTACTATACAAGTGCGTGTAGGAGCGACCCTCTCTGACCTCTATGATCAAGAGCAGGGCGTTCCTCAAGGAGCCATACTTTCAACCACTTTATTCAACGTGAAATTAAACGATATTATAAACTGTCTGGATTACAAGACAGATGGTTCTTTGTACGTTGATGATTTCTGTATATGTTGTCGCTCGAAACATATGCGCACAATAGAAAGACATCTACAGCAATGTCTAAATAGAATTGAAGACTGGGCAACAAGAAATGGCTTCAAATTTTCCAAATTAAAAACTCAGTGCGTTCATTTCTGTCAAAAACGGAAAATACACAACGATCCAGCATATATGAATCTCAAATACCAGTTGTTGCCGAATCAAAATTTCTTGGGGTTATATTTGATAGAAAACTCTCCTTCATACCCCATATAAAATACGTGAAAGCGAAATGTTTAAAAGCATTAAACCTTTTAAAAGTTTTATCTCACACAAATTGTGGTGTGGACAGAACAACTCTTCTTCACCTGTATCGTTCTTTAATTCGATCAAACTTGATTATGGGTCCATCGTATATGGATCTGCTAGAAAATCTTATCTACAGATGTTAGACACTGTACATAATCAAGGACTTCCTTTGGCATTGGGAGCTTTTCGTACGTCTCCAGTATCGAGTCTTAACGTGGAAGCAGATGAGCCATCGTTATGGCTACGCAGAGAAAAATTGTCTCTTCAGTATGCCATCAGACTTGCTGCTAACCCTTCTAACCCTGCTTTTGAAGTCACATTTCCACCACAATTTCAGGAATATTATGAAAGAAAACCTAACGCAATTAAATACTTCGGCCTTCGTATAGCACCACTTTCAGAATCTGCTAATGTAAACACAAAAAACATCCAAAAACACTCTTTTTCTGATATTCCATCCTGGTGCATTAGTAAACCGTCTATTCTTTTCGATTTACACAACAGCTTAAAGTGACTTTCTGATTCACATCTCATAAAACAAATCTCCAAGAATTACAATCCTGACTTTCAGATTATCAACACATCTACACTGATGACTCAAAAGTTGAAGATAAGGTTGGCTGAGCGTATATGTCGGGCAGCCACCATGAAAAGATCCGTCTTCCTGATGGCTCATCTGTTTTCATCTGTATTGATATGGCTTTGGATTACGTTATGAATAATTCTTTAGATAACAAATTCGTAATTTTTCTCGGTCTCCCTTACTGTTTTGAAATCTCTAAACCATACATCTTCAAAAAATCCAAAAATTCAGAACTTGATAGAAAAACATCACGAGTTATCGAAAACTAAGGAAATCTTGTTCTGTTGGCTCCCCAGCCATGTTGGCATAAAAGGTAACGAGGCTGCCGATGTAAAATCAAAGGCCTCACTCGATCTAGAAATTTCGAATTTTAAGCTTCCATGTACAGATTTTGGGCCTTTTGTCGGCGGGTACATCTTATCCAAATGGCAGCTGTCATGGGACAGAGTGGCATTCAATAAACTACATGAAGGAAAACCGGTTCTTGGTAAAAATACCATTTATCGATCATTAATTCGAGAAGAAGGGGTTCTTACTCGTCTACGTATAGGTCATACCAGACTCGCACATTCTTATCTACTCAAACGAGAAGATCAGCCATTTTGTAACCTTTTACGGTGAAACACTTCCTGATCGACTGCATTGAATTCTCATATGCGACGTCAATTCTTCCAAACAAATGACCTGAGATACTTATTTGAAAATGTACCGACTGATAACATACTTATGTTTTTAAAACACATGAATCATTTTAACAAAGTATAACTGCTTTAATTTTTAAATTCGTTCTAGTTTTACATTTTATGCATTTATGACATCATTATAATCGTTTCATTTCAGAAACATGTTAGTTCATCATTTTGACGCAAATGACCCTCATGGGTTGATGCGTCGTTAAACCTGAACTCATCATCATCATCATCAAACGAGAAGATCAGCCATTTTGTATCATGAACCTTTTACGGTGAAACACTTTCTGATCGACTGCATTGAATTCTCTCATGTGCGACGTCAATTCTTCCAAACAAATGACCTGAGATATTTATTTGAAAATGTATCGGCTGATAACATACTTGTGTTTTTAAAGCACATCAATCTTTTTAACATTGTATAACTACTTTAATTTTTTAATTCGTTCTAGTTTTACATTTTATGCAGATATGACTTATCATTATAACCGTTTCATTACAGAATCATGTTAGTTCACCATTTTGAAGCAAATGACCCTCATGGGTTGATGCGTCGTTAAACCTGAAATCATCAGCATCATTTTATGCATTTTGTTTTACATTTGTTTTCGATTTGGAAAAAGCCTATGATACTACTTGGCGATATGGAATTTTGGAAGACCTATAGAACTTTGGTTTGAAAGGAAGACTACCAAACTTTATTTAAAGTTTTCTTGATGATTGTACTATACAAGTGGGTGTGGGATTGACCTATATGATCAAGAACAGGGCGTTCCTCAAGGAGCCATACTTTCAACCACTTCATTCAACGTAAAATTAAACGATGTTATAAACTGTCTGGATTACAAGACAGATGGTTCTTTGTACGTTGATGATTTCTGTATATGTTTCGCTCGAAAAATATGCGCACAATAGAAAGTCATCTACAGCAATGTCTAAATAGAATTGAAGACTGGAAACTAGATATGGCTTAAAAATTAATAGAATTGAAGACTGGGAACTAGATATGGCTTAAAAATTTCCAAATCGAAAACTCAGTGCGTTCATTTCTGTCAACAACGGAAAATACACAAATCATCCAGCACTCTACTTATATGGATCTCAAATACCGGTTATTGCTGAATCAAAATTTCTTGGGGTTATTTTTGATAGAAAACTCTCCTTCATACCCCATATAAAATACGTGAAAGCGAAATGTTTAAAAGCATTAAACCTTTAAAAAGTTATCTCATACAAATTGGGGTGCGGATAGAATAACTCTTCTTCACCTGTATCGCTCTTTAATTGGATCAAAACTTGATTTCAGTGGCTTAGTTGGATGCGCCGTCCGACTGGAGACCAGGAGGTCGCGGGTTCGACCCCCGCCGAGGTCGGGGGTTCGACCCCCGCCGAGGTCGGCACTATTCTTTCGTGGAGATTGATCATGAAATATTTTCTACGGTCATTCTCTCCCTTCCGCTGGTTCAAGAAAGGTAGTTGCCAGTTTCTGGCGAAAGAATGTGGACAATACTGGTTAACCGTTTAGAGGACTAAGCCTGCCCAGTAAACGTGTGATTAGGTAAACTGACCGCGCTCGACATGACCCCATTGGGTTGACTGGGCCGTAAAACCTCAATACAAACAAATCAAAACTTGATTATGGGTCCAGAGTATACGGATCTGCTAGGAAATCTTATCTAGATATGTTAGACACTGTACATAATCAAGGACTTCCTTTGGCATTGGGAGCTTTTCGTACAGCTCCAGTATCGAGCCTTAAAGGGGAACGCAATATAAGATGTAAGTATATCTTTGATTAAAATTCTTAACAATCCATTTATTTTGATGCAAGACTTTTTAAAATCGGCCTAGAAATAGGGAAGTTTTGGTAGTTTGAATATATTTAAAATGGATGTCATGGATTCCGCCATATTGCAGGCTTTTTGACGTCGTTACTCAGCCCAAATTAAATATACAAAACCAAATTATAAAGGGTTTTTAAGAATAATTTTGCTGCAGATTTTTTTTATAATCTTTTAATTCTAGTGACAAGCAATCAATTCCTCCAAATTAAAGCAACTTTATGAGAATAACTACGTTTGTGAAAGGAATTTTAATTTTTATGAAACCTCATTAAATATTCAAAAGGGCGGCGGCCATACCACCAATGTTAAAATGTTCAATTGTCTATAACTTAATTGTCCACAGATTTTGATCAAATTTGTGTCAAAATTCATTGTTTTCAACTTTACTTTAAAGCACAATACCTTTTAAGGTTGCGTTCCCCTTTAACGTGGAGGCAGATGAGCAATAATTATGGCTGCGCAGAGAAAAAGTGTCTCTTCAGCATGCCGACTTGCTTCTAACCCTTCTAACCCTGCTTTTGAAGTCACATTTCCACCACAATTTCAGGAATATTATGAAAACCTAAAGCAATTAAATCCTTTGGCCTTCGAGTAGCACCACTTTTAGAATCTGCTAATATCAACATTAAAAACATTCAAAAACACGCTTTTTCTGATATTCCATCCGGGTGGTTTGATTTGCACAACAGCAAAACGTCACTTTCCGATTCACATCTGATAAAACAAAACTTCCAAGAATTACAATCGAGATTTTCAGGTTATCAACACATCTACACTAATGGCTCCAAAGTTGAAGATAAGGTTGGGTATGCGTATGTATCGGGCAGCCACCATGAAAAGATCAGTCTTCCTGATGGCTCCTCTATTTTTACTGCTGAATCAAAGGCTATTGATATGCCCTTAGATTACGTTAGGAATAATTCTTTAAACAAAAAAATCGTTATTTTCTCGGACTAGCTTTCTGTTTTGAAATCTCTCAACCACATAGCTTCAAAAAAAAAAACACAAAAAAAATACACACACACACACACACACACACAAAAAAAAAAAACACACAAAATTTAGAACCTGATCGACAAAACATCATGAGTTATCGAGAACTAAGGAAATTTTGTTCTGTTGGCTCCCCAGCCACGTAGGCATACGAGGTAACGAGGTGCTGATGTAAAAGCGAAGGCCTCACTCGATTTAAATATTTCAAGTTCCATGTACAGATTTTAAACCTTTTATCAACAGGTACATCTTATCCAAATGGTAGATGTCATGGGACAGAGCAACATTCAACAAACTACATGAAGTAAAACCGGTTCCTGGTAAAACTACCACTTATCGATCATTAAGACGAGAAGAAGTGATTCTTTCACGTCTGCGTATAAGTCATACTAGACTAACATAGTCTTATCTAGAACGAGAAGATCAGCTACTTTGTATAAGCTGTAATGAGCCTTTTACGGCGAAATACTTTCTAATTTCTGATCGACTGCATTGAATTTTCTCATGTGCGACGTCAATATTTCGAAACAAATGAGTGGGTGGTTGGGTGGTGCGAAGGTGTCATGTATCTTTTGTCACCCGGGGCGTCCAGCTGATATTGGCTTATAGTTGGGCAAGGCCTGCTATCCTTGTAGCAGGTAAGGGTAGGGAGGTGATGTTTTTATTTCTTCTGTTTCTTCACTTTCATTCCTGTTTTTTCTCTTTTGTCCCTGTCCCTCCCTTCCATCTCTTCTGCTATCTCTTCTGTCTATTTTCTCCCTTTGTCTGGGAGACGACACAAAATGACCCACAAGGGTTGACATGTCGTTAAACCCCAACTCAATCAATCAATCGAAACAAATGATCTAAAATACTTATTTGAGAATGTACCTGCTGATAACACTTACGTTTTTAAAACACATCAAAATTTTTAACCCCTGGGTATTAAACTTTCCGCCTTGTCGAGGCCCTGGGGGCTCAATTCCCACTGGGAACGTTGCTAGCGTGGTGAGCAGTAATTGTCCCCTTTGGGAAGAGCGAAGAGGAAATACCACCCGTTTGCCGTGGGTGGCAACCCGTAAGCCGGAAGAAGGGATCCTGGAGGTTGAGAGTTATTGGGAGTTTGTTCTCTCCTGATGGCTCAACACGCCTCTTTGGCCTGGATTTCGGTGTAGAAGGGTGTCCGTGAGACCCGGCACGGTCAATCGGCTGGTCGCGTCAAGCCCTAGGAAAAACCTTTTCTTTCTCTTCCTTGTCTTTTGTATCATACTGATACTCACCGTTTGCCCATAATTCTTATTTCTCAATCTTTCCAATCCTAAGAAGGCGGCGGCTTAACGGGTCAATCGTGCAGCATTTTGCTCGTGCGAGTATATCTTCTGTGTATCTCTAGCACATGTGAGTAGGAAAGCCACTCCATTGATGTGTTCCCTCGTTGGGCTCCGTGGTGGGCGGAGAGCACGGAGGACGAATTTTAATACAACTTCATCATGGGTAATGATAAAAGAAAAAGAACTAAACAAACCCTAGACACTGATAATTCAGATTTTGACGAAAATTCTCAACCTCCAACTACCTCAACAAATGATACGTCTCATCAACATTTTCCACGCTTCATTTTAGTTGAAAGCAAAGAAGAGGGCAGACAGATAACATCTCTGTCCCCTTTTTTGATACAAAAGGTCATACAGAGTATAGCTGGTGAACCGGAAAACATAAAAAAACTAAACAGATCGAACCAGTTACTCATTGAGGTATCCAAGAAAGCCCATGCCGAGAATCTTCTTCGTGCACAGACTTTTCACGACTTGAAAGTCCGAGTGTACCCCCATACCTCGCTTAATTCCTCAAAAGGGGTAATTCGTTGTCCCGAATTGAGGAATTGCGGCGAGGAGGAGATTCTCGAGGGCACAAAATCTCAAGGAGTTACTGGAGTAAAAAGATTCAAAATAAAACGAAACGGAGAGTTAAAAGACACAAACACCTTTGTTTTTACTTTCAATACGCCAGTTTTACCCAAAACGGTCAAAGTGGCATACTTTAGAGTCAACGTAGAAGTCTACGTACCAAATCCCTTGCGTTGTCATAATTGTCAAAAATATGGACACCATGAGGATAGGTGTTCTAAAGACCCTATCTGTTCGAAATGCGGTCAAACAGGAGAACACCTCGAAAGTAGATGTAGCAACGAATTACACTGTGTCAATTGTGGTGAAAAACACAGTGCTGACTCTAAAGAATGCCGAATTTGGCACAAAGAAAAGGAAATTCTACGTCTTAAGTTTACCAGAAATATTTCTTTCGTTGAAGCGCGGAAACTTGTTGAGGCCCCCCCAACTCCAATACCTGGAATCAGTTATGCCAACATCACCCAGTCTTCTATGAGAAAGGTTTCCGTGGTTGATACTGCCACTCAAACTGATCCGATCACTATTCTCGACTCTGCAGTACAATCAAATACAACAAACACAAACAGCAAAACAGAAGATCTGCAGAAACAAAAAGGTCAAACAAACACCACAAACAAAAATCAAACAAAGACACCTATTGAGGAGAAAAAAGGAGAGGGTGGCCTGAAAAAAGCCACCATTGAGATGATAAGGAAAGATTGGAAGAAACAACAACAGAAAGAAAGACAAGCAAGAAGTCATTCATCTCCACCTACGAAAGAAACAAAATCAAAATCTAGTCAAGGAACACAAAGACCAAGCACATCAAACAGAGAACGAAAAGGTTCAAATAATGTTATTCAACAACATAACAGATTCGGATCTTTGAGTGACAGTAGCGATGATATGGAGTTAGGAGAAGCTCCAGATCGCCCACGAACTAACACAAATAGATCGAGGTCATCAGAACATTCACACGTCAACAATAATAGATCAAAATCACCAATAACATATCCTTAGTTGCTAGTCTAACTAAAATTTAACAACTCTAAAATGAATTCAAATCACAAAATAATACAATGGAACTGTCGAGGTCTAAAGTCAAACTATAACGAGATCTTATTACTTTTATCTTTATTGAGTCCATCAGTTTTTTGCTTGCAAGAAACTTTTTTAAAAACTGATGATCAATTACATATCAGAGATTTCATTACATACAATTATATATATTCCGAAGGCCAGAGGCCGTCTGGTGGAAGCTCAATCTTAGTTCACTCTTCATGTCCCCAGCGAGAAATTAAACTTGTAACCAATCTTCAAGCCGTTGCGATTTCTGTCACTTTAGATAAAGAAATTACTATTTGTTCTGTGTATATACCTCCAAATTTTCATTTAGAGACCGAACATTTAGACACTTTACTCAAACAACTCCCTTCACCCTATATAATAGTTGGTGACTTCAATGGTCACAATATCCTTTGGGGATGTAAAGATAACAACCCTAAAGGTAATATTATTGAAGACTTTATAATCAAAAACGATCTTTGTCTTATGAATGACAAATCTCACACCTATCTCCATCCTGCAACTGGAAATTTTTCTTCTTTAGATCTTTCCCTATGTCATCCATCTCTACTGCTGGATTTCGATTGGACGGTCAGTGAAGATCAACATGGAAGTGACCACTTCCCTGTTATTATTGAAAGCGTAAATAATTCCACGAACGATCACAACGCAAAGTGGAAACTAAATAAAGCAAATTGGGAATTGTATCACTCATTATGTGAAGAAAGTCTAAAAATAGATAAGTTTAACAATTCCTTGGATCCTCTAGATGATTTTACTTCTTCTCTTCTCGATATCTCTAACAAAAGTATACCGAAAACCTCGACAAATCCAAAGAAAAGCAAGCCATGGTACAATGATGAATGCAAAGATGCCATAAAACAGCGCAAGCAAGCATTATCAAAGTTCTGCAGATATCCAACAAAGGAGAACCTGAATAAAGTAAAGAATTTCAGAGCAAAGGCTCGTCGAACAATAAAGGCCTCCAAACGCAAATCATGGCAATCTTACGTTTCGAATTTAAATTATAAAACTCCAATTAAAAAGGTTTGGGACATGATACGAAAAATATCTGGTAAATCAAAATCACCCAGTTTCACCCACTTAAATACAAAACGTGGAACAAAGGCCACATCAAAGGAAGAGATAGCAAACACACTTGGCGAAACTTTTTTGGATAATTCTTCATCCCGGAATTATTCAGAGAAGTTTCAAAACATCAAAAAACAAGAAGAAAAGATCAAACTTAATTTCACCTCTTCAAATACTGAAGAATATAACAGCCTGTTTAACATTACAGAACTTAAAGATGCTATCGCAGTATCAAAAGATACAGCTACAGGCCCTGATGACATCCATTACCAGATGCTTAAACACCTTCCCGAAACCGCCCTTGACACACTTTTACATATTTTCAACGGTATATGGACAACAGGAGTTTTTCCAGAAAGCTGGCGTTTAGCCACAATTATACCTATTCCCAAACCAGGGAAAGATCATGCAGAACCAACAAACTACAGACCAATAGCGCTAACAAGTTGCCTTTGCAAAACACTAGAGAGAATGATAAACAAACGACTTGTTTGGTACTTAGAATCTAACAATCTGATAACAAAACTTCAGTCGGGATTCCGAGCTGAACGTAGTACCAATGATAATTTAGTTAGACTAGAAACTTTTATCCGTGATGCTTTTATCAAACGAGAACATGTAGTCGCTGTATTTTTCGATTTGGAAAAAGCCTATGATACCACTTGGCGATATGGAATTTTAAAAGACCTACATAACTTTGGTATGAAAGGAAGACTACCAAACTTTATTAAAAGTTTTCTTGAAGATCGTACAATACAAGTGCGTGTAGGTTCGACCCTGTCTGATCTCTATGATCAAGAACAGGGCGTTCCTCAAGGAGCCATACTTTCAACCACTTTATTCAACGTGAAATTAAACGATATTATAAACTGTCTGGATTACAAAACAGATGGTTCTTTGTACGTTGATGATTTCTGTATTTGTTTTCGCTCGAAAAATATGCGCACGATAGAAAGACATCTACAGCAATGTCTAAATAGAATTGAAGACTGGGCAACTAGAAATGGCTTTAAATTTTCCAAATCGAAAACTCAGTGCGTTCATTTCTGTCAACAACGGAAAATACATAACGATCCAGCGCTCTACATATATGGATCTCAAATACCAGTTGTTGCTGAATCTAAATTTCTTGGGGTTATATTTGATAAAAAACTCTCCTTCATACCCCATATAAAATACTTGAAAGCGAAATGTTTAAAAGCATTAAACCTTTTAAAAGTTTTATCTCACACAAGTTGGGGAGCGGACAGAACAACTCTTCTTCACCTGTATCGTTCTTTAATTCGATCAAAACTTGATTATGGGTCCATCGTATATGGATCTGCTAGAAAATCTTATCTACAGATGTTAGACACTGTACACAATCAAGGACTTCGTTTGGCATTAGGAGCTTTTCGTACATCTCCAGTATCGAGTCTTAACGTGGAAGCAGATGAGCCATCGTTATGGCTACGCAGAGAAAAATTGTCCCTTCAGTATGCCATCAGACTTGCTGCTAACCCTTCTAACCCTGCTTTTGAAGTCACATTTTCACCACAATTTCAGGAATATTATGAAAGAAAACCTAACGCTATTAAATCCTTCGGCCTTCGTATAGCACCACTTTTAGAATCTACTAATATTAACATTAAAAACATTCAAAAACATTCGTTTTCTGATATTCCATCCTGGTGCATTACTAAACCAAATATTCTTTTCGATTTACACAACAGCAAAAAGTCACTTTCTGATTCACACCTCATGAAACAAAACTTCCAAGAATTACAGTCGCAACTTTCAGATTATCAACACATCTACACTGATGGCTCAAAAGTTGAAGATAAGGTTGGCTGTGCGTATATATCGGGCAGCCACCATGAAAAGATCCGTCTTCCTGATGGCTCATCTATTTTCACCGCTGAATCCAAGGCTATTGATATGGCTTTGGATTACGTTATGAATAACTCTTTAGAGAACAAATTCGTTATTTTCTCTGACTCCCTTTCTGTTTTGAAATCTCTAAATCACACATCTTCAAAAAATCCCAAAATCCAGAACGTGATAGAAAAACATCACGAGCTATCGAAAACTAAGGAAATTTTGTTCTGTTGGCTCCCAAGCCATGTTGGCATAAAAGGTAACGAGGCTGCCGACGTAAAAGCAAAGGCCTCACTCGATCTAGAAATTTCGAATTTTAAACTTCCATGTACAGATTTTAAATCTTTTATCAACAGGTACATCTTATCCAAATGGCAGCTGTCATGGGACAGAGCGACATTCAATAAACTACATGAAATAAAACCGGTTCTTGGTAAAAATAATATTTATCGGTCATTAAGGCGAGAAGAGGTGGTTCTTACTCGTCTACGTATAGGTCATACTAGACTCACACATTCTTATCTACTCAAACGAGAAGATCAGCCATTTTGTATCAGCTGTAATGAACCTTTTACGGTAAAACACTTTCTGATCGATTGCATTGAATTCTCTCATGTACGACGTCAATTCTTCCAAACAAATGACCTGAGATACTTATTTGAAAATGTACCAAATGATAGCATACTTATGTTTCTAAAACACATCAATCTTTTTAACAAAGTATAACTGCTTTAATTTTTAAATTCGTTCAAGTTTTACATTTTATGCATTTATGACTTACCATTATAATCGTTTCACTACAGAACCATGTTAGTTCACCATTTTGACGCAAATGACCCTCATGGGTTGATGCGTCGTTAAACCTGAACTCATCATCATCATCAAAATTTTTAACAAAATATAAGGTGTACTTTTTTTTTAACTTCGTTCGTTTTACATTTTATACATATATGACTTATCATTGTAACCGATACATTATAAAACCAGGTTAGTTTACCATTTAGACGCAAATGACCCTCATGGGTTGATCCGACGTTAAACCTGAACTCATCATCGTCATCATCCCCTGTTATTTAATAAATTTTATTTCCTTATAACCTTATACCCTTTTTATAAACTTCCACTGTATCACTATGAATATCTAGATAAACACAATTTTCGGTCCTATATGTTTGTTATTTTCAGTATTACTAATTTAATGGATTGCGATGGTCTCTTATTCAAATAAAACATGTTTCTTTCTTTGGGGGCTGTCCTTAGTGTCTTTCACAACTTTTCCATTCCTTTCTTTTACGATTTCGTCTCTACAAACATTTTTTTTGATGTGGATTGATCTAAAATATGTCTTTTGTCCTTAAATTTATCGGCTTCTGCCTTCCTAAGTTCATTAGCGATGTGTTTTTGTATATCTTTCATATTCTTTCTATCTTCAATATTCCCATATTGATATGGAAGTGAATCATGTGGATCAGTATATTCATCATTTGGCACATGTTGGTTTTCGACTACGTTATGTTTGCTGCCAGTCTTCAGGTGAGCTTTAAGGTGTTTTCTTTTAGCAAATTTCTTCCCGCAGGAACACTTTAAAACAAGGTTGGGTGGTTCATGTTTCTTCTTCCAATGTGCAATAAAAAGTCTAAAACTGTTGACGAACTGACGAACGAACGGAAAACCGGCTTCCTGTATCGCGCCATGCTAAGAGCGACAAAAATGAGCCACCACATGGCAGAATAAACAAAATGGCATCAGCTGTCACTATCCGCACGTACAAACCTTCGGCCTTAGCTACCCAATGTGTGCAAAGTAAAATAAAAGTCGAAACGGATTGCCTTTGGAAACAAAGAACGCACAAAATCACGAAAATCGCAGACTCGGTTAAGATTGATCGGACTGAACCGATACTCATGCTGATCTGAATATTGTCTGATGCCAACTCATTTTGTTGATTTTGTTTTGCGCTGGTATACTGAATCGTGCACGAGATAATAAGCCATGCGCTCGACTAAGTATCATATGCTAGCGAACTTGTATTTCCGGCGCATGCCCCTGGGTATCAAACTTCCCGCCTTGTCGAGGCCCTGGGGGCTCAATTCCCACTGGGAACGTTGCTAGCTTGGTGAGCAGTAATTGTCCCCTTTGGGAAGAGCGAAGAGGAAATACCACCCGTTTGCCGTGGGTGGCAACCCGTAAGCCGGAAGAAAGGATCCTGGAGGTTGAGAGTTATTGGGAGTTTGGTCTCTCCTGATGGCTCAACACGCCTCTTTGGCCTGGATTTCGGTGTAGAAGGGTGTCCGTGAGACCCGGCACGGTCAATCGGCTGGTCGCGCCAAGCCCTAGGAAATATCTTTTCTTTCTCTTCCTTGTCTTTTGTCCCCTGGGTATTAAACTTTCCGCCTTGTTGAGGCCCTGGGGGCTCAATTCCCACTGGGAACGTTGCTAGCTTGGTGAGCAGTAATTGTCCCCTTTGGGAAGAGCGAAGAGGAAATACCACCCGTTTGCAGTGGGTGGCAACCCGTAAGCCGGAAGAAGGGATCCTGGAGGTTGAGAGTTATTGGGAGTTTGTTCTCTCCTGATGACTCAACACGCCTCTTTGGCCCAGATTTCGGTGTAGAAGGGTGTCCGTGAGACCCGGCACGGTCAATCGGCTGGTCGCGCCAAGCCCTAGGAAAAATCTTTTCTTTCTCTTCCTTGTCTTTTGTATCATACTGATACTCACCGTTTGCCCATAATTCTTATTTCTCAATCTTTCCAATCCTAAGAAGGCGGCGGCTTAACGGGTCAATCGTGCAGCATTTTGCTCGTGCGAGTATATCTTCTGTGTATCTCTAGCACATGTGAGTAGGAAAACCACTCCATTTATGTGTTCCCTTGTTGGGCTCCGTGGTGGGCGGAGAGCACGGAGGACGAATTTTAATACAACTTCATCATGGGTAATGATAAAAGAAAAAGAACTAAACAAACCCCAGACACTGATAATTCAGATTTTGGCGAAAATTCTCAAACTCCATCTACCTCAACAAATGATACGTCTCCTCAACACTTTCCACGCTTCATTTTAGTTGAAAGCAAAGAAGAGAACAGACAGATAACATCTCTGTCACTGTTTCTAATACAAAAAATCATACAGAGTATAGCTGGTGAACCTGAAAACATAAAAAAACTACACAGATCGAATCAGTTACTCATTGAGGTATCCAAGAAAGCCCATGCCGAGAATCTTCTTCGTGCACAGACTTTTCACGACTTGAAAGTCCGAGTGTACCCTCATACCTCGCTAAATTCCTCAAAAGGGGTAATTCGTTGTCCCGAATTGAGGAATTGCAGCGAGGAGGAGATTCTCGAGGGCACAAGATCTCAAGGAGTAACTGGAGTAAAAAGATTCAAAATAAAACGAAACGGAGAGTTAAAAGACACAAACACCTTTGTTTTTACTTTCAATACGCCAGTTTTACCCAAAACGGTCAAAGTGGCATACTTTAGAGTCAACGTGGAAGTCTACGTACCAAATCCCTTGCGTTGTCATAATTGCCAAAAATATGGACACCATGAGGATAGGTGTTCTAAAGACCCTATCTGTTCGAAATGCGGTCAAACAGGAGAACACCTCGAAAATAGATGTAGCAACGAATTACACTGTGTCAATTGTGGTGAAAAACACAGTGCTGACTCTAAAGAATGCCGAATTTGGCACAAAGAAAAGGAAATCTTGCGTATCAAGTTCACCAGAAATATTTCTTTCGTTGAAGCGCGGAAACTTGTTGAGGCCCCAACTCCAATACCTGGAATCAGTTACGCCAACATCACCCAGTCTTCAATGAAAAAGGTTTCTGTGGTTGATACTGCCACTCAAACCGATCCGATCAATATTCTCGACTCTGCAGTTCAATCAAGTTCAACAAACAGCCAAACAGAAGATCTGCAGAAACAAAAAGGTCAAACAAACACCACAAACAAAAATCAAACAAAGACACCTACTGAAGAGAAAAAAGGAGAGGCTGGCCTGAAAAAAGCCACCATAGAGATGATAAGAAAAGATTGGAAGAAACAACAACAGAAAGAAAGACAAGCAAGAAGTCAATCATCTCCACCTACGAAACAACAAACAAAATCAAAATCTAGTCAAGGAACACAAAGACCAAGCACATCAAACAGAGAACGAAAAGGTTCAAATAATGTTATTCAACAACATAACAAGTTCGGATCTTTGAGTGACAGTAGCGATGATATGGAGTTAGGAGAAGCTCCAGATCGCCCACGAACTAACAGAAATAGATCGAGATCATCAGAACATTCACACGTCAACAATAATAGATCAAAATCACCAATAACATATCCTTAGTTGCTATTCTAACTAAACTCTAACAAGTCTAAAATGAATTCAAATCACAAAATAATACAATGGAACTGTCGAGGTCTAAAGTCAAACTATAACGAGATCTTATTACTTCTATCTTTATTGAGTCCATCAGTTTTTTGCTTGCAAGAAACTTTTTTAAAAACTGATGATCAATTAAATATCAGAGATTTCATTACATACAATTATATATATTCAGAGGGCCAGAGGCCGTCTGGTGGAAGTTCAATCTTAGTTCACTCTTCATGTCCCCAGCGAGAAATTAAACTTGTAACCAATCTTCAAGCCGTTGCGGTTTCTGTCACTTTAGATAAAGAAATTACTATTTGTTCTGTGTATATACCTCCAAATTTTCATTTAGAGACCGAACATTTAGGCACTTTACTTAAACAACTCCCTTCACCTTATATACTAGTTGGTGACTTCAATGGTCACAATATCCTTTGGGGATGTAAAGATAACAACCCTAAAGGTAATATTATTGAAGACTTTATAACCAAAAACGATCTTTGTCTTATGAATGACAAATCTCACACCTATCTCCATCCTGCAACTGGAAATTTTTCTTCTTTAGATCTTTCCATATGTCATCCATCTATACTGCTGGATTTCGATTGGACGGTCAGTGAAGATCAACATGGAAGTGACCACTTCCCTGTTATTATTGAAAGCGTAAATAACTCCACGAACGATCACAACGCAAAGTGGAAACTAAATAGAGCAAATTGGGAATTGTATCACTCATTATGTGAAGAAAGTCTCAAAATAGATAAGTTTAAGAATTCCTTGGATCCTCTAGATGATTTTACTTCTTCTCTTCTCGATATCTCTAACAAAAGTATACCGAAAACCTCGACAAATCCAAAGAAAAGCAAGCCATGGTACAATGATGAATGCAAAGATGCCATAAAACAGCGCAAGCAAGCATTATCAAAGTTCTGCAGATATCCAACAAAGGAGAACCTGAATAAAGTAAAGGATTTCAGAGCAAAGGCTCGTCGAACAATAAAGGCCTCCAAACGCAAATCATGGAAATCTTACGTTTCGAATTTAAATTATAAAACTCCAATTAAAAAGGTTTGGGACATGATACGAAAAATATCTGGTAAATCAAAATCACCCAGTTTCACCCACTTAAATACAAAACGTGGAACAAAGGCCACATCAAAGGAAGAGATAGCAAACACACTTGGCGAAACTTTTTTGGATAATTCTTCATCTCGGAATTATTCGGAGAAGTTTCAAAACATCAAAAAAACAAGAAGAAAAAATCAAACTTAATTTCACCTCTTCAAATACTGAAGAATATAACAGCCTGTTTAACATTACAGAACTTAAAGATGCTATCGCAGTATCAAGTAGTTGTGGTCATGGTACCAGAGCCGTAATCCAAAATCATAAATCCATAAACGAATGACGAATCAGAATGTTCAGACCAACAGACATGGACCCCAGAACAAAGGGTGTAATCAGGCGTCCGCGGATAGTAAGCATTACTTCGTAAGCAAGCTTCGCCCACCATGCCCATGGGCCTGAACGAAGGAAATATCAAAAGATACAGCTACAGGCCCTGATGACATCCATTACCAGATGCTTAAACACCTTCCCGAAACCGCCCTTGACACACTTTTACATATTTTCAACGGTATATGGACAACAGGAGTTTTTCCAGAAAGCTGGCGTTTGGCCACAATTATACCTATTCCCAAACCAGGGAAAGATCATGCAGAACCAACAAACTACAGACCAATAGCGCTAACAAGTTGCCTTTGCAAAACACTAGAGAGAATGATAAACAAACGACTTGTTTGGTACTTAGAATCTAACAATCTGATAACAAAACTTCAGTCGGGATTCCGAGCTGAACGTAGTACCAATGATAATTTAGTTAGACTAGAAACTTTTATCCGTGATGCTTTTATCAAACGAGAACATGTAGTCGCTGTATTTTTCGATTTGGAAAAAGCCTATGATACCACTTGGCGATATGGAATTTTAAAAGACCTACATAACTTTGGTATGAAAGGAAGACTACCAAACTTTATTAAAAGTTTTCTTGAAGATCGAACAATACAAGTGCGTGTAGGATCGACCCTGTCTGATCTCTATGATCAAGAACAGGGCGTTCCTCAAGGAGCCATACTTTCAACCACGTTATTCAACGTGAAATTAAACGATATTATAAACTGTCTGGATTACAAAACAGATGGTTCTTTGTACGTTGATGATTTCTGTATTTGTTTTCGCTCGAAAAAAATGCGCACAATAGAAAGACATCTACAGCAATGTCTAAATAGAATTGAAGACTGGGCAACTAGAAATGGCTTTAAATTTTCCAAATCGAAAACTCAGTGCGTTCATTTCTGTCAACAACGGAAAATACACAACGATCCAGCGCTCTACATATATGGATCTCAAATACCAGTTGTTGCTGAATCTAAATTTCTTGGGGTTATATTTGATAAAAAACTCTCCTTCATACCCCATATAAAATACTTGAAAGCGAAATGTTTAAAAGCATTAAACCTTTTAAAAGTTTTATCTCACACAAGTTGGGGAGCGGACAGAACAACTCTTCTTCACCTGTATCGTTCTTTAATTCGATCAAAACTTGATTATGGGTCCATCGTATATGGATCTGCTAGAAAATCTTATCTACAGATGTTAGACACTGTACATAATCAAGGACTTCGTTTAGCATTGGGAGCTTTTCGTACATCTCCAGTATCGAGTCTTAACGTGGAAGCAGATGAGCCATCGTTATGGCTACGCAGAGAAAAATTGTCCCTTCAGTATGCCATCAGACTTGCTGCTAACCCTTCTAACCCTGCTTTTGAAGTCACATTTCCACCACAATTTCAGGAATATTATGAAAGAAAACCTAACGCTATTAAATCCTTCGGCCTTCGTATAGCACCACTTTTAGAATCTACTAATATTAACATTAAAAACATTCAAAAACACTCGTTTTCTGATATTCCATCCTGGTGCATTACTAAACCAAATATTCTTTTCGATTTACACAACAGCAAAAAGTCACTTTCTGATTCACATCTCATGAAACAAAACTTCCAAGAATTACAGTCGCGACTTTCAGATTATCAACACATCTACACTGATGGCTCAAAAGTTGAAGATAAGGTTGGCTGTGCGTATATATCGGGCAGCCACCATGAAAAGATCCGTCTTCCTGATGGCTCATCAATTTTCACTGCTGAATCCAAGGCTATTGATATGGCTTTGGATTACGTTATGAATAACTCTTTAGAGAACAAATTCGTTATTTTCTCTGACTCCCTTTCTGTTTTGAAATCTCTAAATCATACATCTTCAAAAAATCCCAAAATCCAGAACGTGATAGAAAAACATCACGAGCTATCGAAATCTAAGGAGATTTTGTTCTGTTGGCTCCCCAGCCATGTTGGCATAAAAGGTAACGAGGCTGCCGACGTAAAAGCAAAGGCCTCACGCGATCTAGAAATTTGGAATTTTAAACTTCCATGTACAGATTTTAAACCTTTTATCAACAGGTACATATTATCCAAATGGCAGCTGTCATGGGACAGAGCGACATTCAATAAACTACATGAAATAAAACCGGTTCTTGGTAAAAATAATATTTATCGGTCATTAAGGCGAGAAGAAGTGGTTCTTACTCGTCTACGTATAGGTCATACTAGACTCACACATTCTTATCTACTCAAACGAGAAGATCAGCCATTTTGTATCAGCTGTAATGAACCTTTTACGGTAAAACACTTTCTGATCGATTGCATTGACTTCTCTCATGTACGACGTCAATTCTTCCAAACAAATGACCTGAGATACTTATTTGAAAATGTACCAAATGATAGCATACGTATGTTTTTAAAACACATCAATCTTTTTAACAAAGTATAACTGCTTGAATTTTTAAATTCATTCTAGTTTTACCTTTTATGCATTTATGACTTATCATTATAATCGTTTCACTACAGAACCATGTTAGTTCACCATTTTGACGCAAATGACCGTCATGGGTTGATGCGTCGTTAAACCTGAACTCATCATCATCATCATCATCATCGTTAAACCTGAACTCATCATCATCATCTTTTCGATTTACACAATAGCAAAAAGTCACTATCTGATTCACATCTCATGAAACAAAACTTCCAAGAATTACAATCGCGACTTTCAGACTATCAACACATCTACACTGATGGCTCAAAAGTTGAAGGTTGGCTGTGCGTACATATCGGGCAGTCACCTTGAAAAGATCCGTCTTCCTGATGGCTCATATATTTTCACTGCTGAATCCAAGGCTATTGATATGGCTTTGGATTACGTTATGAATAATTCTTTAGATAACAAATTCGTTATTTTCTCGGACTCCCTTTCTGTTTTGAAATCTCTAAACCACACATCTTCAAAAAGTCCCAAAATTCAGAACCTGATAGAAAAACATCACGAGTTATCGAAAACTAAGGAAATTATATTCTGTTGGCTCCCCAGCCATGTTGGCATAAAAGGTAACGAGGCTGCCGATGTAAAAGCAAAGGCCTCACTCGATCTAGAAATTTCGAATTTTAAACTTCCATGTACAAATTTTAAACCTTTTATCAACAGGTACATCTTATCCAAATGGCAGCTGTCATGGGACAGAGCGAAATTCAATAAACTACATGAAATAAAACCGGTTCTTGGTAAAAATAATATTTATCGGTCATTAAGGCGAGAAGAAGTGGTTCTTACTCGTCTACGTATAGGTCATACTAGACTCACACATTCTTATCTGCTTAAACGAGAAGATCAGCCATTTTGTATCAGCTGTAATGACCCTTTTACGGTGAAACACTTCCTGATCGACTGCATTGAATTCTCTCATGTGCGACGTCAATTCTTTCAAACAAATGACCTGAGATACTTATTTGAAAATGTACCTGCTGATAATATACTGTTCTTTTTAAAACACATCAACCTTTTTAACAAAGTCTAACTGCTTTAATTTTTAAATTCGTTGTAGTTTTACATTTTATGCATATATGACTTACCTTTATAGCCGTTTCATTACAGAACCATGTTAGTTTACCATTTTGACGCAAATGACCCTCATGGGTTGATGCGTCGTTAAACCTGAACTCATCATCACCTCCAGGACAGCTCACTTGACATGTGAAATCATAGCAAAAACATGAACAAAATCTTCACACATCGAAAAAATGAAAATGTAATAGTTCATATAATTCCAACTCAGTCAATATTTAAGAATTGAATTTCATTTTTCTAAAATTCATTAAGGTATGAATGCAGTGGTTCGCTAGCAAAGTTTACATGAACTCCGAAGGGGTTTATGTAAACTTTGCTAGCGAACCACAGCCGTTTATACCTCAATGAACAAAGCAATGTTCAGTTGTGGAAGAACTGCTTGATTGAGGAACTCTAGAAAGTATAGCAATCAATAAATAAGAATCTAAAACTTATTGATTGCTGTACTAGCTATTAAAACTTTATGATCAACCAGCCAGAAGCTAGAAAACGTAATAAAATCTTGACCCAGCAGCAATTAAAGATGGGGCTTTAATTGAATCAATGATGTCACTGTTTAAGACGAAAAAAAGTTTGTCCTCAAGCGACCACCTCTTTTTGGAAGCTGATTTTAAGGGTCGGTAAAATTTTACCCTCAGCCCCTGCAAATTTTCTCCTTCTTCAGGATCTCGAACCACCTGCAAATACAAAATGATGTGAAATATATTTCAGTTTGTATTGTATTCATGTTACATTTATAGTATTTTTAAAAAGAAATGTTTACCATAAAGCGTATTACATGTGGGTTAAATTGAAAAGCGCAACGACCAGGAACTGATACAATGAGATTAAATCTTATCTAAATAGAACCATGTTATATCTTGATATTAACTTTTCGAATATGCCCATAATACCACCATGGAGAGAAGTAACAACACAAAGTGACGCCAGTAAACAAAGAAGAAATGCAATAAACCAAACCAGCAGCTCTTTCCCAAACGGGTGGTGACTCAGATTTGAACGTTACTCAACGTCATTACACATAATTGGAAAAGAATTAGTAACACCGACGAAACAAACAGAGAACAGCAAGAAACCACAACAAAATAACCGACTTGGAACAGTCAGTAATGCATTACAGGTTTAAATACACTTCTGCACAGCGTATACTGCAGGTGCGTCATTGCCAACACACAAAAACAACGTAAAATTAATTGTAAATTTGTTTTTTGGATGCTCATCAGATGATGAAGCAAGTGGTCGTCGATAAAGTTATACAATAGATTTTTTCCACCACCCACCAGCTTCATCGCCTGATAAGTGTAAAAAAATCAAGTTTTACTTTTTAATCAAACACACTAGTTAATTATGAATAATTAACCGAACAGAAAAGTAAGATTCTGAAAACTGATAAAATCAAAGGAACAATAAAGTAAAACTGAACCAAGAACTTATTATGAAGATAAACATGAAGAAAATGATGCAAAAACATTCTCTGTTGATACTGAGTTTACATGTTATCTAAATAGAACCATGTTGTATCTTGATATTAATTTTTCGAATATTTCAACTGATAAGTGCTATTCAACATTGCGAGAAGTAACCACTTTCGCAAACCATAAAATTTCAGAATAGCCATAAGATTTCTAACAGGTTATCGGAACAACAGGGATTCAAATACTTACAACAGCTGATAGTATTTGTGACCCATGTTTAATTAAAACATTGGCTCCTACACTAAATCTGCAGACGTAAACGTAGTAAACACTTAAACAAGTCATAAATTAATCGAATTTTGTTTATACAATGACAAGAATAAAAAGCAGGAAGTCATATAGATCTGCTCATTATTTAGAAAAAAAAATGCGTTGCAAACAGCAAACCTACGATTTTTTTTAGGTCGACCCTGTTTGTACCCTATCTATGTTACCTGGCATACTAAGCTAAAACAAACAGCATGGAGTTTCAAACCTAAACTTGTGGTTTGCTCTACCGACCGTTCTAAGGCGGTGGTCCCGGTGTTAATCTTACTCTTTGTTGCTTTGTGGTTTATTCTACGAGGCGATTTGTTGTCTTTCCGTATGTCATTTTGTTCTAACGTTTTTCAGTCCTTTTAGTATTGCGATTACCTCGCTTGGAGAAGAGAGAGCTAATCTTAGTGCTTTTCGTGCGTTTGTTCGGTTCGTGCTTGTTTAGATTTGTCGGTTTCCTCTTCCTCGGGGTCTGGGAAGGGCTGCGCTTTGTGACTGTGGCGCTCTCTGGACTTTTCTCTTACTTCATACCCCATATAAAATACGTGAAAGCGAAATGTTTAAAAGCATTAAACCTTTTAAAAGTTTTATCTCACACAAGTCTGCTAGAAAATCTTATCTACAGATGTTAGACACTGTACATAATCAAGGACTTCGTTTGGCATTGGGAGCTTTTCGTACGTCTCCAGTATCGAGTCTTGGCGTAAAGCAGATGAGCCATCGTTATGGCTACGCAGAGAAAAATTGTCTCTTCAGTATGCCATCAGACTTGCTGCTAACTCTTCTAACCCTGCTTTTGAAGTCGCATTTCCACCACAATTTCAGGAATATTATGAAAGAAAACCTAACGCAATTAAATCCTTCGGCCTTCGTATAGCACCACTTTTAGAATCTGCTAATATTAACACTAAAAACATCCATAAACACTCTTTTTCTGATATTCCATCCTGGTGCATTACTAAACCAACTATTCTTTTCGATTTACACAACAGCAAAAAGTCACTTTCTGATTCACATCTCATAAAACAAAACTTCCAAGAATTACAATCGCGACTTTTAGATTATCGGCACATCTACACTGATGGCTCAAAAGCTGAAGATAAGGTTGGCTGTGCGTATATATCGGGCAATCACCATGAAAAGATCCGTCTTCCTGATGGCTAATCTATTTTCACTGCTGAATCCAAGGCTATTAATATGACTTTGAATTACGTTATAAGTAATTCTTTAGATAACAAATTCGTTATTTTCTCGGACTCCCATTCTGTTTTGAAATCTCTAAACCACACATCTTCAAACAATCCCAAAATTCAGAACCTGATAGAAAAACATCATGAGTTATGTTATCGAAAACTAAGGAAATTTTGTTCTGTTGGCTCCCCAGCTACGTTGGCATAAAAGGTAACGAGGCTGCCGATGTAAAAGCAAAGGCCTCACTCGATCTAGAAATTTCGAATTTTAAACTGCCATGTACAGATTTTAAACCTTTTATCAACAGGTACATCTTATCCAAATGGCAGCTGTCATGGGACTGAGCGACATTCAATAAACTACATGAAATAAAACCGGTTCTTGGTAAAAATACCATTTATCGATCATTAAGGCGAGAAGATGTGGTTCTTACTCGTCTATGTACAGGTCATACTAGACTCGCACATTCTTATCTACTCAAACGAGAAGATCAGCCATTTTGTATCAGCTGTAATGAACCTTTTACGGTGAAACACTTTCTGATCGACTGCATTGAATTCTCTCATGTGCGACGTCAATTCTTCCAAAGCAATGACCTGAGATATTTATTTGAAAACGTACCGGCTGATAACGTACTTGTGTTTTTTAAAACACATCAATCTTCTTAACAAAGTATAACTGCTTTAATTTTAACATTCGTTCTAGTTATACATTTTATGCAGATATGACATCATTATAACGTTTTATTACAGAATCATGTTAGTTCACCATTTTGACGCAAATGACCCTCATGGGTTGATGCCTCGTTAAACCTGAATTCATCATTACTGAAGAAATGCCAAAATAACTTCTTACCTGCGTCTGTGTGCAATGGTATTTTCTATGACCTGAGTAGTGCTCCTGTTATGGTTAATTGGACGGCATATAAATTTCATGCGATGTACCAGCGATCCCTCCGACAATGTTTGGTATCTTCGGCCATCCTTCTCTCATTCTGGTCAACTTTTGGCGAACAAACGCGCCATACCTTTGGTCATGTTTCGTTAAAAATGTCACATACAGTTGACTTGCTGACTTGAAAATTTCAACTAAGTTGCATGTATGTAGGATAACTTCTCAGCCATATCAGGGTCATTAACACTCGGTTTTCAAGTGTCATTTTTCTTTTTCTACCTAAACTTTCGTCACGAAATTCCATTTGCACTTCGTTTCTAAGCAATTCAAACATATCCTTTGTTTGTCCAATGAGTCTCCAAAATTCTTAGGGATGTTGACTACAAATATAAAGAAATCGTTATTGACTCTTAGTTATTGACCGGCGCGCGAATCGCGCCGATCTCTAAATATAGCTTTGGATTTTTACATATAGTAGACTATTCGATTAGCTCACAAGGACGTTTTATATTTGCCCGGACGTCGATTTGTGACGATCCCGGCAAATATAAAAAATCTTAAAACAAACTGTGTTATAAGCAGATTAATGTCTATTTTATTTTCATTTCAGTCAAAAAATTTCATAAAGCTTTTAATAAAAAACAAACATTAAAGCTATATTGTTGTTCTTTTTTACCTGTTACATTAAAATTTAGTAAACTTTATTATACCCTTGTCCCATATCTCTTCTGAGCAGTGTTTCACTAAATTACGTACGCCTAAAAATTTCGTACGTTTTATCATACGCAAATCGTAGACAGCAAAAAGCGTTTCACTAACGTCTTTTTGGTACCAGCTTCATACCTCATCATCTAGCTACCAAATATTAAAGTGCGACGTTCTTCGTACGAAGTCGTTAACGAAACACTCGTAAGATTTTCTTAAGAATTTCGTATGTACGTTTCGTACGCTTACGAAGGGGCTCTTACACGGTATAGGAAATTTACATTGGTTTCTGCCCACGCTAGGAATTTGATGAAATTCTGCACAATGGTTGCCTAGGGTATAACACTGATGATTATGAGGCATTGGCTTTTAAATGTAGTTCCATTGTAAATTTATGGTGTTTTGTACGCGGCCACTACCAAATCAGGGGGTACCCTAATATTAACCTTCGTACAGTAAACAGGATTTCATTTTTCAGATGCTGGAATGTTTTATTAATTAAGACCATCATTAGTACATGTTTTGATACTATGGATGGCTTCATGTACTTAGCAATAGTGTTGGAGCAATAACGTAAGTTGAACGGTAGCCCCATAATTCAGATGCAGGTTATGTATTCATCCAGATATTATCTGCAATTTTACCATGTTCCGATTCTTGTCAAGACACCATTTCAGCATCAAAAATTTCCATATGTATTAGGAATAAAGACATGAAATTTCATAAAAATTGAAGACCGGTATGTTGTTTGAACAGCCTGAATACATATAGTCCGGAGTCGGCAAAATATGAAATTACCCAATACTCATGTATAAGTAGTATCGTGTACAGTCAACTTATCAATAGCTTTCAATTTGGATTACCATGATATAGTATGATTTGTATAAGAAGTTGATACCATAATTGTACATATTCATTTATAACCAGTTGACTGAATTGCACCTTGTTGAACACCATTTCCAAAAAAAAAAAAAAACTTTTCATTTACATGATCTGACCATGCAGACACTAAGTCCAGGTTCTCTGTATCTGTCCCCTGGGTATTAAACTTTCCGCCTTGTCGAGGCCCTGGGGGCTCAATTCCCACTGGGAACGTTGCTAGCTTGGTGAGCAGTAATTGTCCCCTTTGGGAAGAGCGAAGAGGAAATACCACCCGTTTGCCGTGGGTGGCAACCCGTAAGCCGGAAGAAGGGATCCTGGAGGTTGAGAGTTATTGGGAGTTTGTTCTCTCCTGATGACTCAACACGCCTCTTTGGCCTGGATTTCGGTGTAGAAGGGTGTCCGTGAGACCCGGCACGGTCAATCGGCTGGTCGCGCCAAGCCCTAGGAAAAATCTTTTCTTTCTCTTCCTTGTCTTTTGTATCATACTGATACTCACCGTTTGCCCATAATTCTTATTTCTCAATCTTTCCAATCCTAAGAAGGCGGCGGCTTAACGGGTCAATCGTGCAGCATTTTGCTCGTGCGAGTATATCTTCTGTGTATCTCTAGCACATGTGAGTAGGAAAACCACTCCATTTATGTGTTCCCTTGTTGGGCTCCGTGGTGGGCGGAGAGCACGGAGGACGAATTTTAATACAACTTCATCATGGGTAATGATAAAAGAAAAAGAACTAAACAAACCCCAGACACTGATAATTCAGATTTTGACGAAAATTCTCAAACTCCATCTACCTCAACAAATGATACGTCTCCTCAACACTTTCCACGCTTCATTTTAATTGAAAGCAAAGAAGAGAACAGACAGATAACATCTCTGTCACCGTTTCTTATACAAAAAATCATACAGAGTATAGCTGGTGAACCTGAAAACATCAAAAAACTACACAGATCGAATCAGCTACTCATTGAGGTATCCAAGAAAGCCCATGCCGAGAATCTTCTTCGTGCACAGACTTTTCACGACTTGAAAGTCCGAGTGTACCCTCATACCTCGCTAAATTCCTCAAAAGGGGTAATTCGTTGTCCCGAATTGAGGAATTGCGGCGAGGAGGAGATTCTCGAGGGCACAAGATCTCAAGGAGTAACTGGAGTAAAAAGATTCAAAATAAAACGAAACGGAGAGTTAAAAGACACAAACACCTTTGTTTTTACTTTCAATACGCCAGTTTTACCCAAAACGGTCAAAGTGGCATACTTTAGAGTCAACGTAGAAGTCTACGTACCAAATCCCTTACGTTGTCATAATTGCCAAAAATATGGACACCATGAGGATAGGTGTTCTAAAGACCCCATCTGTTCGAAATGCGGTCAAACAGGAGAACACCTCGAAAATAGATGTAGCAACGAATTACACTGTGTCAATTGTGGTGAAAAACACAGTGCTGACTCTAAAGAATGCCGAATTTGGCACAAAGAAAAGGAAATCTTGCGTATCAAGTTCACCAGAAATATTTCTTTCGTTGAAGCGAGGAAACTTGTTGAGACCCCAACTCCAATACCTGGAATCAGTTATGCCAACATCACCCAGTCTTCTATGAGAAAGGTTTCCGTGGTTGATACTGCCACTCAAACTGATCCGATCACTATTCTCGACTCTGCAGTACAATCAAATACAACAAACACAAACAGCAAAACAGAAGATCTGCAGAAACAAAAAGGTCAAACAAACACCACAAACAAAAATCAAACAAAGACACCTATTGAGGAGAAAAAAGGAGAGGGTGGCCTGAAAAAAGCCACCATTGAGATGATAAGGAAAGATTGGAAGAAACAACAACAGAAAGAAAGACAAGCAAGAAGTCATTCATCTCCACCTACGAAAGAAACAAAATCAAAATCTAGTCAAGGAACACAAAGACCAAGCACATCAAACAGAGAACGAAAAGGTTCAAATAATGTTATTCAACAACATAACAGATTCGGATCTTTGAGTGACAGTAGCGATGATATGGAGTTAGGAGAAGCTCCAGATCGCCCACGAACTAACAGAAATAGATCGAGATCATCAGAACATTCACACGTCAACAATGATAGATCAAAATCACCAATAACATATCCTTAGTTGCTAGTCTAACTAAAATTTAACAAGTCTAAAATGAATTCAAATCACAAAATAATACAATGGAACTGTCGAGGTCTAAAGTCAAACTATAACGAGATCTTATTACTTTTATCTTTATTGAGTCCATCAGTTTTTTGCTTGCAAGAAACTTTTTTAAAAACTGATGATCAATTACATATCAGAGATTTCATTACATACAGTTATATATATTCCGAAGGCCAGAGGCCGTCTGGTGGAAGCTCAATCTTAGTTCACTCTTCATGTCCCCAGCGAGAAATTAAACTTGTAACCAGTCTTCAAGCCGTTGCGATTTCTGTCACTTTAGATAAAGAAATTACTATTTGTTCTGTGTATATACTCCAAATTTTCATTTAGAGACCGAACATTTAGACACTTTACTCAAACAACTCCCTTCACCCTATATACTAGTTGGTGACTTCAATGGTCACAATATCCTTTGGGGATGTAAAAATAACAACCCTAAAGGTAATATTATTGAAGACTTTATAATCAAAAACGATCTTTGTCTTATGAATGACAAATCTCACACCTATCTCCACCCTGCAACTGGATATTTTTCTTCTTTAGATCTTTCCCTATGTCATCCATCTCTACTGCTGGATTTCGATTGGACGGTCAGTGAAGATCAACATGGAAGTGACCACTTCCCTGTTATTATTGAAAGCGTAAATAATTCCACGAACGATCACAACGCAAAGTGGAAACTGAATAAAGCAAATTGGGAATTGTATCACTCATTATGTGAAGAAAGTCTAAAAATAGATAAGTTGAACAATTCCTTGGATCCTTTAGATGATTTTACTTCTTCTCTTCTCGATATCTCTAACAAAAGTATACCGAAAACCTCGACAAATCCAAAGAAAAGCAAGCCATGGTACAATGATGAATGCAAAGATGCCATAAAACAGCGCAAGCAAGCATTATCAAAGTTCTGCAGATATCCAACAAAGGAGAACCTGAATAAAGTAAAGAATTTCAGAGCAAAGGCTCGTCGAACAATAAAGGCCTCCAAACGCAAATCATGGCAATCTTACGTTTCGAATTTAAATTATAAAACTCCAATTAAAAAGGTTTGGGACATGATACGAAAAATATCTGGTAAATCAAAATCACCCAGTTTCACCCACTTAAATACAAAACGTGGAACAAAGGCCACATCAAAGGAAGAGATAGCAAACACACTTGGCGAAACTTTTTTGGATAATTCTTCATCTCGGAATTATTCAGAGAAGTTTCAAAACATCAAAAAACAAGAAGAAAAGATCAAACTTAATTTCACCTCTTCAAATACTGAAGAATATAACAGCCTGTTTAACATTACAGAACTTAAAGATGCTATCGCAGTATCAAAAGATACAGCTACAGGCCCTGATGACATCCATTACCAGATGCTTAAACACCTTCCCGAAACCGCCCTTGACACACTTTTACATATTTTCAACGGTATATGGACAACAGGAGTTTTTCCAGAAAGCTGGCGTTTGGCCACAATTATACCTATTCCCAAACCAGGGAAAGATCATGCAGAACCAACAAACTACAGACCAATAGCGCTAACAAGTTGCATTTGCAAAACACTAGAGCGAATGATAAACAAACGACTTGTTTGGTACTTAGAATCTAACAATCTGATAACAAAACTTCAGTCGGGATTCCGAGCTGAACGTAGTACCAATGATAATTTAGTTAGACTAGAAACTTTTATCCGTGATGCTTTTATCAAACGAGAACATGTAGTCGCTGTATTTTTCGATTTGGAAAAAGCCTATGATACCACTTGGCGATATGGAATTTTAAAAGACCTACATAACTTTGGTATGAAAGGAAGACTACCAAACTTTATTAAAAGTTTTCTTGAAGATCGTACAATACAAGTGCGTGTAGGATCGACCCTGTCTGATCTCTATGATCAAGAACAGGGCGTTCCTCAAGGAGCCATACTTTCAACCACGTTATTCAACGTGAAATTAAACGATATTATAAACTGTCTGGATTACAAAACAGATGGTTCTTTGTACGTTGATGATTTCTGTATTTGTTTTCGCTCGAAAAATATGCGCACAATAGAAAGACATCTACAGCAATGTCTAAATAGAATTGAAGACTGGGCAACTAGAAATGGCTTTAAATTTTCCAAATCGAAAACTCAGTGCGTTCATTTCTGTCAACAACGGAAAATACACAACGATCCAGCGCTCTACATATATGAATCTCAAATACCAGTTGTTGCTGAATCTAAATTTCTTGGGGTTATATTTGATAAAAAACTCTCCTTCATACCCCATATAAAATACTTGAAAGCGAAATGTTTAAAAGCATTAAACCTTTTAAAAGTTTTATCTCACACAAGTTGGGGAGCGGACAGAACAACTCTTCTTCACCTGTATCGTTCTTTAATTCGATCAAAACTTGATTATGGGTCCATCGTATATGGATCTGCTAGAAAATCTTATCTACAGATGTTAGACACTGTACATAATCAAGGACTTCGTTTGGCATTGGGAGCTTTTCGTACATCTCCAGTATCGAGTCTTAACGTGGAAGCAGATGAGCCATCGTTATGGCTACGCAGAGAAAAATTGTCCCTTCAGTATGCCATCAGGCTTGCTGCTAACCCTTCTAACCCTGCTTTTGAAGTCACATTTCCACCACAGTTTCAGAAATATTATGAAAGAAAACCTAACGCTATTAAATCCTTCGGCCTTCGTATAGCACCACTTTTAGAATCTACTAATATTAACATTAAAAACATTCAAAAACACTCGTTTTCTGATATTCCATCCTGGTGCATTACTAAACCAAATATTCTTTTCGATTTACACAACAGCAAAAAGTCACTTTCTGATTCACATCTCATGAAACAAAACTTCCAAGAATTACAGTCGCGACTTTCAGATTATCAACATATCTACACTGATGGCTCAAAAGTTGAAGATAAGGTTGGCTGTACGTATATATCGGGCAGCCACCATGAAAAGATCCGCCTTCCTGATGGCTCATCTATTTTCACTGCTGAATCCAAGGCTATTGATATGGCTTTGGATTACGTTATGAATAACTCTTTAGAGAACAAATTCGTTATTTTCTCTGACTCCCTTTCTGTTTTGAAATCTCTAAATCATACATCTTCAAAAAATCCCAAAATCCAGAACGTGATAGAAAAACGTCACGAGCTATCAAAAACTAAGGAAATTTTGTTCTGTTGGCTCCCCAGCCATGTTGGCATAAAAGGTAACGAGGCTGCCGACGTAAAAGCAAAGGCCTCACTCGATCTAGAAATTTCGAATTTTAAACTTCCATGTACAGATTTTAAATCTTTTATCAACAGGTACATCTTATCCAAATGGCAGCTGTCATGGGACAGAGCGACATTCAATAAACTACATGAAATAAAACCGGTTCTTGGTAAAAATAATATTTATCGGTCATTAAGGCGAGAAGAAGTGGTTCTTACTCGTCTACGTATAGGTCATACTAGACTCACACATTCTTATCTACTCAAACGAGAAGATCAGCCATTTTGTATCAGCTGTAATGAACCTTTTACGGTAAAACACTTTCTGATCGATTGCATTGAATTCTCTCATGTACGACGTCAATTCTTCCAAACAAATGACCTGAGATACCTATTTGAAAATGTACCAAATGATAGCATACTTACGTTTTTAAAACACATCAATCTTTTTAACAAAGTATAACTGCTTTAATTTTTAAATTCGTTCTAGTTTTACATTTTATGCATTTATGACTTATCATTATAATCGTTTCACTACAGAACCATGTTAGTTCACCATTTTGACGCAAATGACCCTCATGGGTTGATGCGTCGTTAAACCTGAACTCATCATCATCATCTCTGTATCTGTATATATAGGATTTCACTTCAAATACTTGACTGTGGAAGTATTTATCAGATAATAAAAAGCAGATAACAGTCTTGTAACTAATGATGATGATTATGAAACCTGGGTCTAGCTTTAAAGTTACTCGTTCAGGCAGATAGGCATGGTGGGCACAACTTGCTTACCAAGTAATGATTACTATCCTAGGACACCTGATTAAAATCTTCAGGGTCCATGTCTGTTGATTTCAACATTCAGAATTGTCATTCTTCAATGGATTTATGAGTAAATACAACAATGTGGACTTTTTGTCCAAAAATCAACTATGGTGTAAACTGGATAAATGCCTAAAAAATAACAGAGTAACAAAACGAATTGATATAAACAGGCAATACTGTGACTACTTGTTCACGCTTAGTAAATACAAAAAGCACAATATTGTCAGCAGAAGATTTCACAGCTGGTACAAAACACACACGAAAACACTCAATATTGGAGAAAAAAAACACAACAGCTTAAATACAATCAGTAATGAACAACTAAAGTCTGTGTCACATGGACACATGCAAGCTTAGGTCTGTTTCTTTAGGTAAGATCTATGCACTTGCTGACCAAATAATTTAGTACTCTTACTAAAATGAAAGAATAACTTTTCAGAAATATGATCAGCGAAGAACAACAAAGAAAGTAAGAGCAGTTGGTATTAAGAAGAATAAAATTATATTCAGTTAAAATATTCAATGGAAGAAAGAATTTAAGTATAAGAACTGAAACAAAACTTGAATACTAAAAGCCTCCTTTCAAAACAGAGACAAGGTGAAAATAGAATTAATTAAACAAGGTGAAAATAGAATTAATTAAATACCATAGAACTGCCAGCAACCAAATGAATGAAAACTGTTCAAAAACTCTTCAATACATCCTTTAGATTCACATTAAGACCACACAAGTTAGCTGTTTTAAACTCCTGTGTTAATTAACATATGGCGGAGTTTCAAACTAGTATGGAAGTCCTTAGGCAAATGACTAAATATGAATGTCATACAACCTTTGGAAAAATCTTAAAGCTTTAACATGAAGAACTACAGAACACCAATTTGTTGTTTAAGTCTAACTATGTGCACTAGAATAGAACATACGCAGAACAGAAACAATTTCATATATGCTTACTGTAAGGAAGAAAGGATAGATCTGCTTTTCTGATAGCAAAAGTTAAGACCACATAAACAGTATTCTGTGCTGCTGTCATCACAGATAACTGTTGAAACAAAGAGAAAAACTCCAGTGTCAGTGTCAATTCGATAGCAGGAAATACCGATTGAAGTGACACATTTGAACATGTTGCAGGACAAGAAATCCAGTGTTCATAATTTCAAAATACAATATAGGCTTGCAAGCAAGCTATAGATATATTCGAAGTTAAGTCTATAGATATTATTTTCTTTTCAAGCATTGTTAGTTTGGTTAGAGTTCACCAGTCCAGAAGCAAATCTCCAAAAATCCTAAAATCTGTTGATGGGGATGCAAATCCTTCTTCAAAACAAACAAACAAACAAACAAGCAACAACTACTTGCAATAGTACGTTTGCACATCTTCTTAATACGACAGTGGAGATTATGGATCTCCCTGTTTTATGCCTATTTTTGTAATGGTGAGAATGGATACCCCTGTTTTACACCTATTTTAGATTTATGCCTTTTGAGAAGTAATTATACAAAATACTCAATGATTTGCTGACAAGAATTAAAGCGTAAGATTTTGTTAAGCCTAATTTGTTAATTAGAATTTCTTTAGATTTAATTTGTTATGCTGTCTACATTTGTAATAGTTGGTTAGTCAGAGTCCATATAAATAGAAGGCAAGTAATAGAAAGTCATGAAAATTTAATGGGTAGCTCAAGATATATTCATTCCGTGTTGTCTAAACTCTCTTTGATTTGTTAAGTGTTAGAAGTGTTTGATAACACTGCCTTTCTCTACTGTTTTTTTATCAAAGTAACAAAATAGTCAGTTTTGTAGAAATCGATCTGTATCCATTCAAGGCCTAAAATGACAATGTTACCGGTTTTGATATTTTATGAAATTTGGCAAAGCTATAGAGGATATATGTAGCAAATTTTCCTGATAGTATGAAATCTTGACAAAGACTATAACATATTAATTTTGAAAGTTTAATTTTGATGTTTTTTTTTTCATTTTTTGGTAAAAAATTCAGATTTTTTATAATCAATTTATCAGAAAATGTTAACTTTAATTAAGTATAAATGTTTTGTGGTACCAATAGAATTACTATGGTGTTCACCATTCAGCACAGCGCAAAAATCTTAAAACTAAATTAACTCAAGATGTATGACATACTTATTTGGAGACGGGTATCAGCTCATGGGAGGAGTGAGTCATGGTTGCGTCCTGAGTCCAAATTTTTATTATATAATTTAATAAGCACATTTTCATAGGTTGCATATGCCTAGTTATTATTATATAAAGTTTCAGAAAAATCCATGCGTGGGCAGAAATGAAAGATGCCCTTTCGCAGATATAAGAAGTTTAGCTAAACGCTGCCCAGGTCCCTATCTTTGCCTCTACAAAATACGTATTATCAACACATTGCAAACCATTACGACCCCTGGGTATTAAACTTTGGAATATATTTCTTTAACATTCCAGCATTTATACGAGTTGGGTGTAGTCACTTGATATCCATCCATGTTGTCAGCCCGTACTACGATATCAATAAGCTTTGTTCGCCATTTACCCAAATACAAATTGGGCTGGTCCAACGTTACTATCTCAGAATCTGCCACACGGACGGGTTTACTCTTCTTACTAGGCATAACTCCTGAAAAAACAACTCATTAAAATAGAATTTGTATGTCGATAACTTCCCACTTTTATTAAATACCAGAGGACCATTTACATGTACCCCCTCCCCCCCCCCCCCCCCCCCCCCCCGGGTACAGTCTGGGGTCCCACGATCCATGTCTCTTAATGGGCCTTATCATAAGGAACAAGAATATATATGATTTATGGGTGGGGATCTGAAAGATTTCCAAGATATTAAAGATACAGCTACAGGCCCTGATGACATTCATTACCAGATGCTTAAACACCTTCCCGAAACCGCCCTTGACACACTTTTACATATTTTCAACGGTATATGGACAACAGGAGTTTTTCCAGAAAGCTGGCGTTTGGCCACAATTATACCTATTCCCAAACCAGGGAAAGATCATGTAGAACCAACAAACTACAGACCAATAGCGCTAACAAGTTGCCTTTGCAAAACATTAGAGAGAATGATAAACAAACGACTTGTTTGGTACTTAGAATCTAACAATCTGATAACAAAACTTCAGTCGGGATTCCGAGCTGAACGTAGTACCAATGATAATTTAGTTAGACTAGAAACTTTTATCCGTGATGCTTTTATCAAACGAGAACATGTAGTCGCTGTATTTTTCGATTTGGAAAAAGCCTATGATACCACTTGGCGATATGGAATTTTAAAAGACCTACATAACTTTGGTATGAAAGGAAGACTACCAAACTTTATTAAAAGTTTTCTTGAAGATCGTACAATACAAGTGCGTGTAGGATCGACCCTGTCTGATCTCTATGATCAAGAACAGGGCGTTCCTCAAGGAGCCATACTTTCAACCACGTTATTCAACGTGAAATTAAACGATATTATAAACTGTCTGGATTACAAAACAGATGGTTCTTTGTACGTTGATGATTTCTGTATTTGTTTTCGCTCGAAAAATATGCGCGCAATAGAAAGACATCTACAGCAATGTCTAAATAGAATTGAAGACTGGGCAACCAGAAATGGCTTTAAATTTTCCAAATCGAAAACTCAGTGCGTTCATTTCTGTCAACAACGGAAAATACACAACGATCCAGCGCTCTACATATATGGATCTCAAATACCAGTTGTTGCTGAATCTAAATTTCTTGGGGTTATATTTGATAAAAAACTCTCCTTCATACCCCATATAAAATACTTGAAAGCGAAATGTTTAAAAGCATTAAACCTTTTAAAAGTTTTATCTCACACAAGTTGGGGAGCGGACAGAACAACTCTTCTTCACCTGTATCGTTCTTTAATTCGATCAAAACTTGATTATGGGTCCATCGTATATGGATCTGCTAGAAAATCTTATCTACAGATGTTAGACACTGTACATAATCAAGGACTTCGTTTAGCATTGGGAGCTTTTCGTACATCTCCAGTATCGAGTCTTAACGTGGAAGCAGATGAGCCATCGTTATGGCTACGCAGAGAAAAATTGTCCCTTCAGTATGCCATCAGACTTGCTGCTAACCCTTCTAACCCTGCTTTTGAAGTCACATTTCCACCACAATTTCAGGAATATTATGAAAGAAAACCTAACGCTATTAAATCCTTCGGCCTTCATATAGCACCACTTTTAGAATCTGCTAATATTAACATTAAAAACATTCAAAAACACTCGTTTTCTGATATTCCATCCTGGTGCATTACTAAACCAAATATTCTTTTCGATTTACACAACAGCAAAAAGTCACTTTCTGATTCACATCTCATGAAACAAAACTTCCAAGAATTACAGTCGCGACTTTCAGATTATCAACACATCTACACTGATGGCTCAAAAGTTGAAGATAAGGTTGGCTGTGCGTATATATCGGGCAGCCACCATGAAAAGATCCGCCTTCCTGATGGCTCATCTATTTTCACTGCTGAATCCAAGGCTATTGATATGGCTTTGGATTACGTTATGAATAACTCTTTAGAGAACAAATTCGTTATTTTCTCTGACTCCCTTTCTGTTTTGAAATCTCTAAATCATACATCTTCAAAAAATCCCAAAATCCAGAACGTGATAGAAAAACATCACGAGCTATCAAAAACTAAGGAAATTTTGTTCTGTTGGCTCCCCAGCCATGTTGGCATAAAAGGTAACGAGGCTGCCGACGTAAAAGCAAAGGCCTCACTCGATCTAGAAATTTCGAATTTTAAACTTCCATGTACAGATTTTAAATCTTTTATCAACAGGTACATCTTATCCAAATGGCAGCTGTCATGGGACAGAGCGACATTCAATAAACTACATGAAATAAAACCGGTTCTTGGTAAAAATAATATTTATCGGTCATTAAGGCGAGAAGAAGTGGTTCTTACTCGTCTACGTATAGGTCATACTAGACTCACACATTCTTATCTACTCAAACGAGAAGATCAGCCATTTTGTATCAGCTGTAATGAACCTTTTACGGTAAAACACTTTCTGATCGATTGCATTGAATTCTCTCATGTACGACGTCAATTCTTCCAAACAAATGACCTGAGATACTTATTTGAAAATGTACCAAATGATAGCATACTTATGTTTTTAAAACACATCAATCTTTTTAACAAAGTATAACTGCTTTAATTTTTAAATTCGTTCTAGTTTTACATTTTATGCATTTATGACTTATCATTATAATCGTTTCACTACAGAACCATGTTAGTTCACCATTTTGACGCAAATGACCCTCATGGGTTGATGCGTCGTTAAACCTGAACTCATCATCATCATCCAAGATATTAAGCATTTTACCATATATGGGCATGGCGGCCATCTTGGTCATGTGACCTGGACCCAGAATGGTCCCTTCACTAAAATATGGGTGGTGATCTGAACGGTTTCCGAGATATTAAGCAATTTACCATATATGGGCATGGTCATGTGACCTAGACCAAAAATGGTCGGCACACTCAGTGAGCCTTATTATAAGGAGCAAGAACATATATGGCTTAGGGGTGGTATTCTGAACCGTTTGTAAGATAAACTGCATTTTCACTTTTTCCTATACAAATGCCTATGTGACCAAATTTGACCTTGGTATAAAATAGGTCAAGATCATCCCAGGAAGGAGATACGGCGGTTCATGGCGAGGTAGACCGAGATTTGGTTATCTTTGAGGCGGATATAACAATTAAATGAAGAGACACAAATCATCTATAAACATTGGTTACTGGAACATTAATAAACTGATTTCGAAACTGATTTCGAAACAGGTGGCTAAATCAAAAGACGATGCTTTCCTGACAAGTATTAAAAAAAAAAAACATGAGCAGATAAAAAAGAGAAGGGTAAGATGAGGAGGGCTTGGATAAAATTAGGGCTGGGTGTGACAGGGTGAGATAGGGGAGGATAGTGTTTCAGGAGGAGTTAGCGCATTGGGACATGGGTGAAATACAGTAGAAATGCAAGAGTAGGGTGGGATGGGGTGGGGGTAGGGGAGGGCAGAGTAGGGTAGGGTATAGTGGGCTGGGGTAAGGTGGGGTAGGGTAGGGTAGAGTGGGGTAGGGAAGGGTAGAGTGGGATGGGTTGGGTGGGGGAAGGGTGGGGGTAGGGTAGGGTACTGTGGGTGGGGTAGGGTAAGGTGGGGTAGAGTGGGATGGGGTGGGTGGGTTAAGGGTAGGGTAGGGAAGGTGGGGTAGGGTAGGGTAAAGTGGGATGGGGTGTGTGGTGGTAGGGTAGGGTAGGGTAGGGTGGGATTGGATAGGGTAGGGTATGTAGGGGTGGTGTGGGCTGGGGTAGGGTAGGGTGGGTTAGGGTAAGGTGGGATGGGGTGTGTGGTGTGGGGTGAGGTAGGGATAGGGTATGGTATGGGGTTGGGTCGGGGAAGGTTAGGGTGGGTTGGGGGTAGGGAAGGGTAGGCTGGGGTGGCGTAGGATAGGGTAGGGTATGGTGGGATGGGTTGAGGGTAGGGTGGGTTAGGGTAAGGTTGGATGAGGTGGGGTAGGATAGGGTTGGTGCGTGGGGTGAGGGTAGAGAAGGGTGGTGTGGGATGGGGGTAGGGTACATTGGGTCCGGGTATCAAACATATGAAACGTTATTGTCACAACAAGAGTAGGGTGGGATGGGGTGGGGTAGGGGAAGGTAGAGTAGGGTGGGGTAGGGTAGAGTGGGATGGGGTAGGGTAGGGTGGGTTGGGGATAGGGTAGGGTGGGATGGGGTAGGATAGGGTAGGGTAGGGTGGGGATAGGGCAATGATCAGGCAGATCTGCAATGTGAAGCCCAAAGACATGGTCATCACCAGGTCCAGTGAGCTACTTGCACAGCTTGGCATTGAGGACCTGGACCTCATCCTGAAGGAGAGAAGGCTTCGCTGGTATGGATATGTGGAACGCTCCACCAGTGCAGTCAAGTTGGCCATTGACTTACAGGTTGTGGGAAAACGTGGGCCTGGAAGGCCCAAGATGACATGGAAGCAGTTGACAGAGAGAGATGGGAGAGAGTGGGAACTCTTGGCTATTGGCCCTCATGATAGGTGTTCCTGGAGATATGGGGTGAGATCTGCCATGCGTGCAGCAAGCCAGCTACCTGGAAGGGAGCCCACTGATGTGGATGTTGCCCCTGTACCTGCACATTAATAAAAAATCCGTTGATGATGATGATGATCAGTAAAAAGGGGTACAGATTTCCATGAAGGCCCATGATTTTCACTCCTACCACTAAGATGTAATCCCCCAGTGCTATCAAAGTACTTCATGCCAAAACATTCCCAATGCCAAAAAAGAGGGTGGGGTGCCTTAAAAAGTATGTGATTATATTTTGTGTCTGAAAATGACGGGGAGAAAAAAACCTTTATGTGTCAAGAAAAACCTATCTTGGGGTGACCTTTTATAGCCTACAAATGTGTCGTTCTGCTCAAGGGTTTACCAATAAAGATAATGAATAGGGGGTCTTTAGCGTTTGCGCTCAAAGTCATATTTCAATTTCAGTTTTTAAGAAAAAGAATACAATATACTACCATGGGAAAAGTTCTCAACAACGTATGAAAGTATTACCAATAAAAACAGCCTCTTTATATGAAAACCCAAACTATCATCACGCGTTATTTTTCACAGGTGATCATATGGGGTAGCCATATTTCATTGATGAAAATTGTAAACAAAGTATAAACACAATTTGCTCAACAGTAACTCGAGTAATCGCATTGACAAAGCAATATGGCAAATGTACTGCATGAAACAATAGACCTACAGATACACTCTCAATGACGTTTTAGCACTGGTCAAAACTTTGATCACAAGATAACCAGATACAATTTGCTGCTCTTCATAAACCAAAACAGAGAGGTTTTCGACATTTTGACATGTCTTGAAAAAATCGTGGACTTTTCATAGAAAATATTGCTCCGCATGGAGCGGAGCTAGGATAAAACATCGGAAAAATTCCATTAATTTCAATCCTTTTATGCATTTTTATGCATGAAAATGAAAAATATGTATGAAATGCACACAAATGATATGAATTACGACATATTCTTTAAAGAAAAGAAATATATCGGATTATATCGTCGCGTAGTTAAAAATCGGAAATGGAGTCCTTCGGTATTTCCGGTTTAATTTTTGTGACAATTGGCAAATGTGTACCGTCATAATTTCAATCGTTCTGCTATTTATTCACTTTGATCAAGGTAAGTATATCGTCAGTTTATTAAATGTTTGTTTTATCTCCGAGATGGAAGGTGTTTTCGAGTTTGTTTATCAAAATAAAGGTAGCTATTTGCGTTTGAAAAATTCGAGTAATTTACATGAATGGTAGTATTAAATAATCGCGTGACCAAATGTAAACAAATACGGTGGACAATTGAAGACAAAGTGTCCTGAAAGATTTTCATTTATCAAATTCAGAGGGATATTTTGCTGTTTATAGCATGTGCTGTAAAATAAATTTCGTGTTGTCACACACAAAAAAAAAAGGATCTTACAGTTTTCCTGATTGTGATTTCCAAATGCCCATGTGCATCTATACACATTACGCTAACACACCCATGCAAAAATAGGGCATTTTTTTCATAGCTGTGAAAATGGCATATTGCTTGCAAAAAATTGTGATATTTTCCTTATTTCTGCTCCAAACATACATTGTGGGTACTCGTTAGAACCGCCTCAATCGTCACAACCGCCTCCTTGAGGCGGTTCTAATGAGTACCTGAAAATTTTGAGCTATTTTACTGAAAATATATATAGACTGCCTCTACATTTTAGGCTAATATTCAATTTTAATGCTTAATGGCTACATATACATAAAGCAGCCAATTTATTGACACAGAACATGCAAAATGTAACTTGTAGGTGCTGATGTCAGCGGAGATGTATGACAATTTCTTTAGCGACAGGAGAATAATTACGAAAAATTCAAAACACAAAACAGAGGTATTTTACCATATAGAGGAGAAAAGGTATAAAATCTGATTTCACCTGTTTTTCACTACACCATATATTTGTCTAGATATTTATCATGACTATTTAATAAAACATTTTTAATTGCAAAGAGAAATTTCCTACTTTACTGATATGAGATTATCAAGCCCATGTGAACTGTATAAGATTCCAATTCAAGCCTTGGTGCCATGAGAAAGGACTATACAACAAACACTGCAATCAGATGTTGTTTCCATTCTGGATGAATTCTGGCCAGAAAGTGAGTAGGAATGATCTAGTCGACATTTCTATGATCAAATAGGATTAACTATAATCATAACAAGTGAAAAGGCCTTCCAAAGATAATCTTCCCGCCAAAAACATGCCACGAAAACTATGACATCAGAATATTATTGTAAATAACGGTTTGTAAATGCAATTCGGCTTTATTCCATGCCTGCTGGGCCGGTTTTTCCTCACCTTATTACATATAATTCTTGGCAGTTATTTAATTCAATTAAATTTAGTAAAAAAAAAAAAAATAAAAAAAAAAAAAAAAGGTTAAATATAGTATAGTTAATTTTTCATCGGAGCTTTTCA
Source organism: Anodontia alba (assembly GCA_964016985.1). Classification (NCBI taxonomy): domain Eukaryota; kingdom Metazoa; phylum Mollusca; class Bivalvia; order Lucinida; family Lucinidae; genus Anodontia; species Anodontia alba. Next base: position 45,650,809 of record OZ024835.1, on the reverse strand, counting down.
ATTTCCATCGTAACCGGGAGAGTACAAAAGCCGTCACTTCCGTCACGCGGGACCAAACGGGAAAAGCCGGGACCAAATGTTGGGTAGAATAGAATAGAATTTTATTTACTGCACTGATATACCCAATACAGGGTTACAGGCAATAATACAAATATTACAAGCAAACACACAATACAACATACACGTGCATTAAGTAGCTGAAAGAATCATGGTCTTGAGATACACATTTAGTCTACTAGCATACATAACATAAATGTTAAAATTTTCCAACAGCTTTCAAAACATAGTTCTCCTTAGTGGTCATTATATAAATGAAATTTTCCTCATTAGTTCTACTCCTGAAATCACCGTCTTCATATATTATCTGATCATTTCTTAAGGCATTATATTTATTGCATTCGCATAAAAGGTGGATCTTATCTTCTACAACTCTACAGGTGTTACAAAGTCTTTCTTCTACCTTTTTTCCTATGTTTCGTTTAGGTGCAAGGACATTAGACGGCATCCAGATGAGACATTATAGACCTTGAGGTGCAAACAGACGCCCCTGCACCATATGTGCGAGTTTTGGAGGGTATGATATTATGAAAGCCCATTCAAACACTTACAGATTAAGGCATGTTAGCACTCTGGTTGTTGGGGCGTTACCCTGTGGCAGCCTGTAGACTACGTTACCATTAAGCAAATTACATATAATATATTCGATTACATAAAACATGCACACCAACAACCAATAGAGTAGAATAGGGTAAAATAAGGGGCAGGGTAAGATATCATCATCATCATCAACAACAACGGATTTTTTATTAACGTGCAGGTACAGAGGCAACATCCACATCAGTGGGCCCCCTTCCATGTAGCTGGCTTGCTGCACGCATGGCAGATCTCACCCCAGATCTCCAGGAACACCTATCATGAGGGTCAATAGCCGAAAGTTCCCACTCCGATCTCTCTCTGTCAACTGCTTCCATGTTATGACGGGGCTTAGAATTGGCTTACAATAATGAGACACTGCGTGATGGCTTTATTTATTTACGTTTTTTTTTTTTCAAACTCAACAATTCACTCGAAAATGTCTTTCAATTTTTCATGTCTAACATCACAAATACATGTATTACCGCCTTTGTCACCTAAAGTGAGTTGTATTACGTCCATTCTCCACTAAATGTGCAAATTCCAATTGTAAAAATGTGAAAATATGAATGTCATGAAAACGCATCATAAGCCATCTTATTTTGAAGGCTTATATATATAGTTAAATGATTGGACACTTACAAGTCTTAACCTACAGCGATTTGATCTGTATTTTACGCGAAATCAGACCACTATATGTAGCAAAATGTGAAAAGAACAGATACGTTACTCGAAATATCTATGTCTTTTGACCATAAATGAGCAGGTCAGTAACACATCTGACCAGTTTGCAATGTCATTCCAACAACTACATGATTTTTCTGAAAGAATAATGCAAAACCTTGTACCCGTTCGTCCATTTTTCCATCAAGTTCTTGCAACTGAAAGTATGACACAAATTATTGGAAGCAGAATTTCACCGACAGAGACTTCATTATTCGATTCCAGTTATTATAGTAGGTTATTCCGCTCATCTAAGATCTTGATATACATGTTATTTGCCAACACAATGTTAGGGAACCGAGACAGAACAAGAAAAACTGGCATATAGTTGATGTTCTAGAAGGGAAACCTCAGAATTAGGAAGCTTCTTCTTGGTAACGTATCTGTTTGAACAAACTATTACTAACATTAATCATAATGTTAAAAGTATTTTGTCCCTAATAATAGTTTCTAAGGAATATTTATGGATGGGCAGGCTTTCAACCCTTTCAGTAGTTCCACCTACGGTGATGCTGACTTACAGAGAGGAATGCCTTGAAGTTCTCGATATTTCACTTTGCAGGCGACTCTGTAAGTACTGCTTTTCATTCAAAAGGCCGTTGTAAATCATTCTTTATTAAGTTTCTTTATGGGATTTTCTAAAAAGCATTAAAACTTTCCTTTCTGTAGCATAAAAACACATGTACTTAGCGACATGAGCATATTTACATCATTTTATGAGGTAACATATCTGTTCTTGTTTCTCAGCCTCTCAAACATCGTATTCCAGTTACTTACATCCCCAATATTGTTTGCTTAAACCGTATTTGTTGATGTTTTTGAATACTGGAAGTAACATATGGCGGGAAATGTAACGTTCGGGGCCTAGAAAGCTAGCTACATTAGTATGAAGCTTATGTAACGTATCTGTTAACATGAGACGACGAACGTCGGAAATATGAATAAATAATTGCTATAAACAAGAAATAATGGTTCAAAATACATTAATGGGGCAACTTTCACATGAATAATGCATTTCAGAGACACTACAATCACAAAAACAGGAAATGGAGATTTCTGGTAACGTATATGTTGGTAACGTATCTTTTGGGTCAATTTATTTTCACGTTCGTATTTCCCTTATTTTAGCCATTTCCCTGCCAGTTTTTCATTTTCATTTACTGTCATAACAATAGCTGTTATATTTCAAAAAATCATCGTAACGTATCTGTTGCAATTTAAAGTACCCTCTTAATTCTTGGACTGCTTAAACTATGGTTAGTGTATCATCTTGGGTCTTAAACAATGGTCTATCCGTATGGCTGATAAAAACGTTGCTATGTTTTATTCTAGGCTGAAGTAATGTAACGTATCTGTTCGCAGTTTTGGGGACATCAGTTCTGAGGCTGTGGTTTTCTGACAAGCATCATATCATGGTAGTACCAACGATAATTTAGTTAGACTAGAAACTTTTATCCGCGATGCTTTTATCAAACGAGAACATGTAGTGGCTGTACTTTTCGATTTGGAAAAAGCCTACGATACTACTTTGCGATATGGAATTTTGAAAGACCTTCACAACTGGTCTGAAGAAGACTACCAAGCTTTATTAAAAGTTTTCTTGAAGATCGTACTATACAAGTGCGTGTAGGATCGACCCTCTCTGATCTCAATGATCAAGAGCAGGGCATTCCTCAGTAGCCATACTTTCAACCATTTTATTCAACGTGAAATTAAACGACATTATAAACTGTCTGGATTACAAGACAGATGGTTCTTTGTACGTTGATGATTTCTGTATACGTTTTCGCTCGAAAAATATGCGCACAATAGAAAGACATCTACAGCAATGTCTAAATAGAATTGAAGACTGGGCAACAGGAAATGGCTTCAAATTTTCCAAATCGAAAACTCAGTGCGTTCACACTATTCCTGAAATTGTGGTGGAAATGTTCTAAAGCAGGGTTAGAAGGGTTAGCAGCAAGTCTGATGGCATACTGAAGAGAGAATTTTTCTCAAGCGGATAAGGAGAAGAAGACGTTGAAAGATTTCATGATTTTATACTTACACATTGCCCAGGGGCAAGGGCTGATAAGCCCAAAATTTTGACGGTACCTAAAAAGTTTTACTTCTTTAATCATATGTTGTAAGTTTAAGCCATTAGTCTTTAAAACACATTGACAAAAACGATTTTTCACATGTGACTTTGCTGTAAAAAAGTCAAAGGTCAACCTACCACTATCATTTGAACAAACGTGGTAGACCTTGAGTCCCCGTTGCTATATACTAAGATTCAGCCTTAAAGCGTTCTTGGTTCTGGAGAAGATTTTTAAGTGTCTTATCATATATGGGCATGGCGGCCATCTTGGTCAGTGGCCCGGAACCATTCGAATAAATCGTCAGTATGCTTTTGACAAAAGGCCCCACGTGGAATCTGTTGAAATTTGCTCAAGCGGTTTTAGAGGAGGACATTCAAAAACTACATATTTTTAAACATGTATAAAGACCAGGGGCAAGGGCAGATAACCCCCAGAGGACATACTTCTGATTGTAATTAACACATTTTACTACTTTAATCATGCATTATAAGTTTCAGCCATTAGTCTTTAATACATTTTTAGAAAAAGAATTTTCAACAGTTTCTCCAAACAAACATATGGGGGGCACAAATTTGACCCCGTAAAAAGATCAAAGGTCAAACTACGACAATCGTTTGAACAAACTTGGTAGACCTTAAAGCCTGGAAACTATATACCAAGATTCAGCCGCAAAGCTTTTTTAGTTCTGGATAAGAAGGTTTTCAAGTGTTTTTACCATATATTGGCTTGGCGGCCATTTTGTTTAGTGACGCGTAAACATTCGAACAAATTGTCAATAATATTACGACAGGCCACATGTGAAATCTGGTAAAAATTGCTCAAGCGGTTTTAGAGATGAAGACATTTAAAATTTACACACTTTTATACTTGTATATAGCCCAGGTGCAAGAGCAGATAATACCCAGGGGACAAATTTTGATTGTAACTAAAAAATATAATAATTAAATTGTACATTTTGAGTTACAGCCATTAGTCTTTAACACATTATGAGAAAATTATTTTTCAATTTTTCCCATATAAGTGCATGGGGACAATTTGACCGTGCCGTAAAAAGCTAAGGTCAACCTACGATCATCTTTGAATAAACTTGGTAATCTTGAGTCCCCGTTGCTATATACTAAGATTCAGCCTCAAAGCTTTCTTGGTTCTGGAGTAGCAGAAGTGTTTTTACCATATATGGCCATGGCGGCCCTCTTAATTAACGGACCATGACCATTTGAACAAATTTTCATTCCCCCATTAACAGAAGGTTCCATCTTAATTTTGAAGAAAATTTGCCAAGGGCAGATTAGAAGTTGTTCATAGATGTTTACGGACGGACGACGGGCGGCAAGTTATCACAATAGCTCATCCTGAGCCTTAGGCTCAGGTGAGCTAAAAATCTGTAAGGGGTACACATCATCAGGGCTTTGAAATTACACTCCATGCAGAAGTGCCTCATTCTTCAGTTGTTGATACTGACAAATGTACTGTGCCACGGCCATCACCATGGACCTTCCAGTGTTAACCTCCATGTTCCCGAAGATAATACTTGAAGTTCAAAACTTCAAGGTGTCTAGACAGATCTATTTTCCTATCAGTGGATGTCAGATCTATTTTCCTATCAGTGGGTGTCCGGCATGGCACAAGGACTGTCGAAAACATTTTTTTTTCAGCTCTGTTTGTCAGCGTCTTTGCTCGAGCAGATGGGGACACCCCAGGTAAGCATTGGGGTACTTGCCTGTTAATCGTCTGCCACTAAAGCTATCGGCGTGGACAACTGACTGCAGTGGTGACATCTTGTATAGCCTGGGGAAGGTTTGTTTTGTTCTTGGACTTGGTGTCCTTTCTTGACCGCAACATGTCAGAGAAAGCATAAACGAACAGTTCCTTCAAAGGTCTTGCTGCCACTGGACACGAATATTTCTGAAAAGGCCTGGAAAAATAAATATGAATCTCCTTTGAAGTGGGTCTTGCACAATTGTGTGAGGGTACTTTTAATCAAAGTAGCTCCGGTTTTCTTTTGTTTCGACCGTTTCCTGAACAGTGATCTTTTGGTCCTCTATGTTTTTTTTTTTTTTTTTTTTTTTTTTTGTTGTTGTTTTTTTTTAGAGTTCCTTGAGATGAGTTCACCTCTACATGTTTCTGATACACCTTTCTCTTCGATATAGAGATTTCCCTTTTTCATAGAGGCAGAAACTGTAACATCTTTGAAGAGTAGTTGAAGAAATTCTTGTCCAAAGTTGTCTGACGCTTGAAGGCATTGGCTTTTATCAAAGCGATCACAGCCTTTTCTTTAATGTATGTTCTCGTTTTCTTATTAAACAAGAAACAAGAATTAACAGGAAACTGTGATTCCATCAGTGCCTTGTCCATAAAGTAGCAATCAGATTTCTCCATCTGATTCTTCAATCGGAAGGGTGCCACCACATCAATAAGCAAAAGATACATGTCATCTTCATATGTCTTGAAATATATTTTCTTCCCAGAAGTACTCCGTCTGAAGTCTTCACATCAATCTCAGTAAGTTGGACAAACTGTCCTGTTGAGTTGATTTCTTCTTCTTCCAGGCGTCTAAGTTTACAGCTCCAAACTTGTTGAGACTCGTCAGCCCTTGTCCCAAAAAATCGGGGAGCACACTTAACTGATATGAAGAGCCTCTTTCCTTTTGTTAGGGACGAATTTTCATCCAATATGAAATGTTCTTCCAAAGGCTTTCCCCTTTTCCCCTGTTTGTACAAAAAGAATCAAGAGAGGCATATCCGATTCTTTTTAACTCGGTAAAATGTGCCAGTGAAATAATCTCACTTCATGGCACAAACAACCTTTGTTTGTTTTCCACAACTGCCAACAGCTTCCCTTGCAATTGTAGAGTACACCACGTTCCTGTGAATTTCGACAAATAATCAGAAACAGCTCCCTATATACCGAGTAAGTAACTAGCTACCAGGCTTTTTCATTTCAGACTTGGTGTTAGTATGCTCATATACACTTGCATGTTTTCTAGCATGATCCTGCCCATAAATTTTATGAATTTTATGCTCGTCCGTCTCATCAGAGTGCCGTTTTTAGCACGATCCTTCATCACTCCCTTAACTCCAGTTACTGCTGCCGAGAACGTGAGGAACTGTCTTATTTCATCTCGCAAGTCACAGAACGTATTTCCCACTTTTGCAACCAGACAAAATGATCTGGTCTAACAAGCACAGCTCCTGTCAGTGTGTACGATACACCTACAAAAGTAATATTTTCTGGAATAGTTACAGGTGGATTTTGTCTATTCCTGAACTAGACGAGTACCAGTTCCACAGTAAGTAAAGGAGGATATGTTATATTGTCCACATTAAAATATGATGAACATGATCTGCATTGTGCTTGAGCAATTTCCCAAACAATTGCATCTGGAAAGCCTCTAGTGATACCAAATGATGTAAACGTGCCAAGTAAACAATATTTATTGACTTTTTATACAGTAGATACATAACACATGATACACACAGAGATACGCTTATATGAAAGTCATCTTCGATGGTAAATGCACTGGAACAGTACAATCTCTACAAGGAACTAGAACTTTTCTGACAGGTAGGAATTAAGGATGCTGGCATTAAAACTGAAATGCCACCAGAATTTCGGCATTATTTCTACCCATCGGGTGAAATGCCACAGGCAAATTTTCAAAACACCAGTTCCATACTGGCAACGTAATATGGCATAAATCTCTGCCTCTAATCCTTTCCCAACTAGCTTGATTCAAGCATTTCATAAGAGCAATTTCAAACTACATAATAAAACATACAAATAATAATAATAATAAATAAAATAAAAATAAAATTTCTAACAAACAATCTATAGAACAACTCCAGATGCACTACAATGGTCGTTTTTGTTATGCCCCCGCCATTTTCAATTGGGGGTGGGGGGGGGTGCATATAGTGTCATCGCTGTCCGTACGTCCGTCCGTCCGTAACACTTTTGGTTTCCGTGCGATATCTTTTGAGAAGGATTGGTGTATTGGAATGAAATTTTATACACAGGTATATAATCATAAAATGTAGGTTAAGTTCGATTTATGATAAAATCCGCCAATTATTTTTGGAGTTATAGCCCTTTTCAGCTTTGAAAAATGGTTTCCGTGCGATATCTTTTGAAAGGGTAGGTGTATTGGATTGAAATTTTGTACACAGGTATATAATCATAAAATGTAGGTCAAGTTCGATTTATAATAAAAATCATCTATTCTTTTTGGAGTTATGGCCCTTTTTCGACTTCGAAAAATGGTTTCCGTTCTATAACTTTTGAAAAGATTGGTGTATTGGATTCATATTTTATACATAAGCATATAATTATAAAATATAGGTCAAGTTCGATTTAGGGTAAAATCCACCATTTATTTTTGGAGTTACGGCCCTTTATTAATGTTGAAAAATACTTGAAAAAAGGTTTCCGTTCGATATCTTTTGAAAAGAGTAGTGTATTAGATTCAAATTTTGTGCACAGGTATATAATCATAAAATGAAGGTAAAGTATAAGTTAGGGTAAAATCTACCAATTCTTTTAGAGTTATGGCCCTTTTTCAACTTAGAAAAATGGTTTCCGTTCCATAACAATTTAAAAGATTAGTGAATTGGATTCATATTTTATAAACAATCATATAATTATAAAATATAGGTCAAAAAAGTAAGAGAAAAGTCCAGGGAGTGCCACAATCACAAACCGCAGCACTTCCCAGACCCCAACAAGTTTGATTTAGGGTAAAATCCACTTTATCAATGTTGAAAATATGTTAAAAAAAATGGTTTCCGATATCTTTTGAAAAGATTAGTGTATTGGATTCAAATTTTATACACAGGTATATAATCATAAAATGTATGTCGAGTTGGATTTAGGGTAAAATCCACCGATTATTTTTGGAGTTATGGCCCTTTTTCAACTTTGAAAAATGGTTTCCGTTCCATAACTTAACTTTGAAAAATGGTTTCCGTTCCATAACTTTTGAAAAAATTAGTATATTGGATTTATATTTTATACACAAGCATATAATTATAAAATATAGGTCAAGTTTGATTTAGGGTAAAATCCACCAATTATATTTGGAGTTACAGCCCTTTTTCAACTTTGAAAATTGATTCAGTTTGATATCTTTTGAAAACATTAGTGTATTGAATTCATATTTAACACAAAGGTCCCCTGGGTATTAAACTTTCCGCCTTGTCGAGGCCCTGGGGGCTCAATTCCCACTGAGAACATTGGTAGCTTGGTGAGCAGTAATTGTCCCCTTTGGGAAGAGCGAAGAGAAAATACCACCCGTTTGCCGTGGGTGGCAACCCGTAAGCCGGAAGAAGGGATCCTGGAGCTTGAGAGATATTGAGTGTTTGTTCTCTCCTGATGGCTCAACACGCCTCTTTGGCCTAGATTTCGGTGTAGAAGGGTGTCCGTGAGACCCGGCACGGTCAATCGGCTGGTCGCGCCAAGCCCTAGGAAAAATCTTTTCTTTCTCTTCCTTGTCTTTTGTATCATACTGATACTCACCGTTTGCTCATAATTCTTATTTCTCAATCTTTCCAATCCTAAGAAGGTGGCGGCTTAACAGGTCAGTCGTGCAGCATTTTGCTCGTGCGAGTATATCTTCTGTGTATCTCTAGCACAAGTGAGTAGGAAAGCCACTCCATTTATGTGTTCCCTTGTTGGGCTCCGTGGTGGGCGGAGAGCACGGAGGACGAATTTTAGTACAACTTTATCATGGGTAATGATAAAAGAAAAAGAACTAAACAAACTCCAGACACTGATAATTCAGATTTTAACGAAAAGTCTCAACCTCCAACTACCTCAACAAATGACACGTCTCCTCAACACTTTCCACGCTTCATTTTAGTTGAAAGCAAAGAAGACAACAGACAGATAACATCTCTGTCACCGTTTCTAATACAAAAAATCATACAGAGTATAGCTGGTGAACCTGAAAACATCACAAAAATACACAGATCGAATCAGCTACTCAGAACATGCAAAATGTAACTTGTAGGTGCTGATGTCAGCGGAGATGTATGACAATTTCTTTAGCGACAGGAGAAATATTACGAAAAATTCAAAACACAAAACAGAGGTATTTTACCATACAGAGGGTGAGGAGAAAAGGTATAAAATCTGATTTCACCTGTTTTTCACTACACCATATATTTATCTAGATATTTATCGTGACTATTTAATAAAACATTTTTCATTGCAAAGGGAAATTTCCTACTTTACTGATATGAGATTATCAAGCCCATGTGAACTGTATAAGATTCCAATTCAAGCCTTGGTACAATGAGAAAGGACTATACAACAAACACTGCAATCAGATGTTGTTTCCATTCTGGATGAATTCTGGCCAGAAAGTGAGTAGGAATGATCTAGTCGACATTTCTATGATAAAATAGGATTAACTATAATCATAACAAGGGAAAAGGCCTTCCAAAGATAATCTTCTCGCCAACAACATGCCACGAAAACTAATGACATCAGAATAATATTGTAAATAACGGTTTGTAAATGCAATTCGGCTTTATTCCATGCCTGCTGGGCCGGTTTTTCCTCACCTTATTACATATAATTCTTGGCAGTTATTTAATTCAGTTAAATTTAGTAAAAAAAAAAAAAAAAAAAAAAAGGTTAAATATAGTATAGTTAATTTTTCATTGGAGCTTTTCAATTTCCATCGTAACCGGGAGAGTATAAAAGCCGTCACTTCCGTCACGCGGGACCAAACGGGAAAAGCCGGGACCAAATGTTTGGTAGAATAGAATAGAATTTTATTTACTGCACTGATATACCCAATACAGGGTTAAAGTAATAATACAAATATTACAAGCAAACACACAATACAACATACACGTGCATTAAGTAGCTGAAAGAATCATGGTCTTGAGATACACATTTAGTCTACTAGCATACATTACATAAAAGTAAAAATTTTCCAACAGCTTTTAAAACATAGTTCTCCTTACTGGTCATTATGTAAATGAAATTTTCCTCATTAGTTCTACTCCTGAAATCACCGTCTTCATATATTATCTGGTGCATATCATTTCTTAAGGCATTATATTTATTGCATTCGCATAAAAGGTGGATCTCATCTTCTACAACTCTACAGGTGTTACAAGTCTTTCTTCTACCTTTTTTTCCTATGTTTCGTTTAGGTGCAAGGACATTAGACGGTATCCAGATGAGACATTATAGACCTTGAGGTGCAAACAGACCCCCCCCCCCCACCACCATATGTCGGAGTTTTGGAGGGTATGATATAAAAAGCCCATTCAAACACCTACAGATTAAGGCATGTTAGCACTCTGGTTGTTGGGGCGTTACCCTGTGGCAGCCTGTAGACTACGTTACCATTAAGCAAATTACATATAATATATTTGATTACATAAAACACGCACACCAACAACCAATAGAGTAGAATAGGGTAAAATAAGGGGCAGGGTAAGATATCATCATCATCAAC